>CAWUFW010002477.1:0-731937 GCA_963921515.1 Calotriton arnoldi | reverse complement strand
GGAACGCTGTTTCAGTTGCCACAGAGGAAGGGAACTGCAACCGACTCCGTCAACCGAATCCATCCCTGGCCGGTGACCTGTTTGCACCGCAGACCGCATCGCCCCGCTTCGCATCGCAACCCTGGTCTCACCGTGGGCGACGTCCGACGCCGCCAACATCGAGCCGCTGCTTGCACCGTGACCTGTGGGCACCGCAGTTCGCATCGCATCGCTTCACTGAACCAACCGGACCCGACCGACGAGGTCGCTGCAACTGGCTCAAGAGTCGGGACCGCATCGCAGTTGGGGCACCGCTCGCACGTCTGCGACGCACCGCTCCGACTCGCACCGCTGTCCGACGCCAGCTCCCGCACTCCGGCTTGGTCGCCTGCATCGCAACCTGTCAGCACCGCATCGAGCATCGTCTCACCCTGCATCGCACGCCTTGGACTCACCGACTCCGTCTGCACGACGCTCATCGAGCCGCTGCCTGCACCGCATCGAGGGACACCGCACCTTGCATCGCTCCGTCTTGCACCGCAACCGCGACGAACGCCGACCGGCTCGTACACTCCGTACCAGCCACAACGAGAAGGTACTGTGACCGAGTCTGTTCACGACTCTGCTGGCCCGTATCGACGCGGCCGGCCGGAACTGTTAGACTCTGTGGTTTTCAGCATCGCGGTAGGCTCAGACGGAGCTACCGACTCGTACGAACTTTGCTTTTGTGCTATTCCTGCAAAGAAGAAGTTACCGTATCAAGCATTCATTCGTAAAGTATAGTATTGTGGATTTTTGTCGTAATTGGTCTTGTCTTGAGTATATAAAATATTGGTTATTTTTCTAAACTGGTGTGGTGTCCGTTTGTAGTGCTTACACTGTATTACTGTTGGTTATGTGCAAATGCTTTACACACTGCCTCTGAATTAAGCCTGACTGCTCGTGCCAAGCTACCACGAGGGTGAGCAGGGGTTACTTCACGAGTGTAACAACCCTTACCCTGACTAGGAAGAAGGGTCCCTACTTGGACAAAGGTGCAAGCCCTTGCCAACTAGAGATTCCATTTCTAACATTGGTTGTCAGCGGTGAGGATAGGACTTGTGTTTGCACTTGACTTACAGTGATTGGTGTGCACTACTACCATATCGCAGACCATTACGTACCACATACTGGTTCTTTTTCTTTTGGCCTATTTTTGATCTTGCCAGTTTTCAACTCACGACTTTTGTCATGCCTGAATCAATTGCATCATCCGTTGCATCTCTGGAAGTTATCTTTGAAGAGGACAGGTTGGAATCCTACGCCGTAAAGGAGTTACGAGCGATTTGTAAAAACCTGAAAGTCCAAATTAAAGGCCTCACAAGGAAGGAGGAGCTACAGAAGGCGCTGAGGGCCTGGGTAGCAGCCAGACATGCCAATGGGCAGCCTGGTGATCTCAGTGAGGAGGTGGAGGAGCCTATTTCCAGGGTGGATGTGCTTTTGGGTAGGGGGAACCCGCCAGGTCAGGCAGCAGCAGTCTGTCCCCAGAGGAGCTGGAGGACAGGCGGGAGGCAAGGCAGTTCGAGCTGCAGAAGCTCAGGCTGGAGAGTGAGCGGGAGGAGAAGAGATTGGCCATAGAGGAGAGGAAGATGCTCTTAGAGCATGAGAGAGAACTGAAGGAGCTAGAACTTAGGAGTAAGTCAAGCTCAGATGGTGGCAGCAATTCGTCCAGAAAGGCAGACAGGATTGTGCACATTCCCAAGAACGTAGGCAAGGAGTTCAAGAAGGGGGATGACATACAAAGGTGGTTTCAGGGTTATGAGGCAGCCATACACATGAATGGGGTCCCTGAGGAGAATTGGGGAGCAGGATTGTGGCCACTTTTCCTGGAAGAAGCAAGGGATGCTCTGATAGCTTTGGGTAAGGGGTATCACCTCACCTATGCTGACATGAAGGATGCCCTTCTCATGAAGTATGGTCTTACTCCTGAAAAGTACAGGGATCAGTTCAGGTCCAGTAAGAAGTCCGATGCCAACACTTGGTTGGAATGTGTGGATGTGTTCTGCAGGTCTCTGGATGGTTGGGTGAAGGGCAGTAGTGTAACAGATTTTCAGGGGCTCTACAACTTGATTGCATGGGAGCACTTGTCTAGTCTATGTTTTGCAGATCTGCGCCAGCACCTAGTTGATAGTAAGCTAACTGACCCCAGGAAGCTTGCTATGGAAGAGGACCGCTGGGTGAGTACCAGGGTCCACAAGAAAGCGTTTGGGGGAGACTCAGCCAAAGGTGGGCAAGGTCCCCAGCAGAAAGGTGGGGGGACAAGGGTAAAGCACAGGAGTTCTCTAAAGGGCCCCAAACTAGTACCCAGGGTAAAGGTTCCCAGCCCCCGGTGATAAGAAGAAAGGGGTCTCTACAGGGAAGCCTGTTGAGACCGGCCCCCGCAAGTGTTATGCATGTGACCAGGTAGGTCACTTTAAGGGGGACCCCAAGTGCCCGAAGGGGACACAGCCACCCACCGGTGGACAATCCAAAGTGTTGGCTAGTGTAGCGCTTGGGGAGGAGGGGTGCCCACAGGAGGGTGGGGATCCCGCAGAAATGACCCTTGTCTCACTCGAGGACAGTGAGATGGTCCCAGGAAACCAGGTGCCCCCTAACACAAAGAAATATAGCACCTGGGTGACCATTAATGGGAACAGGGTAGAGGCTCTCAGAGATACTGGAGCCAGTGTGACCTCAGTCCGGTGTCACCTGGTGTCTGAGAAGCAAGTAGTCCCAGGAGCATTCCACCAAGTAGTTGCTGTCGACAACTCTGAGCGCCAGGGTATGGTAGCGCAGGTTCCCTTTGAATGGGGGGGTCTCAGGTCCCTTGAGGGTGGTTGTGAGCCCTACCATGCCTGTAGATTGTCTGCTAGGAAACGACCTGGAGCAGTCCTCATGGAAGGAGGTTGAGCTCAGGTCTCACTTGGAGATGCTTGGGTTGCCAGAGTGGGCATGCGTGTCTACTCGGTCAATGGCAGCCAGAAAGGGTGATCAAGAGGACTTGGAGCCTGAAACAGTGGCCCAAGTCCCTGCCAAGAGAAAGGGCAGGGGCGCGGGAAACCGGCCCCCGAAGTTCCCACGGACCGGGAGGAGGCGGACCTCGAGGGGACGCCCGGTGCCTACAGGGGAGCAGGTAGCTGAACTGGGAGACATCTCTGAGCTGACCCATTGGCAGCAAGAAGGGGGTCCCACCAGGGAGGAGTTCTGCAGGGAGCAGAACGAGTGCCCTACTCTGGAGGGTCTGCGGCGGCAGGCTGCAGACCAGGCAGCTGGTAATCAGTCCGGGTCACATCTGATCTACTGGGAGAGCGGTCTCCTATACAGTGAGCCTAAGGTTGCTGAGCCTGGGTCAGCCCGTGTGCTGGTGGTACCCCAGCGCTTCAGGACCTTCCTACTGGGTCTGGCTCATGACGTGCCTTTGGCAGGACATTTGGGGCAGGACAAGACCTTTGACAGGCTTGTCACCCACTTCTTTTGGCCCCAAATGCGAAGGCAGTCAGATGCACACTGTAGGTCTTGCCAAACTTGCCAGGCAAGTGGTAAGAGTGGGAGGAAGGTCAAAGCTCCTCTCCAACCTTTCCCTGTTGTTGGAACACCCTTTGAAAGGGTAGGGATGGATATTGTGGGGCCACTGGATCCCAAGACAGCCATGGGCAACAGGTACATCCTGGTCTTGGTGGACCATGCCACCCGGTACCCGGAGGCAATCCCTCTCAGGACAACGACGGCGCCAGTGGTGGGCCGGGCGTTAATGGGGAACTTTTCCCGTGTGGGATTCCCCAGAGAGGTGGTTTCTGATAGGGGGACCAATTTCATATCGAAGTATATGACATCCCTGTGGAAGGAGTGTGGTGTAACCTACAAGTTCACCACTCCTTACCACCCACAAGGAAACGGTCTGGTGGAGAGATTCAACCAGACCTTGAAAGGCATGATAAAGGGTCTAACAGAACCCATGAGGCGTAAGTGGGACGTCCTCTTGCCATGCCTACTCTTTGCGTACAGGGAGGTGCCTCAGAAGTCTCTTGGGTACAGCCCCTTTGAGCTCCTGTATGGCCACCCTGTCAGAGGACCTCTGAGTTTGGTAAAGGAAGGCTGGGAGGCAGCTCCCAGGAAAACTCCCCAGGATGTATTTAGCTACATGCTGGCCTTTAGAAACCAAACTGCCCGCTTCAGGAAACTCGCTCAGGCGAACCTAGAAGCCAGCCAGGAAGAAATGAAGAGATGGTATGACCAGAATGCCACTCTGGTCGAATTTCAACCTGGGCAAAAAGTGTGGGTCATGGCCCCAGTAGCACCTTGTGCCTTGCAGGACAAGTGGACTGGGCCATATGAGGTAAAGGAGCGCAAAAGTGACGTCACCTACCTGGTGGATTTGCAGGCTCCAAGGAACCCTTTGAGGGTCCTTCACGTGAACCGCCTCAAGCCCCACTTCGAGAGGTCCGAAGTGAGTATGCTCTTGGCAACAGATGATGGGGTGGAAGAGGAGAGCGAGCCTCTCCCTGACCTCCTGTCTACCAAGGAGCATGATGGGTCAGTAGAGGGTGTGATCCTCTCCCCTACTCTGACTCAGGAGCAGCAGGGGGACTGTCGCCAGTTGTTGGGACAGTTCGCCCCACTGTTCTCTCTGACCCCCGGTGTTACTCACTGGTGTACCCATGACGTGGACACTGGTGACAGCCCTCCTGTGAAGCACAAAATTTACAGGTTGACTGACCGGGTCAGAGCCAGCATCAAGGAGGAGGTCTCTAAGATGTTGGCGTTAGGGGTGATTGAGCCCTCCCACAGTCCTTGGGCCAGCCCAGTGGTCTTGGTCCCAAAGGCTGCAGCGCCCGGTGCCACACCAGAACTCCGGTTTTGTGTGGACTACCGTGGGCTCAATGCCGTCACCAGGACTGACGCGCACCCCATCCCCAGAGCTGATGAGCTCATTGATCGGTTGGGAGCTGCCCGGTTCCTCAGCACGTTTGATTTAACGTCTGGGTACTGGCAGATTGCCTTAACCGATGGGGCCAAGGAGAGATCAGCGTTCTCAACCCCAGAAGGTCATTACCAATTCCGGGTGATGCCCTTTGGGTTGAAGAATGCCCCTGCCACCTTTCAGAGGTTGGTCAATCAGGTGTTGGCTGGGCTGGAGGATTTCAGTGCCGCCTACCTGGATGACATTGCTGTGTTCAGTTCCAGCTGGGAAGAACATTTACAGCACCTTGAGAAAGTGTTGAGGGCTCTGCAAGGTGCAGGCCTCACGATCAAGGCCAGTAAGTGCCAGATCGGGCAGGGCTCTGTGGTGTACTTGGGACACCAGGTAGGAAGCGGCCAGGTGGCGCCCCTACAACCCAAGATTGACACCATTCTGGCTTGGGAACCCCCAAGACCCAGACAGAGGTGAGAGCCTTCTTAGGTCTCACCGGTTATTATAGGAGATTTGTTAAGGGCTATGGCACCATCGTTGCCCCCTTAACAGAGCTGACCTCTAAGAGGCAGCCCAGGAAAGTGATCTGGACTGAGTCCTGCCAGAAAGCTTTTGATGCCCTGAAGGCAGCCATGTGCACGGCGCCCGTGCTCAAGGCACCTGACTTCTCCAAAGAATTTGTCGTGCAGACTGACGCTTCAGAGCATGGTGTGGGAGCGGTGCTCTCACAACTGAACGAAGAGGGCCTGGATCAGCCTGTAGTCTTCCTTAGCAGGAGACTACTTCCCAGGGAACAGAGGTGGAGTGCCATAGAAAGGGAAGCTTTTGCTGTGGTCTGGGCACTGAAGAAGTTGAGACCATACCTGTTTGGGACTCACTTCCGGGTTCAGACAGACCACAGGACCCTCAGATGGTTGATGCAAATGAGGGGTGAGAATCCAAAACTGCTGAGGTGGTCCATCTCCCTACAGGGAATGGACTTTACGGTGGAGCACCGTCCTGGTACAGAACACGCCACCGCAGATGGTCTGTCCAGGTTCTTCCGCCTTAGTGAAGAGAACTCCAATGGGGTTGGGTAGTTCTCCCTACTTTCAGCTGGAGGGGACATGTGTTAGACTTGGCATCTTTTGGCGTGTTTCCCCTGACTTTTTGCTTTCTGACCTCTTGGTTTTGACTCTGTTTTTGATGGTGTAATGATTCTGCGCACTTTCCTCACTGCTGTCCAGTGGGAAAGTGCAAGTGCTCCTGTATAAAATGCATTATGGATTGGTGTTTCCATGATTGGCCTATTTGGTTTATCTGTCAGTCCCTTGTAAAGTGCACTGCGAGTGCCAGGGCCTATAGACCAAATGCTGTTGGTGGGCTGCAGCACTGAATTGTGCCACCCACGCAAACAGCCCGTAAAGTGTAACTCGGGCCGGCCATCGCAGAGCCCGTGCGCAGCCTGGGGCTGCCATGTCGACTTGGCAAGTGCACACACTTGCAAGTCCCTAAACCTTCCCTTTGCTACATGTTAGTCACCCCTAAGGTAGGCCCAAGGTACCCCTGTGGGCAGGGTGCGTTGTACGCGAAAGGTAGGACATGCCCGGGTGTGTGCGGCATGTCCTGATAGTGAATTACAGCCTAGTTCGTTTTTCACTATTGCAAGGCTACCTGTTCCCCTTAGGCCAGAATGGGCAGTTTTGATTATTACAGCTTATAATCCTAACTGACCCCGGGAACATGGTAGGAAGTCGAGTTTAGTATGCCTGGACTCAGAATGATGAAATGCAGCTTTTAGTGAAGTTGGTTTTAACATTCTGTGTTTGAAAATACCACTTTTAGAAAGTGGGTATTTTCTTGTCTAACCATCCAAGCCTGCCTCTGCGAGGTTGTGTATTCCTTGTCTGGAGTGTGAGTGACAGGGGCTGGGGGATGCCAGGAGACAGGGTGAGTCAGCACAGGGCTGAATAGCAAGATCTACATGTAGATGGGTGGGAGGGGTCGCACCTGAGCCCTGAATAGGACAGTGCCTTCCCTCCACAATGCTGGCTCCACCTCCTGTGGTGCGTCTGATGTCCCTGGCCTACTCACTGAAAGAAGGGACGGAGACTTGTCAACAAAGTGCTCCAGAACTGGTTTGGACTAGGCAAAGGCCTCTCTGCCTTCAGAGGACCAAGGAATTTGGGATATAAATATTGGGGCCCTGACCCCATGAATTTAGATCTCGCTGGAATCAAGGAACCTGCCAAGACGAAGAGCTGGAAGAGCTGCCAGGAGGAGTACTGCCCCTTTGCTGTGTTGTTGCTTTGTTGGGTTGGCCTGCAGCTGCTGCTTCTGCCTTGGGCAGTGAAAGGACTGGACTGAACTTTCTACGAACTTGTGCTGAGTATCTCCAAGGGCCAGGAACCGAGCTGGCCTCCTGTTAAGAAGTCTCAGGGACTACAAAGACTTCACAAGCCTCTGGGTACCGCTTCTGGAACGCTGTTTCAGTTGCCACAGAGGAAGGGAACTGCAACCGACTCCGTCAACCGAATCCATCCCTGGCCGGTGACCTGTTTGCACCGCAGACCGCATCGCCCCGCTTCGCATCGCAACCCTGGTCTCACCGTGGCGACGTCCGACGCCGCCAACATCGAGCCGCTGCTTGCACCGTGACCTGTGGGCACCGCAGTTCGCATCGCATCGCTTCACTGAACCAACCGGACCCGACCGACGAGGTCGCTGCAACTGGCTCAAGAGTCGGGACCGCATCGCAGTTGGGGCACCGCTCGCACGTCTGCGACGCACCGCTCCGACTCGCACCGCTGTCCGACGCCAGCTCCCGCACTCCGGCTTGGTCGCCTGCATCGCAACCTGTCAGCACCGCATCGAGCATCGTCTCACCCTGCATCGCACGCCTTGGACTCACCGACTCCGTCTGCACGACGCTCATCGAGCCGCTGCCTGCACCGCATCGAGGGACACCGCACCTTGCATCGCTCCGTCTTGCACCGCAACCGCGACGAACGCCGACCGGCTCGTACACTCCGTACCAGCCACAACGAGAAAGGTACTGTGACCGAGTCTGTTCACGACTCTGCTGGCCCGTATCGACGCGGCCGGCCGGAACTGTTAGACTCTGTGGTTTTCAGCATCGCGGTAGGCTCGGACGGAGCTACCGACTCGTACGAACTTTGCTTTTGTGCTATTCCTGCAAAGAAGAAGTTACCGTATCAAGCATTCATTCGTAAAGTATAGTATTGTGGATTTTTGTCGTAATTGGTCTTGTCTTGAGTATATAAAATATTGGTTATTTTTCTAAACTGGTGTGGTGTCCGTTTGTAGTGCTTACACTGTATTACTGTTGGTTATGTGCAAATGCTTTACACACTGCCTCTGAATTAAGCCTGACTGCTCGTGCCAAGCTACCACGAGGGTGAGCAGGGGTTACTTCACGAGTGTAACAACCCTTACCCTGACTAGGAAGAAGGGTCCCTACTTGGACAAAGGTGCAAGCCCTTGCCAACTAGAGATTCCATTTCTAACAGCGTTGTACCCCTGTACGCGTTGAACTGCAATGGACTGTTCGGTGCCTCCATCCGGCCCATTGCATTCAATGTGTGCGGGTACGCGTTGTACCCCTGTACGCGTTGTACTGCAATGGACCGATCGGTGCCTCCGGCCGGCCCATTGCATCCAATGTGTGCGGGTACGCGTTGTACCCCTGTACGCGTTGTACCGCAATGGACCGATCGGTGCGCACCCATTGACAATGGGCTTGCCTGGCAACGGACGCGTTTTCGAATTTCGAACGAGTCGGTTGCTGAAAAATCAGTTGGTTAACCACAACAATGTTGCAAAATCATGTATGTCATGAAGTTGAAGATTTGAAGGATGCTGTGGGCGTGTTTTGGTGCTGCTATTCCATGGATTGGCCAGATTCAGAAGATGCAAACGACTTGGACCTATCACTTTGGACACAAGGGACAGTATCTGCCTCTCCAGCACATATATATTGCTGGCTGTTCCCCTGAGAGCTCACTTGCCTGCACTACATGCTCCAGGACGACATCTGCCACTGCACTGCTGCTGTCTCTGCCCCTCTGGACCCTGCAATGGCACGTACTATGGAGAGAGCCCCAGCCTTCAGCCTTGAAGAGAACCAGGCCCTGCTGGACAGCCTACTTCCACAGTACAGCAAGCTGTATGGGACACCAGGGGAGCAGGTGAGTGTTCTGTGCACTGCCTTTCTGAATGTGCATTTTGTCTGACTGGCAAGGCTGAAAGTCTGCACGCCACTGGCTAGCAGGCTCACTGAGTAGTTGTCACCCCCATAGTGTGTAGTGACATGCACTGGACAGGTATGGTGCAGTGACAGTGCATTTGAACAAGGTTTTACTTCCCATGCAATGATACCATGTAGTGACGTCTGGCAAACTGTCCATGGGCAGTTTTGCACTGCCTGTGTACATCATGTGCCCCTCTGATTGAGACATGTATATACAACTGTGTCATGCACGGATATGTTGCATGTGTAGTAATGGCCTTTTCACTTTGTCATCCTGACAGGTTAATGCCCATCGGAAGCAGGAGATCTGGAAGGACATCGTCCGGGCTGTCCGGTCCGTGGGGGTCTACAAGCGCCGGATCCGCAACTGCCAGAAGAGGTGGCAGGACCTTCGGGGCTGGACCCGGAGGATTGCACGGGTCCAGCTGAAGCTGTCGCCTCCTCGCAGGAGGGGCGGAACACGGACCCTGACCCCCACATGCTCCAGATCCTGGCGGTGGTGTTTCCAGACCTGGATGGGCAGCTGAAGGCCAGACAGCAGCAAGGAGGGGTGAGTCAAAGACTGCACTGTGAACTCTGTATTACATGCTTTGTGCCCTCCTCTGGCCTGGTTCAACTGCCACAGTGCAGCAGTCATGTTGTCCAGGAGCCATGTCCCTCTATTGTGCACTGCCCACTGCTCATCTGATACCCAGGTGTGGCCCTTACATTCAGGGAATTGTGTCACTTGGGACTGTGTCCTTGCAGTTTGCTTCACTAAAGGTGGGGGACAGCATCTGTTTCCCTAACTCTGTTGTGGGCATCATGGGTGGGTCCATTGTTCACACAACGCCTGTGTTCGGACATGTAATCTGCGTGTTGCTTTGATATGCGGTCCACTTGCTGAGCTGAGCCACCACATGTGCCTGGGGTATGTGGCACACGCCCATGCAGCGGGTGGGAACAATGTTTGGGCCCCAGGAGTGTGCAGATTATGTGTGTCACACATACATAGCCAGCTATCCACTGTCCAGGGCACATCCCTCATTCATGTGGAGCAGGACAGTCATGCCTACTCCAGGCCATGCAATGCACTCTGTACTCCCACTCCCGTGTATCAGCTGACACATTGTGCACAGTGATTTGACCCCTCAGGTGTCTGCCTCTGTGTCAGTGTGCTGTGGATTAGTTGCCAGGACTGCTGGGGTGTTTCTTGGTAGGGGCTCAGCATGCCCCTGGAGATGTGACCATAGGAGACGATACTTGTGTGTCACATAGGTGTTTGATCAGCTGCCCGTGCAGACTGGGGTATGCGAATGTGAAGTTCAGGCAGCTGTTCCCCATTCACAGCAAATTGTGAGGGGCTCAGGTTCAGAGGGTAGTGTCACAGGTCTCCCATATGTCCAATCGGTATGACCTGGACAGATGAGGGTTAAGATGATGTGTTGTGTGGGGGATGTACATGTGCACTTGTGCAGCTCCAGGACTTGCATTCCCCATGACCTACTATTGTGACACAGTGCATAGTGTTGTTGTCTGGCTGCCAAGTCATACATCACTGAGACAGTGATGTATGACTTAGCAGTCATGCCTCTGCCATGGCATGTGTCAACTTATTGGTGGTCCTGCAGGGGAGTGACATGTGCTACATGCACACCATTGTGGCGATGGCTATCAGGACATGGGTGCATCATGGTGTCTGTCGCTGGTATGCATCACATTCATTTCCTATTTGACTCTGGGCATCCCTTTCATCCGGAAACCTGTACTGACTCAGTGGCAAGAGCTGTGATGTGTGCATGTCCACATGCCACACCGTGTCCTCTGCACTGTCCAACTACTGTGTACTTGGTGCATGTGTCCACACTGGGGTGTTGCAATCCAACAGACACCAGACAGATGGGTGCAAGGCCATGTGGGATGTGAGTGCCATGGTTGGCATCAGACTGACAATTGGCTTCTCCTGTTCAGTTAGGGCACTTTTAGCAATGTACAACTAATGATGCCAGGGCTTGCTCTGTAATGTGCTGTGCTCACAGTGGTGTGTGCGTTTGGTGCAGGTGACTGATGTCTGTCTGTTTCCCCATTGTTTGCAGATACATCCACGGCCACGGAAGGGGACAGCTCCACAGACCAGGAGGAGCCAGAGAGCCAGACTGGGTCAGCAGCCGAGGAGTGGTCGGAGGGACCCAGTGGCACGGAGGGCGAGGGGAGCCACACCGAGGAGTCCTCAGCACCATCCACCTCAGCTGAGGACCAGAGCAACTCGGAGGATGACTCCCTTGTGGAGGCGGGTGTCAGCAGCCACCACACCCCAGCTAGTGTTGCTGTCCCCGCCACAACCAGCACCACCACCGCCCTCCCATCGGCTCCCATTCCCCAGGTCCGTGGAGGCTCCCATGTACGGGAGCGTGTCTCCTTTGGGCCAGGCACCGCACCCCCTGCCCCTGTGTCCCCTGCTGCCCTGAGTGAGGAGTCTGTGTACCTCCTTCGCCAGCTCCATGTAGGTCAGACAGCCATGCTGAGTGTCCTCCATGCTCACACCGCACTGTTGACTCAGCTGGTGTCGTTCATGGAGGGCATCTCATCGGGCATGTCTGACCTACAGAGGGGCAATAGGTCCATGGACTCCTCCCTGAAGGCAGCAGTGTCCCTCCTCAGACAGTCCCTCACCCCTCCTGCCTCTGCTCCATCCACACTCCCCAGCACCTTACCCGTCCCAAGCACACACACACTGGCACAGGCACACACCAGCACACACACACGTCCAGCACACAGACACACACGCCACAAACAAAACGCACACGCACGCACAGTCAGGGGACTGAAACCAGACTCACAGGGGATGGGGCCCTGGAACACACACACGCATCCACGAGCACTGCGCAGTCCTCAGTTGCCTCTCCCTCCAAAGCACCCTCCCTTGCCTCACCTGCAACCCCAAAGACCCAGTGCCTCTTCCTCAGTGACCTCGGCCTCTTCCCCTCCGATCCAGCTGCTCCAGCATCTAGGGTGAAGAGGAAGCCCCCCCCCACAGAGCAGAGTGCCCCTCGCCCCCGGACACCCTCCCCCAGGCGCAGACAGACTGAGGCCCCCACCCGCAAGTCCCCCGGAGTGTTAAGAGCAAGACCCCGCCGCCGCCCTGCAGCTCAAGCACCAGGTCTCCTTCCTCCATCCCTCAGGCCCCCACTCCACAGGTGCCCCCACCACACCCTGCCCCAGGTTCCCCCACCCACAGATATACCATCCCCAAGAGGCTCCGGCCTTCTCCCCTGCCACTTGCTCTCCCGGCACCACACCCCCGCTGCGCTTGTCTGTGCCACTGATGTGGTGAGGGTGTCCTCCCCCTCTGTCCAGCCCACCTTGCCTGTTCCCCATTCTCCTCCCCTGGTGGTATGCACTGCAGTGGAGTCCACTACCACCCTGTCTGACTTGGGCACTGCAGTGGCGGACCTGTCCACTCCATCTGCAGGGTCCACTGCAGTCGTGCCGGCACCCACAACATCTGAGCCATGCCCCCAGTTGTGCCGGCACACACCATGTCAGACACCTCCACTGCAGTTGTCAGTGGCTCTCCAGCACCCACCACCCCTTCCCTGCTTCCTCCTGGTGAGCCCTGATCCTGTCCCTGCGGTGCCTGGCCTACTCCCCGGTTGCCCCTCCTAGTGGATTGTCCCTGGTTTTGTGCAGGCATGTGTAGGGTGGCATCTGCCACTGTCACCCACTTGTGACTTTGTTGATGGACTGGCCATTGGCCTTTGTTTATGTTCTACCGGACTTCTACTTTTAATGCCACATATGCTGAATAAAGCAACTTTCTGTTCTCTAGTGCTTTTGCTTCTGATGTACATGATGTTGATGATGCTAACCATGCCCTTGCTGCAGTGATGGTGATATTTGGTCTCATGATAATGAAGTGTTACTGTGCAGGAACCCATGTGGTCCAGGGGGAATGTGTCCTATCCTGTGGTGTATCCATGTCATCCATAGCAGCATCTGAGGGTGTCATGTGTTCAGTATTTGGCAATGGGATTTCCTACTTAGATTGGCTATTTCACATCTGTGGCTTCCACCCCTGCACATCTGTTGTGCCTGCCATTGTTCAATTCGTCTACTTCCCTGACCGTGTGGCCATCTCCAGTGGACATGCAGGTTTGGGCATCAATGGGGAAGGACTCATCTGTGTTGTCAGTGCAACACTGCTATACAAGTGTGTTGGATCTGTGCTGATGATTCCGTTGGCACTTCCATGACCAGGCTGATGTGACGGGAGCCCTCATTTGGTGCTAATTGTTGATTGTGTGACCAAGTGCTCAGCTGACATGATGGGGCCCTACTGAGGCAACATATGGCACAGCTTTCCTCACACAGGAGTGGAGTCCCCTCATGGCAGTGTGTACTCCTGTGACATTGCCTGCGCCCAAGGTGTGTGTTGTATGTGCATGTCTGTGTGTTCACTTCCGTTTACCTGTGCATGCTGTGATCCCTAGTGTTGTACCTGTTTGTGATGCTAGCTGAGTTGAGCTATGTTCCCCCAAAGTCTTCTCCCAGGGTTCTCTGTGATGTGGGTGCATGGCACATTACTGGTCATCAGGGTGTCACCCATAGGTGTGTTTGCTGTCAGGGCTGAGTTTGTGTGCAGACGCAGATGGGTCACAGTCAGGTTTCCCCTTGGCACTTGTTGTTTGCCCCTGTCATGTGATTTCCAGTTTGTGTTATCTTTCAGTGATTGTGACACGTTGTGTGTGTGACTGCTGGCACTCCTCAGGGTCCGGGCTGCAATGTTGGTTGTTGTCTATGTGTGTTCTTTGTGGGTGACCTTGGCTTCTTCATTGGTGTGTGACTGTGGCTGTGATCCCATTGGTTGGTGTGGTATTGCCGTCATGTCCATGTACAGCGTAGTGTGCAGTGTGTCAGACATTCAGGAGTCTTGTTGAGTGTCCATGTGTGATGTGTTTCTGCACCTTGGTTCCCACCCACCACCCTGGAATAGTCATGGGTGCATGTGCAATGTCACCAGTGCATGTGTGCTTCACTGCTGCACATTGTTGGAGGTCGAGGGGTGTGGTGTTGAGTGTGTGCAGACGAGAGTTGTTGCCCGGCTTGGCCCCTGCCTTCATGTTGGCCTTGGCTTACTGGCCATGCTGTTTGATTTGTGCTTGTGTAGGTGTGATGGTAGTTAGTTGCTCAGTACACATGACTGTGGTTCACAGTGTGAACCACATTTAGCTTTGTCATCACAGTGGGATTGTAATGCAGCCCAGGGTCACCACATTGTGGGGGCCCTGGGGGTGGTGCTGTGGTGTGTCTGTGTCTTGCTGTGTCAGTTGCTGTCCCTACGTGCCTGTGTGACATGTGTGATATGTGCTCCCTCTCATCTGACAATGCCTGCTTGCCCACATAGGGGATTTGGATCCATGAGTTACCTTTGTGTGGCACTGTATGCACATCTGTATGATTGGTATTCAGGTCTCCTCATGTGTTGTGTGGTTGCCTGGGGACACTGGCACCCCCCCTCACCTGTTGTGTATGATGTGCAGTGTGGGTCTGCCTGTTTGTGTTTGTGCATCTGCACCACTGCATTGGCATATCTTGGGTGTGCCATTGGCTGTATGTAGTTTGGTGGGTTTCCCCTGCTGTCCCTGGGACTCCTAGGTCATCGGTCAGCACAATGATCATGGTTTGTGTGTCCCATTGCTGCCATGGTATGGTATCTGTTCACCTCACATCTACAGTCTCCACAGGGTATCTGCATGTGTGTGCCCATTGGTGCAAATATGTGGGTCTGCATTCTGATGGTCACTTCTGTCATTGTGTCATTGATGATTGTTGACGGTGTCAGCCCCCATGGGTGTAGTTTGTCTGCACATGGCCAAAGGTATGTCTTATTTTCACTGCAGGATTTGGCTCCCCCAATTTATGTTGCAATGGGACACATACACTACTTTGCCACTGATGTGTTTGTTGTTCTGTGACCAGGAATCATCCATGCAGTCTGGCAGTTGCACCTCTTTCTTTGTCAACACTTACCTTTTGGTCACTGTGATGATGGGGGTTTGGACCCCATTGCCACAATGTTCGAAATGTGCTTCAGCTATGGACCCCACACTTACATTTTGGTCACTGTGATGATGGGGGTTTGGACCCCATTGCCACAATGTTCAAAGTGTGCTTCAGCTATGGACCCCACACTTACATTTTGGTCACTGTGATGATGGGGGTTTGGACCCCATTGCCACAATGGTCATGGCCTGCTTGCATTGTGGGTGCCACACACATATATGTGTGGCACATGTGCTAGGGGGTCACATTGTATGTTCAAAGTCATGTTCGGTGTTGTAGGCATTTGACACAGTCTACACACGCTTGTCATGGTGTTGGGGGATGTCTTCTTCTTGCATTCCCTAGGTTGTGGTGTGCTGGTTGTGTCATGCATTGTCCATCCTATGAGTGGGGGTGGTAGTAGTGGTAGGCATCCAGCCCCCCTGGGTAAGGGTGGTAGTAGTGGTAGGCATCCAGCCCCCCTGGCTAAGGGTGGTAGTAGTGGTAGGCATCCTGCCCCCCTGGGTAAGGGTGGTAGTTGTGGTAGGCATCCTGCCCACCCTGGGTGAGGGTGGTAGTAGTGTTAGGCATCCAGCCCCCCCTGGCTAAGGGTGGTAGTAGTGGTAGGCATCCTGCCCCCCCCTGGGTAAGGGTGGTAGTAGTGGTAGGCATCCTTCCCACCCTGGGTAAGGGTGGTAGTAGTGGTTGGCATCCTGCCCACCCTGGGTGAGGGTGGTAGTAGTGGTAGGCATCCAGCCCCCCCTGGCTAAGGGTGGTAGTAGTGGTAGGCATCCTGCCCCCCCTGGGTAAGGGTGGTAGTAGTGGTAGGCATCCTGCCCCCCCTGGGTAAGGGTGGTAGTAGTGGTAGGCATCCTGCCCACCCTGGGTAAGGGTGGTAGTAGTGGTAGGCATCCTGCCCCCCCTGGCTAAGGGTGGTAGTAGTGGTAGGCATCCTGCCCCCCTTGGCTAAGGGTGGTAGTAGTGGTAGGCATCCTGCCCACCCTGGGTAAGGGTGGTAGTTGTGGTAGGCATCCTGCCCACCCTGGGTGAGGGTGGTAGTAGTGGTAGGCATCCTGCCCACCCTGGGTGAGGGTGGTAGTAGTGGTAGGCATCCTGCCCCCCCTGGCTAAGGGTGGTAGTAGTGGTAGGCATCCTGCCCCCCCTGGCTAAGGGTGGTAGTTGTGGTAGGCATCCTGCCCACCCTGGGTGAGGGTGGTAGTAGTGGTAGGCATCCTGCCCCCCCTGGCTAAGGGTGGTGGTAGGCATCCAGCCCCCCTGGGTGAGGGTGGTAGTAGTGGTAGGCATCCAGCCCCCCTGGGTAGGGGTGGTGGTGCGCATTCAGGCCC
Organism: Calotriton arnoldi; assembly: GCA_963921515.1. Taxonomy (NCBI): domain Eukaryota; kingdom Metazoa; phylum Chordata; class Amphibia; order Caudata; family Salamandridae; genus Calotriton; species Calotriton arnoldi. Next base: position 715,412 of record CAWUFW010002477.1, on the reverse strand, counting down.
CTGTGTGCATATGTGGCATTGGTGATGGGCATCCCGCCCCTATGGTGCTGCTGTTGCTGGTGTAAGTATATTCTGCATCCCTCTGTGTGTGTGTGATGTGTTGTGTACGTGTTGTATGTGTTTTGTGGTTGGTGTCTGGCTTACCTTCTGCGCCGTACGCGTCCGTGCCTGTTCCGGTAGTAAATGTAGAATATCGGTATGATCGGGACAAAGGGATTCATGGTTGGTTCGTGTCGTTCGTCCTTCTCGTTGCTTCGCGTCGTCCTCGCGCTTCGCCTCGTCGGTTCGCGTCGTCCTCGTCGCTGCCGTGTTCGTCTCGGAGCCGTGGATCGTGTTGTGGCGCGAATCGGAGCTTATGTGCGCCTCTCCCGGATGCTTTGACGTGCCGTGCGTAGCGACGGGTTCTGCGCGTACGGAAAGCGCATCGTACTCGTTCGGCCGGACGGAGCTGCATTTTCCCTTCCGTGCGACTCGATTCAGCGTATCCGGATTCGCCTCGGTCGGGGAACAGGACCTGGTTTGGGTGAGTACGGCTCGGCCGGATTCTTTGCTGTTGTGCGCATCGTACTTACTCGTTCGGTGTGCTGTACGGATCGGTCGGGAAACAGGCTTTCGCATGGCTTTTTTACCGACCGAATGGTGTTGGGTGCGCCTCTGACCGAGATCGGAATCGGCCCCTATGTATCTGGGGTGAAGCTGGGGTATTATGGCCTTACACCCTTATTTACATTGACATGTTTCATCCCTTGCTATAAAAAGGCCCATATGGGTCCTAGGCTGTCTTCAGGAATAGGTGCATGCCCCAGGAATAGCTGGTCTGTTGCCTACTTTTGTCAATTAGTCATCCTAACTCAGTCAGTCTGGACATACAGCATAAAACTTTGAACATGCAAAGGGGCTACTCGTCCTAATGCTGAATACGCCACTCTGGATTCCTATGGCGATCAAAATAATCAAGGGTAAAATGCTATTATCCATAATCAGCATCAGACCAAATTGGCATTAATTTATTGTATGCAAGTATATACCCATGCAACACACCACAGTAAAACCATACACAGCGATATGTAGACATATCGTAATTTCAAACGAACACTTAAGACATTGGCAGTTGGGACACTGTCATTGGCACATTGACAAAATACATAAATAGAAAGTAAAAACAACATAAAAGGTGCAATCACACAAGTTGTTCACTGCAAGCTAAAAAATACGTTAATGAGTGTTTGTGTTGTCCATAGGCACTGGTATTTTACCCTAACTGAGGGTCCATGTAACCTAAAATACATAGGAATGGCTTCCAGGGAAGTCAAAATAAGAAACGATGATCACTGGAGAAAATTCATTATCCAGCAGTATGAGTTTGGGGTGACCTCGCTTTGTCACAAAAGCTATGCTTTGATGTTTGGGGACGATCTGTAGTTGTTGCAGCAGGTGCTGCTCACAGCTTGGTGTTGTGCAGGTGAGTGCCATGACACTTGGTTGTCATGATGGGAATTTGCCATGTTCTGTGGTGTCCAAACAATGGCCGTCTGCTCTGAAGGGTACTCCTTCATGTCATGTCGACAGACCACTCTAAATGTGGAGGACGTAGGCAGTTCATGCACCTACGGAAATTCCCTCCTCATAGAGGGAGGCTTCATATCATAGCTAGACTTTAAAATAGGTAGCCCAAACATCTGCCAGCGGTAGGGCACCTTTGTTCCAAAACCTAAATGCCCCTTCGAGTTCTAACACTATAAGTAATCTGGAGAGATACGTATCGTAAATCATCGTGATGCAAGAAAGGAAAATGCAATGATGAAGAAGGTGGTAATTGCAAGTTTGCTGTGGAGGGACAAACACAATGTTAAAAAAATGATGGATACTTACAGCTTTGGTAACTGCCAAAAATCGGTCATAGCTGATCAAGACAATATTATAAATTGAGCATTGGCATATCACATAATCTATGACCAGCCATGCTTTGCAGATATACTTTCCAAGAATCCACCTTCCATTCATAATATAGTTTTTCATGTAGAGTGGGATAGAAAAAGTACCTGAACAATATTAGTGAAATACAATTAATTAAAAATCAGCAACTTGATTTTTAGATCATAAGTCTATGAAAAAGTGAATTTAAATAAATACTCATTATATACTTTTTTCTAATTGCTTTAAATATCATTAAACAACTCATGCACGTGCATTACAATTGTTCTTATCATATTTACAGGCTGCTACTTGGAACTGGCCCCATATGTTCTATATGTCCACCATAATCAATTACCTACGTAGAACTTTTTTTATCGGCGGAATCAAGCAGTACATATAATTTTTGTAGCAGCTACTGTGTATACTGCTAAAATGATTTAACAGTCCATCTAGAACTTAATGATTGTTCAGACTTGGGTCAACAAGGAGTACAACAAAGTAAATAGAAACAACAATTTACCGATGCAGAAGTCACAGATCGCGAGGTTCAGAAGGAAGTAATTGCTCTGAGTTCGAAGGTTTGCATCTACAACAAAGCTCAGAATCACCAGCGCATTTCCAGTCACAGTGACACCGATCATTAACGCCATCGCTACATCCTTGATGAGTCTTATGTTGTCTGACGTTTTCTCTGCGTCACTGGTAAGACGGGTATCATTGATGGTAAGAACGCCTCCTTCAAATGTCAGTGAGGTGTTTATCGAAGTCATTGGCACGTTGGTCATAATAACGTCTGTGTGAGCGCCTACAGGTTTTTTAAAGGCAAAACATTGAAAAAATGTAATTCTGTGACCATTATTACTGTGTTTTGTTATTTCTATCAAGAATTGCGGTGTGGTATGGTTCCCAGCATTTAGCTTTATAAATACCCCTGGGCCTGTCTTCCTTCCTTAATACGATGCCCTTACGCAGGTGCAATATATTAGTCTCCCAAATAGTTTTGCCTCAAATATATAATGGACAGGCCTCAATATGTTTGCCATTTCTGAAAATAAAAGTTTGAAAATTCTATTCATTAAAAAAAAAATGCACCTGCAGTAAGAGAGAGATTAAACAATGTGCTGGTTTCTTATAGTTTATGTTTTGCTTCATGTTACTTTATTCAGCCTTATAAAGTATTACAGGGTAACAGGGAGCTCAGGAAATATTCAAGGCATAAACAGGCAAAGGTTTTTTTTGTTCTTTCTTCCAGAAAATTACAACACAATGATTTAAAAAGAGTATCATTTTCTAGTGACTCCAGACCCAAGCGCCCACACATTCCCAGCTCCGCAGCTACCATGGGACCTTTTTCAAGTAGCTTCATTTAAAAAAAACTCTCACTAAACACTATAGCGCCAGAACATACGAATCCCCTCAGATATATACAGCCTTCCACATGCCTCCCCGTTTTAATCAAATTACAAAGCAAACACCAATCTCTAGTACAGTAGTTTGCTCAAATTTTAAGCAAGAACATCAGCATTTTATATTGCATGCTTAAAGGACTCTTACAGGACTTGAACATTTATACAATCGCTTCTTGATTAGACAGTGACCATAACCTTGCAGTGGTGCCTATTCACGAAAGCATTTATGAGTACCGGAAGAGGTGGCTTATTATTTAGGACAATTATGACACAATGCCTTAATACTTTTGTTCACTTCCTTATTGCATCTGCAGTAATCACCTTTATTACATTGTTTTGTCTGTGTCATATTCAGATGGCCTTCATGCACCAAATTAAACTTGCTTGTCCGGTGGAATTTTCCTGTCTCCCTCTCATTAGAAAACAGCCTTCAACACTATCTCTTGTTTCACCATCCAGACTTCAACTGGTACTTCCTGTTTCACTATCCATCCTTCTTTGATCAAATCTTTTATCATCTACAACTCATGTTCAGTCCCTTCTTGTCTACCCAACTCCTATTTTGTAGTAACTTCCCTTGTAATACCATTTGCACTTAATGTCCTGGCCCTTCCAGCAGCGGCTGCTCCGCTAAGGCGGAGGAGCGTTGCCAAAAGGAAAAATACAATGATAATAGCACAATGTTATTATCATTTTATTTTTTTGTGCTGAAGCCAGTTTTGGGGCAGGGTGGGACAGGGCTTGGCTGTCGTCACAGCCAGCAAGGGGAGGGGTGATTGGTGCACTTACATGCGCATGACAGTTTGGCCGGCCATCTTGGGCCGGCCAAACCGTCATGTGCCCTTAGCATTTTCTCCACCCAGCTGTATTCCACAGCCTGGGTGGAGAACCTGCACAGGCTCCCACTCCCTGTCTGAATGCCAAACCAGGCCACTCAGACTAATCACAACACTGCTGTCATGCTTGTGACAGCAGCGTCGTGATTGGCTAAGGGAGTCTGTGTGCTTCCGGTTGACAGAAGAGGATGGAGTAGAGGTGGCAGCGAGGTAGGTGACATTTTCTTTTCTTTTTTTCTTTTTTTTTTTAAAACCCTCCTCCCCTCTCCATGCCCCTACACTACTGCCCTGGAGCAGCTGCCACTGCCTTCATCCTCACTTGAAAGCTCAGATGGAAAATAGACTGCAGTGTTTCTTGATCGTGAACATGCTCCCTACTGAATGTATGCTCTTCAAGAACTCTGAACAGCTGACTAATTCTTGAATACACACTATCAAGACCCTTTGACAGTAACTTTCATTAGTGGATCTAGCTATAAATTATGTACCTTTAATTCTGAACTTCTTCACAGCCCAAACTACCATCAGCACCTTCTACTCAATGACTGGATGTCTAGTATTAGCTCTTTCAACAGGCAAGAAGCAATGCATATTTTTCTTGTTCTTCTCTGTGTAAGCACTGCAATAATACATAATCAAACAAATGAGTCGGATTGGTGATAATTAGGCATTTACAGTTTACTCAAGAAAAGACTGCTGCAACTCTTAATTGGCCCTTGAGGGCTCCAAGCTAGTTACATTATGTTGCTCCTCAGTCAAACACACTGCTTCCTTCTTTTCTAAATTTCCTAAATTTACAATATTCATAGAAATAGGTAATAAAACTCCGACAAATCTACAAAAAAGTAATCTATACTTTACAGGCTAGTTCAGGCATCTCTAACAGATATTTTCCATGCCAACACCAGGTTTATCATTTTCACTTTTTGTGATATGTACCAAATAATCAATGTGCCTTAACATAAATTTTGTATTTTTCGCTAAGAATCATATAATTCTCTCTAAGAAGTTCTTACACTTACCATGATATTCCACAATGCTATTTAGCATCCCTTCTAAATGCTGTTATGCCATGTTAGAAATACAGGAACTTCCCAAAACGTTTATGCACCACTCACTTCAAGCCTGGTGCTGCTGACAGCACATCAAGGGGCAGATTTACCAACATTTCGCACCAGATTTGTGTTACTAAAATAATGCAAACTGGCATACAATGTTTATTTTGAGATTACTTTCCATCACAAAACATGTTTTGCACTGGAAGATTGCCTGACAGTAAACATTTGCATCAAGGAGTCCTCCATCATTGGTACGTGGGAGTTCCCACGCAACCACTCATGGTTTTTGATTCAAAATGCAATCTACTAACAATAAAAGAGAGGGTTTTTCACATAAAAATAATGTCTCTTTGAAGCAGGAGTAAAAAGGAGAAAGGTGTTTATTTCTCCAAACTTTTCAGACTTTGCATGTGTGGTGCACTGTAGAGCACACACCCAAAGTGGCAAATGTTTTAACGTTTGTCTAAGATTAGTATTTGTACTGGAAGGGTGCCCTTCCAGTATAAAACTTATGCTAGACATGACACAGGCAACTTTGCACTATGGTACAAAGGTGTGCGTGTGGCACTAGGCAACCTGATTGAGCGTCAGTGCCAGGGAGAGAGCAGGACAGGGCCTTATCTTAGTAGATATTTGGCCGTATTATGTATGCAGCGCACTTTCCTTGTTTGCACCATTGCGCACCTTTCAAAAGGTGTGCTGGGTGCAAACAGGGACAGTGCACCACATTAGAAAGAATACGCTGCCCCCTGGAGGCAGCACATTCAAGTGACATACAGAGCAGCTACTTTAAAGGCGCTCCAAGGTTGACAGAGAGCGAACCCCTTGCAGGTTGGTGCAGTGAGTGATGCACCCGCCTGCCGGAGGTTGTCTAAGGGGAGTCCATAGGACCCCCTTTATCCCCTCCAGAGGGCTGCCTTTCTGAAGTGCACTGTAAGTGTGCTACTTTTTTTGTGGCACACTTTCAGTGCACCTCCTAAGGGCATGTTTACCTCAGCGCTTGCATCTTCATTTGCATGAGGCTACACCACCATGCAAATGACAGAATTTCCTCTCACAATAGCGCTGGTGCTACATGTGTGTCAGCACTATCAGAATTGCAGAAGCGGACACACTAGCATCTGAGGCCTCTTCTCTAATACCATTGTGCCCTAGTGGTGCACACAGCGGGTGCCACACCCACTGCGCATCCACAGCACAATGCATAATGTGGACCCAGGTGCCTTCCTGCTCTCTTTCTCTCACACAAAGCAAAGCAGCAACTATGGGTACTACACTGTGTTGCATGACATCTCTGTAAAATTATGCCCAAATGTCATCTTTAGAAACTGGAAAAGTACCAACCGGTGCGATCAACCCAGTGTACTTCTTTGAATCGGGATGAAGACTGATCTGGTGTTACCCAGCCAATTATTCCAATATCAAAAACATTGTCTTTTTTGTGATAGTTACAGTTTCTCAAATGTGTGATAGTATATATGACATTCCTATCCAGGTTTCTCAATCCACACATACTTTTACACACATCGGAGTGAAGCAGTCTATAATAATGAAAACCCCCATTACACAAAGGGCCCGATTCCGATCTCGCTCGGAAGGGCACCGAACATGATCCATAGCGAGCGAGTCCGATTCGTAGCCCCAGTTTCCGGATGACTCGTACCGCTGTATGAGTGAGCAAGTACGATGCGAGGATAGCCTCGCACTCCGACCGACTCGTACCCGTCAGCGTCGCCATCCGAATGACTCCGACTTCATCGACGCGCACCGCGCAATGGGTCCGATTTCCGAGCGACCAAGTACGATGCGAGCGTCAAGCAGCCAGATTGAGTCGGAGCCTCCGACTCGAAAAATCTCCGGGAAGCGGATTTCGGGGGTCCGTAGCGGACCCCCCTTCACCAGCAGCCCTACGACTCGGTCACAGGGGCCACCCTTGTCCGAGACGTGCATTTTTGGTCTATTAGAGCCCATGCACGCACCGTACACCAGGCTCCCATTGACTTCAATGGTGCTCCGAGCGACCCGAGTCCGTCAGCGCTGCAGCGCATCGTACTCTGTCGCTCGGAGCCCAGGAGCCTGAGTCGCACGGAAAGCTCTACGGGCGCCAGTCGGCCGTAGGGCTTTCCCAGCGACGAGATCGGGCCCAAAGTCTTTTGATTTACTTTGCTATCTTTCTCTTTTGCTAACAGCAATATTCAGAACTATATCAACGAAAAATACAGGTGCTTGTTTAATTTAAGGCAGTTCTCAAATCCTCACAATTTTCACTAAATGCTTCTGGGTAATACATTTTCAAGACTCTTATCCCCTTTCCTTTGCGCTCTTAGGGGCATATTTACAAGCCCCTATCACCACAGAAACGTCACTTTTAACAATGTTCCTGTGGCAATAGGGGATTTGCCTTATTTACAAGGCGACATTAAGCTTAACGTGGCTTAACGCCGCCTTGTAAATAAGGCACCCTTTCACTCTATGCTTAGCGTGAAAGGGGTGGGCAATGGGTGGTGCGGTGGGCGTTCCGCCGCAAAACCCATTGCTTTTTGATGCTGCCCCCTATTTACAAGAGTGTTGGCAATAGGAGGCAGCGTCAAAATTAAGACCACAGAAAACTTGGTCTTAACATGGCGAAACAAGGAGAAATGCTTATTTATCCTCGTTTTGCTCTTTCTATGTGTGCTGCATTGGTGCAGCACACATAGAAACAGTAGAATGCCTTGAATGATTGTTTATATGCTGGAAGGTGTCCCTTCCTGCACATAAACAATCATTAAAAAATTGACGATTTGCAACTTCTATGTGTGCTGCACAATGCAGCACACACAGAAGTTTCAAATCGCCTTTTGTGATTGTTTATGTGCAGGAAGGGACACCTTCCTGCACATAAACAATTATTCCCTCAATGCAAGCAGCCTTGCACTATGGCGCAAGGGTGCCTGAGTTGGTGCTAGGCAGCATAATTTAGAGCCATTGTTAGGGAAAACGGAGGGATGTGCTGTATCTTTGTAAATACGGCTCATCCCTGCGTTTTCGGAATGACGGAGCATGGCGTTAGCATTTTATGCTTGACACCACGGCCTGCCATTCCCTTGTAAATATGTCCCTTAGTTCTTAGATTTACAACAACGTAAAAGTAAAAAAGTTATACTGGAATCTCATATGTTTAACATTTTTGTTAGACGCATCTTAAGTGTCTTCTTCTCTTTTCACCATTCAAAACCTACTACTGGTTTTCTTCTTTCTAAATATCACTTCCCCCATCACCTTTTGGTCCGCTATTCACATTTTGTGGCTTATTTCCAAGATTTAATGCAACACTCTTCTCTAGCACTGTGCGGATACCACTGAATTCACCTCATGCCCTTTCATCTATTCCTTCACACATTCTTGCATATGCTCTATCCACCTGGCCTGCCTAATAACTTCTTGAAAGCTTTGATCTCTTTTTAGTCAAATATCTTCACATAATCTTGATTGATTGCACTGCAATATAAATGTATCTTTGCCCTATTATCCAGTCGTATGTATCTGCTAAACTTCTCAACGGAGTTATATATTCAACTAGAGTTTTCAATTCATTTGGTGCTGTCCTTCAAATTTGTGTCTTTCCATTCCAATGCTGACTTTTGCATTGAAATGCAAATCTAACTTCTGCATACCTATAGAATTCATAGCCATTCACGTTACTTGAGCAAATCTTCAAAAATGATTTGCCTCTCTGTAATGTATATGGAAAGCTTTATTTATCTTCGAGTTGAAATTGTGCTCACACACTACCATCACATGATGGTTGTTCATTGAAGTACTGTTCCACAGGTCAAATACAAATAAAAGCAGTTGGCCTGAATATTCTGAATGTTTTGTGCAATGATTACCAAAATATATATATATATATATATTTTAAGCACTGAGGACTCCGCCGCCGCACCACTCGTCCTGGGTGGCGCTTCAGCGTAGAAGCCTTTTTCAATGTCGGTGTTCTCGAACCATTCTCTGGTTTAAGTACAAACGCATTGGTGCATGTGATAACATAAATAAAAATAGAAAACGGTTTTCCTGGCCTTAATTCATGGCGGCCATCTTATAACGTGCAAAAACAAGTATGTGACTACTCAATAGTGATAAACAATAAGTTAAGCAAAAAAGTATTTACAAAAACGGGGATAGCCATATCTTTCGTGCAAGTTAATATTAACTTCTGATTGAAGAATATATGCATAATTCATCATTGCAAAAATGCACGAAAACAACACATACAAAAATGTAAAAATGTATATATCTCCCTCAGAATTGTGCCCTGAATGGGCCTTTTTTTTACCATGTTCCTCTTCAATTTGCTGAAATGATTATCTCAGTTTCAATCCCACATTATTACCCAAAACCGTTTTCACATTGATCCATTAGTTTCAGAAAAGGAGCTACATATTTTCCTGTACCACCAGCATGTATTGCTAATAACTTGAAATAGTAGCTACACAATATACCAAAATTAACTGTAGCAAATGCCTGGATCTAATGTTTAGTGTCTTTATTTTCAAAGTGTGGGGTGGGAGTTGTGGGGTGGAAGTAGAGGCAGCTGGAAAAATTGCGAGGTGCAGAAATTATATATTCCTCAAGATCCTGTAACAGTTTGCGATGACATGATTAAGATGATTAGATATTTAGTCTAGATGAACCCACATCTCTTCGTCCCCATTCAGACCCTCGGGGGCCATCGTTTGGAATTTGATAATATATCTAGACTCCAAGATTCGTAGTTTTTTAGTTCTGTCTCCCCCCCTCTCGTTCTTGGGTACTTGGTCTAAACAAAAGACACTTAATAAGTCTCTATTGCTCTGATGGACTTCCTCAAAGTGGCGGGCGATCAGGTAGTTGTTATCCTTCTGACTGATCGCCTGCATATGTTCCAAAATCCGCTTCTTTGCAGGATGGATCGTGCTGCCAATATATCGCTTATTGCAAGGACATACCAAGCAATAAACGGTATATTCCGAATTGAAGTTGAGGAGCAAGTTGATCTTCCACATTTTATTTGGGTCTTTGTTATTTATCCTATAGCTGGAGACTTTTTTGCTATATTTACATGCTTTGCACCGCATGCAGGGGAAAAATCCGGTAATCTGATTTTTTCTCGGGGGCATAGATTGGAAGTGGCTGTGCACTAGATGGTCACCCATAGATATGCTTCTTCAATAGGTGGTCATGGGTCTAGGTGGAAGATCTCTGCACAGGACCTGATCCGTTTGTAGGATCTTCCAATTTTTCTTGAAGATCTGCATAATTTGGGAAGATCTACTGTTAAATTGTGTGATCATCCTGACTGGTTCTTTTTTCTTTTCATGGTCTCTGGTCTTCCTATTCTTTGCCACTAATAGTTGTGCCCTAGGCACTGTGTTTACTTTTGCTTCCACAGAGCGGAGGCCATTAATGGAATAGCCTCTTGATATGAATCGTTCAAACGCCCCTGTCTTAGCCTGTTGGTATTCGGCTTCTTTTGTACAATTGCGTTTCATTTGCAATAGTTCCCCGTATGGAATGTTGGAGATTAAGCTCCTTGGGTGGTGACTCCCTGCATGGAGGATCGAATTCCCTGATGTGGGTTTCCTGTACAGTCTAGTTAAAAGTCTACTCTTTTCAATGTACACCTCTAAGTCCAAGTAGCAGACTGCCTCGCTACTGATGGTAGCTGTAAAAAATAAGTTCAACCCGTTGTCATTCAGCGATTTGACATACTCCTCAGCCGAGGAGCGGTCACCTCGCCAAATGACAAACAAGTCGTCTATGTACCTCACCCATAGTGCAATACTGTCATCCCATTTCTCATTACTCTCTGCCCAGGCCACGTGCTTCTCCCACCAGCCAACGAAAAGATTTGCATAGCTGGGGGTGAAGCACATGCCCATCGCAGTCCCCCGTTGCTGTTTGTATAACTGCCCTGAGAATATAAAAATATTGTTCTCTAGGCAGAAATTTGTCATGTCGTGGAGCATCTGATTATGTTGCTGGAATTTCAATGGCCTTTTCTCTAAGAACCACTTAATCGCATGCAGACCCTGGGAGTGGTGAATACATGTGTATTGACTTGTAATGTCTAACGTGATCAACATCATGTCTTCTTCCATCACTATTCCCTCAATCAGTCTTAAAAAGTCCTGTGAATCTTGTACGTATGATGCCAAATCCCTAACCATTGGTGATAAAAACAAATCAATATAAATTGAGGTGTTCTCTAGGAAACTTTGAATAGATGCCACAATTGGTCTCCCGGGGGGATTTGTTAGGTCTTTGTGGACTTTAGGAAGATGGTAGAATGTAGAAAGAACAGGGTTCTCACAATACAGAAAAAGATACTCATCATGGGTTATCATTCCCTCCTCTTCCCATTGTGAGAGAAATTGATGGAAAGTTCGGATGCAAGCCTGGTATTCTGATTTTTGTATAGGGATATAGCATTCCAGATCATCCAATTGTCTCTTAGCTTCCCTATGGTAATGTTCCTTATCTAAGACAACGATGTTTCCTCCTTTGTCGGAGGGTTTAAAAATGAAGGTGTCATCTTTCTTTAGATCTTGTAACAGTTCCCATTCTTTCCTGGTGAGATTATATTGTTGTTTGTCTTGGTTCTTATTATCCATAAGATTTTTCAGGTCCGTGATGATGGCCTCATTGAAGACATCTATTGCATCATGCGGAGTCTTCGGTATGGTTCTAGACTTCAATTTTAGTTGACTTCTCCCTCCAACTTGAGTAATCCCCATTTCTCTCACATGGCTCTCTAGATTTTCTTGGGTATTATGTTCCCCACTCGTACCGTTGTCTTCCAAGGATAATAAGACTCCTAATGTCTCTAAGTCATGTCCGGTAAGTAAGTCCGAGTCTGTTCTTACGTCTGCCAAGCTTGCCGATGTTGTGCTTGGATGGAGCAGATGGATTTTCTGCAGCTTCAGCTTACGAATATATTTAAAGAGATCAATCCTGATCTGTGTATAATCTGGTTCCATTGTAGGGCAGAACGTTAAACCATATTGTAACACCATGATTTCATCTGGTGTTAAAATTCTTTTGGACAAATTGATGATTGTCATGGTATTTTGACAAACACCCTGACCCCCTAAGCCTGCTCAGGGGGTCCCACAAGGACCCCCAGGGCCCAAAAAAACATTTTTTTTTTAAATCGGCCGAATTCACGCTGGGGTCGCGAATCCGGCTGAAAAAATAAAAATAAAATGAAGCACGGGCTCCCGCGCTTCGTTATTCTTAAGCCCCCGGGTGGGCCAGGTCCCGGGGGCATGCATCTTCAATTAGCGGGGGCCCCCGCAGCCCAGGGGACCCCCACCTCCCCGGGGCTTAGTTTATTGAATGCGGGGGGGGCTCGCGGCCCCCCCCGCAGCCCCGGGGACCACCACCTCCCCGGGGCTTTAATTAATTAGAGGCGGGAGGGCCTCGTACGCCCCCCCAAGCCCCAGGGACCACCACCTCCCCGGTGCTTTGTACTTGATGGGAAGGGGGCTGTGCTGCCCCCCTCCTGGAGCCCTTGATGGCCCCAGGGACCGCCACCCACCAGGGCCGGCTCCTGCAATGTCCCAGGGTGCCCACCCCCGGGACATTGCCGTTTGCTATGGCAGGGCGGGAGCCGTGCGGCTCCTGCCCTGTCATAGCAAACTCTGCTTTGTTTCATTGAAGCGAGAGCAGGAAAACCTGCTCTCGCTTCAATGAAGCAAAGCAGAATTGCTTTTGAGCAAGGGGAGCTGCATGTTAGCAGCTCCCCTTGCTCAAAAGCAATGCCAGCTCCCGCAGGAGGCGGGGAGCCGGCGGGACCATGGGGGCATTGGGGCTCCCCCCACGGTCCCAAACGCAAAGGGCCGGCCCCGGGGATGGAGTCCCCGGGGCCAGGAGTGGCCGGGAGGGGGGCAACATGGCCCCCCTCCTCTTTAATTTATAAAAAAAATGGTCGGGCCCCGGGAGATGGGGTCCCCAGGGCCGAAATCGGCCTGGGGAGGGGGGCCACGTGGCCCCCCTTCCCTATAATAAGTTAATAACAAAGCATGCATTAAGAGCCTGCAATGGAAGAACTAAGTCCGATACCCCCGGCAAGCACACTTTTAATAGATTAGATCAAAGCTCACTAATTGATTATATCTTGATTAGTATAGCCTCTTGGCATAGAGTTGTTGATTTTAGGATTGTGTCGCGACATGACAGTGATTACGACGCGCTAGTCCTCGAATTATCCAGTTTAACCTCTGAGGGTAGTAATATTACAGCTGGTCCCATTGATGACAGATTGACTATTTCAAACTGTAGGAGGAGAGTTCGTTGGACTGATTTGAGTAAGACACAAGAAAAGTTAGGTGATCTATATTCAACTGTTACTCTGTTCCTTACGGACTCTTTCCAATCTGTCTCCCCGACAACATTCAATTTGATTTTAAAAAGATTTCCTTGAACCATGTACAGTTAACAGCTAGTATGGCTGACTTTTTTTTCCTATAAAAAAGGTCCGTAGCAAAAGAGTCTTTTGTCATTCATGGTTCAATAGTAATTGCCGAAAGGCAAAAACTGCCTTGGTTTCTGCCATTAAGGACAAAAATAAACCATTAATTAAAAATTGTAGAAAGGTTTATCTTACAAGTATGTTGGAGGCAAAAAACAGTGGGAAAGCGATAAGTGGGAATCCCTTAGAAGTTCATTAGACTTACATGATATGAAGACTTTCTGGAATGTAGTGAATACGGGCAGTACAGAAGGTAAATCGGCAATTGAGCCAAATTTGGGGGCTGATGTGTGGATGAAACATTTTGAGTCTCTCTATTCAATTCCTAAAGTGGGGGCTTGCAGTGTGAATGAAATACGCCACCAAACGAAGGAAGAATCTTTTAGTTTGGATACAGATACCCAGGGATCGGTAGTTGATACCTTAATGATAACTCTTGCAGAAGTAACTAGAGCTATAGGCTTAATTTCGCCAGGTAAGGCTCCTGGGCTCGACAAGATCCCTGGGGATCTGTTTCAAGCGAACCAATTATCTGGGCTCCATATCTTTGGGTATTATTTAATGCTGTTATGGTAGGCATGGCTATTCCCACAAGTTGGGCTGGAGCCGAAATAATACCAATTCTCAAAAAGGGTTCCCCCTTGTTACCCACAAACTATAGACCGATAAGTCTTATTGACATCGGCCAAAAAATCTTTGCCCGCGTATTGTTACATCGCTTGCAGAGTTGGATGGAGGATTATAAAGTTCTTACCCCACTTCAAGCTGTGTTTAGAGAAAAAATGTCTACTCTGGACCAAGTCTTCAGGCTACAACTATTGCACTGGAAGACCGTGTGCATAGAGGGTGGCAGCCTCTTTTTGATTTTTGTAGACCTGAAATCAGCATTCGACTTGGTCCAGAGAGAAAAGTTGTGGGCAGTCCTGCTAGAGATGGGGGCTCCACAATACCTCTGCCACATAATGAAACGGCTGCATGAAGGAAACTACGCCCGGATAAGATTTGGTAAATTCGGGAACTCACTACCCCCATTCCTGTTGACAGGGGTGTGCGCCAGGGGTGCGTCCTAGCCCCAACTCTTTTAGTTTATTTATTAATGGGCTAGTCGATTTTTTAAATTCTGAGAAAGATTTAGACGCACCAAAGTTGGCAGCACGCAGAATCCCGGCTATGATGTTCGCCGATGACACTCTGTTATTATCTAAAAGCCCGATGGGCATTCAGAGAGTCCTAAATAAATTTAACGATTTCTGTAAAGAAAGGGGGCTAGAGATTAATATACAAAAACCAAATTTATGGCCTTTAATCCTCCCAAAAGCACCCGGCCAAACCCTTGTTTAGAAGGCAGACCATTAGAAAGAGTATCTTCCTTTGACTACCTCGGCATTTCTATTACAGATAAAATGAGTTGGGGGACACAGATTAAAAAATCAAGCCTGAGGTTAACACAAACTGCAGGGGGCTTGTCTAAGGTGTTTCGCAACTCCACCCAGAAACCCGTGGGTCCAGCAGTAGAATTATATAGGGCTCAAGCGAGGGGTGCTGCCTTATATGGAGCCGAAATCTGGGGACATGATCGTATTGACAGTCTAATACAAACAGAAAATTCTTTTATTAGACAACTGTTTGGCCTTCCGCGTAGTACCCCACTCATTCCATTACGGCTGGACCTGGGTGTTAGGCCAATTGCGGAAGTAGCATTAAGACCACTTCTATTTTGGAGACGGTTGTGGGCTACCCCGGAATTGCTTGTATATAGGGAGGAATTGAGGGAGGTGTTGAACCTACCCGGGGCTAGGCGACTACCGTGGCTTACTTATGTCAGGAACTCCCTTTTATTAATGGGCTTGGGTAACCTGTGGGATAACCCTGAAATCCAATGCCCTATAGTTTCAAGGGAAGTGCTTAAGGTGCGTTACTGGGAGATTAAAATGTCCCAACTCCAGGGGGAATATTGCATGGGGAAGCTTACGGTGACATTTTTGGAATCCAAAGATCAGTACATGTTCTTACCGGCACTTAACGACATTAAGCCGGCCGCTGCACGCAAGCTTTACCTACAATTTAGGTATGGGGTATTGCCATTGCGTGCCTTTACAAATAAATGGGCGGGCCACCAAATGTTGGGCTGTCCGGCATGTAATTGTCGAGAGGAATCTGAAAGCCATGTACTTTTTGTCTGTACTGGTTACACAAAAATAAGAAAAAGATGGCTGGCCCAGATTTGTAGGAACTTAGGAACTAGGCAATGCTCAGATGCCTTTAGGTTACTGAAATACGACACTAGTATACCCATAGTTTATTCAGTGGCAGGGTTTTTGTTCTCTATGTGGTGCACCCGAAGAGCTTTTATAAAAAACACTTTATAATGCTGGTAATCAATTTATTGTTCATATTGTTTTGTTTTTAGCTAAAAATTATTTTTAGATCAATTTTAGGGTTATTTTAAACTGTATTTGACTACATGTTATTTTAAGGGTATGTGCTACTGAACCTAATGGTTATTCCAATACAGGATTGGTCTTTTGACCAATGTTGCACAGGCACTTTATTGAATTTTTTTTAGGCTGATAGTAATTGTCTTATTGATCAATATAAGGATCGTTTATATAAATAAGCATTACTAATTTCAAGCTTAATGGAGAGATCAAGTATGGATACTATATCTTGTTACTCTCAAATGCGCTTTTTTTTACTGTGTATATATAGGCCATTATAGCATATGGTATTAAGATTGATCAAATTAGAATGGCTTAGATATAATCATGTAGTACAACTATTGTATCTAGGAAACTGTATATCCAATTCTGGGCAAGTAGCTAACATGCAATTTAGATTTGTATTAAACAAGGAATTGCTTTGTGTGATGGATTATGCTGCTAACCATTATGCCATAGACTGGTTTTATAGGACTGTTTTTATTATGTTTGTCGTCGTTCTGGACAGTTTGTACTGAATTAGCCTGGATCATTTGAATGAATTCTTAGATTATTTTGCACTTTATGCACTGGCACTTTTAGGGTCCTAAATGTTAATGAGGGTCAGGTAGATTCTCTTATTCAAGGCTACAGCATTTGAATGATTCTCTTTTAATCTGTTAAACAAATGCATTTTTGTGGACTTGCTCTTTCTTCCGGAGCTTTGGAAACCTGGACTCTAAGTTTGAAGTTTTTTATGCTTTATGGTTTATTTTAATTGATTGTTTGCTATGCTTGTATTGTATTTTATGCTCATGAACTTTTAAGGCCGTAATGGCCGAAATAAAGTTATTGAAATGGAAATGGTTAATAACAAAGAGGCCATGCCCCGGGGGATGGGGCCAAAAGTGGCCCAGAGAAGGGGGGCCATGTGGCCCCCCTTCCCTAGAAAATATATTTAAAAAAGGAGGCCATGCCCCGGGGTATGGGGTCCCCGGGGCCGAAATTGGCCGCGGGAGGGGGGCCGCGCGGCCCCTTCCCATTTTTTGTTTTTAAAAAAAAGGGGGGGGCGTGGCTTCGGCGCCTGAGAAGATGGCCGCCGTTCCCTGGGGCTCCGTGGCGGTGCGGCGAGAGGAGGTGGTTTTCGGACGTCGCCGCTTGTTGTTACGCTGCCACAATGACAGCGAGTTGATATGAACCTGCCCTGTCTCCATTGCGGCGCTTCAATTTTTCGGGGGTGAGCGTTTTGCCTTTCTTTTTAAGGTGACTCCGTTTCAGTCAGCTTGGCTATTTTTTGTCATCTTTGCTGCATTGACTATTTTTCTGGAGTCCTGGAATTACTATCTTTACTTCAAGTGTATAGCCTCACGTGTTTTTCCATAAAGGTGATGAGTCCCACTGGCAATTTTGAACTTTATGATATTTTTCTTGAGGAAAAATGCCCTTATTTTACAGTCTAATATTCCCATTCATGGCAAATCTAGGATGTTTTACTATGAACAATTTATGAAATTGCTCCTGCTTTCTAACTGGGTCTCTTTTCTCTGAACATTGTTCTCTGCTCAACGTTGTGTAGTATATGAAGCTACTCTGCCTAATTTGATGTCTTGGGACTTTCACTTCCACAGAATCCAAGGAAACTAATTGTTCCGGAATCTTAGGAGCCTAATTCTGCATGGAGGCGTAATTGCCCCTGCATATTTCTACACCGATGTGACGACTTTGAGCACTTCACACGGGAGGAGAACAAAGCACGACGTGCTGACACCCGATAATTAAAATAAACTATATTGATTTGGGTGGCCTTGCGATCACCAACCGGTGCCACGGTCTACATAATCCAGAGAGGAATAACGAGCACAAGGTGCCGATTCTTTCAAAATAGGATTAATTGATTAAGAGGCTGAATGCCCTTATCGCCTTGACAACCTTTGAGTGCCAATGGTTTTACGACCACAGAGCGCCTGAGTGTCCGCCCATGAAGATTCTCACAGGCAACAGGAGCTGCGATTCACAGCTATTGGAATCTAGCGTTCAATAGGCTATACACAAGATACCCCAATTTCTTCGTCCTGAGGAAGACCCGTGTTTGATGCTCTTAAATAGTACTTATACTAGGGTCGAAACGTCGACGTATAACTAGAAGCACGACAATCCATATGACCAAAACAAAAATAATGCAATTCTAGATCATATTGAGATTCATTATATGTTTTCACTCTCTCTCTGAATGAATTGTTATACATAGTGTTTTGTATCTAAGTGTTATTTGTTGTGGTATATGTATTTCACACCACACTTCACCTATATCACTTTGACCTTGTGTATATGTCCTGTATTTAAACCATACATGATTTCTTCATATAAATTTTGGATATATTTTGAATCAACACAATTTGTTTGTGCTTTATAAGTAAGACATGTGTTCAGACAGATGAGTGTCTCCGTTTGCTACATTAGTTGTATAGAAATTTGAAGAAATTTAAATTCAGTTAAGTGTGTTGTGGCAGTATTGAAAATCATGTCTCTCCTAGCAGGAAGGGAAGATTGTAATAATAATTGTAAAACATTTGTAAAGCACATGGTTACCAAAGGCATCCCAGCGCTAGAGGCCGAAGTTCATGAACTACATATCAGTTTATGGAAACAGGAAGGTTTTTATACGTTTCCGGAAGACCAGATGGTTAGTTTCACACCGAATGGCAAGGGGGAGGGAGTTCCATAGCCTTGCTGCGTTATATGAAAAAAGGTGACCCCCTGTACGTGCTTTCCTGCTTCTAGGTACAGCTGCCAACTGTTTATTGCATAATCGCAGGGTTCTCTCAGGATGGTAAGAGGAAATGAGGGAGCGTGTGATAGGTGGGCCAGAACCTAACAGTACCTTGTGTGAAATGCAGAGAGCTTTGAACTGCACTCTCTGCTGAATGGGCAGCCAGTGAAGGGCGGCCAGAGCAGCCCCTGCTGACTGTCGGCTGGGAATATTCAAAAGTTGTCGTGCCGCACAGTTCTGTACAATTTGCAGTTTCTTAACCGTGGAGCAAGGTGCTCCTAAGTATAGGGCATTGGCGTAGTCGAGCCTAGAAAGAATAAGGGACTGGACCACCACTTTCCTTGCAGAGAAAGGGAGGAGAGGAATGATTTTCCGTGTCATCCTCATCAGCCCAAAGCAGCTACCAGCAACCTTCCTTGCTTGCTCCCCAAAATCAAGGTTACGATCTAACCAAACCCCCAAACTCTTGATATAATCTTTGGGGGATGGGGGAGGGCCGAAGCAACTCGGCCAAGATGATATTATATTGGGTATAGAAGGTTTACCCAGAAACATCAGCTCCGTTTTAGATCCGTTCAACTTCAAGAATGAGCCCTCCATCCATGCTGAGACCTCTCAAAGACACATGGCCCACTCCGGGGCAGTGTTGTTGAGCTGATTAAAAGAGACAATCAGCTGCGTATCGTCAGCATATGTGATGATTTGGATGCCGAAAAGGCTCCACAACACCTGCCAAGGGGCTCATGTACACATTAAAAAGCGTGGGGGACAGGGAGGATCCCTGAGGAACCCCACATCGGAGTGGCAGAGGGTCAGAGATGCAGTCTTCATGGAACACTTGAAATGACCGGTCGTCCAGAAAGGAGCGGATCCATTTAAGGGCCAGATCAGTCACTCCTACATCTTTAAGCCTCTGGATGAGCAGCTGATGATTGACTGTGTCGAAGGCTGCGCTCAGATCTAAAAGCACAATGGCAGCGCAGCCCCCATTGTCTAGGATTTTCCTAGTTGCCTCAACCACAGCTAAAAGGGCGGTTTCTGTACCCTGTTGGGGTCTGAACCCAGTTTGAGACGGGTGAAGACAGTTATTGCTTTCCAAAAACGCGGACAGAGCACTATTCACATGTTTTTCAGCAATTTTGCTGATCCCTGGCAATAGTGAAATCGGACGATAGTTCCCTAACATCTCAGGGTCCAGGTTCGGTTTTTTCAGCAAAGCTTTAACCATTGCTTGCTTCCAAGGGGAAGGGACTATGCCTGTCCGGAATGTAGCATTAATCATATCTAGGATAACAGTAGACACTGTATCAAAAATTCGATTTAAAATGAGGGGGGGAACTGTGTCCCTGGGGGAACCTGACTTCAACTGGCCAAGGATACCTTGCAGGGCGGATTGATCCAGGAGAGGAATTTCAGCTAAAATACGATTATTAATGCCTCCTTTGTTGTTGATTAGGGGGACATTTATTAAAGCTGTGGTCTGGTGAAAGGAGGTATAAATATCTTGGATTTTATTGAAGAAAAAAGTAGCTAATTGGTTGCAACGAGATGACATATCATCGCAAGGAATAGGTAGGGGAGGGGGTTTAATAAGAGATTTCACTATGCAAAATATTTCGCGAGAAGAATTGGGGGCTGAAAATATTTGGTTCTCGTAGTAAAGGGACTGTGCACACTTAATTTCTTCCTTATACCTTTTAATATCCTCCCTATAAATCATTTTATTAGTAATGGAGTAATCTTTTCTCCATTTTCTTTCGGACTGTTTACAAGCCTGCTTAAGTTTACGCAGTTTGGGGGTATACCAAGCTGTTCTATTTGTGCCACTTTTAACCTTAATTTGCTTCTTTGGGAGCACCATGTCTAAAGAAGAGATCAGCCATTTTTCAAAGTTGTGACTTGCATTAATCGGATTGGACTCTGGTGCTGGTCTAGTGTCATTGAGTATTGATACCCATCGTTCTACTGGGAGTTGTGACCATAAGCGGAACAGTTTGGTAGATGTTACCGCCAATCTGCTACTGGCTTGATGGGTCCAAGAGTAGCAAAAATACTCCCTCTGATCTGGGTTTACGGCTCTCCACATCTCCGTGAGGCTGCAGTTCAACACCCAATCCAGTAGCTTCTCAGAATATCTATAAGCTGATGTTCTGATCAGTGAGGTGTGAAACCTATCCTTGCCAACATTCAAGACTCAGTTACCACCTCAGTTACGTACCACTGTACGTTTAACGCATTAGTCCCCAGGTTCTGCATGGTACTGGGTATCCCCATTGATGAATACTAATTTTCAATACTAAGCACCTCTTGAGGGGTGGTACATTTGGCTGAGAACTGAGCTAAAACCCTTTCAGCCTACAATTCCTTACTCTTATCAATACATTGGGGTTTCATATGCACTAGAATTCTTACTTGGCGACTAAAGCTGGCAGCTCTGGAAGACAGCTTACAGGGGCACAACAGTGGATGGGATGAGGCAATATTTTGAGATAAATGCTGGTTCCCCTGGAGTTGCATTAAATGAATGAGAGACTTTTAAAGCCTTTATTCAAGGCATTTAAAAATACAGCTGGGTGCTTGTGGCACTGCACACAAAATGAATAAGACAGCTGGTGAGATATGATCCTTGGAGACTCAGGGATGATTGTCAGAGGCTGATAACACAGAGCCTTTACACAAGAGGTAGCTCCATACTGAACCGCAGCAAAGACTAGGGGGCATATTTACAATATTTTGGCATAGGGCAGTGCCACAAGCCTTGTAGCTGCTCTGCCCTACATCAAAATAAAAGGGCAGGAATGCACCGTATCTACAATATATGGTGCATTGCTGTTCTTTCTGCTAGCCCCGGCTCACAAACTGCAGCTGAGTGCCAATGCAGGCACCCTTACACCATGGTGCAAGGATGACTGTGTCATTGGTATGATTGTTTTGGTGCAGGAAGGGACACATTTCTGCACAAAACAATTAAAAGAGGAGTTTCCCACGTTCTTTGTGTGCTGCAGAAGGGAAAGAGGAAAAACGTTTTTACACTATGTTGTAAATCTGGGGCAATGTCAAAAAACCATGGGTGTTGGGTGAGAACACCCACAGCAACACCCATGGAGCGGCCCTTCCAGGTAGAGACAAAAGTGATGCTCTGGCAGCGTAAAAATGCTGCAGGGGCATTGTAAATATGCCCCTAGATTCACCAGTTTACACGGAAGACATGGTTTTGGCATTCAGAGTGAGACAGGTCAGGCCATTTATTGGCAAGGTTAATTCAGGTACAACACAATTATAGCTATCCGACATCCAGAAGGCCCACTCCTCTACTCACAATCAGGCATAAAGGATGTATTCACTGTCTACTACACGTGATGCCACTAATTGTCAGATCCCCTTTCAGAAGGTCATGGGGCACGAAGAGGCTTCTGGGCCCATATGTGATGGTTGAGGCCTTTTACTCCTGATGTCCTGGGGCCTGAACTACTATTGATCACGCTGAACTGGGTCAAGAACCCCTTCTACGCTTTCAGTGGTAGCTGTGGTCGAGCCGTCACCGTTTCCTCTGAGGTATGTAGATACAGGTCAGTGAAAATGAATCATAACTCACAGTGCCATCAGTATGAACAAGAAATGAATGTCCAGCCAAATACTTGCTTTTATAAGAAAAAGTAGTGTTTTATTTCGTATTCTACACATGAAACGTGATGCAACAGTCAAATGTAATAAAAAAATCCCCCTTGAGGTCAGGGCTCTAGTAGTTGTAAGGTGAATCCTTGTCCCACACTCCTTCTTGTAACGGATTCAGGGTTATTCCCCATTCACAGGTGGCTGCATCAGGGAATGCAACCTATTAGGCCGGACTCAAGTGTTTCCATTTGACTCTCTAGGATTTTAGTCAAAATTGTCTATAGTGCTTCAGAACCTTAAGGAGTTATCTCCCCTGGGCCCCCAAAGACCCTAGTTTAAGTCTTACCCATTCTTGCAGCATGGAGGCATTCAGTGTCAGAGTGAGTGCCCTCAGCACAGGCACTTGCAAGATCTGATACTGCTCAGAGAAGTCAGGCTGCTTGCTTTACACGCGGCAGCATCGGGAAGGCATAGGCTCAATCTCAGGAGGGGTGCACCTGTTCGTCCCAACAATCGGAGCAGTTTCCAGCTCCCAGCAATGCAGTAAGTAAAGTCCTCCCCAGTGAGGGGAATTCAGTCCTTTGGCTCTTGATTAGAGTCCCACGAGGGCGCTTTATCCTCCTCTGCATCCTTCTGGTCCATGGGGGTTAGTCAGGGTAGATCCCTCAGTGTGACCAGACCCGCCGGTCACAGCCTCGCTTCAGTCCCGAGCAGCGGCCCAAAGGCTTTGGTGGTTTGGTCCTGGCAGCACTTCCTGGCACATGGGGTTGCTGCCATACCATCTAGATGCAGTGTAGACTCCTCAGGTGTGATCGCACACACCATGGCGGCCACTCCTAGCATACTGGGGCACCATTCGGGAGTTCACTTGTCCTGGCATGCTTCTCACACAACTTTTTCACTGGTGGTGGCTCACTCTGGCATATGTGGTCACCTCAACGAGACTATGTGGGCTTGGTGTCCTGTGCACAGTGCTCGATAATCGCCACAGTCTACGGGGAACCTCTCTTGGTATGTGGAGGTCACCGAAAATAGTCTTGCACACACAGTACGGCCAGATCAGTGCACAACCGAACCCTCACACCTCACACAGGAAGTCCTCATGGTAGCTTTCCCCTCTCACACAGCCTGTCTGGCTGTTTGGCGGATGGAAAATTTTAGGGACTCACTCTCCCCTTCTTATAGTCCTTTTCGAGACACTAAATGTAATTTAGGGTCTGGGTCCTTGAAGCTTTATGTTAGGGTTCTGCTTCTATTGATGTGGGCACTAGTCCTTTTCATCTTCCTTCATGAAAGAGGTCTGTCACAGCAGGCACAACTCTGAAATGGATTGTCCACAACACAATTCATGAGAGTGACCAGAGTTCACACCTGGATGTCAGTCACAGTGTTTTGTGCATTACAAGGTTAATCCCAGACCCCAACCCTACTCTTTATGATTCTCTTATCAGCCCCATCTCCCTTCCTGAGATTTGTCTAGGCCCCTTCCTTGTGATCTATAACTGAATCAAAGAGCAGTCTTTTGAAATGTGAATGCAAACTCTTCCTTTTCCCTCCAGTATGTCCTCACCCAGCTCACAGGAATACAGCAATACACAAATCTGTCTGGGAGTATTTCTCCCCTCCTCATATATTTATCAGGCAGGCCTGGGCATCCCAAAATAGAACCCACTGTCCTCCATATAATGTACCACTGCAGGCATATTTACTCAGTGTACATTCATAGCATACTTTCTATTTAGCACTAATACCTCTATACATTGTACCCTCACATGTACACATTCATTCAGAACACACACTGAGTCTGTGCACATTGTTCAGTACTGAAGCTTTCCTATATTCAACCAGGGTATCCTTATTTTAAAACAAACACACTGCCAGCACACACACTCGCTATGTGAATACTGCCCAACCCTTCTCCCTTCATATATTGTACTTCACGCAAGCACACATACACCCAGCACATGTGGTCCCTGCACACGCACTGCACAGCACTATATCTCTCATGTAATATATTCCTCTCATGCACACATACAACCTGTACATGTACTGTACAGTAGTGCACCATCCTTGCACTGTACCCTTCCCAGACACGCATACATCCAACGCAGAGTCACTACTCCTGCAATGCGCAGCACTCCACATCTACCCTATGTAGTTCAAGGGTGAGTTAGGTACTCAGCAGCGGAACTTTTGAAAAGGTGAGAGAGCCTGTGGGCCTCACACTTGTGATACAGGGTAAAAAGGTCATGTTCACTGCTACTGATCATACACTGCATGCTGCCACCACCACACTCGTGCTGCTTAACTTCTGGAGAAGTCGGTATCCTTCCACCACTATGAGGGTAGCGCTTTGGGCACCCCTTTAGGTCAAACAAGACCGTAATCCATGAGACAGGCCTATGTCATGGCACGCACACACAATCCATGTTCGCCTATGACAAAAAAGTCAGCATTAGGGATCCAGACAACAGTACCGTTGGGCACTCAGGGCAGGAGTGTACGTCTTTACCATGCAGAAGACTTTTCTGTCTCAACAGAAAGCATGCCAAGAATTGCAGCACTGATAAGAATCTAGGATTCTAGGTATGAAATGGCATTAACTCTTGGCAATGGGGCAAAGCATTTCAAATTGTGAGCACCCTGATCTGATGATTTGCACGTCAGTGTCAACAATTTGGACACAGTCACAGGGATAGCCCTAGAAATTCAAATGAAGGAAACTTTGACAGATTTGATTATGCTATTTCCTTATACAGCCTTTGCCTATTCAAATAACTTAACATATGTAAAAGGCAGAAGTGACAGTGCTCAAACAAATGTTGTCAAAAGATTGATAAACCTTGGAGAAACATCAACAAAGCAATTTCAAAATTTCTTTGTGACCAGTGGTTGGACTCTATATATATCAACAACAACTGTTTTAACATGCCTGGTATCTACCACAGGGATGGTGTCCATTTCACAGTAGAAGAGAACAGGATTTTCCATATCAACATCAAGGAATGTATCAAGTTCCACCTGTTGGTGTGCACAACACACTATTAACACAATAGCTCTTCTCGGAGAAACCCTTCCTCCCAAATATATAAATTATTTAAATTAAAAACATTTTTTTTACATTTTTATTAGTACTCTACTACCGGACTGAGTAAAAAATGTTTTACTGGAATTTACTATTTAAGCATTACCACTGGAGTACCAGTGGACACATCTAACTTTAAAAACAAATGTATTCTCCCACCCAGCCTGCCACTGAAAAGTGCATTTGAGAAATTGTCAGGGCAATGCACAATGAGGGGTTCACACCTATGGAATCTTTATTAAGTTTTGGTCCACTTTAACCTCTAAAGAGAATGGCCTGTTTGTAAGGGACTATATACAGAGCAAAGACCAAGAGCTGCAGGGGGTTCCCACTGATATCTGATTTATTGTCCACTTCTGTACAAGGTGAAGGGTGTGTGTAGAAGGGGCCTGGTTACTGAATGGGACTTGTGTGTCTAGAGGGAGTAGTCTCTCTAAGAAAACCTTCAATACAAGGTGAAGGGAGTCCCTAATAGGGGGCTTGGCTACTTATTGTGTTTCAAGTGTCTGAAGGGAGTGAACGTTCTCTGTAAAGAATTCTGTACAAGGCGAAGGATGTGTGTATTAGGGGCTTGGCCACCTAACATGGTTTGGGTGTCTGGAGTGAGAGTTTTCTCTGAAAAGGCTTTAGTACAAGGCAAAGGGTGTGCATAGTAGGGGCTTAACCAACTAATTAGACTTGGGTAACTGGAAGTAGGGGATACTCTATGTAACCTTCTGTACAAGGCGAAGGCTATGCCTAGTAGCAGGCTTGGCCATTTAAGGGGTCTTAGTTGTCTGGATGGAATGGACTCTTTATGAAGATCTCTGTACAAGGCAAAAGTATTCATAGTGGATACTTGGCCACCTAATGGGGCTTGTAATTTTTGTAAAACTTTTTTTCACTGGTCCTGTGGCACTCTCTTGGGAGCCAAGTTGCAAACCCTTGTGCATTTATGGGCGAGACTTGCGGGACCACACAAGGCCCCAGCTGGCTCCCATGGGAGTACTGCGGTACTGGACAACAAAACTGACTTTGAAAAGTTCCTGAAAAAATTAACAAAATAAGGAGATTATATTGTCATAGAAATTATGCTTAGTGCTGTAGAAAGCAAAATTAGGCCACATTTTCTATGCGTTCTCAAATTTCTACTTCATCCATTACAGTAAAGAATTCTGAAATGCAGACTGAAATGTACTTTCAACACCAGCATGTTAGTTAACTTTCCAGTGATTAATTGCAGCTTGACCACAGTGCTCTAATGAAAAACTAAGGTGCTAACATTCTGTATTTATGACAAATTATTGCACACCTTAATGCCACCTTGATGGAATCAAAAGTTGTAATACCGAAATCTTCTTTTCAAAAAGAAAATCTCGAAACTGGATTTTCAGTTTGAAAAGAAAAAGCAATGCTCCCCTTGCCATGAGAGGCTTCTCCCATGACAGGGGAGCATTATAAGATTTTTACGGTTCCTTACTGCATTCTCAAATTCATTGTATTTTGCACAAAAATATAGAGCTAAATGCCAGGTTTGCACTCATCTAATTTCATATCATTCTTCTGAAATTTTGTGTAATTACAACAAAGAACATTTTGCAAATTTTCACTCCAGCATAAGCGTGGCCAAATAACACATTATTTTGAACAGGTGTACTAATAAACAAACTTTCTATCAGTTATGCAAAGCTCAAATTTTATGTTATTACGATATTACAGCATAATTGACTTGAGAAAACAGTCCCTATTGTCTCATACATTCCATTCTAGGATCAGTTGACAGAAAAAAACAACTGGAAACATTCTCAAAGAGCATATTTATTGTGGATTTGCCTCACTGCCACAGATTTACTTACCTCCTTGTGCTCTGGTAATGATGTGTCTACTGCAATATGTTGCATGGTATAAACTATGCACACAGATCCACTGAGAGGAATGTGATACTTAAGTATCTTAAGTCTATCTAATCTCCTAATCGTGAGTATCTCTGTTCTCTATATTCTGTGCTCCTACATCAATGTGATCTACATTCAGTGTAAAGGAACAGAGAATCTGTTTCTTTTTAAGACTATACAACCCCAATTCAGGAATACTGTCTCTCAAACACTTATAATTCAATTCCCATGGTAAAGGGGCCCCTTAGGAGTCAAGGGATCTAGACTACCCATTTATTTACCCCTTCCGTAGTCTCAGCTTTCTACCCTACCCGTCTACATGGTCCCAAATTTGATATACCATGGGAATTGGATCATAGGCATTTGAGAGACAATAGTCCTGAATCGAGGATGTCAGTCTTAAAAGGAAATAGATTGTCTGTTTTTCCAACACTGATCTCTTTTTGGCAGATTACATTGTTATCCACTGTGCTTTGCCAGGACAGACCCCTGGTCCTTTGGAGGAACCCCGGAGATTGCGCCCCGCTCGGAGGGCCTGTATGTGGAAAAGATCTGGGATAGCACAGGCCCATTGAATGGTGAGGCAGCAGTCTCTACAAGAGTTCGTTGCCGGAGACAAACTTCTCAGTGCTATCTTCGTGTTACCCCTGTGCTATTTTTTTGGAGCTCGTAAGTCTATGTCATAAGGTCAGGTCGTTTAAGGGGACAAGCTCAACTTTCATTTCAAGAACAGCTACAAAAAAGGCGCAGAGTTGCTAGGAAAATGCAAACCCGCTCCCAAAAGGATACCTTGCAGTCCTTGAGAACGTATCGGCCACAACTGGGCCAATCTCAAGCTGGGGGATGCATTGAGGGCTGTGGGGCAAATTCACAACCAATTCTCTGTTGGGGGAGGGAGGGGGGCCCACTCTTCCCAGCCAAGTATTAAGGACTTCTTCAAACAGAAAGGTGGTGCCCAAAGTGAAGGTAACTGTGATGTCAACTTGCCTCCAACATCGCAATCTTTGAATAAGATGTGTTTACCTAAAGCCCAGGCAGTTCTTGAGGACCCTGTATCTCACAGGGAGGAGCTGAGAGATAGTGGAAAACAATCATCTGGTCCTACGCAATTAAACTTAAATGCACCTGTGGCAGAAAAATCACCTTACGAAATGGTAGTTAAAGCCCAAGTTCCTACTGTTCCTACTATCGAGCATGTAAATGTGATGTCCACCCAAATGAAGACGCAGCCTGGAACAAACAGTGTACACCAGGCGGAGGACACTCTTTGGGACATATCTATCTGTAATAAGCCCTCAAATCATAGTGATGCTTCTGTTATCTGTATGGGGGATTTGCAAGTGAACCAAGTGTCTCAAAGTCTTTTGATACCTCGGTTGCCCACGTTTGGGGCTGAAAAGATATGTGAAAGCCTAGGTTTGCCTGTATTTGATATAACAAAGGATAAGAGTATCTTAAGTCTATTTGGCCCAGGGACATGTGGTGATCGATCAGATATTAGATGAACATTCCATTTTAATTCCCATAAAAAGTGAAACCACAAATAGTCAACATGGTGTACAGATCTTAGGTCAAGCTGATAACTCGCTGAACCCTGCTGATCCAATCATAGGTCAACTTGATAACTCACTGAACCCTGCTGATCTCTCGCTACTAGACAAATATGATGTTTCACCTACTCCTGATGAGCCCCTACAATAAATAAAAGCGCGGATAATATTGGTGTGTGGAAAAGTCTGTTAAATACAATGAACGTTATAACTAGTGCACTTGATTTCCATTCAAATAAGCTCGAACTTCAGGTGGAACTTTTAAAAACTTTAGCAGTTTATGTGGCTGGTATTGACACAAAATTACACAACTTGACAGGTTTGGTGGTTAAGGCCCAGACTGAGGTTGATGACCAATTAATAAGATGCACATGTTCTCACATTTTGGATAAGATGTCCGATCTCCCAAAAATAGTAGGTTCACTTGATGATGAAGTTAAAAAAACAGCTGGGAATCCAGCCTTGGACAGAACTCCGGTCTGTAATAAGAAAGTGGGAGTTAGTGTATATAGTGTAACCATGAAGCAGCAACAAGTCCAGGTAAATGTGTGCTGTGATAACTCTAGATCTCCAAAGGACGTTGGTGGGGAGGCTGAGGTCAGTCTAGGTTCAGATGCACAAATAGATGAAGGTCATGTTCCCCACGGAATCAAGAAAGTCATGTCAACAATGATTGCTAAATCCCCATGTTCACGCTCCGGGAATAGTCTTAGTGATTGTCCCCCATTATCCAAACGAGCAAGGAAAAGGTTGCGGAAAGCTCGGAATAAGGCTAGGAGGTCAGTCGCTTCAGTAGCCACAGCACCTAAACCTAAGGATTATTATCCCATTTTTAAACCAGCTATTAAGAAATGTTTAACTCAGGATGGTGCTCAAGAAGGTGTGGAATCTTCTATAGTTTTGTTGTTGCCTTTGAGGTGCAAGGCTCAGGTATCTGCAAATGGTAGTAAAAATGAAGTTCCCACGACCAATGGTATATTGAAGTCGGATGTGGCAGGTATTAGTAAGGGAGGGGAGACTAGGTTGGACAGTAAACCTCAGGGGACTAGGCTCCTGTCCCAAGATCAAGTAGTCCATACCCTGAATCGATCAAATACAGTAGAAATGTTAGAGCCTACTGTCACTCAGAGTTTAACACCACTAAAAGTATTTTCAAATTTCACTTTAGCAAAAGATAGTGAACCGGGTCCATTAAGCTCCCTATGTTGCAGACAGGATAATAGTTCTAAAAATTGGGATAAAAAACTAGTAATGCATCCCCTGTATGAATCTCAGGGGTCCCATGATAGGCTCAATCGGAGCCTAATTTTGAAAATAATCTCAACCATTCCTGAATTAGCATTTATTAAAACCACTGATTTCGTGTCAGTACAGTTTAAACAAGTACAGCCAAGCACTCTCCTAGAGTCTACTATTACAACTTGGTCCTCAAATGATATTGTTATTAAGATCTTAGGATCAAGTCTGTATTTTATGGAATGCGGCATTAAGGTTGAGATCTGGACCAGTGTACATTATCCCCCGATTCTGGAGGTATTGGCCCTTAAGGCGGATAAGGGTGGAATAACAGCCGAAAGTAAGAAGCCAAATCCAGTACTTAGAGGCGCATCGGGCCCATCGGCTAATCAATCTTGCAGTTCTGGCCTGCTGATTACCAATTCCCAAACAGGGGGTCGACTCTGTGAGTGGCTACCTAAAAATAATGTGCGAATGGAGCACTGGTCATGGCTTCCAGCTACTTTGGCAAAGGTGCCCAGAGGAGATAGTAATTGAATGTCCGTAGCTACGGATGCTAATGCAAAGCGAATAAGACTATGCTCTTGGAATGTTCATGGGCTGAACCATCTACTGTCTGACCCCGATACGATATTATTTTAAAATTCATTTACATTTTTATTATTTCAAGAAACATGGAGCGAACATATGACTCCTTTGCTTAGGTTTAATGAATATAGTCTCCCGGCAGTGCGAACTAATAAATCAGGCCGGGCAAAATGTGGACTGACGTGCTACATTGCGGTTGACTTAAATTTAGTAGTGGATGTGGTGGACTTTAATCTGGGTTGGCTACAATGTCTTGTGGTAAACAATACTGATTCAAGTTTAATTATCCTCAATGTGTATCTAAGTGCCAGAAAAAATAAGTCTACGCAGTTGTATATCCTGCGAGATATTTTAAGCACATTAATAATCCAGCACCCAGATGCTGGCCTAATAGTTTCTGGTGACTTTAATTTGCAACTGATTCGGTTTTCCGTTGTAAACGGCAAGACTGATGGAATTGCGAATGAATGTTGCAATATCATGTTTGAGGCTG
This sequence comes from Calotriton arnoldi, assembly GCA_963921515.1. Taxonomy (NCBI): domain Eukaryota; kingdom Metazoa; phylum Chordata; class Amphibia; order Caudata; family Salamandridae; genus Calotriton; species Calotriton arnoldi. The sequence goes on along the minus strand of CAWUFW010002477.1, from coordinate 684,073 downwards.
GGTTCAGCCAGTTTAAAGAAAAATCTAGTTCACTCCCACGTTTAAAAATTCTACACAAGGATCAATTATTGATTATACATTTATATCAGACAACTTAAGACCAAAAATGTCTGAATATACGGTAATTGCTCGTCCTGAAAGTGATCATAACCCTCAGATTGTAACATTTAATTTTTTGGTGAAGTGTCATTCTAGACCTAACGAACTTCCCAATATGGCCCATTCTGCATATAATCTGAAGAGGTTAGTATAGCACTTAGCTAAAGAAGAGGTAATTACACAAGCTGCTAAAGCATTAATTAAGAAAAGGAACCAGTGTATGCTGGGGGATTTGAATATGATTGGCAAATGGAACTTTATTACAACGTCCCTGGTGGGGAAATTTGTAGCCCGCCAGGCTAGAAAAGTTAATAACCGTTTGAACCCTCAGAACATATGGTTCACCCCTAAGCTATTTAAGTTAAAGAAATCGCTTAATTGAGCTGTTCCGGAGGAGTATGCTCATAGATTTTATCAGGCCTATTCTGTGTATAAAGAAAATTTGAAGGAACTCAAAAAGATTTACAAACAAGAAGTCTGGAAAGCTAAACTTAAATATCAATCTGGGCTTTGGAATAGTTTATTATCCGCCTCAAAGCAAAATAATGCAAAAAGATTTTGGGCAGTAATTAATAAGCTTGAAAGGGGAGGCTGTAGGGCATTTTGTGTAAATATATCGGAAGCCAGTTGGGTAACTTTTATTGCTAATTTGTATGGCTCATCGGACCAAATGGTAAACCAACCAGATATGCGGTTTGGTTATGAGGAAAATAGTATATCAACAATTGATTTGGGGAGTGGTGAGTGCCAGGGTTTGACTACCACAGCCCAATTTATTGATTCTAGTCTTGATCTAAACCTTGATTTAGAATGTTTAAGTTGTAATCAAGTATTGACCCTGTTACGTGGGCTTCGTGCAAATGGTGCCCCTGGACCTAATGGGCTACCTAATGCCCTGTTCCGTGCCAATGTCAGCATGTGGGCTGGAATTTTGTATAAATTATTCAGTGAAGTATTGACATTGGAGATTGTGCCAGCATCATGGCAAGGTAGCATATTGCAGCTGTTAGACCTGGCATCCTTGGCGTGGGTCTCCCTTCCATTTTTTCATAATGCCTCCACTGTTGCCGATATGTTTTTGCTGGACTAGATGCTCATGGGCACTTTGCCGCTGCTAATCAGTGCCAAAGTGCAAGTGCTCCCTATCGTTAATTGATACATGTATTAGTGACTCCATGATTGGATGATTGGTTTACTTGTCAGTCCCTAGTACAGTGCACTCAGTGTGCCCAGGGCTTGTAAATCCAATGCCGCTGGTGGGCTTGCAGCACTGGTTGTGCCACCCACAGAAGCGGCTGGTAAAATGTGTCTCAGGCCTGCCATCGCAGAGCCTGTGTGCAGCCTAGGGCTGCCATGTCGACTTGGTGAGTACACCCACTTACCAGTCCCTAAACCTTCCCTTTACTGCATGTTGGTCACCCCTAAAGTAGGCCCTAGGGCAGGGTGCATTGTAAGTATAAGGTAGGACATGCCCTGGTGTGTGTGGCATGTCCTAATAGTGAATTACAGCCATTTTCGTTTTTCACTATTGCAAGGCTACCTGCTCCCCATAGGCCAGAATGGGCAGACTGACTATTACACCTTATAGTCAGAACTGACCCAGGGAACATGGTAGAAAAACGAATTTAGTATGCCTGAACTCAGGATGATAAAATACATCTTTTAGTGAAGTTGGTTTTAACATTCTGTGTTCGAAAATACCACTTTTAGAAAGTGGGTATTTTCTTGCCTAACTATCCAAGCCTGCCTCTGCTAGGTTGTGTATTCCTTGTCTGGAGATTGAGTGACAGGGGCTGGGGGTGGCTACCGGAGACAGGGTGAGTCAGCGCAGGGCTGAATAGAAAGATCTGCAGCCAGAGTGGAGGGAGGAGTTGCACCTGGGTCTGAATAGGGCTGTGCCTGCCTTCCACAATGCTGGCTCCACCTCCTGCCGGGCGGCTGAGCACTCTGCCCCACATTCTGAAAGGAAAGAAGGGGTCAGAAAAACAAAGTGCTCCAGGACTGACCAGAACTGGTTTTGGACTAGGCAGAGGCCTCTCTGCCTCCAGAGAACAAAGAGAATCAGGGTATAAGAGGGGCACCCAGACCCCAGGAAAATTAGATCACTTTTGGGAACAAGAAGAAACCTTTACTGAGGAGCGGAACCAAGAAGAAACTGAGGAGAAACTATCCCTAAGCCTGAAGTGCTGCTTGGGGGATTGGCCTGCAGTGGTTTGCCTGACTGCCAAAGAGAGGAGAAAGGAACTTTTGCTTTGCTGTGACTTTCATCAACTTGTGAAGGATCTCCAAGGGCTTGGAAGAGAGCTTGCCCCCTGACCGAAGTCCCAGGACCATTGGACTTCACCCCTTTGTGAATTGCTGCTGGAAACTCTGTTTCAGTGGCTACAGAGGTAGGGAGCTGTGACCGACTCTCACGACCGACTCGGTGTCCTGCAAGCACCGCATCGAAGCACCGTCTCGCCCTGCAACGCACGGCCCTGGTCTCACCGACTCCGTCAACGAGCCGCTGCCTGCACCGCATCGAGGGACAACGCGTCCTGCAACGCTCGCTACGCCGAATCGAACTGGTCCGACCGACACGGTCACTGCTGCTGAGTTCGAGTCCTGTGACCGCACCGGAGTTGGGCACCGCTCGCACGCTTTGCGACGCACCGCCCGACTCCGCACCGCTGTCCGGACTGATCGACGCCAGCTCCTGAATCCGGCTCCGTCGCCGCACCGCAACCTGCCAGCACCGCATCGAAGCACCGTCTCGCCCTGCAACGCACGGCCCTGGTCTCACCGACTCCGTCTCGACGACGTCAACGAGCCGCTGCCTGCACCGCATCGAGGGACAACGCGTCCTGCAACGCTTCCATTTTTGCATCGCGACCGCGACGAACAGCCATCCGGCTCGCACGCCCGTGCCTGCCGCTTCAAGTAAAGGTACTGTGACCGAGTCTGTCTACGCTGTGTTGGCCCGTCTCGACGCGGTCAGCTGGATTTGTTAGACTCTGTTTGTTCTCGACTCCGCCGTAGCCGGAGGAGGCTACCGACTCGCACAGAACCTTGAATTAAGCCTTTTGATCAGAACTAAGTATTCTTAACAGTATTGTGGATTATTTTTGTCGTTTATGGTCTTGTGATAAATCTATATAAAGTATACCTATTTTTATAAATATATAACCTGTGTGGTGTCCATTTGTAGTGTTGTCACTTGATTACTGTATGTGTTCACAAATGCTTTACACACTGCCTCTGAACTAAGCCTGTCTGCTCGTGCCAAGCTACCAAGAGGGTGAGCAGGGGTTATTTCGGGAGTGTACCTACTTTCCCTGACTAGACGCAAGGGTCCCTATTTGGACAAAGGTACATACCTCTGCCAACTAGAGACCCCCAAATCTAACATTGGTGGTCAGCGGTGAGGATTCTGGACTTGCATTTGTGACTCATGTACAGTGATTGGTGAACACTACTTAGTGAGTGCAGACCAAAACGCAACCACATACTTTAATAGCAGTTTTTCTGGGATTTCCTATTTTTGCAAATGCCAAGTTCAGTCACTATGGAGAAACCAGCATCAGTAGCCTCTGTTGAATGTGATTGGGAAGAAGAGAGGCTAGAATGCTACACCCTTAAGCAGCTCAAGCAATTCTGCAAAAAGTTTAAAGTGTCCATGACCGGGATCTCCAGGAAGGAGGACCTCCAAAAGGCGCTGAGGGCCTGGGTCGAATCAAGGAGTGCCCCTGTGGAGGGGGCTGAGAATGCAGAAGGGCAGCTGGAGGGGCTATTGGGTCTAGGGGCTAGAAGACCACCTTCCCCAGTAGGTAGCAGTGTTTCTGCCAGAGGACTGTCTCCAGAGGAGTTGGAGGACAGGAAAGAGAGTAGGGTGCACGAAATGGAGCTGACCAAACTCAAGCTGAATAAGCAGTTAGAATTCGAAATGCAAACAAGGAAATTAGCCCTAGAAGAAAAGAAAATGCAGTTTGAACATGAGAAAGTTTTGAGGGAGTTGGAATTGAAGGCCAAGAGCTTAGAGATTACTCCCTCTGGTGGCAGTGTACCGCCTGTGCCTGTTGAAGCTAGGGTGTATATTCCCAAAGATGTGGTGAAGGAGTTTTTTAAAAATGACGACATAGGGCAGTGGTTCAAAGCCTATGAGGTAGCCATGTCTTCCCACCGGGTCCCTGAGAAGGATTGGGGAGCGGGGTTGTGGGGACGGTTCCTCAGTGAAGGGCGGGATACCTTGTTGGATTTGCCCTCTGAAGTCTATAATTCGTACAGCCACATGAAGGATGCCTTAATGACTAGATATGGTTTGACCCCTGAGCTTTATAGGCAAAGGTTCAGGAACTGTAGTAAGATTGAAAGCAGTACCTGGGTTGAATATGTGACCTTCTTTTGCAGAGCCTTGGATGGTTGGGTAAAGGGTAGCAAAGCGACTGATTTTCAGGCGCTCTTTGATTTGATTGCCTGGGAGCACTTGTCCGGTAATTGTTTTCCTGAGCTACGCCAGCACCTGATTGATAGTAAGCTGACTAACCCTAGGCAGCTTGCTGAGGAGGCGGACCGCTGGGTGAGTACCCGGGTCCACAAGGGTCACGTGGGAGACTCCGCCAAGGGTGGGCAGGGTCCCCAGCAGAAGAGTGGGGGGACAAGGGTAAACAGAAGGAGTTCCATAAAGGGCCCCAAAGTAGACCCCAAGGGAACCAAGGGAAAGGTTCCCAGCCTCCCCTGAGAAGAAGCCAGTGGCCCTGACAGGCCCCCCTGTTCACCAGGGACCACTGGTATGTTACAAGTGTGGCGCCCTGGCCACAAGGCAAACGATCCTCGTTGCCCTTTGCATGGAAAACCAGCACCCACCAGTGCAGTCCCCCGGCAGTTGGCTAGTGTAGCCCTGGGGAGGAGTTGGGTGCCCAAGGTGGGGGGATCCCACAGTGTTTTCCCTTGTCTCATTAGGAGACTCTGAGATGGTCCCTAGGACCCCGCTGCCTGAGAACACTAAGAAATACAGGCAGTGGGTGACCATCAATGGCCATAGGGTGGAGGCTCTGAGAGACACAGGAGCCAGTGTGACAGCTGTCAAGTGTCACCTGGTGTCTAAAGAGCAGGTTATCCCTGATGCATTCTATCCGGTTGTTGCCGCTGACAACACAGAGAGTCACTGCAAGGTGGCTCAGGTTCCCTTTGAGTGGGGGGTCTCGGGTACTCTTCAAGTAGCTGTGAGGCCAGCCATGCCTGTTGACTGTTTGTTAGGGAACGATTTGGAGAGCTCACCTTGGGCTAAGGTGGAGCGGAGTGCGCATTTAGAAATGTTGGGCTTGCCTGATTGGGCATGTGTGACCACCCGGTCAATGGCAGCTAAAGGTGTTCAAGAGGACCTGGAGCCTGAGAGGGAGACCCAGGTGCCTGCCGGAGAGAGAGGAGGCAGGGGCGCGGGAAACCGGCCCCCGAGGTTCCCACGGTCCAGGAGGAGGCAGACCCTGAGGGGGATGCCCTGGAACCTACAGGGGAACAGGTAGCTGAACTGGGGGACCTACCTGAGCTGACCCATTGGCAGCAAGAAGGAGGACCCTCCAGGGAAGAGTTCTGCAAGGAGCAGAACACATGCCCTTCTCTCGTGGGTCTGAGGCAACAGGCCACAGACCAGGCAGCAGGTGATCAGTCTGGATCACATTGGGTTTACTGGGAGAATGGTCTCCTGTATTCAGAGCCTAAGGTTGCTGAGCCTGGGTCAGCCCGTGTGCTGGTGGTACCCCAGCGCTTCAGAGCCTTCCTACTGGGGTTGGCTCATGATGTACCGTTAGCGGGACATCTGGGGCAGGACAAGACCTTTGACAGGCTTGTTACCCATTTCTATTGGCCCCAGATGCGCAGGAGTGCCGCCACTCACTGCAGGACATGCCAGACTTGCCAGGCAAGTGGAAAGAGTGGGAGGAAGCACAAGGCTCCTCTCCAGCCATTCCCTGTGGTCAGCACCCCTTTGAACGGGTGGGTATTGACATTGTGGGGCCACTGGACCCCAAGACAGCCATGGGCAACAGGTTTATCCTGGTCTTGGTGGACCATGCCACCCGGTACCCTGAAGCCATCCTCTGAGGACAGTGACGGCCCCCGTGGTGGGACGGGCACTGATGGGAATTTTCTCACGTGTGGGATTCCCTCAAGAGGTGGTGTCTGACAGAGGTACCAACTTCGTGTCCAAGTACATGAAGTCCCTGTGGCAGGAGTGCGGTGTAACTTACAAGTTCACCACTCCTTACCACCCTCAAGGAAATGGTCTGGTTGAGAGATTCAACCGGACCCTCAAGGGCATGATTATGGGTCTGGAAGAACCCATGAGGCGTAAATGGGACGTCCTCTTACCATGCCTGTTGTTTGCATACCGGGAGGTGCCACAGAAGTCTCTAGGGTTCAGTCCCTTTGAGCTCCTCTATGGACACCCGGTGCGAGGACCTCTGAGTTTGGTCAAGGAAGGCTGGGAGCAATCTCCCAGGAAACCTCCCCAGGATGTATACAGTTACATGCTGGCCTTCAGGAACCAGACTAGGCGTTTCAGAGAGCTTGCTGAGGCAAATCTGGAAGCCAGCCAGGAGGAGATGAAGCGGTGGTACGACCAGAATGCCACTCTGGTAGAGCTTCAGCCTGGTCAGAAAGTGTGGGTCATGGCCCCTGTGGAGCCCTGTGCGCTCCAGGACAGGTGGACCGGCCCTTTTACGGTGGTGGAGCGCAAGAGTCCAGTTACCTATTTGGTGGACTTGCAGTCTCCCAGGAACCCCTTGCGGGTCCTGCATGTGAACCGCCTGAAGCCCCACTTGGAGAGGTCCCAAGTGGGCATGCTCTTAGCTACAGATGATGGAATGGAGGAGGAGACCGAGCCTCTTCCTGACCTCCTGTCAGCCCGAGAGCAAGATGGATCAGTGGAGGGAGTAAACCTCTCTACCTCCCTGACACCTGAGCAGCAGGGTGACTGTCGCCAACTGTTGGGACAGTTCCCTGACCTGTTCTCCCTGGTTCCCAGTGTCACTCATTGGTGCGTCCATGATGTGGACACTGGGGACAGTCTTCCTGTGAAGCACAAGGCTTACAGGGTGACTGACAGGGTCAGAGCCTGCATCAAGGAGGAGGTCTCCAAGATGTTTGCGCTAGGGGTGATTGAGTCCTCTAACAGCCCTTGGGCCAGCCCCGTGGTCTTGGTTCCAAAAGCTGCCGCGCCTGGTGCCACACCAGAACTCCGGTTCTGTGTGGACTACAGGGGACTCAATTCCGTCACCAGGACTGACGCCCACCCCATCCCCAGAGCTGATGAGCTCATAGATCGGTTAGGGGCTGCGCGGTACCTCAGCACGTTTGACTTAACGTCTGGGTACTGGCAGATCGCCTTGACTGATGGGGCAAAGAGAGGTCAGCATTCTCCACACCAGATGGGCACTACCAGTTCCGGGTGATGCCCTTTGGGATGAAGAATGCCCCTGCCACCTTTCAGAGGTTGGTCAACCAGGTGTTGGTTGGACTGGAGGATTTCAGTGCCGCCTACCTGGATGACATCGCAGTGTTCAGTGCCAGTTGGGAAGAACATCTGCGCCACCTCTGGGAAGTGTTGATGGCGCTGCGGAGAGCAGGCCTCACAATCAAGGCGAGTAAGTGCCAGATTGGGCAGGGTTCTGTGGTGTACTTGGGACACCAGGTTGGGAGCGGCCAGGTGGCGCCCCTCCAACCGAAAATTGATACCATTCTGGCTTGGGAGCCCCCCAAGACCCAGACAGAGGTGAGAGCCTTCCTAGGACTCACCGGGTATTACCGGAGATTCGTCAAGGGGTATGGCAGCATTGTTGCCCCCTTGACCGAGCTGACTTCCAAGAAGCAGCCCAGGAAAGTGATTTGGACTGACGCCTGTCAAAAAGCTTTTGACACCTTGAAGACTGCCATGTGCACGGCGCCTGTGCTCCAGGCACCCAACTTCTCCAATGAGTTCATTGTTCAAACCGACGCTTCAGAGCATGGTGTAGGGGCTGTTCTATCACAGATCAATGAGGAGGGCCTAGACCAACCTGTAGCCTTCATCAGTAGGAGGTTACTTCCCCGGGAACAGAGATGGAGTGCTATTGAGCGTGAGGCATTTGCTGTGGTCTGGGCACTGAAGAAGCTGAGACCATACCTGTTTGGGACTCACTTCCGGGTTCAGACAGACCACAGGCCCCTCAGATGGTTGATGCAGATGAGGGGTGAGAATCCAAAGCTGTTGAGGTGGTCCATTTCCCTACAGGGGATGGACTTTACGGTGGAACACCGCCCTGGTACAGAACACGCCAATGCTGATGGACTGTCCAGATTTTTCCGCCTTAGCGATGAGAACTCCCTAGGGGTAGGATAGTTCTCCCCACATTTCAGCTGGAGGGGACACGTGTTAGACCTGGCATCCTTGGCGTGGGTCTCCCTTCCATTTTTTCATAATGCCTCCACTGTTGCCGATATGTTTTTGCTGGACTAGATGTTCATGGGCACTTTGCCGCTGCTAATCAGTGCCAAAGTGCAAGTGCTCCCTATCGTTAATTGATACATGTATTAGTGACTCCATGATTGGATGATTGGTTTACTTGTCAGTCCCTAGTACAGTGCACTCAGTGTGCCCAGGGCTTGTAAATCCAATGCCGCTGGTGGGCTTGCAGCACTGGTTGTGCCACCCACAGAAGCGGCTGGTAAAATGTGTCTCAGGCCTGCCATCGCAGAGCCTGTGTGCAGCCTAGGGCTGCCATGTCGACTTGGTGAGTACACCCACTTACCAGTCCCTAAACCTTCCCTTTACTGCATGTTGGTCACCCCTAAAGTAGGCCCTAGGGCAGGGTGCATTGTAAGTATAAGGTAGGACATGCCCTGGTGTGTGTGGCATGTCCTAATAGTGAATTACAGCCATTTTCGTTTTTCACTATTGCAAGGCTACCTGCTCCCCATAGGCCAGAATGGGCAGACTGACTATTACACCTTATAGTCAGAACTGACCCAGGGAACATGGTAGAAAAACGAATTTAGTATGCCTGAACTCAGGATGATAAAATACATCTTTTAGTGAAGTTGGTTTTAACATTCTGTGTTCGAAAATACCACTTTTAGAAAGTGGGTATTTTCTTGCCTAACTATCCAAGCCTGCCTCTGCTAGGTTGTGTATTCCTTGTCTGGAGATTGAGTGACAGGGGCTGGGGGTGGCTACCGGAGACAGGGTGAGTCAGCGCAGGGCTGAATAGAAAGATCTGCAGCCAGAGTGGAGGGAGGAGTTGCACCTGGGTCTGAATAGGGCTGTGCCTGCCTTCCACAATGCTGGCTCCACCTCCTGCCGGGCGGCTGAGCACTCTGCCCCACATTCTGAAAGGAAAGAAGGGGTCAGAAAACAAAGTGCTCCAGGACTGACCAGAACTGGTTTTGGACTAGGCAGAGGCCTCTCTGCCTCCAGAGAACAAAGAGAATCAGGGTATAAGAGGGGCACCCAGACCCCAGGAAAATTAGATCACTTTTGGGAACAAGAAGAAACCTTTACTGAGGAGCGGAACCAAGAAGAAACTGAGGAGAAACTATCCCTAAGCCTGAAGTGCTGCTTGGGGGATTGGCCTGCAGTGGTTTGCCTGACTGCCAAAGAGAGGAGAAAGGAACTTTTGCTTTGCTGTGACTTTCATCAACTTGTGAAGGATCTCCAAGGGCTTGGAAGAGAGCTTGCCCCCTGACCGAAGTCCCAGGACCATTGGACTTCACCCCTTTGTGAATTGCTGCTGGAAACTCTGTTTCAGTGGCTACAGAGGTAGGGAGCTGTGACCGACTCTCACGACCGACTCGGTGTCCTGCAAGCACCGCATCGAAGCACCGTCTCGCCCTGCAACGCACGGCCCTGGTCTCACCGACTCCGTCAACGAGCCGCTGCCTGCACCGCATCGAGGGACAACGCGTCCTGCAACGCTTCGCTACGCCGAATCGAACTGGTCCGACCGACACGGTCACTGCTGCTGAGTTCGAGTCCTGTGACCGCACCGGAGTTGGGCACCGCTCGCACGCTTTGCGACGCACCGCCCGACTCGCACCGCTGTCCGGACTGGATCGACGCCAGCTCCTGAATCCGGCTCCGTCGCCGCACCGCAACCTGCCAGCACCGCATCGAAGCACCGTCTCGCCCTGCAACGCACGGCCCTGGTCTCACCGACTCCGTCTCGACGACGCCAACGAGCCGCTGCCTGCACCGCATCGAGGGACAACGCGTCCTGCAACGCTTCCATTTTTGCATCGCGACCGCGACGAACAGCCATCCGGCTCGCACGCCCGTGCCTGCCGCTTCAAGTAAAAGGTACTGTGACCGAGTCTGTCTACGCTGTGTTGGCCCGTCTCGACGCGGTCAGCTGGATTTGTTAGACTCTGTTTGTTCTCGACTCCGCCGTAGCCGGAGGAGGCTACCGACTCGCACAGAACCTTGAATTAAGCCTTTTTGATCAGAACTAAGTATTCTTAACAGTATTGTGGATTATTTTTGTCGTTTATGGTCTTGTGATAAATCTATATAAAGTATACCTATTTTTATAAATATATAACCTGTGTGGTGTCCATTTGTAGTGTTGTCACTTGATTACTGTATGTGTTCACAAATGCTTTACACACTGCCTCTGAACTAAGCCTGTCTGCTCGTGCCAAGCTACCAAGAGGGTGAGCAGGGGTTATTTCGGGAGTGTACCTACTTTCCCTGACTAGACGCAAGGGTCCCTATTTGGACAAAGGTACATACCTCTGCCAACTAGAGACCCCCAAATCTAACAGCAGCCCATTTATAAAAGTGGCCTGGTCGCCAATCCTGCCAATTACCGATTAATTTTGTTGACTGATGTTGATGCAAAGGTGTTTGCTTACATTCTGTTGAAAGAATTGGAAAATTTGGCAACGCAGGAAAGCATTATTCCATTTAATCAAACTGGTTTTCGGAAAGGCCAATCCACCACTACCAACCTGTTGGCTCTAACATTACTTGCTGAGCGGGCTGTCTTAAATAAACAAGATTTATACATTGCTATTATTGATCTAAAGGCAGCCTTCGACGCTGTGCCTCGAAATCTGTTATGGAAAAAATTGTTAGATCTGGGCATCCCAGGGAAACTGTTGAAGGCTATTATCCTTTTGTATACAGATACCTGGGTTCAAGTCAGGTTGGGTGATGGTAATTCCTTATCAAGAAAAATCAGAACATATAATGGTCTAAAGCAAGGCTGTGTTCTTGCTCCCTGCCTTTTAAATTTATTTTTATCAGATCTTTCTCAGCACCTGTATTCTGCTAATGCACATGTTCCTAGGATGGGTGGGGGGTACAAATCAGTTATCTTTAATATGCTGATGATACTATCCTCATGAGCCATACTCCTATTGGCCTACCAAGACTTATTAACGCCTTTGATGATTATATACAATTAAATGGCCTTGAACTGAATGTAAAAAAAAACAAAGTCATGAAAATTGGTTCTGTTAAACAGAAGTTCAATTCATGGAAGGCCAGAGCAGGCCCAATTGAAGTTGTTAAAACGTATAGGTATCTAGGGGTGGTGTTCAATAACCGAGTATCCTTCAAATTCCATTTTAAGGACCTAAGGGCTAAAACTGTGACCTTAATTCATGCTTTTAAATGCTTAAAAAAATCACTGAATTGTCAATCATATGACTTTATTCTTAAAGTCATCAAACCTAAGTTACAACCAACCCTCTTATATGGCTCACCCATCACCAGAGGGAAAGATGCGAAGGTCCTGGATCTATTGGTAGTCAAGGTCTTCAAAGCAACTTTTGGTATTGCCAATTCAGTAGGCCAAGTGGGAATAAGATTAGAGTTTGGTCTCCAGAGACAGTGCCTGGTATCAAAAGGAGCATTTCTGAAATGTATGGTCGCTAAGTCTTCATCAGCCCCTGCATCCTTAGGGAACATTTGCTGGTTAGAAATAGATAAGTCTGCCTACGCTGCTAAATGGAGATCCCATATTTTAACCTCCCTAAGGGAAATTGGTCTGCAAATATCACTGCAAGATCTGAAAATGCCCAATTATTAATTTTTAAACAACAGATCAAAGCTGAATCCCTTAAGCTGGACAAAAATGCATTAGTAGGGAAAAATTATGCATGGTATGTGATTAATTCATACCAATCCCCACGCATTCAGCCATATTTGACTACTTATTTCTCAGCAAAGATTAAAAATATTTTTTTAAGGCTGTGAATGGGAATAAATCCAACATAAGAGGGCACGCAATCATGGATCAAGCAGTGGCCAGACTCTAATTGTAGACTATGTGGATGGCCACAAGAAACATTAGTACATATAGTGTGCGTGTGTCCCAAGCTGATTAGCATTCGACGTACCGTTTTGAAAACACATTTCTTGAGAATCGGGGTTAGATCAGCTCATCAGGCTTTAATTATGTCATTATCTGGAGAATCGATTCCGTTGCTATGTTAATTGGTAAAATTCTTAAGTGCAGCTGAAAAATGTCTGATAAAATAAGTTTGAGTTTAATTATATTAATGGCTCTGGAACCTAATAGTTTACATATTATTTACATATTGTATATCTTAGTGATTATGCTGCTAGGGTGATAATTAGAAATGTAACAATAGAAGTTTCACCGTTACAGTAACTTTTGATGCACTTTATTATTGTTTTAATATAATGGAAGTTGCAATTACTCCACGTTAGCACTTTAAAATGCGATATGTGTAATATTCTGCTGCAGAAATTATTGAAGTATTTTTTAATGCAGCTTATTCTTGTTGTTAGATACAGGGAATTAGTATGCTGTGCACGCTGTCACTTTAAACTGTAAAATGTGCAATATTATGTTGTAGTAATTAATGATGTATGGTGATTTGATCTGGTTTTTGGACATTATTATGATTGTATTGGCAAATTTTTAAATAGTATATGTGGTACAGTTTTTAAATATTATGTGATGTGAAGATGTTTTGATTGCAATGATTTTTATTAATCAAGCAATAAAGATTATATATATACAGTTAAAAAAACACTGAAAGTAGATCATATTAATGTGGGAGCACAAAATACAGAGAAAAGAGATACCCACAATTAGGAGATTAGCTAGTCTTGTAGGTCCCGGTGAATTGCCACTGATCCTTATTAGGACTTTAATGGCAAGAAACATGTCAACCAGCTTTTTGGACTATAAAGAACATCATCATCCTATGTATTCCCAAAGCATTTAAACCTTAACATAGGCCCTCAGAATAAACCAAGCAAACAGGGGACCTGTAGTTAATTTTACCTGTCACTCTGTACACCAATCTAACTTTTTTAATCACATAGAACTTCCTCCTTCCCTTCATGCATTTTTGAGGTGTTTGGGTCATTTAATTGCAATCCCCAACAGAGAACCCAAAGATCTCCAGTAAAGAGCCCCCAGGAGGGGCCTGTTGTGCATTCAATCGCTGGCCCAACCAGAAGCACAGCACGATGAGGAAGAATGTCACATTTAGGTGGGTGAGGGCTTGTGCTTCAAAAAGATAAGGCTCCACATGACCAGTCAGGGCCCGGGTACTTAATACAGAAGCCTGGACCTTCAACTCAGAACAGCACACTTTTTGTTTGAATATGTATCCTGGGAGAGTGTGCTCTCTGTCCTTCCTGATTTGGATATATAGTTGAAAACATCAACAGACATATCTGCACTCTTAGGAAAAAATGAAAGCTAAACAGATGGTGTTTAAAAGCTCCAAATCTTTCTGAAGAGCACAAAAAACAATGAATCCGTCATGTAATATGAAAAATACATAATAAGCAGTATGCATAATACGGTCCTATACTGGCATCTCAGGAGTTCTGGTGACATTTTTTGACATCTCGACGCCTCAAGGCAGTTTAGGACTATATTTCACAGCAACCCGGTATGATAAGTTTTAAATATATACATATATATTAAAACAAATTAAACAATACGCTGTTTGTAGTAAAATACTACTCATAAGCTTACATGGTTTTAAAAAATATATCTACCATGATCAATGTAGTCTATCATTAGAATACATAGCCCAAGTTTGTCATGGGACACAGTCAAATTGCAACAAGTACAGTCCAAGTGGGCTCACGAGAAGCTAATGGAAAGCAATAAATATGATGTCTCCAACTCACTTTGTTCAAGTTATTATACTTTTAAACTTCACCAGAGCATTCAAAATCCATTATTCATGAATGGTTAATACATACTGTCACAATTTATCCGTTTGAAATACATACAGCCCAAGTGGGCGCACAACACCAGTCCTCTTTCCATGCTAGATGAAAGTGACACCAAACTAAAGTGAAAAAAAAATATATCAAACCCTTAGGTGTCATTCCCCAACTGTCTTATGGAAGAATAGGGTAAGGAGCCCCAGCCGAGGAAACCTTTCCTCAACCCAGCAAGGCCAGGTTTGGAGAGTCCTTTCCACTCCTCCTGAAAGATAAAGAACAAGTATTAAAAACACAAATACCATGCCTGAATTATAAAAAGTAAAATCATTTTACTCTAGAACTTAAAAGGCAATTGGCACAAATGCACCAATATAGGTTCATATTTGTATTCAAATCTATTATATAGCGTGATTTTCTTTTCCTGAGCTTCAGAACTCTTGTGGGTCTACTTTCTCAATACCATAAAAGCTGAAAACACTATAATCACTATACTAAAACTGCTCAAAGTGCCTTGCCACTAGATAATGTTTATCATGGTTGGCAATAGCTCACATATGTTCTGGCACTCTCTTGCACACAGGATAGATTGTGCTGCCTACATATTTAAGTCCACAACAGTCACTGTAACACATAGATGGCATAATTAGTGCCACATGTGATAAACTGGCAACTTTTCGTGCAAGTTTTAGTGTAAGGTACATCATATTCTTTATGTCTGACTGAGTTAGAAAATGCCTTGCATTTGCCACAGACATAAACACAACATAAATCCATGCTCTACTTATCAATACCATTAATTATATTGGTGATGTCACTACACACCAATGTGTCCCTAAGTGATCTACTTCTCAGATAAGTGATGGCAAGGTTATCTGATAATGAGTCACCTATGATAGTATCACACTTTAACAAATTCCAATTCCTTGTCAAATTCCTATTTACAGTGGTTGATTCACAATTAAAGGTGGTAATCAACCTCCCAGAGCCCTCCTCATCTGATCAGGTCTTCTTGTTGGGGACAAAGAGAATCTCATTGCTTGACTTAGTGTTAACTCCAAGTATAGACATTTTGAGTATCCACTCTGGGTAGCCATGTTGTTTAAACCTCTCTCATAGTGCATGGTTCCACTAGAAAATCCTCCTCCTCATTACTGCAATTCCACTTCACTCAAATTAAGTCATGATAAGGTATGGCTACTCAGGACCTGGAGTAAGCTGTTTCCAGTCGTGGGTGTTCTGTATAATTTCGACACAGGTTTGTTCCTTGAAACTTCAACCTCCATATCAAGAAAAAGAATACTGGCTCTGCTCATACTGCATGTCAATTTCAGATTGTAATCATTGTCATTCAAACGTTCAACAATCTGTACAGCCTGCTCTTCACTCCCCGCCAAGATTATGAAAAGGTCATATATAAATCTGACCCACATCACAACCTTTTCCATGTCTTCTTCAAACTCAGGAGCAGAGGGCACCTGCTCCTCCCACCAGCCCATCAACAAGTTGCCTAGCTGGGGGAGAAGCAGGTGACCATCACCGTCCCCTGTACCTCTCTATATAGTACCCCATTAAATCGGAAAATGTTATTGTTCAGACAGTATTCCATCATCTTCAAGATCATCTGTGTGTAGGCATAATAACAGATCGGCCGGGCTCTTAAAAAGTGTTCACAAGCTGCAACCCCATCTTTGTGTTGTATTCTGGTGCAAAGTGACTTCACATCAAGTGTCATCAGTAGAAAATCATTTTCCCAATTGATAGCTTCAATCCTCTTTAAATATTCTTTGGGATCCTCAATTTGAGAGAGAGAAGGGCATTTACAAATGGCCTCAAAACGATATATATATATTTTCCAATTTAGTCAACTTCCACAGCACATGGCCAAAGGCTATGCACAGCTGGGTTAGCCACTTATGGGGGGCTGGCCAGACGGAATTTTTGGATGTACCATATGATCAACCAAACACAAAATGCGCTGAAAAAACAAAGGTTAAAATGGAGTTATGCTTATCTTTGGTTATAATATCTCAATGTATGTTTACAATGCCTCAGAGATTTACATAAAAACCACAGCTAAAGTGAAATTATAGTTAGGAATTAAAACTGAAAGACCACTGAAATTTCCAACTTATGGTTACAACCACAATTTATAAGTCACACATCAGTTATGCAAACCATAGTTTGCAAACCAAAAGCCAATTGTATTTAAACAGTAAAACATTCTCAAACCATTACATAATGCTGAATTCATGGTCATTCCTTTCAAAGTGATATGGGTAATGTGATATGTAATTTCTTCTATAAGATTAAATGCAACATTTGTAAATGCATCTGTTGCATTAAAGGTGAGGTTATGAGCTTTGCATTTGGGTGCAGGTTATAGGTTATGCATATGATGTCTTTGCACACCAGGTAATCATATATTTCTATAATGGTGCATGTGTGTTTCACATAACAAAGACGTAACCCTCTAGTGAGGTGCTAAACTAATAGCATTAATGTGGATAGTTAACCAAATAGAAGTACTGTGTTTTTCTAGCAAATCGCTGTTGTTCTGGAACTGAAAAATCATTTTGCAAACATAGCGAACTGTGAATAACTGTCATTGATTATCTCACTGCTGGTGAATTTCAGTGATGTGTACATTGTGCATTGCAACAATAATGACACGCTAATTGTGGTTCAATGGTGGCTCATTCACATGGGCATTAGGGCGCTGCCTCAGCCATTGCAAGCCACCACATAAAGAGCAATTATAATTGTGCATTTGTAGGTGTTTTAATATCTCTCACAATTTAGTCTTGGGCTGCTAAAGCCATGTATAGATGAAAGGGGTGTGGCACTCCAACGACACACTATGCTCACAATTCATGATGTCAATAACATAATTTTTATGTCTGGATGACCAGTCCCTTTGTTCTGGCAGACATGCTAAATTCATGCATCTAAACCACATCACTTCAATATTCTCAGTGACAAAAATAAGCTGCAGTTCTAAGAGCACTTGTCAGACATAAACTTTATAGCAGAGAAGCTCAGAATTGCAGGTGGAAGGAGTGTAAAATCAAAGAGTATGGGAGGGAGCACACAGGAATCTGAATGGAGGGAGTGCTGAAACCACTCGAAAAGAGTGGCACAGGAACCTGAAGAGAGCCATTGCGGACCGGAACAGAAGCAGTGAATTAGAAGGCAAACATGGGAATGAATGTGCACGCATCAGGAGTTTAGAGGAAGCGAACTCTGCAAGAGTCAGAAGAGATGGAAACATTATTATTAACTGACACAAAACAGGGTTACTG
Source organism: Calotriton arnoldi (assembly GCA_963921515.1). Taxonomy (NCBI): domain Eukaryota; kingdom Metazoa; phylum Chordata; class Amphibia; order Caudata; family Salamandridae; genus Calotriton; species Calotriton arnoldi. The sequence goes on along the minus strand of CAWUFW010002477.1, from coordinate 666,502 downwards.
CTGGAACCTGAGATAATACATAGTGCATAGTGCAGTAACATTGTGCACACTTGTTCATGTATTTAAATATTTCAAGAGTATCCATTCGGAATTGCTTTTTAAACATAAGGCTTTTTATTCAATTTCTTTATCAAAATGTGCTATAAATGTACAATTTTGTCAACCATTTAATAAATTGTCTCCGGTTGAGACCCCCTCCCTAACCACCCCGCCCCCCTCAAACCACCGTACAATAAGTTGCACTCACTTGGTCGAAGTCACAAACAGTTTTTACGCCATGCGACCATCAAATTTCACCAGCTCTCCCTGACAACATCGGGGCAAGCATCCTTTGCACACTAGGTACTGATATCTGCATTGTAAGCGTCACCAACATAGCAGGTACTGAATAAACAGCAGCAGCTTCATTGGCTCCCAGAAGTGGAATAACATGAACACTGCAGCTGTTCACGCTCTCCTCTTGGACTATAGGTCATCATTCTAAGTGTCTCTTTCTCTGAAGGGTGTAACTCCTGGTAGACCACAACCCCTTTCCACTCCTCGCTCTGCATCCGTTCTCCTGCATCCCATGATCAGTCACTCAAGCTACTTTGATAAAGGCGACAACCTGTCCAACTCTCCCTCCACCAGAGCTGCTGGAGACTGCCTGCCCTTGCCACAGAGGGGAAGGAAGGGGGGATTCCGCTGACGGGTATGGGATGAACATGCATGCGCCCTGCCTCTTGATTTTTGGTGTAGGGGCAAGCAAACAGAAAGACCCAGGTCGCTCAATGTTCTCCCAATATGGACTCGACAGAAAAGGCACAGTGACTGCATGTCTAGCACAGGACTAAGTCAGTGCTTCTTTGAAGACAGTTTAAAATCCAAAATTCAGGAGCTGGGTGATCACCGTTTTTGAGGCCTTACTAAACTAAAGCGTGTACCTACATCAAATTTACTAATTTAGCATTTTTCTCAAAATCGCAGTAACAGGCGTGTGAATAATGGAGATCAAACAATCACGTACTGTAATTAAAAATAAGGGCACAGAGAAAGAATATAGTCAGAGGATGGATAGATGAGCAGGAGAGGAAAGAGACAAAGGTTGGGTAAGGGGAGTGGGTGGTGTTTATTAGATACCTTTCCAACTAAAACTGGCCTCCTGAGAAGTACTGTTCCTGAGAAGTACTGTTTAAGTCCTATAAATTAAGGGCCTTATTTACAAGAATATGCTGCAGCAGGGCATCCGCAAGCCCTTTAGCTGCGCCATGCTGCTCCACTTTCAAAGCACAGGGATGCGTCATATCCACAAGTATATGACAGATCCCTGTGCTCTCCCCTGCTCTAGCGCACAATTTGCTGCCATGCGCCCGCCGACGCAGGCACCCTTCCACCATGGTGCAAGGATGCCTGCGTCACGGGGATTATTGTTTATGTGCAGGAAGGTGTCCCTTCCTGCACATAAACAATATGAAATAGCGTTTTTCAAATCATGTGTGCTGCATTAGCAGACAAGGAACTTGCAAAACGTCATTTTTTTAAATGATTGTTTATGTGCAGTAAGGGACACCTTCCTGCACATAAACAATCACCAGAGGTGATTTCCTCGTTCTATATGTGCTGCAGAATGCAGCACGCATAGAAAGAGGAAAACAAGGAGGAGAAATGAATACATTTCTCCCCTGGGGAGGCGTAGCATTCAGACGCATTTCCAGGTTTACGATTTCTCGTAAATCTGGAAATGTGTCAGGTTCCATGGGTGTTGCGAGGGAACACCCACAGCAACACCCATGGAACGTCCCTTTCACGCAAAGTGCTGCGTGTAAAGGGGCCATATTTACAAGGACAGGAAAAGCTAGACAGGGTGGCTTTTCCTGTCCAGCAAAATGCGCCGCCAGTGCGTCACAAACAGTGACGCACCAGCGGTGCAAGGGGCTTGTAAATAAGCCCCTAAGTATACCAGTCGTGTTCTCACACGCTGTTGTGAAGTTCTGGATTGTTTTATTTAACAGTAGCTCCAAAAAGATGAGCATGTACAGCTATGAAATATGCTCTCAGTAATAGTACTTTTGATTAGTCTATATGCCTGATATGAGCACAAGCAGAGCTGTGTGCCTTGCCGAAGTGTGGGGTACAGTACTACAAGGCGGTAAACTCAGAGAAACAGAGACAATGGAGATGGCACAGTGGTTAACAATGGAACAAAGAGATGATGCCCCCTCCTGAACAGTAAATAAAAGCTTCGACTGAAGACTTACTTGCAAATTGACATTCATTCAACTTTCATAAAAGGATGGTATGACTTACGAGGATGTAAGAAGTTGCCACCATAAACTCCCACGTGCAGTGGGGTGCGTGGTAATCAGTGGGAGAATGGTTCTTTTCTGTCGCCCTCGCTACTTAACAATGGATGTGATTGTACACACGGTTAGCAAGCCTATTCTGCTAACGCCCGTCAAATATGTCCTTTCGTTTCAGTATTCCCCCGCTTCCGTACTATGTTTGCCACATTACTTCGAGTTGCTGAAGACTGTAAATTTATGCTGCACACGATTTAACTTAGTTGAAGAAAATACGTTTTTTTGCAGTAGCTTCCAGTCCACCATCGATCAATTGATCAGTAGCATATTCTTTCCACACACAATAATGTGTCCGTCACATCTGAATGGCCCTCTCTGGCGCGATAAAGACACGTACAGCAGCCTTGTGCTTTTATTCACCTCTGAGCCGCTGCACCTGGGATCGTTCTAATTGTGTGTACCAATGAAATATTGCAATTGCTCACTCAGTGAGTAGCAAATCACCTGAGAATATGCCAACAATTCCATTGAGTCTTTTCACTTAAGATACTCTTCCCTTTACTAGGATATATTAGTCTCCCCCTCTCTCTCATCCTATGTGCCCCACTCTCTTTTACTCCACCTCTATCCATCTCAATGGCTCTCACTATTCCTTTTTTCTCTTATAATTTCTCCCTCTTTCCCTGTCGCTCATTCCTCCCTCTTTTTCTATTTCTGCTCATTTCAGGAAAATGTGTAGTACATTTTTACAAACTACAGAGAGTTGTCCATATGGCGTGGTTAAACATGCCTTATCAGTGAGTATTGCACAGATGTGAAGCAGTTGAAGTGGTATTGTATGCCAGATGAGGTATGCATCATGCACACCAGTAAGGTAATTCTATGCTGAAATGTTACTCCGCAGAGTTGGGAGCTTTGGGGCCTGATTCACAAGGGACCTCCACACTCATGGAGGAGGCCCCCAGTCATGGTGGGAGGCGTGCCCCTACGGAAAGACTTCTGCATTGTAGTTTCTCATAGTGGAGATCCCGTCACGTGCGGGTCCCCCACCACGACTGTGGGGCCTTTACCATGAGTGTGGAAGCCCTTTGTGAATCGCGCCCAATGTGTTTAAAAGGGATTCAGTGAACTAAGCAATTCTTATTGAATACACTCTGGGTTCCAGGACAGTTCACGGAATAATGACCCAGATATCTCATTCATTTTAATCCCTCATACCCCACCCAACACATTTTTGTAAGGTTAATTTCTCAAGAGCAAGTGAAAAGATTAAAAAAAAAACCCAAGTAAAAGCATTTCCTTCAGCTAAGTTCTAGTTTCATGCCAAGTTTAGTGCAATTCCATTTCCACACTCCTTTGTTACCGCCCTTAATCATCGGAATGGATCCACATGACATTTGCCTTCATGAACCCAAATAGGAAAAGCTTCTTTTGGGACGCTTTTAGACAGGTTTTTTGAATGGTGCAAACATTAGTAACTAAAAAACAAACAAGCATCCTGGGACCGGTTTCGGGCTAACAGCCCTCATCAGCCAGGCTAGCTTGAATCCAGTGGCAAAGTGAGCAAGGGACCCACGTCTGGGCATACCCTGCCAACTTAGGATGAACAAAGCAAACACAAGGAGATGATGGACGGAGCACTGAAACTTTTCAGACACTCACCCCCAGTCACAGATCTGGGTTGAATCCATCATCGTTCTTTAGCTCACTTCGCCACCCCAGTTCAGACACAGCTATATGCAAATCAGGCTTGACCCTGTGCCTCATGGGAACAGTCCAGCCCGAACTGCCAAGCCATGTCTTCCCTGGACAGGAAACAGCATCCTGGGACCAGTTTCGGGCTAACAGCCCTCATCAGCCAGGCTAGCTTGAATCCAGTGGCAAAGTGAGCAAGGGACCCACGTCTGGGCATACCCTGCCAACTTAGGGCGAACAAAGCAAACACAAGGAGATGATGGACGGAGCGCTGAAACTTTTCAGACACTCACCCCCAGTCACAGATCTGGCTTGAATCCATCATCGTTCTTTAGCTCACTTCGCCACCCCAGTTCAGACACAGCTATATGCAAATCAGGCTTGACCCTGTGCCTCATGGGAACAGTCCAGCCCGAATTGCCAAGCCATGTCTTCCCTGGACAGGAAACAGCATCCTGGGACCGGTTTAGGGCTAACAGCCCTCATCAGCCAGGCTAGCTTGAATCCAGTGGCAAAGTGAGCAAGGGACCCACGTCTGGGCATACCCTGCCAGCTTAGGGCGAACAAAGCAAACACAAGGAGATGATGGACGGAGCGCTGAAACTTTTCAGACACTCACCCCCATTCACAGATCTGGGTTGAATCCATCATCGTTCTTTAGCTCACTTCGCCACCCCAGTTCAGACACAGCTATATGCAAATCAGGCTTGACCCTGTGCCTCATGGGAACAGTCCAGCCCGAACTGCCAAACCATGTCTTCCCTGGACTGGAAAAAAGCATCCTGGGACCGGTTTCGAGCTAACAGCCCTCATTAGGCAGGCTAGCTTGAATCCAGTGGCAAAGTGAGCAAGGGACCCACGTCTGGGCATACCCTGCCAACTTAGGGCGAACAAAGCAAACACAAGGAGATGATGGACGGAGCACTGAAACTTTTCAGACACTCACCCCCAGTCACAGATCTGGGTTGAATCCATCATCGTTCTTAAGCTCACTTCGCCACCCCAGTTCAGACACAGCTATATGCAAATCAGGCTTGACCCTGTGCCTCATGGGAACTGTCCAGCCCTAACTGCCAAGCCATGTCTTCGCTGGACAGGAAACAGCATCCTGGGACCGGTTTCGGGCTAACAGCCCTCATCAGCCAGGCTAGCTTGAATCCAGTGGCAAAGTGAGCAAGGGACCCACGTCTGGGCATACCCTGCCAGCTTAGGGCGAACAAAGCAAACACAAGGAGATGATGGACGGAGCGCTGAAACTTTTCAGACACTCACCCCCAGTCACAGATCTGGGTTGAATCCATCATCGTTCTTTAGCTCACTTGGCCACCCCAGTTCAGACACAGCTATATGCAAATCAGGCTTGACCCTGTGCCTCATGGGAACAGTCCAGCCCGAACTGCCAAGCCATTTCTTCCCTGGACAGGAAAAAAGCATCCTGGGACCGGTTTCGAGCTAACAGCCCTCATTAGCCAGGCTAGCTTGAATCCAGTGGCAAAGTGAGCAAGGGACCCACGTCTGGGCATACCCTGCCAACTTAGGGCGAACAAAGCAAACACAAGGAGATGATGGACGGAGCGCTGAAACTTTTCAGACACTCACCCCCAGTCACAGATCTGGGTTGAATCTATCATCGTTCTTTAGCTCACTTCGCCACCCCAGTTCAGACACAGCTAAATGCAAATCAGGCTTGACCCTGTCCCTCATGGGAACAGTCCAGCCCAAACTGCCAAGCCATGTCTTCCCTGGACAGGAAACAAGCATCCTGGGACCGGTTTCGTGGTAACAGCCCTCATCAGCCAGGCTAGCTTGAATCCAGTGGCAAAGTGATCAAGGGACCCACGTCTGGGCATACCCTGCCAGCTTAGGGTGAAGAAAGCAAACACAAGGAGATGATGGACGGAGCGCTGAAACTTTTCAGAAACTCACCCCCAGTCACAGATCTGGGTTGAATCCATCATCGTGCTTTAGCTCACTTCGCCACCCCAGTTCAGACACAGCTATATGCAAATCAGGCTTGACCCTGTGCCTCATGGGAACAGTCCAGCCCGAACTGCCAAGCCATGTCTTCCCTGGACAGGAAACAAGCATCCTGGGACCGGTTTCGGGCTAACAGCCCTCATCAGCCAGGCTAGCTTGAATCCAGTGGCAAAGTGAGTAAGGGACCCACGTCTAAGATGCTTGTTTCCAGTCCAGGCAGTTCGAGCTGGACTGTTCCCATTGGGCACAGGGTCAAGACTGATTTGCATAAGGCTGGGTCCAAACTGGAATGGCATGGTGAGCAAAAAAACAATGGATTTAGGCCCAGATCTCTGTACTGGGGTGAATGTATGACATTGTTCTGCATTCTGTTGATCAATTGTTATTTTTGCATTTGTCACCCTGAGTGGGACACGTATGCCCAGACGTGGGTCCCGTGCTCTCCATGCCACTGGAGTCAAGCTATCCTGGCTGATGAGGGGTGAAACCCCGAAACCGGTCCTAGGATGCTTGTTTCCAGTCCAGGGAGGACCTGGCCTGGCAGTTCGGGCTGGACTGTTCCCATTGGGCATAGGGTCAAGACTGATTTGCATAAGTCTGGGTCCAAACTGGAATGGCATGGTGAGCAAAAAAACGATGGATTTAGGCCCAGATCTCTGTACTGGGGTGAATGTATGACATTGTTCTGCATTCTGTCCATCAATTGTTCTTTTTGCATTCGTCACCCTGAGTGGGACGGGTATGCCCAGATGTGGGTCCCATGCTCTCCATGCCACTGGAGTCAAGCTATCCTGGCTGATGAAGGGTGAAACCCTGAAACCCTTCCTAGGATGCTTGTTTCCAGTCCAGGGAGGACCTGGCCTGGCAGTTCGGGCTGGACTGTTCACATTGGGCACAGGGTCAAGACTGATTTGCATAAGGCTGGGTCCAAACTGGAATGGCATGGTGAGCAAAAAAACGATGGATTTAGGCCCAGATCTCTGTACTGGGGTCAATGTATGACATTGTTCTGCATTCTGTCCATCAATTGTTCTTTTTGCATTTGTCACCCTGAGTGGGACGGGTATGCCCAGTGTCAGGGACTGTCCGGGACTATGTTGGGAACACAGTCAGGGACTTGAGCAAGGACTGGGGACAGGGTAGAAAACGTACTGTGCACAGAAAGAGTAGTACAGCGCTGCCCAGGATCACACAAGGAGTCAGAGGAGAAAAAGAGTTCCAAAGGGGAAGCCTGTACAAGATGGCTAAGACTCAGAAAGGAAGGGCACTCACAAGGCAATTTAGCATTCAGACTAACTACATCCAGGACGGACGTGCAAGACATATATATAATACAACATTAACAATAAAGGGAATGTGGGGTAAAGCACTCAGGAGCTCCACACGGTAAGACTGAAGCTTAGTAAGTTCCTCACCCACAATTACTGTTACAGATACTGACTGAAAATACCCACAAATAGGATATGTATGCAAAGGCAGGGTCTGTGGAGGTTATACCTATGGTGATGTTATAACAGTAACTCAAAGACAATACTCACAGTGAACAAAAAACACCACCTAGGTAGTCAGCTGTGCCCACGGATCCTGGCGATCAAACAGGAACACGCAAGGCAGTAACAGCAAAGGGGTAGAACTAAACACAAGCACAATAGACAAGGAGCTAGCAAGGAGGAGTGCTTAACAGGAAAGGAAGAAAATCACAGGGCACACTTGGCAGAAAGCAGGTAACAAACATACAAGGTAACAGAAGCAAGACAGCAGAAATAGAAAGGCAGCAAACTAGAACTGGAACCAAGGAAATGGGAAGAAAGGAAGGGACTGGAAAAGGATATACAGAAGGGGAGGCTACAAGGGTATACTAGAATAGTGCAGGTTCAGGAATCAAGAAAACAAAGTAGCATAGAAGGCAGTGCTGGGGCAGGAACAAAAATTGAGCTAAGGCTCAGGAGTCAAGGTAGCACTGCAGGCAGTGCTAGTTCAGGAACAGGGAATTACTAAAGCTCAGGAGTCAAGGTAGCACTGCAGGCAGTGCTGGTTCAGGAACAGAGATTTACTAAAGCTTCAGGAGTCAAGGTTGCACTGCTAGTTCAGGAACAGGGAAATTACTAAAGCTCAGGAGTCAAGGTAGCACTGCAGGCAGTGCTAGTTCAGGAACATGGGAAACCTGCTGCAGCTCAGGAACAAGGAATACTAAGGCTCAGGAGTCAAGGTAGCACTGCAGGCAGTACTGGTTCAAGGAAACAGGAAATAGCTACAGCTCAGGAAACAAGGAGTCAAGAGAGCACTGCAAGCAGTGCAAATCAGGAACAAGAAATAGCTGAAGCCCAGGAACAGGAACAAAGAATAACTATAGCTCAGGAACTCAGGAAACAAGGTAGCGCTGCAGGCAGTGCTAATTCAGGCACAAGGAATAGCTATAGCTCAGGAACTCAGGAAACAAGGTAGGACTGCAGGTAGTGCTAATTTAGGCACAAGGAATAGCTATAGCTCAGGAGTCAAGGAACAAGGATTAACTATAGCTCAGGAATCACTGGAAACAAGGATCGGCCTCACCGGTATACAGCTACAATGACCAACACTGGACTGAAGGGAGCTGGGGCTTAAAAGAGCTCACAGTAATCACATGCATCAGGTGTGAGCAGGCTAGCAGCAGCAAGCCACAGGTGAACTGAATTCCTCTACCCATCCTTGGCCTGCAGGGGTGGAGACAAAGCAGTGAGCAGGGGATTATAGATAATGGAGTTTCCAGCATGAGTAGACTGGCTTCCACAAAACCCGGCATGGATTGGGAATGGATGTCAATTCCTAAATTATGTCCAAATGCCTGGAAGTCAGGATATGCATACAGGGGAGTGTCTGGAAGCATATTAGAATACTGGAAAGCCCCACAATTCGGCACCCTGGTGGTGGGAACGAGAGAACAGGGAGTGAATCGTGACACACAGACGTGGGACCCGTGCTCTCCATGCCACTGGAGTTAAGCTATTCTGGATGATGAGGGGTGAAACCCCGAAACTGGTCCTAGGATGCTTGTTTTCAGTCCAGGGAGGACCTGGCCTGGTAGTTCGGGCTGGACTGTTCCCATTGGGCACAGGGTCAAGACTGATTTGCATAAGGCTGGGTCCAAACTGGAATGGCATGGTGAGCAAAAAAACGATGGATTTAGGCCCAGATCTCTGTACTGGGGTGAATGTATGACATTGTTCTGCATTCTGTCCATCATTTGTTCTTTTTGCATTTGTCACCCTGAGTGGGATGGGTATGCCCAGACGTGGGTCCTGTGCTCTCCATGCCACTGGAGTCAAGCTATCCTGGCTGATGAGGGGTGAAACCCTGAAACCGGTCCTAGGATGCTTGTTTCCAGTCCAGGGAGGACCTGGCCATGGCAGTTCGGGCTGAGCTGTTCCCATTGGGCACAGGGTCAAGACTGAGGTGCATAAGGCTGGGTCCAAACTGGAATGGCATTGTGAGCCAAAAAACGATGGATTTAGGCCCAGATCTCTGTACTGGGGTGAATGTATGACATTATTCTGCATTCTGTCCATCAATTGTTCTTTTTGCATTTGTCACCCTGAGTGGGACGAGTATGCCCTGACGTGGGTCCAGTGCTCTCCATGCCACTGGAGTCAAGCTATCCTGGCTGATGAGGGGTGAAACCCCGAAACTGGTCCTATGATGCTTGTTTCCAGTCCAGGGAGGACCTGGCCTGGCAGTTCGGGCTGGACTGTTCCCATTGGGCACAGGGTCAAGACTGATTTACATAAGGCTGGGTCCAAACTGGAATGGCATGGTGAGCAAACAAATGATGGATTTAGGCCCAGATCGCTGTACGGGGGTGAATGTATGACATTGTTCTGCATTCTGTCCATCAATTGTTCTTTTTGCATTTTTATTTTTAACTCCAACTGGGCGATTTGTTTGAAAAAAATATTTACTTGGCAGCTATGCTACAGAGCCACAATTCAGTTTATAACTCCCTTGGAGTGTGGATAAATGATACTGGGGCCATCCTGGTACCATCTCGCCACAGTTAAAAACAGAGGAGATTTGCTGAAGGTAGATAATATATGAAGCTGAGAGCCCAAAGTCAGATCCACTTTCAAAAGTAATCAGCACAAATTACAGGATTTAACTCAATGTTTTGCATTTAGAAAAATGTTTGTATTGTTGGCTAGTGCAAGTCTCAATGCAAATACGGTTAGAACTTGTGCAGATAAACCAGAGCCTATACGCAGGGTGGCCTCAATGGTGTAACACAAGCCCAGGCGGCTCCTGTAGTGCAGGAGGCCGCCCGACCATTCAGGTGCCCCTCAAGACTTGAGGGGGACACCATTCAGTCCATGGTCAATGAATAGCTCTGAGATATGGGAGACTCAAGAGGTCTTCTTCATATTCTGCAGTGTGGCCCGATTATCTTTCGGTACAGCACTGGGCAGTATTTTAAAGTTATGCCACGAAATTAATAATGCCCATCGCTGCTCTCTGCAGTCAGTTCTCTGGTACATCCTGTCAGGATATAAAGCACACTTATGAATGCATGCGTGCAATGAATGTATCCCGCGATCAATGACCTGTGAGTCAAAGACGCCTGGAGGAGTAGAAGAGGAGCTACAGAAAACCTGCAAATGTTGTTATATAATCATATTACGGATCATTAAGACAAGAATATTTATCTGCAGCAATGAACTGTTTAAACATGGACAGGATGATTCTTAAGTGACTCTTTCTTCCAATTTATGAATTCTGAAGTGATTGGAAGACATTTCAGAATTTTATAGGAGAATGCAGATTGTGTCATTATCAGCTTGAATAACTAAAACATATTTAATGCTGTTGGCAAGATTTATTAGAGGAACGAAGACATGCAACACTGACTGAGGAGCTGAATGTGATTGAGGCGCTAAATAATATCCCAAGAGTGCTAACTGAAGGGGAGAGACTTGAGATATCAGGAGGTAGTGGCTAGAACTGGGTGGAGGGATAGGTACTGATGAAGTGGAAAATGAAAGGTTCTTGGTTTTTGGAAGAGTTTAACATCAGAGAACCAGTGGTGAATGGCAGCAAATAAGTCAGAGCTACCTGTTTAAAGGTAGAGAGCGAAGGTTAGAAAGGAGCGGGACATTGGTTTTATTCAGCATAGACATGGTTAGAGAAGCTAAAGGTGGAGCTCATATAATCAAGCGAGGTGATGTGGAAAGAGAAACGCAGTGGGCCTAAGAATGCTAAGTTTGAGGTGTGCTTCTTTTGGTGCCTGGAATTTTGCTGCTGAGGGAGAGAGGGGCTGGCCCACAGATAAAATCTCCAGCGCCCGCCCGGAGTTTGCAATTTATTCCATACTAGTGCCTAGAAGGATCGACTGGCTATCAACTAGGAGGCTGCTTTTGAGGATCTGGAGACTTTTTTTCTGAGACTGACTCCAAGGCCTATCCCCTCCCGGGCAACACCAAAACTGCACTTGCCAGTGATGTAGCAGGCAGAAAAGCTGCATTGTGCCCTGCAGTACAGGACTCATAAAGGCAGCCCATCAGGCTGGAAGAGTGTGGGATAGGCACTGTGCCCTGGTTCAATTCTTTTTAGAACCTAAGACTTTCATGACATTTTGATTTTAGTGGATCAAACAAGGAAAAATGGAAGACTGTTATTCCTCTTTTGAAATGCACTAATGGTGAGAAGCACCATTTAACTCTTACGATCAAAAGATTCTTTTAGAAACAGTAGGAGCCATAAATGAGGGGATTGACCAAACTGAGTTGCACATTAGTCGTGTCCAATAGGCCAGTAAATGGCGGCGGACTAACAGTAAGTTGTTAGAACTTCCTGGGGTAATTGAAAAGACTATCAATTACACCCACAACACTATGTGAAAGACGGATAACTGTTGTGGACACTGATGTGTACAGTTACCATTTTGATGAGGTTTTGATGGAGCACCAGAGACCCACTACTTGCAAAAATCTATTGAAGGGATTTGTGGATAAGACCAAGATAAAACAAGCTATAACTGTATCTTGCATAGGCCTGGGCAGAGTCTGCAGAGTTCCGAATAGCGGGACTCTGCGGAGTGGTTAAAAAACTCTGCCTCACTACGCAGAGTTCCGCAGGGTTTCGCGGTGCACCCTTTCACATTGCGGTTTCCTGTCAAAGGCAACGCGGACTACGTCCTAGTGTTCCAAACCGGGCGTGAAACACCATGCAGTTCGCATGGGCGCAGCCATCTTGTCTTCTACTGGGCCTGTTTTTTAATACCTCTTTAATCTTTGTAATCCTCCGCCCTCCTAATTAATCTATCCCTCATTTTTAGGTTGAGCATCAGCATGCATGCGCTGCCTGCAAGACCTGCTGTATTTTCTATCGGCATGTAATCGGCGTGTAATCCCGCCTGCTGCTCACCATAGGTTCACTCCTGTGTCAGTGTTATTTGCTGGCTCCTCATTGGTCGGTACTCCCGATACATCACTTCCACTTTTTGCAACTACAGTTTCATTACACCGTAAGTGATTAAATGTACGTGTGGGGACTACTTTTATTTCCAGCTCAGTGAGGGAGAAGGTAAGCAGGCTTATCCACTCCTCGCCCACGGACACATAAGGGAGTGCTCTCTGACGCGTGCTGCCACTTGAAGTTGGGATGTTTGATATCGGCTTTAATGTAAACCCCCCCAGCCCCACATCAGGTGCTGCCCGGCAGACTTGGCTCATTGACTCCCCTGGCCGCCTCTGTCCTGCCCCTTTGCTCCACGGCGGCTGCCTCTCAGTGGCTCCCCTCTACACCTTATTTGAAGCCCCTCTTTGCAGCTCTTACCGGCCCTCATCGAACACCAGAGTCTCTCTTCACAGAGTTCCCAGTCCTTTGCCGAAAAGTGCACAACCTTCACGGAAGTGCTCACCACCATGCTGACAGACCATCTCCACAATCCTCGCTGCTCTCACCACACAGTCCTCGTAGCCCTTGACTATACTTCTCACAGCCTCTCGGCTTCTGATCTGGATCAGCATAACTGCCAGGCAGTGCCTTATAGTATTCTCTATCAGTGAATATTATTTTCCTGTTTAACAGTATGCTTTCCTATCACTGCCCCTGAATTTTGCCTTCTTTTGTAGTCGGTCATTAAACACAGAGAGAGAGGCGAGCAGGCACTTTAAAAAAAATATAGAATGAACACTTCTCGTGGATTGATCCAGTGCCCTTAGCTCAGAAGTGCTTTGTTAAACTCTGAGGGCCAGATTTACTAGAGTTTAGCGTGACATTTTACGCGATGCAAAGAGGTGCAAAGTCCCACAGACATTTTCAATGTCAAGCAAAACCTGTTTTGCGCCACATCCACATGGTTGCCTGATGCAAAATAGCACTGGCATTGTTTTGCGTGGAAAACATGCAAATCCATGAAAAGTGGGCATGGTTCGGTGTTTCGCATGCAAAATGGTGATCAAACCAGCGCTAATCATATTTACTAAAGTAACGCAAATCTCCGCGTGGTAGCGCATGTGGCATGTGTGTGAAAAAAAATAGCGCAAATATAAAGCTGGGGCAAAAGAAGGCTGAGCAGAACAAGTAGAGACTGTGAAAGGAGCAACACTGGAAAAATTGACCAAAGGGTACCAAAATGGAGATAGTGATAGTCAGACACAGGTGCCGCCTCATTGCAGAAGGAGGAAAGAGGCAGCTAAAGTAGAGAATATTTAAGCAAAGGGGATCTTTGCTTGATCTGCATGAGGAGGACATAAAAAAATACAGATTAAGCAAGGACATTATTGTTTGTCTGCTCCCAAAAATTGCACCAGTACTTGAGGGTACAACTACAAAATCACATGCCATACCAGCACATGTGAAACTGATGTCTGTGCTACACCTTTTAGCCTCTGGATCCTTCCAGTATACAGCAACTGTTGTTACTGGTGTGTCACAGGGAGCCTGGTCAGCCTTCCTGCCCAAAGTTTTGGAAGCAATATTGAGCCTGACACTACAACATATCAGCTTCCCCAAACCTGGTGCAGAAATCCTGAAAGTAAAGCAAGGCTTCTACCAAATAGCCAACTTCCCCCATGTTGTTGGAACAATAGACTGAACCCATGTCAACCTTCCCCCACCATCTGGATCTGTACCGAAATTGGAAGCATACTTACTCAATAAATGTGCAAGCAATTTGCGATGACAATTCTGCTTCAACAACGTTGTACCAAATATCCGGGATCAGCTCATAACTCCTACATATTTCGGCAGTCGAGGATCAAACAAATCTTGGGAAGTGGAATATATGGACAAGGTGTATTGCTGGGTATGTATTTGTATCAGATTATACATAGTAAGTAGTAAAAAGTACCAAAAAACACAACTTTAACACCATGTGGTCTGTATCACTGAAATAATGATTGAATAAGTCATACTAAAACTACTAGACGCATATTGGAGTCACAGGGATGTGACATCACATAATACATTGTAACTACAAGTCAGTGCATGTGTGCCTGCAATCTTGGTGATGTGTTATAGATGGTGCTAACAGCAAATAATGGTCCTGGTCTGCCAATACTGTCTGGTCGTATGAGAATTAGTCACCCACATCTTTGTTTGCTAAACACATGTCCACAATTATATGGCAGCATCAGACAAACTCACAGTCCAACAGATGACATCTTGATCAGCTGATGACTGTCTAGTACTTAGGCAGAAACAATGGTGGCTAGTGACTTATGAAAGAGGTGGGGCAAAAGCAGCAGGTCTCGGGGCTCACTGCTACCACTTTCATATGTCACTGGTTGCTACTGGGTAAAGCGTGAAAGATCCACCATCTCATTAAGGCCGCTCCAGTTCAAGCTCACTGCCCAGTAGCCGAGCTGACATGCTACTTAAGAACTATGCAGCTAAGGGTGCGCTTGAATAAACAACATAGCCTGTTCATTTGTATTCAGAAACAGAGAGCCATAATCTGCAACCGCAAAGTGCAAGTGAGATGAATGCAAGAGTGCATTTACCACATTACAAACCATATGGGGTGATAACAAAAGTACTTACCAACATCGGGGAGGTTTACTTCTCCTCTCAGGCACACACATAAGGCAATGCTAGTTGTAGGAAAGTAGGATCTGCTTTTATGGTCACCCCCACTTTGTGCTGGTGTCATTAAGTTTTCGTTTTTCTGACTAGTCTGACTGGGGTCGTGCTAATTAGGACCCCAGTCTCTGTGCTTCTTCCCTAAATTGGACATGGTGAGTACTTAGGTTCACTCCAGATTGGCTACTGGGGTACCCTTGTAAGTCCCTAGAATATGATACTAAGGTACCCAGGGCATAGGTACACCAGGGGACTCCCATGGGCTGAAGCATGCATTATGCAACCCATGAGAGACCACACAAATTGTGACTCCAGGCCTGCCGTTGCAGCCTATGTAAGCTGGTGCTAGCACCACTTACAACAGATATAGGTCACTACACTTAAAACCTATAAGTCACCCCTAAGGTAGGCCTTCAATACTGAAGGCAGGGTGCTGGGTCCTAAGTGTGAGGGTGTCCCTGCATGAGCGGAGCACCCCTACAATCTTCAGAGTCCATTCTCCCGGGTTGTAAGTGCATCAGCCATTATAACATATACAGTGGCCATGCATCATTACGCGATGACCATCTCTAAACTGGCTGTAGCAAACCCTGTCATGTTTGATATCAAACATGTTGGAATCATACCCACACACCATAAACAGTGTGGGAGGTATGATTCCATGCATTGTAAAGCTCCTCTGGGAGGTCCTCAGTGCTTCTGGTACCAGTCTTCCAGAACCGGACAGCAAGCTAGGGCTGCCACCGACCAGAGGCACGTTTCTGCCCTCCTGCTACTGAGCCAAGCTCGATCAGGGGAAGGCAGAACAATAGGTATCCTGTCACAGGGAGGTGTGACCACCTACCAGACAGTGTTTAATGTATTGGGGCAGGGTGGGTGCGCTTGCAAGCACCACTGAAGGGCACATTTGATGCCCTACTTCCCTACTCCAGCTCAAACCAGTTCAGGGAGCTGTTGGCTCCCGCTCTGGTGCAAAACTGGACAAAGGACATGGGAGTATCCTCCCCACTGTCCAGCCCCTCCTCTGGGAGGGACCCCTGAATCGTACCAACCCTCTCCTAACTTAAGGGCTTACCTGTGGGTGGGTCCCTAGATTCGTTGTAGGACAAGCTTCAGATCATATACCACTCCAACTTCTACTGTCTGGACACTTTGGACTTCGCTTTGGGAACCGAGACTGCACTGGGGAAGATTCCTGCTGCTCCTGGTCTTATCGTTCTGCTGGTCTTAGGCAACGTCTGTGCCTGTGCTCCATGCAGGTTCTTCACCAGGCCTGTGGACATCCAAAACACCTGAAGGAATCTCCCTTGGAGTGAAGGAGTCACTCCCCTGCATCTGCAGGCACTGCAACACAGCTGACCGGTCTGCTGGGCCTGTGCTCCGACGGCCTACTAAAGGCTCAGCAACACAGGTTCTGCAACTCAATCGAGGCCTGCACTGTCTTCATACCGAGTTTGAGGCCAGTATCACTTGTTGGAACCGCTGGAACAGAACCCCTGTGCACTGTGTCCACTTGCCGTTGCCAAGGCTTACTGACTCTCTCCTCCAGAGATCTTCAGACTCCAAAAATCTCCAACCTCAAGCAACTCCTGCAACCAAGATCTAAGCCCTCATTGCTTACTCTGCACCATGGGCCTTCTTCATTGGTGAGCTGCTCGAGGTCCTCTTGAGACTCCTGTGCAGCCGGTCTGTGGGTCCTCTTGTGGGTATTCTTTGGCTCCAGTGGGCTCCCTTGCTTCCTTGGGGCCTGCTCTGACTTACCTATTCATGGTGAGTCACTTGGACCTTGCTGTTCCCGACACTGCACGGTTTTTGGCGACTACGTTGTTTGCCGCTGCCAAGGCTTGTTGGTGCCCCTGCTGGACCTGGCCCCCTGGCTCTCGACATCCGATGTGGGACAGCTCGTAAAGGGCTCCTGGTCTTCCACAGCATCGCCTGGTCCGCACAGCTGCAACTTCAAGGGCACCATCAAACTCTCCTGCATCCCTGACATCGGTGGGCATTCGTCTTCCGTGCTTTCTGGTCACTCCTGAGTGGCATAGACTCTGACCCCTCTGCTTGCAGGTTCTTCTCACCTTGAATCCATCTTTGGGTTCCACCGGACTCCTTCATCGTCTTCTCCAGCAGCATATTTCCTGTAGTCCTCCATTGTGGTCTATGGCGGTTTCCGACGTCACTTGACACCTATGCACCCGGCTTCCCCTGTGTAGGTATCCTGGTTTCTCGGGTGTCCACGGGTGGGGTGACTCTCTAACCTTCCATCTTCCATGGGGGGTCTTCAGGGTCCGCTGGGAAGGGTCCTTTCTCTTTAAAACTGCAACCGCACTTCCCTATTGACTAACATTGAGCACGCTGTTGTGTTCCCACTCTGCAAACGACCTCCGTGGGGTTTCTAGATACTCACCATGGGCGGTTCCTTCGGTCCCCGGCTCTTCTACGTCTTGTGGGTCCACCCTGGTCTTGAGTCGTGGTTCTCATTCCACTATTTTAGTATATGGTTTGGTCTCTTCCTGGAGACCATTGTATATTTGTGCTACTTACGTGCTCTATTTCCTAAGTATTGTGTGCATTGTGTTTGTTTCTCTGGGTAGGAGATAATCCAATGTGTTGGTAAGTGTTGGTAATAAAATACATATTTTTATAACTACACTGTGTGATTCTTTTTCACTTAACCTATACCATAAGATTAGGTACTGGTAAAACAAGCTGCTTTACCCTCCTTCGGGACTAAGCCTGAAGGCTGCTCTCCACAGCTACCACTTAGAGAGTTTTGTAAGGTTGTCTAAGACCACTAAAATCACCATAAGGGATGTCTGGATTAGTGCAGGGTGCTACACTTACATAAGTGAGCACCATATACTAAGCCAGCCTCTCACACTCATGAAAGGAAGGCAGCCACAGTGAGAGGCGGGAAGTGGCAAGAAACTAAACAGTGCACACTGTGATAGGTGCTGGTGACTGCACAACGAAGAGAAGGAACTTCCACCGCAACTGTTCCCAGAATCCACCACGGTTAGAGCAAACAAACAAAACCAATCTTGGAGCTGCTTTCATGTATGAAAGCAGCTCCAGGATGGGTCAGATCAGCTTAAGGCAGTGTTCCTTTTCAGGCTAGGAGCCTGTGTGTGCAGTCCCTGGGGCTGTTATACAACTCACAGATTGCTGCAGTCCGAAGTGCGCATGTCGGGCTGGCCATGACAGGATAGCCGGCCAATCTAACATGCACACTTTAGGCAACTGTCTGCAAGTTGGAATGGCCCAGCCCCATCCTCATATGCAAGGTGCACTAGAATGGTAATCACCATTACCATTTTATTTAATTTTTGCTTCATGCAGCTGCTGCGTTCCCAGCAGGCGGGGCGTCGCTCCTCCACCCTAAAGGAGGAACTGCACCTGTGCAGAAAGTAGACGCAACACACTCTTTAGGGTCAATTTAGAAGAATCTACAAGTACAAAACCCACAAATGTTATCTGTCTGACAACAGAAAAGTGGGTAGTGTTGTAAGGATATTTTAGGATATATCTTCTTTAAGCATACATATGTTCATTTACTCGTTTGGCCTCACCCATATCACAATTTCTATCAAGATTTATGCATGTGGAATCTTGATTCCACTTGTCCTGTGATCTCTTCCTATACTATACCTACACAATCATTGTTTAGGACTGACATATGTGCTCAATGTTTGCCCTTCATATTTTCTGCATTACGGTCTGATCATGATGATATATGGGTACATGTGACTTTAATCATCTGTTTGACATATAGAGTGGGTTTCCACTGCAGATGTACTATTGTTGTGAGATAATCATTTGCTGCATGTGTAAGTATTTTGCTATTAGATGTGTATAAATACATGTTGCACATTCACTTACTGGTACTTGTATTGTCCACAATCATGGCTGTATCTGGCCTTTCTACTCCTGCAACCAGTTCCGGTCCTATTGCTGCTGTAACTTGCTCCTCCATTGATGTTAGTGGTATATAATTGTCCAGACCCCCACCTGTTGCCATTGCGCTACAACGGTTGTGTGCCATTTTCTCTTTTGTGCGCCTCTTGCAGTCCCATGCCACCTTTTTTTTACCTCATCAACAGTTCGCACTGTTGGGGCCACTGCATTGATTTTATTTTGTATTGCTCTCCATAATGCTGTTTTTTTAGCTTGAGGTAGCTTGGAATTGACAAAAGGTTGGTGCTGTTGTTTTGTCACCTCTGCTATTAGGATGTCTACCTCTTCTGGGGTGAATTTTAATTTTCTTGTCCGCCCTCCTTCCTTTTAGGATACTTGTGATGATCCTGCTGCTGTTTCTGACATGTCTTCATTGTCTATTTGGAGATCTTGTTGGCTTTGCCCTCTCTGTTCCATTTTGCGTTGACTGTTTATTGCATGCAATTTATTTAAAATATGCTTAGCCGCGCTCTTATCGGTTGTCCAAGGGGATTGATAGCGCGGTGTTTTATGGACACATCAAGCCGTGAATGGGCAGAGCTTTTTGTCCATTTCCTTTGCACCGATTTTCAGTCAGCTCGGTGCTATTATGCTTGCCAAGAAATCACAATGAAGAAAAATCCCTCTTCTTACCCCGCAGTACAATAAATTCATTTCCCGCCTTCCTCCTGATTTCTGCTCCATAACTCTCCTCCGGCTGATAATGCATTCTGGTAGCACGGAAAAAAACAAAAAACTTCTGCATTGCTCATTCCGTGGCCTACTCGAGAGCCGGGCCCGTCCCGGATCGGTTATTAGCTGAAGAAATAGACGGCATACGTTTTTATAAAGGTGTCTGTAGAACAAAGTTCCTTGTCCACAATGCCTTTATTTATCGATTTTTTTAATAATAAAAGAGAAAAATAATCTGTTGTAGTCAGACGAAAAATGCAACCTGGCCGACATCCAGTTTCTAGGCTCGGTAATAGAACTAATCTTTTTATTTATTTATTTCTTCAGTGTGACTAAAACCCGGGTAAAGAGAGTCCTAGCACTGTCTACAGATTTAAGGAATGTTAGTCATATTGTGTGTCATTACGGCCCTTACAGGCCCATGGGGACCACCTGGTGTGAACACAATGTTTCCAATCCCAAAACCAAAAATAATACACTCACAGACCTTAGGACAGTGGTCTTCAAAATTTGTAATGCCCCGCCCCCTAGATAGTAAAAAATCATCCCTCCCCCAGAATGTTTCCCAATTATGCTACTGAATTGGCAATGTTTAAATATGTCCAAACATATTTAAACATAGCAGTTAAGTTTTGTTACCGCTTTTAAAAATACCATCAAATACATAATTGCCAAACATACTGTTTGGGCCAATCAGGCCTTACTAAAGTGTAAAAGTATCCACAGTGCGACTATCAGAAATGGTGGCGGGGGAGGACGTTTGAGAAATATTTGGAATCCTTTCCCCTTTGACACTTAAGGCCTTATTACGAGTCCAGCGGTCCATGGACCGCCAGACTCGCGGAGGCACGGCAGTGGCGGTCTTCTGAACGCCCTATTATTACCAGACAATGACCATGACCATACAATTCAAATGCACACAATTCAACATCTAATAAATTCAGTTCAAATCACATAATTCCACTACAAACATACATCCACTCAAATGCAAACAATAAAAAAATAGGTAAAAATGCAAGACCAATTAAATTGCAATAGCTCTCCCATTTACAAGAGTTTGAGCTATTGGCATTGTAAATGACAGTGCCTTTCGTTTATATGTTAATTATCAAAATGGATAAATAAAAGCCATTGTCATTTACAATGCCAATACCTTAAACTCTCGCAAATGCGAGACCTATTGCATTGCAAATGCTTCTTATTTATTGTATTAGTGTATTTTTGTGTCTGTGTATTTTACGTTTTAAAAAAAATTCATGCCTTTTTGTATTTTTGTTTATTTTTCCCTTTAATTTTTTTTACAGAGTTTTATAATGCGCAAACTTGACCCGAATCGGGTATCAGAGCGCTTTACATAGCACCAGTTGCATTACATGAGGGCACATTAATTTCTGTTATGCACGGTGAGATTAAGTGATTTGCCCAGAATCACAGGATGTTCAGCGTCATTGCAGAGACTCGAACCCAGTTCCCCAGATTCGAGGTCGAGCGCCCTAGCCATTAGGCCAACTCCTCTCCCCATATAGCCCAGGTGTGCAGCCACGGGCTATCTTCAGCAAGGAGGGGGTGGCAGCACTAGTTTTTTTGTGCAGCACTACCACCACTTCAGCAGGTGGCAGGCTTGGCAGTGGATACCCCATGTGGGAGCATCGGCTGCGCTGGGGAAAGGTGCACCATTGCATGCAGCACACCAGCCAGGTACAGCACACCCTCAGCAGCTGATGCTCCGCTGGGCAGATATTCTTGACCGGGAGAAGGACCTGCTTGACCTGTTTGGTGTCGAGATCCCAGGGCTCATGAGTATTTTAATTATTCATTGTGTTTATGTTCTGCAATACTAACATTTTTTTCCGAATAGCATGTTGCTCATACTCAGAGGTAAGTTACATTTAGTGTATGTTAAGAATATTATCATTATATGATCCAGTTTCAGCTAGGTAGGTGCTCAGCGCTACCTAATTCTACTTATCATCAGTGATCGCTTTGACTGATTAATTAAGAAGCCATTGCAGACTCTTCTGCCCTCCTGTCACCATAGTGAATCAGTGATATCAATAAGCTAACTTTCTCTGTGACTTTCTTTATGTAGCTCGTACAGTTCCAGGCTATTTCACAGTGATGTGTAGTATGCATTATGCATTGCAAAAAAGGGAGACTGAGTTGGTCTATTCAGGGGAATGAGAAATGAGAATATAATCAAAGATCATTCATTGCAATGCATTAGTTCCAAATGTAGTCTTTGTTAAGGAAATTTGGAATAGGGATTTTAGGATTAGTATGGCCAACTCAACGATTGTCGATAGACTCGAAACTAGTGCTATAGGCGATCTGTTTTAGATAACTACAGTGGGATTGCATTTGCCTGTCATAATAATTTTGTAGAGATTAACTGAATTACTAATCTATTTTATTTTCTTCTTCATTTCTTGCATCAGCACCCAAGGGCAAGAAGAGGGATGTTGTGGAGGCGGGTCCGGGAGTAGTCGATGAGGAGGTGGCCACCACCAGTGCCACTGCTGAGGGCTCTGCTAACCTCAGTAATTCCTATTACTTATTATTATCATTTCCCTAATGCTGGGTTTTATGATTGTTGTGGGCTTAGGGTAGAATCTTGTAGTATTTGAATGTTGGTGCTGGGTTCTAGGACGGCAGTTGCTGCATGGAGCCTGGTGTTGCTGGCGGGAAATAACGTTTCTCTGACACGCTTACCTGCTGTCTTCCTTTCACGTGGTGATAAGGACAAGATACAAACTCACACGTGCAAAGCACAATGGATTAGCTCTTTTTCCTCTTCCCACAATGCTACTTTTAAATTTTGCCTCGTTTATTTTTTTACACTGTCTCTTTTTTCCAATTCCTCTATCCAATTTTAGTTTCATTCCTGTAATCCCTGCATTTTTTGTTTACTTATTTCATGTTTTTTATTTTGGTAGCTGACTTTTCCAGTCTCTAGTTCACTTATCATCTGCTATGTTGGTAATCTTTCCCTCTCTCCTCTATATTTTGTGGCACTGTAATACTAAGAACACATTTTCGGTACTCTACTGTCTACTGTGAATATTGCAGGCCTAAGTAAACTAGCATTATAAATAATATTTACCATGTATGTTTGTTGAGAAGGCTTTGTTTTCTTGCTCATGCTCTAACAGTTAACAAGAGAGTGGCCATGGTCATGGACCACCTCCACCAATGTTGTGCTTTGTAATTCATTTATACAGTATGCCAGCAGTTTCCATGAAGTGCAGCATGGCTGGAAATTATGAGGTCCTGTTGCATTTGCCAACCATAACCATATGTCTTTCATTGACCATTATTCCACCCCTTCATTGTGCTTCAATGACTCTAAGTCATCATGATCATCATAGGTTATAGCTCTTCCCCTCTATTATGAAATATTTTTGGTTGGCTTCACTGCCTGGCTTGTCTAACATTATCAAACAAGTACAGTCCCCAGAGTGATATTTTTGTTAGAAGATACTGCAGTTCTAACCGAACTGTGGTGATGTATTGCGGTTGTATTTTTCGATTGAAAAAATTAAGGGGTGGCGTATCTGGCATCTAAAATATGTATAATGTTTTATTCTAGCTACACAGACCACCAATGATGCCGGCTCCAGTGACACTGCAGGAGGAGAGTCAGTTGGAGGGGGGAAGCAGCAGTAGGGACGAGCACTTGTAAGTCACATAGTTGCCTATTGACAATCACTATTATACTCACTAGCTAGTACCAGAGCATCGTCAACTCATGGCCGTGAACCCCCCAGCTTTACCAGCTGCAGTGGTGGTTGAGTTATGGCCTCTTCTATCTGCAACTCAGCAAAAGCTCAAATAATGAGCATTGATGGCTTGAGGGAAATGGGAAAGAACTGAAGGTTAAAAGAAAGGATGGGTTAAATGGTATATGAGTGAAAGGGTGGGTGGCTAAATGGGTGCATGGGTGGGTAAAGGGAGGGGTGGGTGAAAGAAAAGGATGGTTGGAAGAAAGGGTGGATATTGAATGGATGGATAATGGATTTGAAATTTCGGTGAAAGACTGGATGAGAGAATGTAAAGCTTAAATCATGATGGCTATGGGTGAACTACAATGAAAGGATGAATGAATATTTGGATTGCTTGGATGAATAAGCAAGGCAGCTCTTCTCAAGGAGAGGGGCATGCTACTTACCTACTTCACTTACTTTGTTTATGTAGTGTGATCAAAGCTATGGTTCTTAGTCGGGGTATTTTTAAAATTTTCTTTCTACTCCCTTGACTCACTGTGTTTGTTAAGCCAGGCAGATGTATCCTACCCATCATTCATCACCCCCCCTCCTCGCCCATGGCATTATTCCACCCATGACCGAAGTGCAGTATGATTCAATTTGCGACTGCAGTGTTGGCTGTGCAATGGTTATCTGCTTCAGTTAATGCCACATTTACAAAGTTTTCAAGGCATTTCAAAATGAACACACAAGGAGTTTTTCCCTTTCCCTACTCAGTCACCTCTTAGTACTTCACTCCTTTATTCTTTCCTAAGTTCTTCTGTCCCAGCCTACAAAAATATTGAAAAAAACATTCTTGGCATGTGCCTCATTTTATAGCCATGTCAAGTGGCTATAAAATGAGAATATATTTAGCGGTTTCCCATAACAGATTTATTTTACACCTGTTCAGATTTTTTCCTTTCGACTTCCATCAACTACAGTGACTGAATAAGCCAAAGCTAAATTGTCACACGACAAATCGATGATCAGTGTAGTGACAGTGACCCCTCTGTCCTATATCAAAATCTCCACCCTACCTGCCTAATCACTCCACCCTACCCTGTAGTAGAGTAAGTCAAGTTTCCTTTAATATGTGGTGGTGGGTGAGGCCAGTGAGTAAAGTGGGACTAATTGCATGATTTGATTTCAAGTTTGGTGTATGGGATGCGCTGTGACGAACGTGCCAAACACAATCTATATAGCCTGTTTCTTTCCCTGTAGTGCAGTGCATCGTTTCCCCAACATCTACTTTCCGCAGACATGATAATATCTACATTTTATACATGAGGTGTGTGACTTAATATCTTATTTATTATTTATCTGCCTCTTTGGAGACAGGATAGAAAGAGAAAGGCATTTGAGAAAAGAGCAGGGCCATTGGAATTTAAAATAGATAGTTGTCAACTACAGCTGCCCCAGATGCACACACTAGCAAAATACCAGAGGCTCTGGCTAGCAATTAGCATGCCTCCTTTTATTTAGCAGAACACACAACTTGTACTTCATAGTGCATAATGCCTCACTCATTAATGAGAGATAATTTATTTTTCCACTTAAAGGGTCAGTTTAGTTACTTGAAAAGTCTTAAGAATAAAAATAAAAATCTAATCACTGTTTTTTTAATCCGGTGTTATTCAGGCTTAATACTTTTCTGCCACTCAGTCAGTGCTTTATTTTTTATTTATTTATTTATTTATTTATAAAGTTTTATATAGCACGAACTAGACCCTGGAAAGGTAGCAGAGCACTTTACAAATGTTACAGCAAGTAGAAAGCAGGATAACCTAGAAACATTAATATAAGTAGAAAACAAGACAACCAAGAAATATAAATGCTGTCAGTATGTCAGTACCCATTAGAAATCAGGAGAAGGAGTGAGTTAATCACCAAGACATAATGGCAAGTGCAGACCCTGGTTGGTGAACTGCGTTAGATCAGTACCAGGATAAATGGGTCATTCGGTTCAGGGTAGAGTTTTGTTCATTAAAACAGTTTGAATTATTTTTTGAAGGATGTGCTTGAAGGGTTCAGTCTGACTTCAGGGGGCAAGGAGTTCCAGATTCTAGGTGCTAATCTGGTAAAAGTATGGTTGTATTTTTTTTCTGAAATTTTTGAGGTTTCAATAGTAAGGTGCTGGTGCTTCTCGATGATCTGCCACCACCTGACAATTCCAGTTTATCGGCTAGGTACTTTGGTGTGTTGAAGTGCAAGCCTTTATGTGTCATGTAAGCAATTTTCATCTGCATTCTTGCCTCATAAGGGGGACAGTTTAGTGCCTTCAGATCAGGAGTGATGCGAGGCATGTGTGGGTAAAACCTAAAATTGTCCTTGTGACTCTCCTAATCATAATCACATCAAATTCGAATGGCCCTAGGTGACCAGCAATATACTGTTGCTGTGCCACTCACTAATTTCAAACAATTGTTTCCACAGAGCAGTATTTACAATTTGTCTTTTTTGTTTTTGTTTTTCTCAATATAGCTATTCCTGCTGGTCCACCCATTCCATTTACCAAGCAGGAGATAGTGGCCTGTCTGCGGCAGCAGAGGCTGGACCTTGTCCGGCGAGAATACCGGCGGCTGGTGGTCCTGAAAGAAGTGGCAGACACAGCTCCCTCTCAGCTGTGCCCCAGTGCAGCCTGTCACCCTCAGCATCCAGCATCTCGGCCAATCGCATCGCCAGCTCTGCCGTCAGTTGACAGGGGCCATGACGACAACTGCTGCCAACACCTCCCTCTCTGACAGGCCATTGCTGCTGCGCATCCTGCAGCAGCTGGACTCTATGGAGAGCCGGTTCATCAGGATGGAGCAGAGCCTGGACCAGCCACAGACCCTAATGGACAATGCCCTCTTCTAGTCCTTTTTTATATTTTTTGTTTTGGTGGGAGAGGGACTTGTTGTGGGCAGAGAGGGTGGGAAGGGAGTTGGGACCATTTTTTTATTTGTTTGAGATTTTTGGACATTGGTGGTTGGGTCAATTTATTTGGGGAGATGGGTGGGTCTGTTGTGGGTGGGGAGGGTGGTTTTGTTTGTAAAAAAAAGAAAGGGGAAAATGATTACATTTCATCAAACTTTACTCCTGAAGTAATTTTTTTCTATTTTACTTTTACTTTGCACTACTGCCTTTATTTTTTATGCCGCCTGTTTATCTGCTTGCAGGACTGTATACCACTTAGTTATAGTTAGTTATACCTCTGTAACTGTCTTGACCATTAGGGGGAATGCTGCCAATCCATTCCCTGTATTTTCCACAACAACCTAGATTAACGATTACTTGCAGTAGCAGTTAGTTAATTGCTTACTAACTCAACTAGTTTACTTTACTCCATACTTGTCTTAGCTGAACATAGATGAAGCAATAACAGGGAAGGCATCACAACTTCACAAGCGGGGTCCCACTCCTCACCAGGTGAGCTCCAACTGTCGGATAAATCAGAAGGTTTATCCATCACAGGCAACTAAATGGAAATAAAACTCTGAGTTAGTGAGTTATAAATTATATCAAAGCTTTACAATGAATTGAGACCAGACTACTACATGGCATAAAAAAGAATAGTAACTTCTGAGCAATGGGAAGCTACTATTTAATGAAAACTAAAGTTATGAAATCCTAGAGTCATGAAAACTGGACTCAAAGGGGCCAATTCACAGAACTAATCTGAGACAAAATCCTAAACTTACTACTTCTTGTATTCACAGAAGGCACTTATGATTTTTGGTTATTCACAGAAATCACTTATGACTCCTAACTTTACGTCCGCAGTCGGGCAGGAATCTCCGCACCCGGACCTTACTCTCCGCACCCGGGCCGTACTCTCTAAAGTGTATTCAATGGGCTAGAATGCAATTTTTACAAAAAGGAACATGAGGAATGTGTGATAAATGGTAGAGGAGGTCATGAAAAATAGTACGGTCCGGGTGCGGAGATTCCGGCCTGACTGCGGATGGTACTATTTTTCATGACCTCCTCTACCATTTATCACACATTCCTCATGTTCCTTTTTGTAACAATTGCATTCCAGCCCATTGATTACACGTTATCCGGCCCGAGCCGGAGAGTACGGCCCTAGCCGGAGAGTACGGCCCGGGTGCGGAGAGTAAGGTCCGGGTGCGGAGTGTACGTCCGGGTGCGGAGATTCCTGCCCGACTGCGGACGTAAAGTTAGGAGTCATAAGTGATTTCTGTGAATACCAAAAATCATAAGTGCCTTCTGTGAATACCAGAAGTAGTAAGTTTAGGATTTTGTCTCAGATTAGTTTTGTGAATCGGCCCCAAAGTCTGGAGTGGACAAGGTTAGGCGTTCACGGTTATACAACACAAGGTCTGAATGATGATGCTGACGACTAATGTTCTTCGTCCTATATCTAAAATATGGATCACTTTAATGCACGCGTGGGTAAATGGGGCCAGCGTGGTCTATTTCTTAGATAATATATCCTGCAGTGAGTTGATGTTGCTTTCATCACATCCACCCCACCAAACGTGTGATCCATTGATCGTGTAAATTAAGCCACACCTCAATAAATCGCACAGCCTGGGGGAAGTGTGTTAAGGCTTGATGAATGAATGGGAAAGAGGATTTGGGGAAAGGTTTGACAAAGACAAACACTACACAAGGACAACATTCATCATGGTGATGAGCAGCACATCATCATCATCAACCTTTTGTGGAAGTAAACGAATAAATGAGTATGATGCAGTACAATTAAATACATTGCAATCAGTTCTCCTGCCCCAGAAACAAAAGTTATTAGATATCTAAATGTTCTGTCTTCTAGGTTGGAAAAAATAAAATTATGGAGGTGAACCCATCCACCCAGTTTTCCAAATATGATACATTATTGCAAAATTTGGTGGTGCATCTGCATTCTCCTTAGGAATGTCCATCACTCTTAGATGCCTGTCTGGACTGGTCCGGTAGCAAAACAGGAGTGTTGAGCTCAGCTTTCACCTTTTGTTCAAGCAGGAGGCGAGAAGTTGTGCAGATTGTAAAACAGAAACTGTTTTTTAGTGTCAAGGATAAGGACAGAAGGAAGGTAAGCTGTATGAGGAGTGTACCAAGATGACTCAGAGGCAGAGCAAATAAAACAAGAGGACTCAGAGTTTCACTTTTGCCACCAGTTCAACACACACACACACACACTTAGCAGCATTTCACAAATCAACACACCTTTCTCCATTCCACATAGCTGAGTACTAGGCCTCAGAGTCATGGTTTCCCTTTGAAGTTGATAACGCCTTGCTTCTAGCTGTTGATGAGGTAGTCATGCCCTGAGTTCTTCCATCCTCTTCCCGACTCCAAGTAACTCTGTCCCAGTCACGACCTGAGCAAGAGTGCACTGCTGTTGAAGGACAAGTAGGGAAACAGAATTGCAGTATTTTGTACAGGATTTTGTTTGTTAACTAAAGTGACTGTTCTGGTCTCTGAAGTATCAGAACAAAGGAGGGAGCCCTGCAAGTAAATCTGGCTAAGTGTGAAAGGGCCAATCACCTCCAGGAAAAAAATATCACCCATCATTCAGGCCTCAAACATTGCAAATCATTTCAAACAAGTTCCCAAATTACAGTTCAACACCCTCCCTCACTGTCTGCCACCACATGAATCATAAATCATCACTCACAATCACTCAATATTCACTCATTGGTTACCTGTTCCAGTCCGAGCACAGTGGTAGGTAGACTATCGTCTCTATGATGCAAGAAACAGATTGGGATTTGGCAGTCTTGTAAATCAAATGATCGCATGGGGCAGTCCTCCAACATGACGAAAAAAACGAAGGATCTTAGGAGTGGACTATACAGGTTAATTTTTAAGTAAGTTTATAAAGGCCAATCCCCTCCAGGTAAAAATGATCAACCATCATTCAGGCCCGAAACATCGCAAATCATCTCGAGCAAGTTCCCAAATTACAGTTCAAAACCCTCCCTCAGTGTTTGCCACCACATGAATCATCAATCATCACTCACTGTTGCAATTATAGTTACCTCTTCTAATCCAAACACGGGTAGGTTAGGTAGTAGGTACATAATTGCATCTTTGACGCTGGTAACACATTAGAATTCGATTTTTGGCACTCTTGAAACACAACTGTCTTCTGGGGCAGCCCTGCTAAGTGATGCAAAAAAGGATAGGCAAGGGAGGCAGGCATTGTCTCCAATGCCATGAAGTAATTGTGGAGGCTTCTTCACCGCACACTGGTCCAACTGCAATCTGGCAATATATGCGACTAAAAAATGGTGTGACGGCATAAATGTGACAAAGATATAATGTTCCACTAGCTACTTTTTTTTTGCAAAGAAGGAAGTTCATAGAAAAATAATTAAAAAGTTCTATGGTGGCACTGGCATACTCAGTACGGGAAGTAGAGTTAGTGTTCAAACACAGGTGGTTCATGCAGAGGTTGGACAGCAAACACACTTGATTCTGACCGATCCTCCTCCTCCTCTGCTGTTTCAGGAGTGCTGTTATTGTGTGGTATGAAATGTTGTTTCATTTTGATCATAGTCAATCTCTCCACGTTTTGAGGTGAGAGACTAGTCCTTCTTGCTGTAACAGCTGCACCAGCTGTACCAGCTGCACTGAACACACACTCAGCGTACACACTGGCTATAGGACAAGTCAGATACCTTATTGTCAGCCTGCTGAGCTCTGGCCATTGGTGCATCTTCTCATACAAATACATAAATGGTTTTTGATCCATTTAGACTTCTTTTGGATCATCCAGATACTCATGGAGCATCTTCTGGAGTGTCATTGGTGCTGCCATTTGCTCGACTTCTTTTGCTATTGTCTCTTCACTGGACTTAAGCCCTGTTGATTAAAAACCAAAAAAATGCAGAGGGTGGGTCTGGTCCTTCTTTTACTGTTGTTGCCGGTGTACTGGTTGATGGAGTTGTTGACTGCTGTGAGACAAGACTGCACTTTCTGGAAGTTGAAGGCTGCATTTTTCTTCCAGGTCTTCGACTTGCTCAACAATCCACCTCTAGTATTTTGAAACAGCCCCTTCAGAAAAAGGAATGAAAGTGGGCAGAATTTTTTTGTACAATGGATCAAGTAGTGTGGCACAGATGTAGTCTTTGGATGACATGATGTCATTTTGCAGCCTTGTATTATAAGCCAAAGATTAGGCCCTGAATGAAGGCATGTGCCTCTGTGTTTTCATTCACACCTGCGGGGATGAACATTTGAGACACCTTCTTTAGCTGGTCCTGTAGCAGATGCAACAATGGGATAGCTTGGCCCATTGTACTGTCCTCCTTGCTAACTTTCCGCATGAAGACCTCAAAAGGGAATAGCATCTATGTCAGGCATTTGACTAGGCCTCATTTGTCCGCATCCATGGTCATAGCTTTTTCCAACTGCATCCCGTCCTCTTTGAATGACAGTCATTGATCTATTTGAACTGCTCAAACAGACATTGCAACATGTAATAGGTCGAGTTCCAACGTGTTGGCATCTCCTATATCAGGGCTTTAACTGGTGCGCTGTTTGCATGCTGAATAATCCGCAACTGCTTCCGGGATTAAAAAGAATGACTGAAATGAGTGCAGATTCTTCTGCAGGTGTCAGTATGTTGCTGACTATGTCTTCTCTTATCAGAAAGTCTTACACCACCAGGTTGATGCAATGGGACAAACACAGGACCCTGAAATTGCCACCATCTGACATGGTCTTGTCTGTGTTACTGCTATTGTCCGTGGCAACAAATCCAATTCTGAGACCTCTGGGTCACAGCAATTCATAGACCTTGTAGTTAAATTTGTCTAAGATGTTTACAGCTGTATGTGATTTCTCCACGGTGAACATGCCCACTGTTGCATGCCACTGAATGCTCTTAAAACTTTCTTCAGGGCCAAGACCTGTAGATATCTTTTGCTTTACCCCCTCGAAGGAGATCCAGTGTGCAGTGATGCACATGTAATCAGTCGTCTGACACCTGGTCTACATGTCTGTTGTCAGATGGATGGGGTGCACAACACTTTGCTGCAAAGCTTGTCCAACCAACTGCAGCACATCATGATGCAGCGCCAGAACAGCAACTCTGGCAAAATAGGTCCGACTTGGAACCTTCAATTTCGGGCAGATGGCTGCCACAAATTCTAAGAATCACACTCCTTCTACAAAAGAAAAAGGGAGGAGGTCCAGCGTTAACATTTTTGCCAGCTTCCCATTATACAAACGTGCCGTTGGGTGGTTGCGGTCATAGGGCCCCTCCTGCCTGAAGATGCAAAAAGTAGCCTGTATTTTATTCTTCTTTTCTGAGGCCACTCATGCCAGTGACTTTTGAGAAGTTGGATGGTGGTTGACTCAGTGCGCATCGTAGTGGGTGAATCACTGTATGCCGGTGGTGTCTCCAGCTGACTCTGAGTCTTGTGCCAATGTGAAGTCACTGAGGTGGGTGACTCTGCTGGTGCACTGCTGGGGACAGGGATGCTTTGCATGAGGATGTCACCCTCTTCTTCCTCATCATCACCTCCCATCATGATTGACTTGTAGGTGATTTTCTCCGACTCTCCTCCTCACCTTCACCATCACAACCATGTTCAGCAATTTTTTTAAGGTGCTCCTCCCACCGGATTGTGTGTGTTGTTTCATATGGGTCGTTTGGCCTCCAGCACCACAACATGTACCAGGCTTACCTCAATGAACATTCATCTGGCAAATGGTGCACAGTGCAATGTGCTCCCCATCTTTGATAACTGTAAAAAGTCCCAAACCGGGGAGGAGTACTTTTTTACTCTGCTACTGCCAAAGCCTGAAGAAGACCTGGAGGTGGGTGGGCTTGTCGTCGATTGCCTCTCTGCAGTGCATATTTCTGCTGAGGTAGTGGTTACTAGTGCAGGTTGAACAGCAATGTCGGACTCCTCTGTGTCACCTTCCACAATGCCTGGCTCCTCCTCATCACCCCCTTCCATAATTCTAAGGCTTTTGGGAACTTTTCTTCTCCCTTGCCTCTCCCGGCATTTCCTGGACTCTGCCGGGTTCTACTGCATGTTTCTATCATCATCAGAAGTGGTGCTTGGAGAAGGTGGTGGAGTAGTACCCTTCGTTTTCCTTGCTGGAGATCTGGGAGCCAATGATTCCAAAAGAGGAGGTTCTTGCTCGGAAGGAAGCTCAACCTCCTGTCAACATGAGGAAGATGTACTGTTGCTGGCTGAGGCTGTAGTCCACTTAGCTCTGTTTCCTGAAATGATTGGGTACTACTTTGCGAAAGGGACAAATCAAATTCAGTGTCACTGTTTATCAGAGTTGCCATGATTGCAGTGGCCACCTCACTGACAGACATGGTCTTGGGCTTAGGTTGGGTGCTGCGGTTGATGCAGGAGTGCTGCTCTTAGCTTGCTCCCCGGAGGCCTGTGTGGCAGGCACACAATGTGGTCTAAAAAAGGTGGGAAGCTGATTCTTCTCACTGCCCATGTTCTTGGAAGCATCTGTGTAGGAAAGCGCCCCTTATTTGCATGGTTACCCCCCATTTTTGCCTGACATCTGATGCAATGCGACTTGATGTGCCCTGGGACCCTGCCAATCAGGTTCCCAGGGCCTGTGTTCTTTCCCAAAATTGTACCTTTGTATCCACAATTGGCTCATCCCTGACCACAGGCAAGCCCCTTGTAAAAGGTACCATAGGTACCAAGGGCACTGTGACCAAAGAAGGTTTATGAGGGATGCAGCACCTATTGTGCCACCCTCAGGGGCCCTGCACCTTTCCCTACACACTCTGCCACAGCAGGCTGCGTGTTTTGGTGCAGAGAAAAGTAACGAGTCGACATGTCACACACCTCTGCATGCCATGCCTACAATCCACTGCCTAAGACCTCGATAATTCACCCCTCTAGCCATGTGCACTAGTCCTAAGGTGAGGGTAGAGATACATGAACCCTGACCCCCTACAGTGTTTAAGGCCATTCAATAGACATTGTAAGTGTAGTTAAGCCATAAAGAGTATATGGTCTGGGAGTTGGTCACTATGAACTCCACAGCTCCATAATGGCTGTACTAAAAACTGGGAAGTTTGATAGCAAACTTCTCAGCACATTAAACCCAGACTGATGCCAGTGTGGGATTTAATGTAAAATGTACTCAGAGGGCATCTTAGAGATGCCCCCTGAAAGCCGACCAGCCCTGGTGTGGTTCCTGAATGGCTGCCTGCCATTGCCACCACCAGACCGGTTTCTGGACCCTTGGGTAGAGGGCCTCCGTGTCTGGGTTCTGAAACAAAGCCCATTCTGGGTAGAGGTGTTATGCCTCCTCCCCCAGGAAGGGCTGCACTGGCGAAAGGAGAAGCTTCAAAGGCCTGCCACCTTTGTATGCTTTCCCTGCCTTTTGCTGCCCCCGGCAACTGGCTCCCACTGGTTCTGACCCCCACTTAGGTGGGAGAATTGATGGGAAATCCAAGTTAGGCAGAGAGGTGTGCCCACCGTTGCCAACCCCACTCCTCAGGTGAGGGAAGCGAGGTGAAGCACACATCTCAGTCCCCTCTATCTGGAAGATGAGGGGACTCAGCCAATTAGGAAGATGCTCATGCCCCCTCCCACTGGAGGGTGGCATAATAGGGGGTGTACCCACCCAAAAGAAAGGACCCATTGGTCCCAACCTACACCCCCTTTAATACCCCTAAATTTAGTATTTAGGGGTGACCCAGAACCTTGCCTCCTCAGATTCGAGGAAGAAACGAGAAGAACTGAAGAGCCGTGCTGACCCAGGAAGAAACCGAGGACACCAACTGACTTGGCCCAGCCCTACCGGCCTGTCCCAACCATGACCTGCCTACAGCAAAGAAACTGGCGTGTCCCCCAGCAGCAGCACCCCAGAGCCCGGAGGACCTGCCCTGCACTCAACCAACAGACTCTGTCTCCCGTGAGCACCGGATTGCTCAAGCCAAAGACTGAATGGTCAGAGCCTGGACTCTGCGATTCTGCACCATTCTGCACCTGGCCGCCATGGCCCGAGGCCAAGTGGCCCCATACACCAAAGAGGTCACTCTGGTGATCCTAAGTTGGGATCCGGTGACCCCTGACCTTCCACAAGCTTTGACGCTAAACATGCAGCCTTTACTTGAAGGCCCCCCCTGACTGGGACAGAAGGCGGTAAGAAAACTGCTCCCTTGACCGAAGTGGTCCAGGAAGTCTGACAGCGTCTGTTCGACTGATGCCGACTGTGACCGATCGCAGCTTAAGGAAACCAATGTCTAAGACCACTCAGGCCTCGACGCCTTCCCGGCCTTGGGTGGCCCAACCAACGGTGCCCAAGCATCCTCCCAATTCCCCAGTTGCCTTCCCAGTCATTGGTCGCCTCCAAGAAGTCCTCCCAGCTAAGCATGCAACTTTCTTAAACCTACGGTTTCCACTGCGAAGCCCAAGGACCGCAATGTCCGCTTTACCTCCTGCACCCAGCCGCCTTGGTGCTGTTGGCGGTGCAGTTCTTGTGGCGGTCATTGGCCCCTGCAGTGCCAACAGCAACCTTAGGAGCTTTGCTCCCACACCCAAGTGGCCTGCTTGACAGGAGACCCCAACCAAAGGCCCTTAGCCCATTGGCTAACATTGGGCCCCTGCATTCTGCACCGGGCCACCCCAGTGCCGCTGGTGGTACAATTAAAGTGCCTACTTGGACCTTTGGGAACCTTGGTCCTAACTCCGAAACCTCAACCTCATAAGTCCAATACGTACCTCCGAGCTCGATAACCATTTTTCCTCCCACAGGGACTCATAGTATGAGATTTTGGGTCTAGAAAGTGTTCTATGTAGAACTGCTAATGTATGGGGAGAAGTGAGCACTATTGTAATGTAATCCAAGAGTAATCAAAGAGTATTTACTGTGTAAATACGTGAATCCATGGCAGATCTTTCTCGTATCTCAGGGCTAAAGCCTGGAATCAACTCCCACTGGCCACCTTGGAACTCTCAATTTTTGGAAAGAAATTTAAAACCTGGCTGTTCAGCAAATGAGGTTAACGCCATCCAGTTGTTCTTTTTGCAGAGAAACTACTATTTAACGCCAGGACACTCCCTGGAGTAGGTGTGCGCTCTACAAATGACGTTTCATTTCATTTCATACTGTGCATAGCAGGGGTGCAAATTATAATTACCTTAGGACTGGCCATGCTTTTCTTATTTTTTTTAATTTATTGTGGTACCCCGGTCTCATCCAAGGCACTCAACAAGTAATGTTGGGTGTGGGAAAAGCCCAGGGCCCTCACAGCACTGCTGGCTCCTCTGCCAGCAACTCGTTAGTGTGCAGTATTAGGAGCCGGCTGCTCTTTTTTCTTTTCAAGGTGGGTGCCCCGTTTGCATCCAGGGCACTTGCAATTAAATGTTATTATTGGAGGCAGTGGGGCAAGGCTCCTGCAAGCACTCACTATGGGTGCCAGTGGGAGCCGGATTCACCAGTTTTCTCCCGTCCGGCTGGAGCTGCTTTTTTTGTGCTCCCACCAGGTGGGAGCAATCTTCTGCTCCCTGCCCAACAGAGCATGGGCTGAGAGTTACATTTCTGCTCTCATAAGGCTCTCACCTGGTGGGAGCAATGAAGTCTTCCCTACATGCGCTCTGGGGAGCAAGGGACAGTGGTGCCCTGGGGAATGGCATCCCCAGGACACTGGTTTGTATCGTGCCCAGGGGAATGGGCCACACCATGACTCAAGCAGGAGGGTCCCATGCACCCTCTGCAAAAATAATATGGCGGGCCCTGGATATTGGGTCCACGGGGCCATACCATGACTTGGGAGGGTGGCCCTCTGCCCCTCCCCCAAAAATAATATGGTGGCCCCAACGTATTGGGTCCCTGGGCCATTTAGTGGTTTGGAGAAGAGGGCACAAGTTTCCCCCCTCCCCTTTCATTAAATATTTAATGGCGTGCTGACCCCTCAGGCCCTTGCCCACCCCAGATGTTTTTTCATTGAAAAGGGTGGGAGCCCACCCTTTTTATTAAATAAATGTTACTGTGGTACCAACCTTGGTACTGCGGTGCTAATAAAAAAAATCTATTTTTGGCCCCATGGGGTCCATTTGGGACCTTCCCAGCTGGTCTAGAAGATCGGGGTATCCTACACTGCTCCTCTGTATGTTTTTTTTTCTGGAAATGGGTACTGAGTCCCCGAGTCCTAAAATGGTTGCCAAAACATCTTAGCTGAGGCAACCAATCAGATCTTACTTATTGATCTGCAGGTCCTGCGGTACTTCTGTGTCTTTATATATACATACATTTTGAACCTTAAATTCTCAAGAATTACTGAACAGTTTTACAACAAATCACAAAAAGCATGCTTATTGGGTAAAGATATATTCTTTTGCTAAATTTGGTGCAATTCCATTCAGCAGTTTTTGCTGTATCACTGTTGAATTTTCCTATGGAAAATTGCATGGGGAAAATGCATGCTTCTTGGCCTCCACTTGATGGATCACCCAGACATTTCCCAGGAAGAAGCTGAGTTGGCTTTACCTGTTTTGTGGAAAGTTTCATGAATATTCAAAATGGAGCAAAAGATGTTGCAAAATGGCTGAGTGGGTGTCATCACCAGATGAGGTGTTTAGGGTTCAGAGGAAAAGTGATGAGGGTAAAGAGGGTTCTAGTTGGATATTTACTTTTTCAATGGTGGTACTCTTGTAGTGTCTTTTTTGGTTTGCCAGTATATTTTTTATATTAATTCAGGCGTGAGAAATAATAAATCTTGCTTGCAATCTCCTGCGTTTTCTTCATTTGCTTTCACTCCAGTGATTAGCCTGATCTCGTTTTGCAGAGTGAGGGATATTTATAGAGCACTCTTCTTAGAAGGGCATTGTAAAAAAATGGGTTACTCGTTGAAGGGGGTGAAAACCCCACTCAAGCAACAACCACAATCCTTTTCAGGGTGAACCACAAAAGTCACTAAATGAACCTGTGCTTAACCCTCTGGAAGTCTGGCACAAAAGCAGTCAGGCTTAACTAGGAGGCAAAGTGTAAAGTATTTATGCATCACACAAACAGTAATTAAGTGAAAACACAACACAAATCCCATAGAACTGGAGCTATGGCTTTTTAAAGTCTTAGTGCGAAATAGCGCCTTAAAAATCAAACCACCAATAAAGGGTATCTTGTCAGGCAAAGCCAAAAATTAAGGCTGACCACAGTGGAGCTTGGTGTATGTTCGTGCTTTGAAGACATTTTGAAGAAAAGTTACTGAAAAGGTAAAGGTTCGCAGGAGCAAAGCAGCCAGCAGCGTCAAAGCAGGAGACATCGTCATCAGGAGCCGCTGGATGAAGTCGTAGTGAAGAATTTTACCTTCAGATTTAGTCACTTTTTTGAAAGTTGAAAATATCCAGTGGGACGAAACTGCAGGCTGTGGCCTATGAGGACTCCATGAGGCCCGATTCCTTCTCCAAGAGGTCAAATGAACAGGATTTACTGCTGCAGAGAAGTCAGACCAACCAGCATTGCAACTTGGGTGGCTGTCTGGTAGACAGGTCCTGGTCTTCTGTCGGTTCTCAGGCCACTTTTTAGTGAGAATTTTGCCAAGTCCCAGGTTCTTGGAGGATTATTCTTGGAGGATTACCACCAACAATACATCCAAGGGTCCTGGACCTGGGGGTGCACCACCTGGGGGGTTAGGATTTACTCCAGCAGAGGCCAGGTGCAGGGTTCAAAGTGCCAGGAGCTTATATGTCCCTAGCTCACACAGGGGACCAGCCAAATAGCCCTTGGAGTCACTGGTGGTGATCCTGGGGTCAATGAGATAGTCCTGTTCTCCTTCATGCAGCAAGACAGGCTTTCAAGCAGCAGGGCAGTCCTCTGGGGGTCCAATGGCAGTTCTTTTGAAGTCTTCCACGGGTCCTGGAGTGTACTGATGAAGATTTCTGAGATTACAATGTTTATACCTGGAGCCAGCCTTTGTGGTGGGTTGACATCCTGGGCTACCCGCACATCTGGTTCGTAAAAGGTTTTCCCTTCCTCTGCCAAGGCTTCAAGGAGTCTTAGGTGACAAACGACTGGTTTCAAGTTCTTTTGTGTGTGTGCAGGATGCAGCCCTTTGAGGTCTATGTGGGGAAGGGGCCAGCTCTGTCCCCAGCCAAGATGGCCCAGACTGCCTACACCCACTCCCCTTTGTCTCACTGTCTGGCAGAAATACACAAACATAAGAGCAATTTCCATCATGTGAACAAAGACATTGACAGCAGGAAATAAATGGTTATCTCAAGTCACCAAAGGCTTGTGTGAAGTTTTTGTGTGTGTGCTGAGGCAATGCGTTTGACGTGCAATTGGGGCTGTGCACAGCTCTGCCCTTACCAACCGGTCAGGAAGGCCCACCCTGCCAGCACTCAGTCCCCCTATTGTGTAACTGTCTGGGAGGAATATACTAAGGCCAACTCACAACTACACCCAGTCATGTGACACAGGAAACAGGCTGCTGGCACAAAATAGGAAAAGAAAATGCCAATTTTCCAAAAGTAGAAAAATATATGATAAGTATGCACTCCTTCCCTTGTTTTGAATCCATAATTCATGTATGCTATCATTGTTGGTTCCTGCGATCAGATGCTGTGAACCGCCCCCGATCACAGCTCATACATAAGTATACCTCAGGGCACTTAACTCGCGCTCCCATCTGTCGCACTGCGGTGTGGGAAAACTTCCCTCATTAATCCATGTAATCTTAAGTTATCAGTTTTCATCACTTAATACCAGTAATTATCCAGTTCCTTATTCCATCACTCTTCCGTGCTTAAAAAATCACTGCGGAGATAGCGTAATTCCACCTTATGTCTTTATTTAACTTTTTCATATGTCTACTGAGTGCCCATCCAGGCATTTCACAGCTACACGTAAGGATGAAACTAAAGGTGAAACATAATACCGAGTAGGCCCATTCCTTTATGCCCAATGCATTTCGAGCCTGAAAGGCTCTTCATCAGGGGTCTCTGCAACAAATAAACAAACAACTCAGCTGACTGTTCACTACTACCCTTCATTTGTGCAAAACAATATCACCACCCCGTCACCCCCCATAATTCAACAAACCTCTCTGTTCAAACGCCATACATATCCCTATCCCTCCCGTCACTTAACTCCCTTTCACCTGCACACACTATCATTTACCTAACATGCTGCCAAAATCAACATGAAACAAGTTCGTGTACAACCTTCAAACCACTAAATAAAAACCCCTCTGCTAGCTCCCCAAAAGTGGCATTTTTAGATTGGTGACCTACAATTTGACTTTACCATTAAAGAGGATTTTAAAATACAATTAATTTGAGTCCATGATATTTTCCCTGCTCACAATCAAAAGTTAGCACTCATTAAACGTAATAGGGTAACCCAATGTTATCCTATGGGAGAGATAGACCTTACAGTAGTGAAAAAATGAGTTTAGAAATTTTTCACTACCAGGACATGTACACCTTAAACCCACATGTCCTACTTGTTAAATACTAATGCACCCTGCCCTATGGACCTGTAAGGCTACCTTAGGGGTAACTTATGTGTATTAAAAGGGAAGGCTTAGGCCTGTAAAAAGATTTATTTTGCCATGTTGAATTGTAATATGAAACTGACTACAGACTGCAATGGCAGGCCTGACATTTTAAAGAGCTAATTTAGTGGGTGGTACAATGAGTGCTGCAGGCTCACTAGTAGCATTTGATTTACAGGCCCTTGGTACATGTAGTACCATCGACTAGGGACTTATAAGTAAATTAAATGTGCCAATCAGATGTAAGCCAATTTTACTATGTTTTAAAGAGAGAGCATTGGGTGGTCAACAAAAACGAATTCAGACAACAAGGCTGTCAGGTCTAACAGGCGTGTAGTGGTAACTCTTGAAATGTCCTACAGAGGTGATCAAAAAATGTGAAAGGCTCACTGCAAAAGGTTAAGAGACAAAGGGGTATATTCTCAAGGAGCTAACGCCGAGTTATCGGCACTTTACCGCAGCCAAAGTCGCGATAAATTTATCGCCCCATTCACAAGCTGGTGCTAACAGCCGATAACACCAGTTTACCTGCGAAAGCATCCGCAAAAGACATCGCCACAGATGACCCCTACAACTATCGCTATGAGATGCAGAGTAGGTGTTCCCGAGCAAAAATCCGCGACAACACCACTTCGCAACATTCTCAACGACCAGCCCGATCGGCGATAAGACCTCAAAACAGGCGATAAGGCGCGTTAGCAGCAGGAATTTAACACCTGCTCTGACCTGGTGTAAATCGGACGACAACCTGCACCATCAAAGGGAGCCCAGCCCAGAGCCACACATGAAGAACAACAGATGCCATGGAGCTACTCACCATGCATCCCGGAGCCCCGAGAGGGCAACAACCCCCCGCCACCACCCCCAGGGCCCCACCACCCCCCCACCCCGGACCACCACAGAGGCAGCGCAGACAAAGACAGCGGAACTTCAGGAAACGCACTAGCCCCACAGACCTAACACCAGACAACGTCAATGCCCACTACAGGCTCAAAAGGACAACCATCCACCACATCCGGACCATCATTGCCCACAGGCTGACGGTACCAACACAGCGGACAACCAACACCCCTCCGCAGATAAAGCTGCTGGCTGTGCTGCACATGTTGGCCTCCCGTACCTCCCAAACAACATCCGCCAGAGTCGGAGGAGACTCACAGCCAGCCCCATCCAAGTTCCCCACACCTGTTCTGGATGCCATCATCAGCCTGGTACCCCAGTACCTAAACGTCCCCCACAATGTGCAGGAACAGCTGGAGACCAACCAAGGACTACACGCCATAGCAGGATTCCCGCACCTGTTGGGGGCAATCGACTGCACACATGTTCTACTTGTGCCCCCTGCTGAAAAAACCCAAAATTACCGCAACAGAAAGCACTCGCATCCCATCAATGTGCAGGCAATAGTGGACCAGCGGGGACCCTACACTAATGTTGTAGCCAACTACCCAGGCAGTGTGCATGATTCCATCATCCCCTGACAGTCCATCATCAACCAGCGTTACCAGGATGGCACCCATGGAAATGCACTGCTTGTAGGTAAGTACCAAATGAACACACCACACACCTCAACTCCACAATCATGCAACTCACAACACTGGCAATGTGCACGTCACAAAATCACATACAACATGCCAGACAACATGCCCACCCACCAGACACGACAGCACAACTTACTGTGGCAACCTTGCTCAGCCATGTACATGAACCATCAACGGCATGGCACCTCAGCCACACAATAGCGGAATGTGGGGAGAGGTGGGAACCAGGTATGTGCGAAGGAGGCAAGTGACCCATGAATGAGAATGTACACAATGCCAACTGTGGCGGAGATGTCCTGGACAAATTGCAGTATGCAGACCACAGACATATCCATGCCCACATGCACTGCTGATGTTTGGAGTGTAGTGGACAGTGGACGCAACCATTTCACCACAGCCAGTGGGGAAGAACGCGGAAATGTAGCTTGTGACGTCCCCCCCTGCAAGCGTGTGTGGAGTGGGCTCGCCCGGCGTACGCCAGGCCAGCGTAGGGGTGTGAATAAAAAGCATGTAGCCCTGGGAGTGGTCCTCTTCCCGAATGCCAAACGTGCCTGCCAGGGCGGTGCCTCCTACCCCGCCATGAGGCCGACGCCCTCGCACCTATGTGCCTGCTGCACCATGGGCCGCTGGACCCCCAACCCGTCATGCCCGCCCCTGCGTATCCAGGCCTCACAGCTCACCTGCCGACACCGGTGTGTGTCGAAGAGGGCCCACCACGTGCCGGCACAAGCTCCAAGCCCGAGCCCCACGACCTTGGCAGCCTCCTCACACCATCACGGCCTCCGCGACACAGACCCGCTGTACTCCTTCACCTTGACGTACTCTACCGCTGCCTCCGGCCTACACTACGCTCAAGTAGGTCACACATTTGGGACTGAGTCTTGATTATGCAATGGCAGAGAACACACTTTATGGCAGTGTTCATATCACTGTACTCCCTTCGATGTGGTGCCACCAACTCCGTGCATAGCATCCCAACCTCACGTGTCTGTGGGCCCTTAATGACTACGCCTTCGGACTACACTGCGGACGAGTAGGTCACACATGTGGAACTGAGTCGTGATATCTTCATGGCGGAGTCCATATCATTGTATGCAAGGAGATGAGTAAGAGGAAGACGCGGTTCAGTCCGGAGGAGAAAAGGACCATCGTTACGGAGGTGTCCGGACACTGCAGACAACTGCCCTGGTGTCACTAACTCTGTGCATCGCGGGCCAGCGACACGTGGATGTGTGCCCCTACTGACCGCTGCCCCGGGCCTACACTGTGGTCAAGTAGGTCACACATTTGGGACTGAGTCTTGATTTGTCAATGGCCGAGTACACACGCAAATGCAGAGTTTATATCACTGTACTCCCTTCGATGTGGTGCCACCAACTCCGTGCATAGCATCCCAACCTCACGTGTCTGTGGGCCCTTAATGACTACGCCTTCGGACTACACTGCGGACGAGTAGGTCACACATGTGGAACTGAGTCGTGATATCTTCATGGCGGAGTCCATATCATTGTATGCAAGGAGACGAGTAAGAGGAAGACGCGGTTCAGTCCGGAGGAGACAAGGACCATCGTTATGGAGGTGTCCGGACACTGCCGACAACTGCCCTGGTGTCACTAACTCGGTGCATTGCGGGCCAACGACACGTGGATGTGTGCCCCTACTGATCGCTGCCCTGGGCCTACACTGCGGTCAAGTAGGTCACACATTTGGGACTGAGTCTTGATTTGTCAATGGCCAAGTACACACGACAATGCCGAGTTTAACTCACTATACTCCCTTCGATGTGGTGACACAAAGTATGTGCATGGCATCCCAGCCATACATGACTGTGGGCCCTTGAAGACTACACCTTCGGACTACACTGCGGGCCTCACACAAATCCAATCCAGTCCGTACCAGGCAGGACACGGCATCGTCGCTGGCTAAACACCCGCTCAGCTCTGTCACTACTGCCTCGGTCAACCATGGGTCATCACCACATGCCATTTCAACGCCGTGTGTTAGTGTTCCAGGAGGAGCTTACTGAACAGCGGTTGGCCCGCGCTGCCCGCTGCCTCCAGAACACACAGCGGTAGAGTAGGTCACACATTGGGAACTCAGTCATGAATCATTTATGGCCGAGCTGATAACATTGTCCTGGCCTCGTCGCAGACTGCATCCCCTTACAGCTCCGGTGCCACTAAGTCTGTTCCCCGACATCCATGGACACTTACTTCTTGAGATCTGTTGGGGACTGAGTCTATGGCTTGGGGGTTGTCTTCATCATCGTGTCGGAGACTGAGTCTATGGCTTGGGGGTTGTCTTCATCATCGTGTCGGTGATACTGACTATGTGGCCAAAACGAGGCTGTAGCATTCCACTCCTTCATTTGCCGCTTCCGGCCAGCCCCTGCCCTCTGCATCATGCCCTGGAGGACCTCTTCCACTGTCCCCCGCAAACCTCCGTGACATTCACCTTCAACATCGACGAGGACCCACTCACCTAGCATGGCCCTATCTCACTGCACCGCAAGTCACCGTCCTGTGGCGGTGTGCCTGTGCCGGCCGCAGTGCATCTGGGGCCACTAACTCTGTGCAGCTCAAATCATGGCCCTGGTTGAGGGCATGTCGGATGGCCTCTGTTCCGATAGTCTGGGGGTCATCAATGCCATGTGTCTGTGGCCCTGCGCTGTCCGCTGCCCCCGGCCTCAGGTGCGGTCCACCTGGGCTCACACATCAAATTGAGTCCTGTCCTGCCCGGACGTCGCATCACCGCAGGATGCACACGCCACCACCGCCAAGACCAACTCCAAACAACAGGTGCCAGAGTCGGAAGTGTCTTACTGCCAGACTGTCAGAGTTGCTCACACCTGTCGTGGGTGCCATCATCAGCTTGATACCCTGCTCAGCCCTTCAGGTGCCACATACTCAGTGCACAACGAATCAAGGAGCATTCTGCTTGCATGTTGGGTGAACACTGTACTCTCTCCGGCTACCACCATGATGCTTCACAGTTGTTTCTGTTATGCTGGTGTTTTATGTTTCTGCTTCAATTGTGATCACTGTTCAAGTTGTTGCCAGCACCAACGACTCCATGAGGGCTGGCTGACACTCACCCCACACACATCCAGCACATGCGTCACTGTACATATGACCATGCCAATAAAGGTGTCGGGCGCATGTACCGTGGCCAGTTCAAGAGCTCTATGAGTG
The DNA here is from genome assembly GCA_963921515.1 of Calotriton arnoldi. Classification (NCBI taxonomy): domain Eukaryota; kingdom Metazoa; phylum Chordata; class Amphibia; order Caudata; family Salamandridae; genus Calotriton; species Calotriton arnoldi. The sequence continues at coordinate 621,961 of CAWUFW010002477.1, read as the reverse complement.
TGTCCGTGTGCTCATGATGTATGCATTCGGGCCACGGCCCCACAACATCATATTGTGCCATGTGCAGAGGACGCAGCCATGTCAGCGCAGGCAGAGTGTAGGACATTGCACATGTAGCTTTGTCGTCCCCCACTCAATACGTGAGAGGAGTGTACTTGGCCAGCGTACGCCAGTCCGGCATGGGGGTGTGGGTGATTATCCCGTGGCTCTGGGTGTGGTTCAGTACTGGAAATGTGCAAGGGCATGTGTCTCTGTCACAGTGTGGGTCTCCGTTGGGGAGTGTAGGTGGTCCCTGATGGGACTTGGACACCCACGTATGTGATCCAGTTCGTCTTCCATGAGGTAGTACCCCACCCGCACATGTTTGGCCAGCCCCTTCTGGCAGTCTGACAGCTGGCCGTGGAATGGGATGTGTGCTCAGGTGGTCTGCTGGGAGCCAGCCGGGGTGGTGTGTGTGTCCAGCTGTGTCGTCCGTGCAGGTGGTGGGGTATCCTCAATGCAGCGGTTCTGCCCTGCTCCTGGAGCTCTTTTGCCCAAGATGTCCATGAACTGTTGTAGGGCGGTGGTGTCGGAAGTGTGGAGGTCCTCTTCAGAATCACTGTAGAGTTGTCTGGTCTGCTCTGCTGGAGGTGTTGTTTGTCCCTCTGCAATGTGAAGGGGAGATGCTTGTTGACATTGTGTTGGCATGTATGTTTACGCATTATTCAAGTTTACATACAGACTGCATGACAATGTACATTGTGACTGTTTGGGAGGAGCGGACTATTTGATGTGGGACAGTGGACATTTGGACTACATGACATAGGTGAGGTTGTACACGTACATTTTCATCTCACAGTTCCCTGCTATGTCAGATGTGATTGGCCATTTTCTACGCACAGGCGGAGCCAGTTGTGTCCTCTGTTCTGCAGTGTAAGTGTTGCACTGTGTACCACATTGTCGTCCATGTGGATGTGCTGTCATTGCTATGTGTGTGTGCTGCATTGTGGGAGGGTCGCATCTGCAGCTGTGATTTTGCTGCACCTTATCCCTTGGAGGCGGTGTGCCTTTGACTTTTGTGCTTTTAAGGTGCTGTGATGTTGGCGACTTGGGTCATTTGTGCTCTTGGACGGTTTTTGTACTCTTGTACATTGTTTGTCTGCAGATGTATTGTTGACGTCAGTGGTTGTTTGTGCACATGGATGTGTCAGAGTGTGACCTGCTCCTTTCCGGATGTGGTCCACACTCAGCCACCTCAGCCTCGTGGCATGCACAATGTCATGGTGATTGTACTCCAGCCATGCTGCTCGTCATGTGGTGTCACTTGCATTATCAGTGTGGCTCTCACATACGCACCTTTGCTGTGTTTCACACGGGTGCATGTGTGTGTCATGGAATTGGTGATGTGTGGGGTGTGACCCTTTTAGGCACATGGTGGACGGGGGCCTACTTAATGTTTGTATGTGTGCTGCAGTGTGCCACGGGGATCAGGGACATGACCCAGCGTCATTGTGAGTGTGCGGTGTGCTACACGTCGTTGTGCATGTGTGCCATTGTGCCCGCCCCCCGTCACCCCAATCCCGGTTCGTTACCCACCCTGTTGATGTTGTGTCAGGTCATGTCGAGCTGTGTCCTGACTCTCGACTCCTTGAACCGTCTCCACACTGATGACTGTGGCCACCATTTGCTCCAGCTCCTCCTGTGGCGCTGAACTCCCACCTCCATTCGCCGTTGCTGCCTTCCTGTTGGCAGCGGGTTTCTGCTTGGTTTGGCTTTTCACATCGTGCCAGCGCATCTTGGCCTCCTCGACACTCCGACTGCATTCACGATGGAATGCCATTTTTCCGTCTGTGTTGTCAATGACACAGTGGAGGTGACGGACAGTTGTTGTTGGTGCTCTGACACCTCCATGACGGCGATCCGGTTGTCATGCGGACTATGCCCCGTCTTCCTCTTCTCCTTGGCCTTCCCCGACCCCGAGGTTCCTTGCTGGTGGTCTGTGGGGCTTGTGGGGGTTCGCGTTGACCTGGGCACTCGTTCCGGGTGCATCCATGTTGCTACGCAGTTTATTTTGTTTTTGGTGTGTTTTTTTCTTGTTCTGCTTTTATAGTGCATTTTCCCGCATGACGCGTGGGAATTGCAGGCCTGTCGCTGGTTATTGCTGATTTTTGTATCGCGGTTGGCCTCAACGCAACTTTATTTGCGTTCGTGTTTGCATTTTTGCGGCGTCGCGTTGATTTTAACGCAGACATTTGACGAGTTATCGTGGGACTATTGCATGGTGCCGCCAGGTTGAGAATACTACGTTAACACGGCGTTGTTTTCCCGCGATAGACTGCGATATGCAAAGTTGTGTTAAGCTACATTTGCGGTGGTTATCACATGTTCTTGAGAATATCCCCCAAAAAGTCTGTAAAAGAAATGGAAAAGTGAGTGCTACTTCATTCCAGTCACTCGCTAGATTTGCCATTGGTTATTTTTGGAAGGAGGCCCAACAAAATCTCAGGCAATAAATTCTGCTTTTCGGTAAGATCAGTGGATAAAGAATACTGAAAAGAATTTGAGAGTGTTGCAAGAGAAAAAAATCAATGTGATTCTTTTATCTTTGGATACAAAATGCAGCACACTGTCCTAAAAAATACTTCTTTAATATCCCCTTCGTGTATGGGGAGGTGAGATAGAGGGTGGCTAGACTTCAAAGCAAACATATTAAAATCTCGGATCATAACTATAGGTCAACATTTAGGCAGTTATAAAAAGCGATTGAAATAATGTGATAAAGAGTAAAATAATTGTGGTAAAATGCTCCTCCCACTAACTTATTGGTTTTCCTCCTGGGTGAGATGGTTGCTGTTAATGCTTGCCCACACAGGAAGTGATATCGCACCCTATCACCACATACCAGGGCTTTCATGGATTTGTGAAATGATCAAAGCTACTGTGATATGTATTACAGTGACTTGTCAAGCATAAATGTTTGCTGGATTCTTTCCTGTTGTGGTTTCTTCACAGGCAAGTGATGTATCAGCTTTAATAAATGTTTAATAAATGTTTAATAAATGTTTAGAATGATCTGACAAGTGAGTTAAGGCTCATTACTTATGCAATTCACCAGATAGCATTAGCAGTGTTCAATACGAGGGATCAACAGCAGAGTGTACCAACTTCTTAGAAAGAAAATAACAATTTTGCCTCAGCCTCATCTGTAAGGCTGTTTATCACTAATGGTAAAAATGTGTGGGCATGCTAGGAGCAAATCATGGTATGGAACCCTTTATCAGTGCAGTGGTGAAAGAATCCTTTTTTCACTGACAACCAGAAAATGGTTCTTTTTTTTAACCCAGATGGTACAAAACTTGTGGTGAAAGAGACAAGTTTGTTTCATAGAATGCTGACCACAAGTGGAATGATGCAGGCAGGCATAGCCTTGGCTCTGCAAATTAAAATGTGTAAGTAGGCCACCTCCTTTCCAGAATGGAAAGTAATCTTGCACACAATTCAACCAGTAACTGCTTCAACTAGGACTACATCACTATTGCACAATGAGGAAAACTGATTAAACCATACTTTCTAAAGATAAATGTTACTGTTGTGTGGCACTAGCCTTAGTTCCAAAGTACAGATTTGAAAGTTGTGGGTGCAATTTCCTGAATGGAATTTGGTTTGTGACTCCTAGACAATGATTGATATCCCTGCCCTTGTTTCAATATTCAATAAGGATAAATTATGTTCCTCTTTTCATTCTAAATGCCACAGAGAAGTGTTACAAGTTGACCAGCTGTATGACATTTTAGAAATTTACTACATTCTGCTTCAGGTTTTAGGGTTTATAAAATGTGCCTATGGAAGGTTCTTAGCAAACCTTTAGCAATAAAATTAATGATGACATTAGATTCAAATTGCCATAATTGTGTATTAGATTTCCAATTGCGTAATTGTGTATTAAATGGGCATATATTTCCAGGCAACACCAATTCTGGCATTAATGGTGATCTTTCATCTGAGTGGCCATCCAAGGCCTTTATCTGGGGCTGACAGGGGCAAGGTCTCAGCTGAAATCATATCGCATATTTCACAAAGGAGGATATATATTCGAGGCGCTGAAGAAGTGCAGTGGGCTCTTTATAGACCCCGTATTCCAAACAATATAAAAAAGCTAAACACACAACACAGGACAAGTGTCCAAACTGGGTCAAAAAACAGAAACATTAACTTCATTAAGAATTAAGATGTTACTAGTTTATACAAAAGACATAAATCATAACAATTTTCACAATTAGACAAGAGCGACCCATATGTCCTTGCAAACTGGGTGTTGCTAATAAGCAAAAACAATGTTCACAAGGAACTCATTAGCTAAATTGTTATCGTTTCTGCAAGAATTAGTATATCTTACGTGAATGAAGCAGAGACAGAAAAGATCTAGGATGGAACCTTAATTCAATTAGGTATATTAATATTCTAGCGGTATTTATAGAAATCCACAAAACAATTATTGCAACTGTACTCACTTCAGCCGAAGTAAGTTTAATTTATTTTGCATTATGATATTCAAAAATACAAAAACAGGTATAAACGGAATATTCAGTTGTGTATTTACAATATATACATTTTCATATTTCACAGTGTTTTTGTGACCCCCAGTGGTGTGACCATAACCAAAAGAAGTGCGATATACGTAGTGCTAATAAAAAAGGACAAGACACAGAGTTGGTTATTGGTATTATAAGAAGAGGAGCTCTTGGTTTTTTATTTAGTACAGTCAATTTTGCAAGAAATTTTAAGTTTTCTTAAGCTCTCTCTTTCTAGTAGTTGACGACGTTTCGACCCTCTCGAGATACGGGGTCTCTTCAGGACAGAGGTTCTGGGGACTAATGGACTTGCTCCAGGCACTGGATGGTGCTTGGGATTGAGACAGTGCTAGAACACAGCAAACAAGAGTTGATAGAAATTGAAAACCTAGGAAAAGAACTGTTTGGATGTGATAACCTTGAGGATTCTAAGGTAGCTTTGGAAAAACTCAACAAGACCATACAAGAATTCAACACATTTGAATTAAAAAAGAAGGCTGATAAAGTCCAAAAGGATATTACCGCTTACAGTAAAGAGAAGGCTTTCCCCTACTTACAGGTCGACTACTATTCTCAACCACAACCCTTCAAGAAAAACGTCACCTGGGGTAGGTACAAGAACAATACCCTTATTGGATTCTCGAACTCGTCGGCAGGATCAGACACCTCAGACGACGGTGGTGAAGGACCAAGTGGAGTACAAAAAAACCAACAACAGAATTCTTTTTTAGGACAGGCCCAGAGAGGCAGAGGGACCAACCGGAACCAGAAGAGAGTGTGGCACCAATTTGCAGGGAGCGACAAACACGGCGCCAATATTACACATGGGGACCGGAGGGCTAAGAACGATGATGGAAGGTGGAACATCTCCAAGTGTTGACACTCATATGAACAAGAGAGATTTTATTGTGGCCACTATACCTGAAACCAACCCCTTGAACCAAGCGGATACCATCCCCGTCTTTAATCTGTCTCTTCATCAATTGAATCATAGTGAATTGTCACTTCTGAATAAAGGTCTGTCATATGTTCTGACTGAAAGGACTGATTTCTTCAAACTTCAAACAGAACTCCACAGATTCTTCAGGACTTTGAGGATCAAAGTATTCTTCAATGACAATCAAGGATTACCCTCCACTCAGAATCTGATAATGCGTCCAAAATCTACATTTATACCAGCTAATAATCTGATGCCACCTGAGATTTTAGCATTCAAGAAGGGGGTACTAGAAGATATCCTGAAATTAAAAACCAAAAAGTGTTTACTCCATACAACATCTCAAGAGAAGAGCGACAAGCACTTGTAGATCTGAAAAAAGAGGATACAATTATCATCAAACTGGCGGATAAAGGCGGTGCGATTGTTATCCAAGACAGAATAAAATATGAAGCTGAAATTGTAAGACAACTGAACAACAACCATCACTATAAAGAACTACCACGTAACCCGCTAATGGGGATCCAGAAGCAAATACAAGAAGTAACCAAGAACGGACTAGAGGAAGGTTTCATAACCAAACCCAAATTTGATTTCCTCAATCAGAAGAGTCCCAGGACTCCTGTACTTTATACTCTACCGAAAGTACATAAAGATGTAGTGAATCCCCCGGGAAGACCAATACTGTCGGGTTGCGGTTCTGTACTGGAACCATTGGGGCACTATATTAATAATTTCATCAAGGAGTATGTTCCCACACTACCTACTTACGTCCGGGACAGCACATATATGATTAATCTAATCGAAGGAATGGAATTTGACCCTCTACAAGAGATACTTGGGACATTGGATATTGAATTGCTATACACTAATATCCCACAGATGGACAGCATAAATGTGATAAAGGGGATTTTGAACTCACGACCAACACCAATGTCAGTCCCAACGGAATTCATCACCGACTTATTGGAGATCGCCTTATCCATGAACTATTTTAGGTTCAATGCGAAATATTACCAACAGTGTTTGGAAACATCCATGGGAGCTATTTTTGCTCCCAACCTAGCGAATTTATATGTAGGCGACCTTGAGAACAACTTTATCATCAATGTAACCAATCCCTTTCTTAATAACATCAAATGCTGGGAGCGTTACATTGATGACATTTTTCAAATATGGGCTGGGACTGAAAGTAGCCTGGAAATATTCATCGCCTATCTTAATGAGTGTCAGTCAGCACTGACCTTCACCTACAGTACAGACAGAGAAAAAGTACCATTACTTGACTTACAAATGTGATGTTGCAATAACCAATTGATTGTGAATCTCTATCGGAAACCAACGGAACGGAACACACTTCTGCAATACAAAAGCTTCCACCCTAGAGCCCTGAAGGACGACTTACCATATGGGCAGTTCCTAAGGCTTAGACGAAATTGTACAGAAAAAGAGGATTTCTTCAAAGAAGCAAGCATCCTAAGCAACAGACTAAGGGAACGAGGATATCCGAGGCGATTGGTGAAAAGCTCTATGAAGAGAGCCTGGTTCAGCCCGCTTGAAGAAATACTAAAGAGCAGACCCAAAGCACAAAACAACAGGAATGTATGTGTCACTACTTTTTGCCCTTTGAGCACACAAGTAGTTAAGATCATTAAGAAGCATTGGCCTACACTCAACACACTTAGCACCTGCCAAGAAGTACCAATGTTCTCGCACAGAAAGGGTAAAAACATCAAGGACCATCTGTTGCATTCTGACACCAGTAGTTTAAAACCTAAGAATACCATCAACGAGATTTGGTCACTACCACCTGTTACAGGACACTTCAAATGTGGAGGTTGCATAGTTTGCGAATATACATCTAACACGAAAGAATTCACCCATGGTAACGTTAAGTGGACACTATCTGATCTGACAAACTGCTCAACCCCTAACGTCATCTACTGTATCTGGTGCCCATGTGATCTCATATACATTGGCCAAATCACCCAACTGATAAAGACTAGGATCGGACAGCACCATAGCAGGATACGATGTCTGGTGGAAAATGCACCCCTAATACAGCACTACAAAGAGGAATCACACACTGCAGATGAGTTACGCTGGCAGGTTATTGAGAAAGCTAAAATACCTCCCAGGGGAGGCAATATCTTATTTATTCTGCAATCCTTGGAGTGTAAATGATTTGAGAAATGTGACTCCATCAGAAAAGGATTGAACAGGATTGAGGAGTGGCATAAATTCATTAGTTTACATTGAGGGACAATACTAGAATACATGCATGATCACCCTTATATATAACACAATGTAGAGTGACTGACACACCAGCCTCAAGTTAAACAAGTTCCACCTTGCCTCCCACGCAGAGGCAGTTAACATCATCACATTCACCGCATTATAGGTACCAAGAGGTACACAGACCACTGATATTTTATAATCATGCCATACCACTCACTCTGACACACAGTTTAGGATGTAGTTTATATTGCTCTTATTACAATTCATAGCACCTGAATTAGATGTCAATATGTGTTATAGAATCTTCCCACTGTTATTATGTACTTCTGTGTTATCATTAACTGCATGACATCACATAGCTGTATATCACCAAGACGTACAGTTGATATATAGGAGACGATATAGGAGCAATGCTGCCTTGTTAATATCATGTCTTGGTTTGACGAGAATATCTCTTAAAATGGTAAAAACACATGCCTGTATACTACCAAGACGTACGGTTGATATACAGGAGATGCTATAGGAGCAATGCTGCCTTGTTAATATCATGCCATGGTGTGACAAGATTATCCTTTAAAATGGTAATACTACCAGATAGCTGTAGTACTTGCCTTTATGTCCGCTACTACTAATACATTAATTGATCTCAATCGAACTGAGGTTGAGGCACACTGTTTATATATATATATATATATATATATATATATATATATATATATATATATATATATATATATATATATATATATATATATATATATATATATATATATATATATATATTATCTACTGGCGGTCGCCAGTAGATAGTTATAGTTAGGACCTATTTTCCATAGGAAATCCGCAACATTCTATTCCCAATAACTTTGGCATCGGTTGACGAATCTTCACGAAATTTTCAAAACTCGTGGGGCGCTCCGGTCCGCTCCTATCCTGAAAGTCTCGGGGTGAGTCGTCAAGTGGGGGCAGAGAAAAAAGGGGGGTCCCAAAACATGTTTTCCCCATGCAATTTTCCATAGGAACCTTTAGTCGCAGCTACAGCCCGAACTGCTGAACGGAATTACACCAAATTTGGCAAAAAGGTAGCCCTTGGTTCAGAGTCATGCCTTTTGGTTAAATGGTGTAAATCCGTTCAGTAGTTCCTGAGAAAATCAAAAGTAAAATCACATATATATCTATGGCCGCGGAGGGTCCGCGCACCCTCCCGATCACGAGCTGCATGCTAATTGGCTGTCAACTGGCTGTCAACACTCCAAATCAGGAAGTGTTGGCAGCCATTTTGTGCCTCGGTAGAACCGAGGCACAGAAACAAGTGCGCAAAACGCAAAAGGGGGCAGGGTAGAAACACCATGACCCCTAGGCCTGCTCAGGGGGTCCCACAAGGACCCCAGGGCCAAAAGCATTTTTTAAAACAAAATCGACGGGATGCGCTTAGGGTGCGCGGATCCCGCCGTGAAAAAAAACGAAGCGCGGGCTTCGCGCTCGCAGTTATTTGGCCCCGGGTGGGCCAAGTCCCGGGGGCATGCAGGGGTTTGTGATATTTATGTATGGGGGGCCTCTAAGGCCCCCCCAAGCCCCGGGGACTGCCACCCCCAGGGCTTCAACTAAATAAGGGTGGCGGGGGCACACGGCCCCCCCGCAGCCCCGGGGACCACCACCCCCCGGGGCTTCTTTTTAAAAAAAATAAATGACCTGTGTGGGGGGGCTCCATCCCCCCCACACGCCCCAGGGACCGCCACCTCCCCGGGGCACTAACAAAAGAAATGTGCAAGTCCGTTTCGGACCCCCGAAGACCCGGGGACCACCACCTCCCCGGGGCTTTACTAATGAAGGGAGGGGGGCCGCGTGGCCGCCCCCCCTGGAGCCCTCCATGGCCCTGGGGACTGCCACCCCCCCCCAGGGCCGGCTCCTGCAGTGTCAAGGGGTGCCTACCCCCGGGACACTGCTGTTTGCAATGGCAGGGCAGGAGCCGCGCGGCTCCCGCCCTGTCATTGCAAACTTGCTTTGCTTCATTGAAGCGAGAGCAGGAAACCTGCTCTCGCTTCAATGAAGCAAAGCAGATTGCTTTTCCATAAGGGGAGCTGCATGTCAGCAGCTCCCTTATGGAAAGCAATGCCGGCTCCCGCAGGACGCGGGGAGCCGGCGGGACGGTGGGGGGATTGGCGAACCCCCCACGGTCCCCAACGGAGAGGGCCAGCCCCGGGGGATGGGGTCCCGGGGCTACAAGTGGCCCGGGAGGGGGGCCACATGGCCCCCTTCCCCAAAATTATTTTTAAAGAAAATTTAAAAAAAGGCCGGCCCGAGGGATGGATCCCCAGGGCCATAAGTGGCCTGAGGAGGGGGGCAACGCAGCCCCCCTCCAAAACATTTTAAAAATAAAAAAGAAGGCCGTGCCCCGGGGGATGGGGTCCTCGGGTCCGATTAAGGCCTCGGGAGGGGGGCCACGCGGCCCCCTTCCAAAATTTTTAAAAAAAATATTAGGGGGCAGGCCCTGGGGGATGGGGTCCCCAGGGCCAATAAATTAGAAAAGAAGGGGGCCACACAGCCCCCTTCGTAAAAAAAAAAAAAACACCGGCATCGCGCCGGAGGCCACGCCCCTCCTTGGCAGCACTCTGCAAACGCGCCCCTGGCGCGTTTGCAGATGGGGACGAATTCCCCTTGAATACTGGGGGTCCCTGGGGCCAACTAGCCCACCAAGAACCTCCAGTATGTGCCAGGGGGCTGCGTTGCAGAGAGGTGTTCTGAGGCCACGCCCCTTTTTACACCTCTCTGCAACGCAGCTCTGTGGCGCTTAATGGAGGTAGCTGGTGGGCTAATTGCACCCCAGGGACCCTCAGGATTCAAGGGGACTTAATTCCCCAACTTAAAACGCGCCACGGGGCGCGTTTGCACAGTGGTGAAGGGAGGGTGCGGGGCCTGAGGTGATATGTGTGCAAACATGCCCTGTGGCGCGTTTGAAGTTGGGGAATTAATTCCTCTTCAATCCTGAGGGTCCCTGGGGGTGAACTAGCCCACCAGGTACGTCCAGTAAGCGCCACAGAGCTGCGTTGCAGAGAGGTGTAAAAAGGGGCGTGGCCTCTGAACACCTCTCTGCAACGCAGCTCCCTGGCGCATACTGGAGGTACATAGTGGGCTAGTTGCACCCCAGGGACCCTTAGGATTCAAGGGGACTTTATCCCCCAACTTAAAACGGCCAGAGGGCGTGTTTGCACACATGTAACCTCAGCCCCCCCCTCCCTACACCAGTGTGCAAACGCGCCCCATGGCGAGTTTTAAGAGGTAGTTTTAATCCCCCTGCCCTATTATGTACTAGGGAGTTACAGAGGAGGTCATGCTAATCACAGGGGTACCCCAACGCATAGTGTTCCCTAGTGTATGTAGGTGTTTTAACTGTATTCTAAGTGTCTTTTACCATACTGATTTTGCAACAAGGCCTCTTTCTGCTCCTCTGTTGGGTCTTTCTGCACATGTCTTGCTTCTTCCTGGATTTTTCTTCATCTTTGTGGACTTCTGTTTCTTTCAACATTTCTTTTGCTTCTTTCTGTGCGTTTTTTCTTCTTTCTTCACATGTCCTACTTCTGTATTCATAGTTACAAACTAGCATTTGAAAAACCTTTGAAATTCACTGAAAAAACCATAGGTTTCAGGCACGTTATAGTTAGAAATTAGCATTTAAAAAACCTTTGAAATTCACTGAAAAAACCATAGGTTTCAGGCACGTTATAGTTAGAAATTAGCATTTAAAAAACCTTAGAAATTCACTGAAAAAACCATAGGTTTTAGGGAAAGTTATAGTTAGTTGGACATTGCACTCGTACAAAACCCGTGAAATTCCCCCGTTATAGTTAGTTCAGCTAACTATAACTCGCGCCCCCGCAATGCACTGCTGATGACGTCACATATTACATCATTCATGACATGGTCAGTGACATCACTGATGACATCACTGATGACATCTCAAAGGACATCACTGATGACATCATCCACGTGAAAATCTGATGCACCTCCTCACACTCTAATATAACCTTTGATACACCCACTGTAAAATACAGACTTCCATTTTCGAAACCATCGACACACCAAAACCAGTTACTACATGCGCACTCACTGATTCCTAGGTCTACACACACATCCACTCATTCACCCATACAATCACTCATACATGCAGTCACTCATCAATACAACACTATCATATGCACTGATACACCTATACAGACACTCACACACTGCCACTCATCCATGGAGTTACTCACACACCTAGTCAGTCATGCAAATAATCAATCACACTCCCATTTACTCACCTATACAGATACTAACGCATACTTACTCTCTTAAATAATCACTGATACAAGTACACACTCATCCATACAGCCACTCTCACAATCACTGACTCTCAATTATAGTCATTTATACTCCAACTCTCACATACAGCCTTTTCCCTATGTAGTTACTTGGACATGTACCACTGAGACATCCATTCACTCACCAACACACCCATACACACACTCACCCACCCATACAGCTGTTTTCACATGCACTCTTGAACCCATACACCCAGTGAATCAACCACTCACACATCTATGCACAGAGTCACACACCTCACACCCACCCACACACACACTCAGTCTCCCATACAAATTCTCAAGCAACCAATCAATAACCGATATACACACTCATGTAGCTACTCACCAACCCATGCATTCAGTAAGATACATTTAATCACTCACTTATACAGTCAGTCACGCACCTACTAAATCATCCATCCAGACACTTATACACCCACTCATTCTTCAATACACCTTGGCATATATATAAAACATATTTAAACTTTACAGAAACACACAGTGACTCGATGATGTCATCAGTGATGTCATCAGTGATGTCATTTGAGATGTCATCAGTGATGTCATCAGTGATGTCACTGACCATGTCATGAATGATGTAATATGTGACGTCATCAGCAGTGCATTGCGGGGCGCGAGTTATAGTTAGCTGAACTAACTATAACGGGGAATTTCACAGGTTTTGTACGAGTGCAATGTCCAACTAACTATAACTTTCCCTAAAACCTATGGTTTTTTCAGTGAATTTCTAAGGTTTTTAAATGCTAATTTCTAACTATAACGTGCCTGAAACCTATGGTTTTTCAGTGAGTTTCAAAGGTTTTTAAATACTAATTTCTAACTATAACGTGCCTGAAACCTATGGTTTTTTCAGTGAATATATATATATAAGAATACTGTTGTCCTTATACTGCGGACTTTATGTGCATAAATTGTATACTTGCTATTGTCATACAGTGCTATGGCCTTCACTTGTGAATAATGGCACTCCATCGATAAGTATCTTATAACGCTTTTATGCTGAAATATATCCACATTGTTATAATTCTGTTATCCTCTACCTCTGGATATTACTACACGCTTCCCCTTTTACAATTATCCACTACTGACCGGGGATATCACACTAGTCACTCCATTGAATAATGGCTGCCGCCGGAGTCTCTAAATACTATTGACACTGCAGCGAGCGCACCGCGCATGCACTGCACCGTCCTTGGCACACACGCATCGAGAAGCGGATATATTACCGCCCGTGATCGCTTTCCCGTAAAGTACCTGACTGTGAGCATCCCGCCGGCAGTACTCTGAGGTAAGCCGCGATAGCTGCGTGAATCAAAGGACTTTGCTATCACGATTGTAATCCATTGATCCTTACTGTGGCCTATTTGTCACTTTTAGAACCCGTGACGGCTGACATTGATGTAATTCAATTACTCACTCACCACATCTCTATCCGGTGAGTAAGGTCGTTGATCCCCTTAATTTCACTGTATTACCTGCTGTGAACATCCTACCGGGTGGAATATTAAACAATCCCCCATCTTTCCCCTTAGAATAATTGGTGAAAGGCTGATCCTTATTGATATACTCACAGCTACGACTTGGTGAGTAGAGCGCCTTGATAATTATACTGTTGGGAAGAGTATTGTATCTGCCCATAATTGTTTGAGCATAGAAATTAATTCCCTTTATATAAATAGGACCTACGGTAACCAAGGGTTACCGTGAACAACATCAGCAGCCTACTTGGCTTGAATTGACAGGGTAAGCCCTTCCCTTATCACCATTTCACTGCATCTCACACAGTATGTATAGGTGTTAATACCCATTTACTATGTCACCTTTAGGACCTACCCTACCTGGACACCATCTGAAACACCCTGAATTACTTAGGAAGAATTCTACTATTTAGGCACTATTATGTGCTAAACGGTAAGCGTCCTTTTTCGCAAGTCCACACACTGTATTCCTCCTTGCTTCAGCTAAAACTATTTTATCCATTAGTCCCCAGAACCTCTGTCCTGAAGAGACCCCGTATCTCGAGAGAGTTGAAACGTCGTCGACTACTAGACAGAGAGAGCTTAAGAAAACTAAAAAGTTCTTGCAAAATTGACTGTTCTAAAAAACCAAGAACTCCTCTTCTTATAATACCAATAACCAACTCTGCGCCTTCTCCTTTTTTATTAGCACAACGTATATTGCACTTATTTTGGTTATGGTCACACCACTGGGGGTCACAAAAACACTGTGAAATATGAAAATGTATATATTGTAAATACACAACTGAATATTCCGTTTATACCTGTTTTTGTATTTTTGAATATCATAATGCAAAATAAATTAAACTTACTTCGGCTGAAGTGAGTACAGTTGCAATAATTGTTTTGTGGACTTCTATAATTACCGCTAGAATATTAATATACCTAATTGAATTAAGGTTCCATCCTAGATATTTTTCTGTCTCTGCTTCATTCACGCAAGATATACTAATTCTTGCAGAAACAATAACAATTTATCTAATGAGTTTCTTGTGAACATTGTTTTTGCTTATTATAAATCATAACAAGGCACTGGAACAGCGTAATTTTGACTCCACCCTTTAATGTCTAATTAGACCACATATATGTGTACATATAGCCTCATGTACTCGTGTGATGTAACATTATTAATGTAATACAGTGCACTTGAACAATAACAGAAAGTGCATCTACTGTGTAATCTCAACATTTATATGAGTGTGTATATTAACGTTTTCTTAACAGTAACACCAAATTGCAGTTCTAACATATATCTACATCTGTATGGTTTTAATAACATTGTATTCCTTATTTGGTCATAGATTTCTTCACATAATACTCTACATTTGTTTTATAACTGAAAATGTACCTATTTGAATAGTGCTCTACATCTATATTGTAACTGTAAATGAATCATGCATTTAAAATGTGCACTGAAATGCTTGTCATACTAAAGTTGACCAAAGGCCTTAAACGTTTGGATTTCGCAATGCTTATCTTTTAATGTGAATGCTTGTTTTGGATGCAATGTTTTTTTCTCCTCTGCAGGTGTAGTTGATTAGCTCCTGGTTAAAAAATGTTTGTTGTTTGAAGATGGGAATTATTGGACATGTGCTTTGAAATTCTCAAAGGCTTTTTTAATGGGTATAATTGGGCATTGCACTTTAGCTTTGTTCAGTTTCCCCTTTAGGCTCTAAGAGTTAAAGACCTCTGTGTGACATTTCTGTTGTGTGGCTTTATACTATACAATGTTTTTTATTTTGAGAACTTCTACAGACATTCTGCTATGCTGACACCTTTCTCTGCTTCTGTGAATCAATGGGGTTTCCCCATTTCCAGTCAGAAAAAGGGCTTAGTAGATCTTCTTAGACAACCTCATGTATAGCCAAGAGGATTGTAACTTTCAATCTACTCGGCAGACCTTGTTCCTTATATTTTGTCTAGCAGCTACCAAATTCCTCATTTGCTTTCTGTTATTTAGGATCAATTTTATATGTCGTTTTGGCTATCCTCTAGTGATTCTGTATTTTTATACTATGTTTCTGAGATTGATTTACATGAGCTTGGCTTTGAATTTATAATTCATCCATACTTAATCCCATCAATCGCCTCAGAGCTTTACTGTGTGACCAAATGGGTTACACTGTAACTGGTAAATTGCAGTTGATCCTAACTCCTTTTATTCCTAAGCCACCTAGAACCTTCCATTGCAGGGGGCCAGGAAGAAGGAGCTCACAGTCTATACATTCTCAGATGGCAGAAGAGGATGGTTCGGGTCCTGAGATAGAGAGTTAAGAGTTTTTACAGAGAATAGTTAAGGTCCAAGTCCCAGTTCCAGAGCTCACTGTTCAATTTGGAGGATCGGTGGAGTTCCAGGGGTTTGTGGTGGAGTGGTAACAGAGGAGGTGTGAGCATTAATAGGGTCACACATGTACAACCTATGCTTAGCATGTGGTGTTATAACAGTTGTGTGATGTTTGGTAGAAGTATTTTGAATGTCATGTGAATGTGTTTTGTGTAAAGAAGTTGAAGTTGTTAACAGGTCCGACATGGCCTAAGATCCTGGGATGATAGTAAAAGTGTACAAGGCACTGTATTGTAATTGTCTTCTAAGGTTTTGTGGGGTCTGTTAAGAGATGTCGTCGACAGCCCAATTGAGATACGGACATTATTTTTATCTGTGGAAGTGAGGTATGATCAGTATGGTGAACCTTTTACGTAGAAGGAAATTGTACCAATGAGGTTGATTACCCACAGGTCAAGGTTTCATTTGAATATGTGTCAGAGTAGATTGAATTATTTCTTGTGTCATTGAATTCTGTCAATTTCTTTAGTAAAGCAGACAATTGTTATTTGTTGCCATTGCATTGCATTTGTTGGTATGTGCTGAAGAAAGTGGGTTTGTGAACATTGTAAAGGAGGGTGAACAGCTGCAAAGAGTGAGACTGACGTCACAGTGTACCATGCTGGGATTTTTCAGTTGGTGTACAGCCACACTGCTGTTGGTTTTTT
Organism: Calotriton arnoldi; assembly: GCA_963921515.1. Classification (NCBI taxonomy): domain Eukaryota; kingdom Metazoa; phylum Chordata; class Amphibia; order Caudata; family Salamandridae; genus Calotriton; species Calotriton arnoldi. The sequence goes on along the minus strand of CAWUFW010002477.1, from coordinate 605,364 downwards.
ACATTACAGGCTGCTGCGCTGTTATTGGTTGTTGATTTGGACCAAGCATTGTGAGTTAATTATTGGGTCCTGTTTTGAAATAAAAAATTATAATTGTGAAAATTGACATTTTATGTGAAAAATGAAATGTTTTAAGGGCACACGAGATCTGATTAGGGGAGATGTGATGACACCTGTTAGGAAGTGACAAAAAGTACCACCTGAAGACACCGCAGGTCATTATATGGTGATAAATGTAAGGTTACACACTTGCATTTGGCTTAAACAAAAGCACAAGATCACTGAGAATGAAAGTGCACTGGCATTTCCATGTTATGGTACATTTAATGTGAGAATTATTGTTAACTTGAGGAGAATGTTGTATGAGATAAAACCACAGCCTCAACCTACACAGTTTGAAGGAATCCGTGCTTGGGAGCATGCAACTCATGCTAGAGTGAAGGAAAGATATCAGGGAAAGGCAGTGCATATGTATGTTGATGCAAGGCAAGACGCAGAACAGAAGTGGGGAACAGACTTAATAGAGGGAGCTAAGTTGTATCCAGTGTTGACAGGTGAGGAGGTTGAGAAGAGTAGACAAGAGAAGAAAAGGAGAGGGAGAGGAAATGAGTCAAGGGAATCAGCTGAGGGAGGTGAAAAGGTGACAGCAACATTAGTGATGGTCTCTTAGATGTGTTGCTGTCAGTGCATCCACCCCCACTCCCACTCAATGAAACCGAAACAAGAGGAGGTGGAAGCACTAATGTTACTGGACATTCTGGAATTGATACGGCACCAGTCCTAAAATAATGGGGATGACCCCTGTGACTATGAACCATACCTATGTGGGAGGGAGTTTGGGGATTTGTGCCCCTGGCCGCTCCACAGTTCCGAATGTTACTGCACCTTCGAATGCTCCTGATGCTCTCACTGTTCCAGTTACCATTGTCCCTGGTACCTATATATAATCCTAGCTCTACAGGAAGTGTTATATATAACTTGGCTGTTCCAACTTAGTCGAGAGTCCCAGAGAAGGCTCCTACAAATTTGAATGTAATATTTATTCCCCTGGTCCCAATTAATGTGAGAATCCTTTGTGGTGCCATTGCATACCCATCAGCAAATGAGACCAGATTTGGACCTTTGAGGTCATTCCAGGGGCTGCCAGGTTTGGGTTCGCTTACTTGGGAGCCACCCCTAGATGTGTAGAGTAGCACCCCCAAAGAAGGACCAGTACCAAAAACATCTGAGCGGCCACATAGACTTGATGCTCAGGAGCTAGATGCCTGGTTGAAGGTTCTTAGTGTGTCTATGACAAGTGTAAACGGTCACTTGCTACCTGGAAGCACAGCATTAGGATAAATCCAACAATATCTGACTAGTTTTAAATCGTAATGCTTGAACAAAGAAAATATTCCAATATATTTCACTTTTTTATTATTGAAGTGACTTTCCAACCCTGTGAGTTACTCTTTCAAATAATCAATCATAGATAAGTCATACATTAATATGTTCTATGACTCCAACATAGGCGAATAGGAAAAACATTACATATTCTCCTATTTAACAAAAAAACTATGTTTTCTCATGAAGTTGTGGTGAATGCCCAATGCATTTCGGGAAGAAGATCCCTTCTTCAGGGGCCACTGTAAAAACAGTCAATAGATGTTCTTGTTTAATTATACAACAATATACAGGAAGGAGATGCTTTTGCACATGTGATTACTGTGCATGTTTTAATGGATGACGCTGTGGAGAGGTGCTCACAAAGATAAAGAATAGTACCATCACCTCATCAGCTGGAGGGATACTCATTAGTTAGAAGCTGTGATGTGGAGAAAAGATAAAGAAGTCTTAGAAAGTTCCCCGGTGCTAATGTGTCGTATGAGCATGCTCACCGTTAAAAACACCCGATGAATGACGTCACTAGTCTGAAATAATAAGACAGCTACTTACTCGAAATAATGAGATTATATGTGCTTGGAGGAAAAATCTTTGTGTGTACTTATTCCAGAGACATAGCCTACAAAGTGATAAGTGTTGGAATTAAATATTATTCAAAAGCTGCTGGTGGTCATGTTGAAAATAGGTGAACATGAATGGGCAATGATACCTTTAGATTCTTTCCTCAAGGGAAAGCTGTTGTGTCCAGGAATAATCAAGACGCATACATTAATGGATGCTGTTCCTGCAAGATAGTGAACAACAGTGTCTGAGGCATATGTGTGCCTACTATTTAGATAACTATAGATGCTGAGAGTATCAAGGAAGAATCTTACCTTCGTAAGACGCTAAATGTGTCTGTACTCGATCTGTTGCGTGAGGCAGTGATTGCGGTGTCTGGCGTTTGAAATATGGCTTTGAAAAAGAACCGAAATAGAAACAAGACTGATGCTTTTTGATTCATTCGTCCTTAGTGAAAAGGTTCTTAGTGCCACCTTAAATGAAAGTAGAAGCACAAAAATAAGTAAAGGAATGATTAAGTCATCATTAAAAGTGAATTTGGTGCATGGAGCTTAATTAAAGTTTGAATTAGATGAGATGAGAAGTGGAAGTCTTGAATTGGCTCAAATATCACTTATCAACAAAATGAGCTTCTGTTTATGGGCAAGGATGTTACTGGGAGAGTGAGGCAAGCTCATGATAAATTATCTGAAATAGCTAAAAAATACTAAGTAAATTTGGAGCCAACAAAAGCTTTACAGAAAAAACGCCGGTTCTGCTTTTCTGATCAGGATTTAGAAAATATGAGAATACCAAGGATGAAAATGCTAATTTGGGAATTAATTCAAAGCATTTGGATTTGGAGTGCACTGGATAATAGGAAGTCAAATGGTCAAAAAGGAAATGTCCCAAAAGGTCAATGGTGGAACCGTCTCCTTCTACCGAGGGGGGAGCTGGGAATGACAATTCAACCTTTACAAGAGGTACCTATTGGCGGTTATATTTATGTACCTTGGATTAGGAGTGATCTTGCATCATTCACTAATGATTTCCATAGGTTAAGAGAGAAACCTATGAAATGATACAAACAAGTTGGGCGGTTTGTGAAAATGTCGAAGGTCTTGTGGACTGACTTAAAAACTCTATTTGATATAGTGGATCCAAGTGATTTGTGGACTGCATGTAAGATAGCTACAAAAATAGCCAGAGAGAGCTAGAGAGAACCAGCGAGGGATCCTTTGACTAATGGTCCGTCACCCATAGTAATGAGGAAGTAAATCCAGGTGATGAGGTGGTTGAAGTTTAAAGTGTCACCCCAAGATATTGACTGGGTCAGGATTGATCGTACAACCCAGGAACCTAAAGAGGCGATTCATGCATATTATGAGAGACTGGTATAGGCGTTCAAACAGATTAGTAGTATGGAAATGTTGGAGACTAAGGACATGGGTTATTTTGTGTCTAGGTTAGTGATATGATTGACATTAGTATGATGATTCAGCAGCCTTTGATTGTTGGCAGAATAAGTCAGTTGATGAGATCTGCAATACGCTAAGTATTGCAATGATGAGATTGACATGAAGCAGAAGAAATTAAAGGAGAAGCTCATGGTAGCCAAGATGAAAGCTGCTCAGAGGGGAAGTCAAGGTCCTACATTTGTTGGTAATGCACCCCCTATGCAGAGAGTGTACCTGCAGGTGTCTCCTGCCATGCAAGGTGGAGGTGGTTTTCAGTCCCAAGGTAGAGGTAGGGAAATTCCTGTTGATCCAAGCACTAGAATTGATGTAGCCACATTGATAAAGTCTAACCTGTGCTGCTATTGTAATAGGTTGGGGCACTGGAAGTGGGAATGTCATCTTAATCCTGCAAATAAAGGTCAGAATTCAGTGTTTGCACAGTCACAGAACAATAATCATATGCAGCCGCAAAATGTACCTAGACCAAGGTCTCATAACTTGAATGCACCCCAAGCCCCAGTGATGCAAATTCCACAACCACCGATGCCACAGCAAGCTGCCACTGGTCACAGATTCATTTCAAATCAAGTTCCAAATGTGAATCAGAATTCTTTCTAGGGTAACATTCCTTACCAGCAATATCCCATGTTTGAGACCATTGAGAATTTTGGTTCCAATCAGTCCTGCTGACAGTGCCTGAGGGGGAACGAGGATTGCGTACTTGCTTAGTCTTGGAGGTAGACTAGAGTGGCCCATATGTAGATGCTGATGTAAATGGCCACACTGTATTATCTTTGGCTGATACTGGTGCAGCCCATTCTCCTGTGCGAATAGTGGAAGTTCCAGCTCTACCTCTTTTGGGAAAAAGTATCCAAGTTGTTGGAGTTGCTAATCAACAAATGAGGAACCCCATTACTGAGGCTGTCCCTGTAAAAATAGGGAATTTTGAGGATAATCACCAATTTGTGGTCTGTGACTCAAGTCCTATGAGTTTGTTAGGACGTGACTTGTGCAAGCTGAATTTCACCATTTCCTGCACACCAAGAGGCATGGAGTTCCAGACCCACACTAAGGATGTTGCCTTTGAAAAGGTTAATCAAAACCCGGTTGTTGCACTGACTCTATGATGACAAGTGAAGAATTACCTCTGGATCTTGGAGACACTGTGACGTCTGATGTTTGGGACTTTTCAGGAAAGGACATTGGACTCATTAAAGGAGTTGAGCCTGACCATATACAGATAAAGCGAAATACAGAATATTCCAGAACACCACAGTATAATCTGACCCCTGAAAGGATTGCAGAAATAACTCCAGTAATCAAGACAATGATTCAATAAGGTATTTTGAAAGAGATTTTGGGGAGTCCATATAACTCACCTATTATGGGCCTGCAGAAGCCTAGTGATAAGTACCACATAGTGCAGGACGTTCACAAGATAAACAATATACTGATTCCTTGTTGCCCCGTGATATCAAATCTGGCTGTGACATTGTTTTTAAATTCCATGTGAGTCTCTGTGGTTCTCTGTTATCGATTTGTTCCAGGCTTTCTTTTCCACACTCTTGCTTGAGGACAGTCAGTTCCTCTTTGCATTTAGACTCAGCAATTGTGTTTTGGCATGGTGCTGAGTCCCACAAGGGTATTCGAAGAGCCCTTCTATTTAGAACCAGATTCTTAAAAAAGAATTTGAATTTTTTGTTATGCCCTGTAACTCTGTCCTGGTACAGTATATTTGTGACCTACTGGTTGAGTCAAATACTCGAGAAGCTTGCAAAACTGACACTATTGCACTGTTGAACCATTTGGCTGAGAATGGACATGAAGTGTCCCCCAGCACGTTGCAGTACTATTTCAAAGAAGTCTTTTATCTTGATCATCACATTGAGATAGGAGTCAGAAAGGTGTTGCAGGAGAGAATCTCTGTGATTTTGCAGAGGAAACTGCCAACCACCCAGAAAATGGTCAGGATGTTTTTGGGAATAGTGTGCTTCTGTTGCCAGTGGATACCCACCCAACCTTTCCCTAGTAACCAAGCCTCTGCAGAGGCTGGCACACAAGGAAGTGTAGGATCCGGTGCCTTGGGGCAATGATTGTTTGGTTGTCTTCCTAGAGTTGAGTGAGAGTCTCTGCCATGCCCTGGCACTAGCAATGCCTGATTACATCAAAGCGTTTTTGCTCTTTCGCAGCGAGAGGGAAGGCTGCGCTCTGTGGAAATACTGTTGATATGTATTCGCACACAGCATTTGGCAATCAGCCGTCTGACCCAGTATGAGCAGATCATATTGGCGACTGAGAACATTACTCTGAAGAGGTGTTCTGTTTTGAATCCTGCCACCCTACTGTCTCATCCTGAGACAGATAATGATGAAAATGAAGTGGAGCATGACTGTCTCAATGTTACTGAACTGTACACCAAGCTGAGAGTAGATATTCACGATGAGCCACTGCCTGAATCTGAATTTGCATTGTTTGTGGATGGCTCGTGTTTGCGACTCGCGAGACCATGAAGGAAATTTACGAGCTGCTTATGCAGTTTGTACAGTTTTAGAAGCAGTAAAAGCTTCATGGCTCCAGTGAGTGTTCACAGCACAAGTGGCTGTGTCTCAGACCTGCACCCAGTGACCATTTTCACTGATAATGAGGATGGCTTTGATTTTTTTCATGATTTCAGACAGTTATGCTCCCAGAGGGGGTTCATGACCTTCTTGAGCTTGCCCATTCAGAATGGGGAGCAAGTTCGAATACTTCATGAAGCATTGCAGATGCCTGGACAGATTGCTTTTGTTGAGTGTGCAGTGCATTGTAAGGGGGATAATTATGTGACTGTTGGCAACAGATATGCAGAGAAAGATGCCAGATACTGTGCTTAAAATGCTTGTACCTTTAATGGATAGTATACAAATGAGGGAACAGACAAGACCATCTGCAACCTTTTGTTAACTACAGCTGATACTTGGAAGGAAATTAAGAGTTTGCAGGAAGAAGTGTCAGAGACATAACAGTAGAGTTTAGTCCAAGCAGGTTGTGTAAAGAGGGATGAGGACTAGATTTGGGTTTCAGGAGATGGGATTCCAGTGTTGCCTAACAGTCTTTTACCACTGGTGGCCAGACATTATCATAGTAATACTAATGGAGGAAGGGACACAATAGTCCGTGTGGTCAGGTAGATGCCGATGTCCCTTGGGAAAACCCCCTCCCCAAAGCCCCCCTACCCGCCTTCACCCCCCTTATAAGAGATCCTGAATACCAAATCATCTTCTTTGGGTTGGGGGTCGTAAACCCCAGCCATATTTATTAAAACAAATAAACAGGAAAATACATTTTGGCATTTTTATACACAGTAACCCATAATTTTACATTTTTGCTTACCGAGAGTCGCTAATACATGGGAGTTACCTAACCATACCTAAGATTGTTCCTGTGCATTTGTAGGAAAGTAGGATCTGCTTCTTTGGTTACCCCCACTTTTGCCTGGTGCTAAGCTGTAATTGACTAGTCTGACTGGGATCCTGCTAATCAGGACCCCAGTCTATCTGCTTTCTCCCTAAATTGTTATGTTCAGTACTTAGGTACATCCCAGATTGGATACTGGGGTATTCTGATAAGTCCCTAGTATATGGTACTAAGGTACCCAGGGCATAGTTACCCCCGAGGTCCCCCATGGGCTGAAGCATGCATTATGCCACCCATGGGAGACCATTCAAAATGGAACTACAGGCCTGCCATTGCAGCCTGTGTAAGCTGGTGCTAGCACAACTTACTAAAGACATAGGTTTCCAAAAACTAGGTGCAGTGCACTTAAAACCTATAAGTCACCCCTATAGCAAGCCTTTGCAATCCTGATGGCAGGTTGCTTGGTTCTAAGTGAGAGGGTGCCCCTGCATGAGCGAGACACCCCTACAGCCTACGGAGTCCATTCTCCCGGGTTGTCAGTGAAGCAGCCATTTACCATATAGAGGGGCACTGCGTAATTACGCGATGACCATGTCAAAACTGGCTGCAACGAATCCTATCATGTTTGGTATCAAACATGTTGGAATCATACACCCACACAGTAAACGGTGTGGGAGGTATGATTCTAAGCACTGGAAGAGCCCTCCGTTAGGCTCTCAGTGTTCCTGGTGCCAACCTTCTAGACCCAACCAGCACAAAATGGTTGCTGCTGACCAGAGACACATTTCTGCCCTCTTGCTGCTGAGCCAAGCTTGAGCAGGGGAAGGCAGAACAATAGGCAACCTGTCACAGGGCGGTGTGACCACCTCCCAGACAGGATTTAGTGTATTGGGACTGGGTGAGTGTGCTTGCCAGCGCCACTAAGTCTGCATGAGGGGCACATTTGGTGTAGTCCAGTTCAAACTAGTCCTGGCAGTCGTTGGCTCCCACTCTGGCGCGAAACTGGACAAAGGACATGGGAGTAACCTCCCCCCTGTCCACACCTTCCCCTGGGAGGGTCCCCTGAATTGTCCCAACCCTTTCCTTAGGGTACTTAAGGGCTCACGTGGGTGTAGGTCCCTAGATTCATCATGGGACAAGATTCAGATCAGACACCATTTCTTCTTCTACCGTCTGGGCACTCTGGACTTTGCTGGACTTCGCTTGGGCTTGACTTCGTATCCCTTCCAGTCTGCTGCATTGTCTGTGCCTGTGCACCATACAGGAACCTTCCAAGGCCTGTGGGCATCAAAGACACCTGAAGGAATCTCCCTTGAAGTGAAGGAGTCACTTCCCTGCATTCGCAGGCACCGCAACTAAGTCAACCGGTCTGCTAATCCTGAGCTCCACCGGACTCCGTAATATTCTGCAACACAGGTGGTAGTTTTCCACAGCTCTCGGGCCTGTCCTGCCCTCTCACCAAGTTTGAGGCCAATATCCTTTGTGAGGGCTGCGATAACCAAACCCCTGTGCACCACGTTGACTTGCAGTTGAAAAGGCTTGTTGGCTTCTTTCCAAGAAAATCTTCGGGCTTCAAGTAGCCCTGACCTAAAGCACCTCCAGTGACCAAAGTCTGTATCCACAACGCATTGTTTGCACCGTGGCCTGCATCTTTTGGTGAGCTGCTTGAGGTCCTCTCGCAACTCCAGTGCCTCTGGCCTGTGGGTCCATTTGAGGGTCACCTTTGTTTCTTTTGGGCTTCCCTGATTGCTTGAGGCCTGCCCTGACTCTCCTGCTTGTGGTGAGTCCCCTGGACCTTGCTGGTCCAGATGTTGCTCCCGCTGGACAGAGACCCCTCAGCACTCGACATCCTTCATGGTCCAGCTCGTACATGGCTCCTGGTTTTCCTCAGCATCACCTGGTCCTCACAGCTGCAGAGTCAAGGTCATCATCATCTCTCCTGCAACACCCGACATTGGAGGGCATTCGTCTTCCAAGTCTCCTGGTCACTCCTGAGTGACATAGACCTTGTCCCCTCTGCTTGCAGGTACCTCTCATCTAGAATCCACCTTCTGATTCCACCAGTCCCTTGCTCCTTCTTCAGCAGTGGCACTTTCCTGAAGTCCTCCATTGGGTATGATGGCGGTTTCCGACACCACTTCACACCTATGCACCTGGCTTCCCTGGTGTAGGTAACGTGGGTACTAGGGTATGCACAGGTGGGGTGGCTCGCCAAACTTCTGTCTTCTACAGGGTTTCTTCAGGGTCCACCGGGAAGGATCCTTAATCTTTAAAAAATCAAACCGCGACTTACACGTAGACTTGTGTGGCGCGCGCAGTAGTGTTCCCACACTGCACACGCTCTCCATGGGGTTCCGAATCAGTCACCTTGGGTGGTTCCTTGGGTCCCCAGCACTTCTACGTCCTCTCGACATTGTCTTGACCCAAATCGTGGTTCTTATACCACTTTCCTAGTATATGGTTTGGGCCTCCCCTGGGGTCCATTGTGTATTTCGTGCTATTTACTGTATTTCTATGCAAAGTATTGTGTGCATTGTGTTTATCTCCGTTTGGGAGATATCCAAACGTATTAGAGAGTATTATGTAATAAATACATATTTTTATAAATACCTTGTGTGGTTCTTTTTCACTTAATCTGTAATATAAGATTGCATTCTGGTAAAACAAGCTACTTTACACTCTTTCTGGACTAAGCCTGAAGGCTGCTCTCCACGACTACCACTTAGAGAGCTTTCTAAGGTTGTCTAAGACCTCTTAAATCACCGTAAGGGTTGTCTGGACTGGTGCACGGTGCCCACTTACATAATGGACATCATATACCAGGCCAGCTTCTCACAGCATCCATCACAAACATCTTCCAAGTGAGATCATGACTGGTTCCAGCACCCTTCCTCTTACAATCCCTTGTCCAATACCAACGTGGGCATGAATGGGTCCCTCCTTTTGGGAGGAGCCAACCCACCGATCTCCCATACCAGAAGTGCCTGTGCGAGACCGGTCTGCCCACTAGGATACCTCCCTCGGGCACCTCGATACACCCATCTTCCTCCCCCCAAGGGCCTATGCTAGCTTGCGCCTACTGCGCATGCGCGGGTGGGTGGGTGGTAAGGGCTGTGTGTCAACAACCACCCCAACCCCCATGCCACTGCAACATTCTTTCGATTTGCTGCCAGCACCCCTTGGAGGGTCCAGGGATGCTGCTTTTACTTTGGTCTAAAAGGGGGCCTTAGATGGACCCAAATTATCCCACCAATCATGAACTCACCCGCCAACCAACATAAATACAACATATTAATCTGGCATAAATGCGACAAACTACGATGACCTGCAAGAGAAAAGATTTTGGCACACAACATTACCATGACTACCCATAAAGCCCAGGTGACTTCACCAAGCAAGATTGAAAGCCTTACATTTGCCCATCCTGCTTAGCCACAAGAACTGAGCACCCCGTGCCCTTTGCTCTGGGGGTGGTGGGTGGGAAAAATATGCTCTCCAACCTGTGCGACTCCCGGGGGCACCAATCACAGGAAAAATGCAAGGGTTGTGGCTTCAGAGCTGTGGCAGCAGAGCTTGCCGTTCCTGGGGACATGCGGGCGGGGTAGTCACGAGGTCCTGTTGTGTCCAAAGTGGCGAGCGGAAAAAGAGACCTGCCCACTTACTTACAGCACTTTTTAAAGAGTGGGGTGATCATGCTGCTGTTAAAGACCCCGGAAGCATTCCAGTGCTTCTGGGTGCCCTGCCCCGAACAGCCAATCTCACACCTGACCTAACGGTCGCGGAAACCTGTGCTGCGACCCTCTGTGAGGCTTGGTGTCACCGCCATAGACACGGCTCCCCCAAGACAGGGGAGCCTCTGCACTTGTTTAGGCAGACCTGTTTCAATCCAAGTTTAGATTGATGGCTGAAACATTGTGCCACAGATATGTTGTGTGTCAACAGAATAATGTGGGAAAGAGAACTGCAGTAACACTGAGTCACATAGGGAGATGAGGTGGTCCTTTCAACAGGATGCAGTTGGACTTCACTGCGATGCCTGTGTGCAATGGATTGGGGTACGTGTTGGTTGTTGTGTGTATCTTTTCACGATGGGTTGAGGCATATCCCACATGAAGGAATGACAGTCTTTATTGAGGGAGTTAATACCAGATTTGGCTTTCCTACTTCTTTTGAATCTGGTCGAGGCATGCTATTTAATAATGAAATCCTGAGGATGCTGTGTGCTGCTTTACAAGTTGAACAGACATTGCATTGTAGATACAGACCTGAGGCTTCGGGTCTGGTGGAGCAGGTCAATGGGATTTTGAAATTCAGTCTTGCAAAAGTGTGTGCTTCTATGTCTGTGAAATGGCCTGATGTGTTGCAGCTTGTTTTGATGAGTCTCTGCAGAATACCTGATCAAAGTACAGGATTGTTTCCCCATGACTTCATCATGGGTAGGGCAATGATGTTACCAGTCGTACCTGGAAATGTGCTTGTGAACGTTACTGATGATCTGATACTTGATTACTGCAAAGGACTGGCTGATGTGGTGCATTTTGTCTCTCATCAGGTTGAAGCCACTACAACCCGGTCTCACCAGGAGCAGTGCTATGACATCAGCCACAGTGACTGGGTCCTGGTGGAAAAGCATATACAAAAGAGTTATCTGGAGTCTCGGTGGCATGGGCCGTACCAGGTGATCCTTGTAACCACGACTGCTGCGAAGTGCAGAGGTCTCCCCAATTGGATGCATGCTGCCCACACTCGCCGAGTTCTATTTTCCCTTGATGATATAACAGCACCTCTACCAGAAGCACCAGTGGTGGCCGCGAGGCCAAGGGAGCAGGTTAGTCAAGCTGTTGGGACCAGCCAGAATATGAAACAGCAATTGTTCGGCCTGCGGTGGGTCCTGGAGAGTTGGTTGTCGAAGCAGAAAATGAAGGCGCTAGTCCTGTGTTTGTGGCTGAACCAGAGTCTGACTCTGACAATGGGCTTAGTGCTGTAGAACCACGAGTGGCTGCAAGAGAATGTTGGCCGAGAAGGCAAGAGAAGGAGAGACTGGTCTCGCATGGAGAAGGTGACCTCTCAGTCATTTTGCAGGATACGTAGATTCCGGTCTGAGTGACGGAGAAGTAGGGGGGAATACTCTCAGAAGGTCAAAGCGAGCAAGAGTGCCTAGTTGAAGGTACTCTTCTACTGAATGGACTTACTTCCTTGCAAATGACAGAGAGAACGAGATCAGGGAATTCTACTGAAACTTTGGGAACTTGATCTTTTGTTTAATCTTACGTTTTAACTTCCTTTGTTAGCGAAATTGAGTGCCTTGAAACATCTTATTCTGGATGTGGCCGAGTTTCCTTTCTTCGATGAGAATGAGCTTCCAGTGCTAGTTGAAGTACTGAAGCACTTCATTCTGGAACTCATTGCCAGTGAACTTGAACCATTTATCACTAGAGACATTTAAATAGACTTTGTAGGGAGGAAAGAAGATTCACGAAGACTTTGTATATAATTTCACTGCATATCATTTTAACTTGGTTTTGCTGCTTACACAGGTGGCAACCGACAGAAAAGGCTATGAGCTGGTATGTTCCACCAATCGGTTTAGATTCTAATGAAGAAATGGAAGCCAATTCTGATACTAAAAGGTGTAGATACATTGTAGATGGCACACTAATAGCTGCAGTTGCTGTATTAATTATCGTGCTTACAGGATTATATCCAGCTTCATAGTCAATGGAAGTTAAGCCTTATGTTGCTCATATTACATCACTTCCTGATGATAATAGCTTACAGTTGTGGGGTGTTAAGAAACTGCACACAGATCTATCATGGGTAGATTGTGCTTCAAACGTCTATTTTAGATTGCTGTACGGATATATTAACACTATGAATGTGAGAGATTGTTACGTGTGCACTCAGTTGCCTGCATCTGTTGCAGGGGGTATAACGTACCATCATACCCCATTGACATTGGAATTTCCTGTAGTTTTCAATTGAGCTTATTCTATAGACAAGGTCGTTTTCAATATTATCTTTCAAACTATGATTCAGTTCTTTCAGAAGTCCCTATGTTCAAACATTTGAATAAGAATCCTTATTTCAAAGGTGCCGAGATTGCAGGCAAGTATTTTGTGTCTCTTATGTCACTGGACAATGCATAGGCACATAAACATAATTTGACCTGTACAATGTCATATGTGGAGAAGAAATTCTTGAATTTGGTAGAGCACAGAAGGAAAGATTTAGAGTCCAAATCAATGTTCCCTCTAATTTTTTTCCTCTGTGTTCGGCAGTGTAAGGTCTCTGTGCGCTACAACCAAGACTATGTGCGCCAGGAACCAGACCACGCGTGGGGGTGCAGCGCCAAATATCACTCCAAACTTTTGCTTAAAAAAGTGAAAAGACAGTGCATTTCCACACATGCAGCACCACATGAATGGTCTTAAAGCAGGTTTTCAATTTAGATACACATGCCAAGACATGAATTGGTTACACAGGCAAGTACACTTCGGGTTCAGAAAAGCACAGGACTCCAATGGTGGTACCGTAATACGATTTTACTAAAGATCCTCAACTCGAGCACTGTTCATAGAGTGGGGAAATGTTAGGAGCCTATACAAGATCGCATATATACACAATTACATAACATATTTATAATTTGATGTGCAAGCTACAGAGTAATGTGTGGATATCCCGTCAGAGATAGTTTGTGAAATGTGTGACATCCAGGAAAACATGTAGTGTGGAAGAGGGCCATTCACACAAGTCAAGTGCCATCACTGTTAATAGGAGCATGGCTGCGGGGCAGATTGTGAGCCTTTTTTAAAGTATTTATGCTATTCACTGCAGCAGTTATGCATGTACAAGGCGCTGCACATGAATACTTTTGAAAGGCACACAATCAGCCCTGCAGCTGCGTTCTATTAACAAAAGAAATGCAGAGTCTCAAACACGACGTGTGCTTTCAAAATCCTGAGTTTTTAAACAACCAAAAGGCTGAGGACCTTTTTCTTGCTGAATTTTTATGGTGCCTAAGATTACTCTAATATGACCCTTGTATATGTTTTAATATTGTTGTAGGAGATGTTTGGAGTGTACTTCTATGGTTTTTATTAACCGAATAAAGTGAATATGACTGACTGAGAATCCTGAGTTTGCGCTTCTCTAGACAAAACACTCTAAAAACATACATTCTGCTAGCATGAATGACATGGTAGTCCTACACCTTGTAATCCCCATTGTTTTATGTAACATTTCCTGTACTCTGATTTAAACACTTATAAGCCTTCATGTCTGTGTAATATGTGCGTGATGTAAAGTGATCCGACATCCTACACAGGTATGAGAAGCACTATAAAATAAATGAAATATATATGAGAGAGGGACTATGGAGAGATGGGGGGCACTTTTGGAGAGTGGCAGTGGGTGAACTTGTGGAAAAGAGAGCTATGAGAGGAGGGCACCAAAAAAAGAATGTTGTACCAGGTGCCACCCGCGAAAGCTGGTCATGTGCAGCTGTGTCAACCTCTCAAAGTTAATTTTTGTGAAAAGATGGAATCTTTTTGCTGTAGACTGCAGCGTTCATCTTCATTTGGCAACTTCAACAATTGGTAAAATACTGCGGGAAACAGTGCTTAATTGGTAAAACAATAAGTGCCGGGGCTCAAAGCTTAGCTCAGAAGATGTGCATTGTTTTCTGTCTGTGGCTCTGGATGAAAGTTTGTTGAGGAAAAATATGTAGCGGTTCCCAGAAATTAGTGCTGCTGGGTGTGGGATCACTGGATTCACTTGAAGATGACTAGTACAAAGCAATTGGGCCAGGCTGTGGTTCAATTTATAGCAGGACCTCACCCGAAGCTGACAAGTTTTGGATAATTTGTGGCAAAATCGTACAGCTACGGCAGTATTCTTGAATGTTTCATGTTAAAAAAAATATTACTTTCAATAAACATCACTCAGTTCCATGAAATAATCGTTTACTCGCCATTGAAACACTTTAATATGATGAAAAATCCATGTTTTTCTATTTTCTAGTCTACCATTTTTCTCACATTTGTTACCCGAGTTACATCTTTTATGGCTCGGCTCGTGATCTGGCTCTTAGAGCCAGGCCAGACCCAGGTTCAGCTCTCCCCAAGGCTGTCCGTGTCCCCTAAGAAATGTAGTCTCTTCTATGCCCTTTGATGCTGCAGCACCTGCCCCACCCCAACTTCCAAAGCAAGTCTGATGTGAGGCACACTGGGGACGTCCTCCGCTTCTTTCACTAGCACATCACTCACCACTGAGCTGCTAAACTCCTGCGCATCCACCTCGCACACACGCTGCACTTTTATATATATTAGTTCCTTCGCAAGCTTTTTCTAGACTTGGATGCTTTTTTATTATCATTATCCTGCCGTTCCAGGCCGGACTCGAACCTTCGTAGAGTAGCGCCTGGTGATCTAAAGCCACAGTAACCCCCTTGAAGGAAGGCAGGGGAGCCGGGTGCGGGCAGGCAACGTGTGCTGGCGGTAAGAACCTCTGGGGGCTGGGCGATGGGTGCCCCTCATTCTAAGGCTATGTAGTTCTTGTGAAAGTGCCTTCCTGTGAAGATGGCTCCAGGGCTCTGGGCTCCAGATGCTGAAGGTGAACCCGTCTGACCCGCAGCTCCGGGTGCCAGATGGGAGTCCAGATGACTCTGCAGTCTGGGCCGGAGCTATGAATCCTGCTGTCTGTCAAGCACGTTCTAGATTCTCCTCCAGGTCTCTGGGTTCCGTGGCTTGAATGGAGTTCTAGACTGAGCTCCCGAGATGTCAGTTTCACCTCTCTGTAAAGCACATTAGAGTTTGCACCATAGTTATAAGTTCCTGCTCTGCGTCTTACATGGCTTAGAATTTGCACCAACGCTACGGATTCCAACAGTTTGCACAGCACTTTATAGATAGTGCTGTGTGGTTCTGCTGCAGCTCTTAGCACGAATCTCCATAGCGCCTTCTTCTTAGACTGTGGCACTATATCTTTGAACACCACTTTCCACAGCTTCCTATCGATTGAAGCCTTTCTATTCTTCAACCAATGCGTTCCACCGCCTGTGTCTAACCGCTGGGTTCTAGTTAATGGTGCAACACATTGCAGGGCCTGCTCCGGGGGTCTGGAACATTTCTTCCTACGAATTGGAATAGACGCTTCCCGGGCGGTAATTTTACAACTTTAGACAATATGTCCTAGAACCATTCTTATTCTCTAAGTTCTACATGTTCAAACACAATGTTCTAGAGACTGTTTGTGCTTTCTATTTTCACTCTTTGCACAACATATTGTAAGGTAGCTCTATAGGCCAGCTGTTCATGTAGCGCTTTCAAGGTACTAGACGTTTCTAATGGTAGACTGTGTGCTGTGCAAGTCCTAATGAACGTTGGGTTCCAGACTGTCTTACAGCACTTTTGAGATTTGCTTGCTGAGTTTTGAGCTGTCGCTCTTACAAGAATATGTTCTAGAGCATGTCACTAATCCCTGTTCTTACCCAAAAAAATATGAACAATGTCTTACTTTAATGTAACTGGTACCTGTGTAAAGCGTTCCAATACCTTCAGGTTAGAGTTAGCACAATATGGCATTGCAAAAAATGACGCAGTTGCCTCTAGGCTCTACTTTCGTTTCAGGGCACTTAAACCCAGGCAGTGGAGCTAGTGTGGCGTGCTCATGCTTTCTTAATAAGCACATGCCACTACAGGACATGGGTTCGAAGGGATCTGTTGGCTGGCTGTAAAAGGGGTACATGGCAGCTACTATTCCCACCAGGATCACTTCGCTCTGCCCCTCTCCTGTTGCTTTTGCATCCCCTCCAGCCCCTGTTGTTTTCATATCTCCTCCTGTGTTGCTTTGCCGGTTGCCCCCCCAATCCTTCCCCGTGTGCTTCCACTGCCCACGCTTAAAAAAAAGCATTTGCAACGCAATAGCTCTCGCATTGCTGAAGGTTTGAGCTTTTGGCGTTACATTATTATTAGCAACACCAATAGCTCAAACGTTCAGCAATGCGAGACCTATTGCATTGCACATGCTTGTTTTTCTTTTCTTTAGTGCAAGCTGCGGGGCTGATTGTGACCCTTTGAGGTAGTATTCAGGTTAATTGCAGCGCACAGGGGCGCTGAAATTAACATGAATACTAACACAAAGGGTCACAATCGGCCCCGTAGCTGTGCACAATTAAGAAAAGAAAAGCAGAGTCTCCAACACAGCGTGTGCTGAATCACACGTCGTGTTGGAGGCACTGTTTTTCCTTTCTTAACAGTGCAAGCTGCAGGGCTGATTGTGACCCTTTGAGGTAGTATTCATGTTAATTGCAGCGCACACGGGCACCGCAATTAACATGAATACGGTCTTGCAGGATTAGATGTCGTTGTGTGCGTGCTAAATTCAGCACACTGCGCGCTTGGGTGACTTCGGTGCGAGCGCGCGCGCCCGCGCGGCTTATTGGGAACAGTGGTCCAAATATAAAACTGATAGAAAGCTGTCTATAATAGTGGATAAACTGGCTACTAGTACTACGAATACTTTATATTGCTTGTAAATACTGAGATGGTTGCGATAAGGTCCATGGTTTTACAAAACCGACTTGCGTTAGACCTTGTACTCGCAAAGGAGGGCAGAGTCTGCAGGATGCTCAAAGTTCAGCAATGCTGTACTTTTATCCCCGACGAAAGTCAGGATCTGGAGAAATATATTCAGAATATATCTGGGTTGACAAAAGATTTGAAATAGTTAGAAGTGACAGGAGCTTGGGAAGCCATTGGGAATGGATTATCTGTGGTAGGTAAATGATTTGGAAACCTGGGAAGTGGAATCTTGAGAGCCATCTTGAAACCCATTTTGATAATTGCTCTCTGTTTAATATTCCTGTTCATTATCTTTAAGGGATACAAGTATGCACAAGTTAGATGGGGAGTGAAGAGGTAGAAATCAGATGTAGAGTTAGAGGAGAGTCAGAGTAAATATTATGACTACATGAAACGTCTGGAGGTTTCTAGACGAAAGATGCTCAAAACCACAAGGTTTAAGATGGTCTGTCTGTTAACATCAGATTGTACTCTGTAATGGATTGGACATGTGACCTGGAATTCTCGAAGGTTTATTGGTGGGTATAATTGGGCACTTTAGCTTTGTTCAGATTCTCCTTAGGACTCTAAGAGGTGCTGACCTCTTTGCAACATCTCTGTTGTATAACTTTATACTATACTATATATTGTATTTTGAGAACTTCTACAGAAGTTCTGCTATGCTGACACCTTTCTCTGCTTCCCTGAATTAATGAGGTTTTCCCCAATTCCAGTCAGAATAGGGCTTAGTAGATCTTCTTCTTCTTAGACAACCTTATGCATGGGCAAGAGGATTGAATCTTTCAATCTACTCATCCGACCTTGTTCCCTATCCTTTATATAGCAGCTACCAAATTCCTAATTTGCTTTCTGTTATTGAGGATCAATTTTAATCATCATTTTGGCTATCCTCTAGTGAGTCTGTATTTATACTGTTTCTGAGATTAATTTATATCAGCTTGGCTTTGAATTTATAATAAATTCATACTTAATCCCATCTATCGACTCTAAGCTTTACAGTGTGACTAAATGGGTTACACGGTAACTGGTAAATTGTAGTTGATCCTAACTCCTTTTATTCCTCAGGCACCTAGAATCTTCCATTATAGGGGGCCAGTAAGAAGGAGTCCACATTCTATGCGTTCTCAGCACCATAATGAATCTTTTGTCTACTGTAACCCATCCATGCAATAACACCATGGAATTACCTGTTAATAGCATCAACATCATACTGACATAGACAGACGAAACAGTTGCTAAACACTGGGTTACCCTTTTGACGCCTGGCACTGCCATTGCTACCCGATGCTCAGGGTCAACGAAGGCAGCAGTAGGAACAGAAAATAGTGTCACTGCACTTTGTGTGTGTGTGCATGCACGCACTAGCATGCTCGTTTGCATGTTTCCACATAATAACACAGCTGAAGTTTTAGTATATCCCACTGTTTTGTGTGATGGGATGATAACAAAACAAATAAATCACACTCTTATGCACTAAGAACATTGTTGATGAAAGCATTATAGAGCCTTGACTGATGTTTTCATGATTGGGGACCCAAATTTCCAGTCCTGTCTCCTGTACCACAGTGGTCTACTACAAGGGTTACAACTTTGCTGGGACACTGAATGATGGATCAAGGAAGTGCTTTGATATTTTGGGTCTGATTTAGAGGTGCCACATCTGCTGTATTACATGTGCTTTATAGTCCCTAGCACTTGTAATATGTTGGACTGATTATCCGGCGTTTTGTGACAGATTAACCCATCCACCAAGCTCAAAATCAGGCCCACAATTTCCTGCATAGTGTAGTAATGAAACATGACAAGAATTTGTGTCAATTTACATCAAGGAAGCGTCCTATATCATGGGTTACAGGGTTTCGTAGTTGCCAGAGGCTCCAATCTCAGCTTAGCATCTGCTGGCAAGTGAAGAGCTTTTTCTTGCTACAGTCTATGATCAATAAATCTGAAAGATAGTCAAAGCAATAAGTATGGGTCCTGTCATACAAATTAGGCAAAATTATCCCACCAGCAGACCCTGGACGATATTTAGCAGGGGGGAAGCAGATCAAACCTATCCAGAGAGGCACAAAAGAGGCCTTCAACAGACTTCACCAGTTGACGCTGTTTAACTCCTTCCATGTGTCGGACGGCCCCCGGCCATCTGACGTCATGGTGGGCGTGTGCGTCGGACGGCCAAGGGCCGTCCGATTTGCGCACGCATAGAATTCGCCCGCACAGCGGGGAATGTGCGCCGCAGCGAACGGGTTAAAATACCTAGATGGGAGCACTTTTAACATCAATGTCCCATGTAATTGTGAGTGATATAAACTTTCAAAAGGAAATCAAATTCAAAGGAATCAAAAGGTCATTCATTCAGCACACACATGTGCCTCACCAATGGGCCAAACAGCGCAAGGCATTCACAGCGTGTATTGTGTTTATAGTAACATAGTGCTTGAGTGCTCACACCTGTGCTGCCCAGAAACAAACAATGAATGCGACCGACGTTGCACCAATTTAAAGCATCTTCTCTACAAGCTACAGTACAGAGGCAAAATGAGTCAGTAGAGGAATTTAGGTCATCTAAGAGAACTCACCAACAAATGCCAGTTTGTTGATATGACAGACAAATTGATAAAGGACCAATTATTAGTCCAATGTTCTTCCATGAAAATGCAAGACTGACTATGGGCTGCCAAGATTCCAACTCTTAAGAAGGGAATAGAAATCGCTAAATTGTTGAGGAATGCAGGGTCAATATGAAAGAAATGGAAAATAAGAAATTGCGACAACCGCTGAGCTGGACAGGAAGGAAAACCACAAGGAGGATATAGCCCTGGGGAATAAAAATGAATTCAGTAGTGTTAGACCTTCCTCGATCAGATGAGAACAATGTGGAGGCAGAGCATACAAAGAAGGAAAGTTGTGTAGTAGATTTAGGAGTTTACAGACAATTGTGAAAGAAAGGGGAATTTGGCTAGTATGTATAGGCCCCAGACAAGGCCAATATTGCTTCAGTGGGTACTATGGAAAGAGGTTTTGACAAGGTATTGCATGTAGGTGATGAAGACGTAGAAAAGAAAATGAAATTTGGTCCTAAAACTAATAGTTGGCTCAGGCTTGGCGTTAGGTTTGAAAATCTCATTCTTGTTATATACTTGTTCTACGTTATATTAGATTAGCAGTGTGCGGCTAAATTAGACACCATTCATATTCACGTTATGCAACCCACTGAGTTATCCCTGCAATGTGCGAGCTTCAGTTGGCGAGTGTGACTCCATTTTGAATTTCGTAATCCTATTAGGCTGTGCCTGTACTAGGCCTCGTTATTTGTATTGCTTGCCTCAACAGAACACTGTATTCAGCTATTATTTTCCCTTTTGTTCAAGGTTGCCTTCTGACTTGCCTATGAATAGGCCATTCTGCCCTCGCATAACTATCCTTGTGTGTAGCTCTGCTCCCATGTTAGGAGACGCCGAGACCCAGCACGGCAACCTTGAGATAGTGATAGCGTGTACCCATCTAGCAGGTGGTAGCCCATCCTTCTGTACCTCCTTTGTTCATGTTCGGCCTAAGCCGGTAACTTTCCATTGTGGGCGTGGTTGGGAGGCCCTTGGGAGGAATGATTATGCGTTGCAGACTGTTGGGGACCACTACGATATAATGGGGTGACCCACAAAAGTCCAAGGACCTGGGTAACGTTTGGTATAGAAAACAATTATCCTAGACTGCTTAAGATTACACTCTAGTTCTGAGAAGCATTCATTAAGTAAGAATATACCAGGTATATATAGAATTCACATTGTATCATTAATGTACCACCAGTTCCTTCACAATTCAAGCATGTATATCCTCAAATGACACAAAGGCACAAAGTATAACTCAAATGGTGTCTGTTTTATTTCTCAATTATCTTTATATTTATCACAGATTGCCATATTCAATGTTTTCAATAGAGAAAGGTTGCTCCAAAGGGAGTAGTTGCTCCAAAGGGAGTGTGGGAAAAGGGAGAGTGCTTGTGAAGTAGGACAGATATAAAGGAGGAGAATCCAAAAGATAGACCAAACAATCAGTTTCACATTCTAATATTCTTAGTAAACTGGTTGTGGTTCACAGTGGCATCAGTTTTACAAATATAAAAAGTCCTACCATAGGAAGTCTAGTCACCAGGAATTATCTAGAATCCCCACGTCGGCAGGAAGGAAATTGGCTCCCACCACCACCTAAAGGATTCTACACATGTGGTGCTTGTAACATGTGTGAATCAGGGGTTAATCGTATCAAGGAATTTAGTTATAACACTAAGAAAGTATACAAGATAAATGAATTTATCAATTGTAATAGTGTTGGAGTGGTTTATATAATTCAGTGTGAATGTCATAAGATTTATATTGGGAGCACTAAAAAAGTCTTGAAATTAAGGATTCAGGAACACAAGAGAGCTATTGTCAACAAATACATGAAATCTCCTATTTTCCAACATATTAAAGAAAAACATGGACATAAAGTAGGGATTAAGTTTCATGGAATTCAGAGATTAACACCAAGAGCTAGAGGCGGAGATTGGGAATTGTATTTACGAAAGCAAGAAGCAAGATGGATCAGTAGATGTAGATCGGTGACTATGGGGCTCAACAGTGATAATGAACTGCATTATTTTTTGAGTTAATACGAGGTGAAGGGATAAGAGCTTAATAGAGTAACTTCTGGAGTAGCCATTACCATTATAATTTCGATGAGTGGAGATGAGGTGCACGCGAGGTAACATTAGGATCATAATTGTCTGTGTACGACCAGGTTATTGTATTAATATGAGTATTTGATATTTCGAACTGATTATTGTGGTGATAATTCTAAGTTTGAGATAGACATAATCAGCAGATATATATGGATCGATACTACATGAACTACCTAGGCTAGACATAACTTAACATTGAATAATTTGCCACAACTTAACATGAATAACGACTTTTTCCATTAGGTTGTTAAGGTTATTTGCAAACGTGTTGCATTGTGGGGATTGAGACAAGAATAGACATTTGGACAATCTTATTGTGATGTTAAGGTGTTAGAAAAATAGGTTTTTTTCTATTTGTAAAACCTATGCATTAAGAAGATAAGGTTAAAGAAGTGGCACACAGTATACGAATTATATTATAATGTTCATTATCGTTGAATTATTTTGTGAGAAAAAAGTAATGTTCAATACTCGAATTCAGAGTGAAGGTGTCCCTCTACGGTAGATTTTCCATATTTTATGATGAATTCAGTGATTTTGATGGGACTGGTAATGGTTGATAGGACGCAGTGCTTTTTTTTAAAAAACAGGAAATGCTAAAAAAACACCATAGACCGCAGTGAATACGTATTGATTCATTTGGATTTTGGAATAAAGAAAAAATTTGAAGTTAACATTTGAGAATTTAAAGATGGGGTGAGTGTAAAAACCACCGGTATTAGTTCATTTTGATGCGGAACACAGATATTATTTTAAGAAATCGTATTGCGCATTTAAAAAATAAGTAATAATATAACTACAAAGACGAAGAGCGAAAGTTCTCGGCAATTCAGTATGTCAGTATTACATGCCGATTTTAAAATAGATGTAGTGAATAACTTGGTCAGTTGACCAATAGCAATTCATTTAAGAAGGTGAGAACCAATAGGATGCGATAATAGAAGATTGGCAACATCAGGGCACTTGCTAACGGAAGCAGGCCACGGGACCGCGGTGATCATAAACACCGTCAGCAGTGGTGAATAGTTGATACAGATGGCGGACCACATAGGAAACTGAATGCAAAATAGGGTAATGAGGCTTAGAAATGGTCGCGTATCATTGGTGGCATGGATAATTTGGACTAGAAGCTGATAGGTAATTAGGGGTGGGCGGAATTTGCGTAGTCGCGCTACGCAAAGCTCCGCGAAACGGTAAAAAAATCTCCGCGAGCACGCAAAAAGTTCCGCGAACACGCGGAATTGCTTGTTCCGCCCGTTCGCGATGCTTTTTTCCTGTTCGCGAACGCTGTTTGAGTGCTCGGGGAGAAATATCTCGCGAACACGCACTTTGAAAACGCGAACAAGCAAAAAATTCCGCGAAGCGGCCGATCGCGGAATTTTTGGCAATTCCGCGTTCTCCGCGGAACGCGAAATTACCCAAATTCCGCAAATTCCGCAAGCGGAACGGAATTTACCGCCCAGGCCTAGTAATTAGTATGTTTAAATACGAACAGTCAGTCAAAGTTCCCCAACGGCGGGATTTATTGGACTGGCTGTTCGGGGAAAGGACTGATGGAGTTCCTAACGGTGAGTGAATGACTTGTGATTTGGTTATTTCGAAGCATGAATGCGTATTGAGGGAAGTTTGTGTAGGAACGAGAAGTGGGGCTAGAATAGTTCGATATTATCATGACATTAATTTGGTCAATTAAAGTTTGCAGACAAGGTAATGGGCAGATACACAAGAGAACTTTGATATATAACATAAGAACCCTTTTGTTTAAATTTCAGTACTAAACTAGGAGCGATTAAGACTATGAAGGAAAGTTGATGGAAATCGTTACGCAAGTGTTGCTGGATTATAGTTAACATATAGGTACGTCTTTTGACATTATATGAATATTGAGGGACACTTGAACAATAAATGATTTCTAATAAGGAATTGTTTTTGACTAATTAGGTTTCATGATAGTGATACAAGAAGATTAACAAAATTCTTTGGACATTGGATCTAGAATATTAGGATTGGAAAAAAATTTAAGGTAATCATCATTAATATCAGGTTAATGCGAATTGATAGACCAATGATGGAGCTATTCTATAAATACATATAATGAGAAATGGTTGAAAATAATATACAGGGAATTTTGTAATTATTTAAAACTGATGCAATAATAATGAAATACACAGATTATTCGCTGACAGACAATTGTGGAACATCAAGATGATGTTTTGTAACGTTTTTATTACCATTTAAATGTGAAGTGACCGTGACTGTCGAATTTTAAATGTTGATGAATTAAACAGCAGCATTTTTTGTAAAATGGCTTCTATCCTGTGAGATGTACATCTAGAATGGAGATAGGCAGGCCAGATGACGATAACATCAGAGTAATAGTTACAAAAAATGATTAGTTAGAATAGAGTTAATAATTATACTTTTTGGATTCATGTATAGATATTACATTGATGAGTGTATATATTTCGTTTTTGTTTTATTACAGCCCTGATGAAGTCCTGAGGAAGGACAAAACGCGTAGGCTGTAACGAATTTATGGCTGTGAAGAATTGATGGCTGTACAGAATTGATGAAATTATCTCAAAATTTGTGAAGAAATTGAAATTGTTGAAAAGAACTTGATGGAACTGATGCATTTTCGTGAATAAAGCTTCAACATTGAAACTGCTTTGGAAACTACTGGCCTGTGGACTGAATTTCGTTCATTAATAATACGATAATTGATTGATTACTATTGAATATTGATTAATGCTCCTCTTTTCATGTATAAATTTTGCATAGGTGTGGCCTTTAAGCGGTGGACCACTAGGAGTTGAGCATAAAACATTGTTGAATCACTGTTGAAATCTGACTAGTGCACACGAGTTTGATCCCTTTACCGCTGGGGGTAGATGATTACAGTTTTACAAATAGGCCTGTCCCTCATGCATTTGCAAGTATTTATTATTTTCTGATGGTGCACAGAGTTTATTCATCTGTGAAAAGGGGCAGGGATGGGATGTCGTCGGGTACAGGCTCACTGGGGGAGAGTGTTGACGTTTCGACCCTGGGGCATAGAGGATAATTTGTTCCTCTGCAGGCGGGTCTTCCTCAGGACAGGGGCGGGGGGGCAACCTAGGATGAGGTGAAGTCAGGATTACAGCCCCTCAGGTGGCAGTCCGCACTGAATCTGCGGTGTGGCTAAAGTTAATCATAGAAGAATCGTGCCTGTAGTGTTTGAAGAAATCAATCAACAGGGTGAGTAAATCACCCACAGCAACTCATTCTGTAGTCTAAGCGCAGCTCAGGGGATCCGTGCTGAAGTCCTCGAGTCAGACTGTTGGGGGGGTCAGTCCATCAGCAGACATCTTAGGGTGCAGGTCAGATTGGACTCCTCTGCAGAGTATTGGTAATAAACAATTGTTTTGTATTCTCTACTGTCTGACCGACTCTTCATTTTGTGGAAGGCGATTAGGAGGTTGTAGAAAACCCGGGAGGCCCTTTTCGGGCCACTTCCTTCATTGGTGGTTATCAGAATGCATGAAACCATGTAGGTGAAAACTTGGGACAGATCAGCATTGTTTGCCAAAATTATCAATCCCACTGGATATCAAGGTAGGATTATTAATGTTTTGGGGTATATGTGGTCTAATATTGGGTTTCGTGAGAAAAGAATACAAGGTACAGTTTATATAGGTTGCTTGGGGTTTCCAATATTTGAGTTCATTCATCACTATGGTCCCCACATCATAATTAATTCTTGTTGTGAAAATAAAGTCATGTAGTGGAAGACATCAGTGTAGTGAAGATAGTGGAGAACGTTAAACAACCAACCTCAGGCCTGTCGCTGGGTACACATATAAGATCACTTTGAAGAGGAAGCCCAGGAGAACACAAATTGGCACAACACAGAAAGCTAGAGAGATGTTGGAGGACATGGTTAAGGACAATGTAAACAGAACCAGCAGAATCCACAGAGTGATCTTCTCCCTAATTGCTAGGAAACCCAATAGCAAGTTGAGGTTTTACTTAGATCTTCAAACCCTCAACCAGAACATTGAAGTGGACAGCTTTCCATTATCAAATATAGAGGAGATGGTTTTACTGTTGAAGAGTGCAAGAGTATTTTTGAATCTTGATCTTCACAGTGCCTACCATCAGGTCAGGTTACATCCTGAGACAAAGAAACAGACAGCTTTCATAACAACTGAAGGTGTGCTTCAGTTTAACCACCTTCCACTTGGCTTGGCTTCAAATGGGAGCATTTTTCAAAGATTTATGATGTAAATACTTAAGGGTAAGAAACAAGTTGTCTTCTTCCGGGATGACATATCTCTGGTGGTTCGGTTGAGGAACACAACTTGATTCCGAAGCACGTGTTGGACAAGATAGGGAAAGCAGAGCTGACTTTACATGAGAATAAATGTGAGTTTTTGAAGTAGGAGGTTGAATATCTGTGATACATGCTGAGTGTACAAGGGGTTAAACCGAAACCGGACTTGGAAGGGGCCATAAGATTTGCCCCAGAACCATGTGACAAAGAGGATTTGAGGTCCTTGATGGGCCTGGTGCAGTATTATGACAAATTTGTCAAAAATGTTTCAGAAAAAAACATAAACCCTGAAGCTTCTGTTGCAAAACACATCAAAATTTGAGTGGAATTTAGAACAAGCCTGAGCATTTGAAACTGTGACAGTTTAAATTGCATGTTCAGATATTTTAACGCTATTTTACAAAAATTGCAATACTGTTGCCCCTGTTGATGCTAGTGCAGTGGACATTGGGACTTTTTTTTAATCACAAAAATAGTCAGGCAGTGAGAAAACAGATTATTTTGCCGCTCACACTCTGCTACACAGAGCATCAATACTCTATCATAGAAAGGAAGGCATTGGAAGCACCTTGGGTGATGAAACACTATAAGACTTACATTTAGGGGATATATATTTTATTGTGTATCATCGTACATCATGGGTTCCAGGGTTCGGTTTTTGCCATGGGCTCCAAGTTCAATTTAGCTTTTGCTGAATGGAGGAGAGCTTCGTTACTTGCTAAGGTCTGCACTCAATAAACTTGGGAGATAACAGCAGTAAGTTTGGTTCCTGTACTACACATAGACTCGGGCAGTCTATAAGTTTAGACACCCTTCCTATTCCTGAATTGTACAATAGCACAGCAGATTGATAATTCACATATATCTTGGTATATTTTAGTTAAGTAAATTGTAAATAATCCCATTAAAAATAAAAGATAATTGAACTATTAATTTTTAATGAAATGGCAGTGTACAAACGTAGGCAATCGTTCTTATAAAAAGCACGCTGAGACGAATTCAGTCTAAGTTGCGCTATATAAACTGCAATAATTTCATTATAAGCAGAACCCATTTAGTTTCCATTGCTCTTGCTCCTTCCCTTTCCCCAACCAAGCAGAGGAAAATAGTAAGCCGCTGAGAGACTACACCTGGGACAATGTCACAACCAGTCAGGGTCAAGATGGTTGCCATAGAAAAATCCTCCTGCCTCCCTAATAACTCAGAATAATAATACTTGTAATGTAGAAAACAATTAAAATCATACTCAGGAGAAACATATATGGATGTAGGAATGGGATAATAAACACTTGGCCACAGGCTACAGGTACTCAGGTTCTCTTCACCTCATGGAATGGCATGGGTTACTGTTGGAAATGGCCCTTTTTTAAGGGTCACCCCCAACCTTTTTGCCATACTTCTCCACTTTTCAGACTTCGTTTTTACTAGTATTAGGACTCTGAGTACTTTGCCACTGCTAACCAGCGCTAAAGTACACATGCTTTCTCTTCTAAAACATGGTAACATTGACTCATACCCAATTGCCAAATTTAATTTACTTATAAGTTTCTAATAAAGTGCACTACATGTGCTCAGGGCCTGAATATTGAATGCTACTAGTGGGCCTGCAGCACTGCTTGTGCCACCCACTTAAGTAGCACTCTAACCATGTCCCAGGCCTGCCATTGTAGAGCCTGTGTGTGTAGTTTACACTTCCATTCCGACCTGGCAAAATAGAGCATTTGTCAGGTCCAAACCTTCTCTTTGTATAAATATAAGTCACCCCTAAGGTAAGCCCTAGAGAACCCAGAGTGCAGTGTATTTAAAAGCAGGACATGTACTTTTAAAATTTACATGTCCTGCTAGTGAAAAACTCTCAAAGTTGTTATTCACTACTGCAATACCTATCTGTCCAATAGGATAACATAGGCAGCCCTGCCAAGTGTAACACATCACGCTTTACACTAATGCATTTTAAGTTACTTTACCACATTACCGCAAGTAAAAATATTGTCACGCAAATCAGCTATCAAAAAGACCACCTGCACCACCCCACGAAGAGGCGCACTAGTAATGTAATAAATAAAAAGCGGTCTCTCAGTGCGCTAAAATTGACTTGCTCTACCTACGCCTCTGACAATTTTCTCTCACAGTAGTGAAAAAAAACTGTTTAAAAACAGATCAAGCCACCGTGAGCTGCTCGGGTTATGCAGACCAAGTGGGCTAAACATAAACAACAACAGTGACTGGCCCGCCAGCAGCAGCACATGGATCTGGCAGCATCGACCTTGCCTCGTTTTACGGCATCACAACTCACACGTCATAAGGCGGCGGGCAGCAACTTTTATTTTTTTTGCCGTGCATGCGCCAGTAGGAGAAATGTAGCCTGGAGCATTTCCGTTCTGTGCCGTCTCTTACCGAATGCATCCCCATCTATTTTAACTGTGTTGGCCCAGGAGGAGGGAGCCCCATTAAGCACTCATCAGGGTCTCGAGATTGATCCCAGGGGTCGGAAGCCAATGATCACTAGGTTGCTTTCACTCCTTGAATTCAATATCGATCACAGTCACATCAGGTACTATAAGTCTGCCCAACCAGCCCTCTAGGGTGGGGGCAATGCAGCACTGATGCCGGGCGGGAAGGGCCAGCCCCAGTTGTACAGCCAGTCGCCATCACAGCCTGCCAATAAGTGGCAACTCCTCTCCCCAGCCAGAACAGATTTCACAGCTTCTCACCCCGGCGGTCGGACAAGGGATGAGCTAAGTCAGCTGACTCAAGTTTCAGGAGGTTTTCTCTGCTAGTTTAGGGCAGGGGCTGAAATCAACTCCCTTCTCCAGTCTCATTGGGTCATTCTTCCCCAGGCGTCTTGTCTCCCAGCCCCAGTTGCACAGTCAGTCCCCTGCCGGCCCTGGATAAGTCAACAACGGAACTTCTCACACTTGACCACCACATGTGTTTGTGTGGGGTTGGGTGGTGGTGCACACAGTGTTCGTCCCAGCGTGTGAAAACATTTAATAAAAAGCGCGACCTGGGATCACCAGTTCAGCTAGCCACACCCCTGTTAGAGCAGCCCTCTACAACGCGGCTGCTTGGCTCTGCAGAGAATGGAGTCCTGACTCACAACAGACTGATGCCCTGAGAGTCCGGTCTGGTGCCTGCCCAACGCAACAAGTGGCACACCAGAGCAGCACTCAAAAGCTCAGCAATAAGCAATATTAAGGCAGCGAGAGGTAATCAACCAATAAGTGCACCAGGCAGAGGTGGCAATGCTTAGCGGCGCTGCAACATTTGAAAGGCTGCTGAGAGTGGTGGTAAGTAGTGGCCATGCTAATAGTTTCTCAAGTTATGCTATGGTGGTGGTCATGATTATAATTGTAGATTTAGGATGAGCTCGCCTGCAGTGTTTACCACTAAAAGCATAGTCAGTTGGTGTTAGACTTGACATCTTTTTGCATGTTTCCCCTGAGTTTTTGCTTTCTGGCCTCCCGGTTTTGACTCTGTTTTTGCTGGCTTAGTGTCTCTGCGCACTTTCTCACTGCTGATCAGTGTTAAGGTGCAAGTGCTCCTGTTGTAAACTGTGTTATGGATTGGTGATTCCATGATTGGCATATTTGATTTACTTGTCAGTCCCTAGTAAAGTGCACTGAGTGTGCCAGGGCCTGTCAATCAAATGCTGTTAGTGGGCTGCAGCACTGGATTGTGCCACCCACGCAAATAGCCTGTAAATGTAACTCTGGCCTGCCATTGCAGAGCCTGTGTGCAGTCTGGGACTGCCATGTCGACTTGGCAAGTGTACCCACTTGCCAGGCCCTAACCTTCCCTTTTCTTACATGTCAGTCACCCCTAAGGTAGGCCCAAGGTACCCCTGTGGGCAGGGTGCAGTGTATGTGAAAGGTAGAACATGCCCTGGTGTGTGTGGCATGTCCTGATAGTGAATTACTGGCAATTTCGTTTTTCACTATTGCAAGGCTACCTGTTCCCATAGGACAGAATGGGGAGTTTGTTTATAACATCTTATAAACATAACTGGCCCTGGGAACTAGGTAGGGGAATGAAGTTTAGTATGTCTGAACTCAGAATCTAAAGATGCATCTTTTAGTGAAGGTGATTTTTACATTCTGTGTTTGAAAATACCACTTTTAGAAAGTAGGTATTTTCTTGCTCAGGCATCCAGTAGGCCTCTGCTGGGTTTGTGGATTGACTGTCTGGGTTTTGGATGACAGGGGCTGGGGAGGAGCAATGGCTCCAGATAGTCTAGGTGGGTCTGGAAAGGGCTGAATAGACCTGGGCTGCATTTAGAGTAGGGGGAGGAGATTTCCTTTCACCTGAATGGGCCTGGTCTGCCTCAGACAATGCCGTCTCCACCTCCTGCCAGGAAGCTACACCAGAGAGGACAGAACTGGTTTTGGCTGGGCACAGACACTCTCTGCCGGAGAGGACAAAGGATTTTGGGCTATAAAAACTGTGGCCCAAACCCCTGAACTTTAGAACTCTTTTGGACCAAGAAGACTGCCAAGAATAAGAGCTGGAGAAGCTGTGAGGAGGAACTACCACTTTGCTGAGTGCTTTGCTGTGTTGGCCTGCAGTGGCTGCTTCTGTCTTGGGCAGTGAAAGGACTGAACTAAACTTTCTGCAATCTATTTTTGTGAGTTTCTCCAAGCGCTTGAGATAGAGTTTGCCCCCTGTTCAAGAAGTCTCAGGAACAGCAAAGACTTCAAGTTCTTCGGCCCTCAGCACTGGGGACTGTGTGTTTTGTGCTGCAACAGAAGAAAAAGCAACCCGACGACGTCTACGACATCGCTGCTGACTCCGTGTCCTGAAGGCACCGCAGAGGGCACCACCACAATGCCGCACCGCGAACCTTGTCTCACCGACGATGCCTGCTAATGCCGCCACCAAGCCGCTGCTCGCACC
Source organism: Calotriton arnoldi (assembly GCA_963921515.1). Lineage (NCBI taxonomy): Eukaryota > Metazoa > Chordata > Amphibia > Caudata > Salamandridae > Calotriton > Calotriton arnoldi. Next base: position 574,083 of record CAWUFW010002477.1, on the reverse strand, counting down.
ACGACCTGTGGGCACCGCACTCCGCATCTCCTTGCTTCACGACACCGCCTTGGTATCCCCGCCGCCGCCGCTCGATGCCGAAATCAACGCCGCTGCTTGCACCGTGGTTCGAGGGACCGCTTGTAAGGTTACACGATGCACCGCCCTCAACCCGCACTGAAGCCTTGACCTACCGACGCCAGCACCATCGACTCCAGTTCGTCAGCCGACTACAGCGCTTCAGCAATGACGACACTGCTGCTTGCACCGTGACCTGTCAGCACCACGACGAGCAGCGCATCATTTCGCACTTCGACCCTGGTCTCACCGACGACGCCATCTGACACCGCCACCGAGCCGCTGCTCGCACCGCAACCTGAGGGCATCGCACGCCGCATTGCTGCTCTTCGCAACACAGCACCCGACGCCTGCCGACGCCAGCGCTCCTGACTTCAACTGCGAGGAGTTCAATCTGCAATGCGTGTGACTTCAAGGGCCGGACGACTTCTGCACCGACCTCCGGAACCGACGCCTGCGGACGTCGTGCTTTCGGAAGCTCAACGAGAGGTCGCCGACGCCCTGCATTTCTAAAGGTACTGTTTTGCGGGTTTCCCAGACACCGTATATGGCCCGGGATCCCGCAGTCAGCCAGAACTGTTTGGATTTGTTTGTTCACAACGCCGTGATAGCCCCGGATGGAGCTATCGACTTCAAGGAACTGTATTTCAAGGTTATTTTGATAACTGAAGATTTCTAAGTACTGTGTTGTGGATTTTTATCGTTTTGGTCTTGTCTTAAGTATTTAAAAATATTTAATATTTTTCTAAACTGGTCTGGTGTCTCTTTGTAGTGCTTACACTATATTACTATTGGTTATGTGCAAATGCTTTACACACTGCCTCTAAGATAAGCCTGACTGCTCGTGCCAAGCTACCAAGGGGGTGAGCAGGAGTTATTTTAGGAGTGTAACTCCCTTACCCTGACTAGGAAGAAGGGTCCCTATTTGGACAAAGGTACCTACCTCTGCCAACTAGAGACCCCCATTTCTAACAGCTGGTAAGTGGCCAGTAGGATGAGGCGTTACTAATCCCTAGGTGATCTGTGGCAGAGGGTAGCTGGGCTGATGACATCAGAACATCAGGACTGTGTAATTGCTCTGGGTGATTTTACTAATTTTTATACTGGCAGGATGACTAGACTTCATTGCTTGATTTTGCTCAAAAGAAGGTGTCACTCATAATCATTAAAATGTCACTCATAATTACACTGAAATTATGAAAATGGCACACATAGCAATCTGAAACCTTGGCTGCTATGCATAGGGATTACGTTATTACATCTTATAAGTGCAATTCACAATCTGGAAGAGATAAACTTTTCAAGTTTAGTGTCTGTAGAATCGCAATTTAAAATCACAACTTACGGTGGAGTTGGATTTTAAATTGCAATTATAAAAAATTGCCTCTTTTGCAAAGTTGCCATTTTCTTACTTTAGCCATTTGGTGCCTACTGCCTGTCTCTGATCCCTTGTCTGGCGGTGTGACAGCCAAACACAATGGAAGCTTAGGTGTGACTTAATGGGCCATCCAGGGAGGTCGGAAGGGAGGAGCTGGACCCAGCCTCACTTTCATCTGAATAGGCTGTGTCCTTTCCCGACACAAAGGTCTGCATACCCCTTGGTAGTGAGTCTGGAACCAGGGCAGGAAGGGAGTACCTCTGTGCACTTAAAATACCTGTCTTTGAAGTCTCCCCCACTTCAAAGGCCCAACAGGGTATACGTACAGGACCTCTGACACCACCACTTCAGTACACTTCTGGACCTGTGACTACTCTGCAAGGGAGATGGACTGCTGTGCTGCTGAAAGAACTGCCACTCAGCTGGACTGCTGCTTTGATGGACGCCTGCCTTGGTGTACTGCACTGCTGCCTGCTTTTCTCCTGCCTGGGTAAGAAGGACTGCTCCTGCATCACTTGAATCTAGAGTGACCTAAAGGAAAGGGCTAGCTGGCTGTACACTTGATCTGAAGTCTCAGGGACATAAAAGACTTCCAACCCCCCTGATTCTGCACCTGGAGTCTGCCATCTGTGAGTCTTCCCTGCCAAGAGTAGCCACCCCAGTCCTAAACCCTTGCAAGTGAGCCTAAGGTGTTTGCTCCAGCAGAACTGATGCATCTTCTGCCGAACCAATGCATCGCCACTACTGCCGGATCGGCACCAGCGCATCGCCACTGCTGCGTGGATTGGCACCGACGCATCACTGCTGCTGTGTGGATCGAACTCGACACATCGCCTTCTAAACCGCCACTGCACGATGCTCTTCCCAGCACAAGGTCCCCACATCCCTGTTGGCACCAGTCTTGATGAAGACACCGAAACTCTGCACCATAGCTTCCCCGCTCATCAGAGCCGACGCATTGCCTCAACTGCACAACACATCCTCGACACTGGTCTTCACATCGCAAGCCGCATCAACAGGATCCTCAACGTCGATGCAGCAGGATCTCACACCACAGCCTCGCTGCATCTCGGAACCGGGGCATCGCCTCTGCTGCGCATCCTTGACCTGAACCCATGCAATGCTCCACAAAACTCAATATTTCAAGTTCTACTTATTGGATTTTTGTCGTTATCGTCTTGTTTTTGTAAAGTTAGAACTATTTTTCCATCTTGGTGTGGTATCTTTTTTTGTGGTGATTTCACTGTTTTATAGTTTGAAGTGTTTCACAAATATCTTACACACTGTCCCAGTCAACCAGTAACCCAATTTCTAACAGTTACATACATACAGCAAAAGTTAGTACAGTTCCACACACCATCCCCAAAAGAGGAGAGCACTTACCACATATAAACTATATAGACTAGGAAGGTAACTGGACGATGCTCTTCCCAGCACAAGGTCCCCACATCCCTGTTGGCACCAGTCTTGATGAGGACACCGAAACTCTGCACCATAGCTTCCCCGCTCATCAGAGCCGACGCATTGCCTCAACTGCACAACACATCCTCGACACTGGTCTTCACATCGCAAGCCGCATCAACAGGATCCTAAACGTCGATGCAGCAGGATCTCACACCACAGCCTCGCTGCATCTCGGAACCGGGGCATCGCCTCTGCTGCGCATCCTTGACCTGAACCCATGCAATGCTCCACAAAACTCAATATTTCAAGTTCTACTTATTGGATTTTTGTCGTTATCGTCTTGTTTTTGTAAAGTTAGAACTATTTTTCCATCTTGGTGTGGTATCTTTTTTTGTGGTGATTTCACTGTTTTATAGTTTGAAGTGTTTCACAAATATCTTACACACTGTCCCAGTCAACCAGTAACCCAATTTCTAACAGTTACATACATACAGCAAAAGTTAGTACAATTCCACACACCATCCCCAAAAGAGGAGAGCACTTACCACATATAAACTATATAGACTAGGAAGGTAACTGGAAGAGGGAAACTGAAAAACAGGTGACTGGAGTTCAGCAAGAAATGCTACTAGAGAGGAGCAAATCCCTAGGGAGAATCAAAGGGTGTCAGAAGAAAACAGCAAACGTGCTGTAAGTGGAGTTCAGATGGAAATTTGACGAAACCCAATTGCCAGGCATCGAGTAACAGCTCAAATCTGCCTCCATTCTGGCTCTCTCCTTCCTAACTGGGAAATAAACAGCTGTCATCTTGGATTTGAGAAGTGGCATGTTAACTAAGCAAAATTGCAGTCATTTCCAATTAGGAATCGTGTAGACCTACCAATAATGTCCACCACGAGTAGGCAGAGAGATATGAGAGTGAAGAGGAATGGAGCAGGGCTGGTTTGAACATTTTGCCAGGGCTGATATTAGTTTCCAGTACGTCCCTGCATGACACTACGCCAATTCCCATTGCTCTCCCTATTTTGCACCCTTCACGGAGCCCTGCTCAGCACGAGAGATGGTTCCAAGCAACCCACTCCAAGGTAGCACTAATTACTAATTGCTGATGAAACGTCAACGAGCAGGCAATGCCAAAGTCCTGACAGACAAGGAATGTGATGTCTTCAGCAGTCACAGTGTGCATGATGCCACCTCTGCTACACCTGGCATTTTGGTCAATCAAGTTCCACAAGTGATAGTTGTTTGCTTGAGAGGAAGACACATCTTCCAGAAAACAAAAGATGTAATACTACAGTACATTTTCTTTATTCTACAGGCATAGTCTCTGAGTAAGTAAATACTTTTGCATTTGTTTAACTTCGAAATATTTTAGAATATTACGTAATGTCACAGTTGTATTTGATTTTGAAATTAATTGCACTTACATAAAATAAAGATTAAAAGTGCGGATTATAATTATAGTAAACTTTGGGGCAGATTTACAAGCCCCCTGCGCCACCAGTACGTCACTTTTCGTGACGTACTGGTGGCGCAGGGGGCTCCTCGATATTTACAAGGAGAGGAAAAGCCACCATGCGTGACTTTTCCTCTCCTTGTAAATACCGTCCCTTCACACGCAGCACTTTGCGGTGAAGGGGCGTTCCATGGGTGTTGCTGTGTGTGTTCCCACGCAACACCCATGGAACAAGACACATCTCCAGAATTACGAGAAATCGTAACTCTGGAGATGCGACTGAAAGCTACGCCACCCTAGAGGTGGCGTAGCGAGGCGCACCGAGGAGAAATGTTTTCATTTCTCCTCGTTTTCCTCTTTCAATGCGTGCTGCATTCTGCAGCACGCATTGAAAGAGGAAAAGCCTGTACTGATTGTTTTTGTGCAGAAAGGTGCCCCTTCCTGCACAGAAACAATCTCCCCATGGCGCAGGCATCCTTGCACCATGGTGCAAGGGTGCCTGCGCCGGCGCTTGGCAGCTGTTTGTGCGCCAGCGCAGGGAAAGCACAGGAATGCGACATATTCTTGTAAATATGTCGCATTCCTGTGCTCTGAAAGTGCCGCAGCGTGGCGCAGCCAAAGGGCTTGCAGCGCCACGCTGCGGCACTTTCTTGTAGATCTGCCCCCAGGTCTTATTCTGTCTGGGTTTAGAACACCGAATCCTGCAATACCCTCTGTTGTATAAAATAATTCCGAGTCCTTGTTGATATGACAAGATGTAACCACGTGATTATGAGCAATAATTATTATTGCCTAGGGGTTTCATTCTTTCTGACCTAGTTCCAACTCCTATGCGTACAAGTAGAAGGATGGGTATTTGTCAAGAGAATTACTAGAAAGAGCAGTTGTATTCACATATTAGCAAATTCCATGTTTTGACTAAAAAAAACTGCACAATTGTGAAAGTAACTTTAATAAGTAGATGATATATGGCCAAACATATTTTTGTTCATGGATAGATGAGTTCTTTTCTCGCAAAGTCTTCGCTGAATTAATGTTGCCAGACTAGCACATTTTTTTGTTCCGTTATGTAAACTTTGTATTTCCTGCAGTGTACCAATGTCACACATTTAAATCCTCTCCCGGGTAAGACAGCAGAATGGCTTGATTACTTATCAGTTATCTTCATTAACTGAAGTCCAGGTCTGCCTCTCAGAGGATCTTACAACATGAGGCCATATACATTAAGGAAATTGACGAGGAAGATGGAGCAATGCTTTACGTCCTTCAATGTTCACTGAAAAACAACACAGTTATGACAGTCCTTATTTTGCAAATTTTGTGTTTCATGTATATATTCAGACTTACACTTGGAAAGGAGCGCCCCTACCCTGTCTTCCTGTTTTGTGAGATGTTCTGAGTTATGTCATCACGATAATGCAACTAAGACCATAAAATATGGTGAATCCAAACCAGAAGGACTTAACCTCACAGTGGACCACATAATCAACAATCACCTTGTGCATGTTCTCCATTAAAAAATTGCAAACATTTGGTTTATTACACAAATAAATGTTTTGTTTGTTTTTTGTTACCATTAATTATCCTGAAATGTACTGCTCCTTGCTTCACTCCAAAGCCAAAACAGACCTTCATAGAATGCTTCTTCTACAGCTTCTCTGTTAATAATTCTCGGGAATATCCAATATCAGAATTGTCCCTTATCTTAAAATTCTACTTTGGGCAATTTTTGGAAGCACATGCTGAAGGTCTCTCCCGGTACATTTAAATCCACAATTCAAGATGCAAAAAATTTTCATGAATGCTTTTTTAAATGCTGGGTGACATAATGGATAAATAAAGGGATTAAGTGAGGAATTAAGGTAAGTCACTAGATATACAGTATCAGACCACTCTCTTGGTATACAATTAGGGTGGCATATTTTTGAACAACCAAAAGCAGAGTGAAGGGAGCCCAGCACAGGAAAAATGTGCCCACAAGAATTGATAAAGACTTGACAATCTTCATGTCCGTAGCCAATAATGTATTCTGTGTTATCTGATTAGATAGTTTTAATTTGTTTCCTGTATTTGGGTCTGGTGCAAATATTTCATTCAAAGAGTCATTGGGTAAAACATTCTTAAGTACTTGTATTTTATTTAATGGTGAAGCATGCCTCTTACTGCTCTTTGGCTCTGAAGACGTGCTGTTGCTTGTTTTCTTTTTTTGCACACATGGTATGGTGAATATTAGTGTGTTACCTCTTCTTATGTTGGATGTACCTTTATGTTCAACCGCTGGCTTCTGTTTAGCTTTAACGCGCTTTCGTATATTCATTTGAAGGTAAAAGTTGAAAAAAAGTATACAAACAACAGGTATAAAAAAGTATGTCACTGCAATTGAAGATGACCAAAACTTGGAATATTGAGTGTAGAGGAAGTCAGGTTCACATTCCCCCTCTGGAATGATGCTGTAGCCTGCCACGTATTCCCAAAATATTATTAGAGGCCCATAAGCAAAGAAACCGATGACCCACGTTGACACCATCTTCAAGACTGCTGACTTAATTAAGTGCTGTTGTTCTCTGTAGGCAATCTTAAAAATTAAGATGATAAAGTTGAATTATGTAACTATGTATTTGGATGAACATATTTTACATATAAACAAACACATACAAATAAAATGGAAACAGGATACGGTGTTGCAATTCTCTCTTAGGTTAGGTTAATGTTTCTCCTGGGAATTGATGGTGAACTCATCCTCATCACATCTGTTGTGATGGGGTGCCCATGGCATGAGTCATCACAAACAAATGCTGATTCGAGTGGGGAATATCCAGTTCTATGTTTCTTACCTTAAAGGGGACTCAAAATGATTTCTTAAGTTCGCAATATTTTGCATTTTTGCAGCCCTATATTTTGACATCAAGTTGGCGTCGGTCTTCTAAAATTGAAGTCACAATGTACTTTTCCGGTAGAGTTATCACTAGGGTCATTCCTATGGTACCCAACTTGCAACGTGTGAGGGGAACAGAAAGGCCTTAAACTTGGTGACATGAGCCATGTTATTCACAAAATCATCCTAATTTATGATATGTGATGACGGAATACTAAAAATACTTTCATTAAGAACACCCTTTAAATGTTAATAGAAAAACTGTTTTCGCATTGAAATGTTTTTAATTTGACATCAAAGAAGAAAGTGGTGGCGCAAAATCTTTTTCCACAGTCAGCACCTTTATTGAATCTGGTCGAAAGACAGCTTTCGTATGTGCTAGAGTTCATGTAATGTACACATAGAGAGGGACCTTGGACAGACTCTTTCAGCCATTACTTGTTATTGTAAATCAGAGAGCTCAGATGTGCAATACTAAAATGCTGCATCTTAATTTGCTCCTAGACAGTTGATATCTACCCTGGAGCTTAATCACTTGAGATAAGCCTAATTACAGCAGCAGACCATTTATAACATCTTCTTGCCCTAACAGCTGTCTGTGATAATCACGGGGGCATATTCTCAAGGAGTAAGCGCCGAATCATCGGCACTTTAGCGCCGCAAAAGTGGCGACAGATCCATCGCCCCATTCTCAAGCTGGTGCAAACTGCCGACATCGCCAGTTACCCAGCAATAGCTGGCGCAAATAACATCGCCACGGATGAGAGCGACAACTAACACTAATGATATGCAGAGTAGGCGTTCCCGTGCAAAAACACACGAATACACAACTCCGCCATATTCTCAACGACCAGCCAGATCTGCGCTGCGACCCAAAAACAGGCGATAAGGCGGGTTAGCAGCAGGGATCTAACACCTGCCTTTTACTGGTGTAAAGCAGGACGACAACATGCAGCATGAAAGGGAGCCCAGCACAGAGCCACATCTGAAGACCAACACATGTCATGGAGCCACTGACCATGCAGCCCGGAGACCCAAGAGGGCCACAACACCCACTGCCACCACCCCCAGACCACCCCCCCATTCCCCCCCCAGACTACCACTGAGGCAGCGCAGAACAAGACAGCTGACCTCCCGAAAACGGCATGGCCCCTCAGCCACACAATTGCAGAATGTGGGGAGAGGTGGGAGCCAAGTATGTGCGAAGGAGGAAAGTGACCCATCAATAAGAATGTACACAATGCCAAGTGTGGCGGTGATGTGCTGGACTGACTTCAGTATGCAGAGCACAGACATGTCCATGTGGACATACACTGATGGTGTGTGTAGTGTTGTGGACAGTGGACGCAACCATGTCACCTCAGGCAGTGGGGAAGACCCCGGTCATGTAGCTGTGTCGTCCCCCCTGTAAGCGTAAGCGGAGTGGGCTGGGCCGGCGTACGCCAAGCCAGCATAGGGGTGTGAAGGATTTGCCCTGGGCTCTGGGCATGGTTCAGTCCAGGCCTGGACAAGGAAGTAACTAATGAGTGTGTCACTGTTGTAGTGTCGGCGCCACCCAGTCCGCAATCGACAATGTTGCAATGTAGCATGCACCCGGAGGGCAGGCTCGCACGAACAGGGAAATGAAGGAGCGCAAGACCGCTCGGGGACTTGGCTCATACATGCCAAGTGTTGTGTGTATCTGTATTGCCGCAGCATGAGCCAAATGCCTAGCCTTAATTGCAGCGCGAGTGCAGCCAGGCATGAACCCTACATCTGTGTCCGCCCTATCCTTCCCACAGGCCTACACTCACGTGGCTGCCCACCTTCAACGGCCAACATCACAGTGTCGTTGTCAGGCTTGTGGACATGCGCAGACAGGCATGACAATGGTGTGCTGTAGGAGTGGAAGTGATGCAACCGCGCAGCGCACACAGGTAAATTGGCTCGGGGGGAGGGAGGAGCAGCTGTGAGGCAACGTAACACACAGTGATGCCGCTCATTTGCCACATGCAACACATGTCAAATTTGGATCCCAAAGTCGCACACATCCCACCCCACCCCCAACAAGCCACTTCACATTTCCTGACTGCATGCAGATGAGAAACTAACATTAGGGATGAAAGCTCCTTTGTCTGGACTATCAGGCGGAAGCACATCTGCACCTCCGACCTCGGAATTGCATGTGCCCGGCACCCCCTGACAGATACTAGAGCAGCTGATGCCTACTCCCACACCACGCACAGCCCGACTAAAGACCAACGTATACACACCCCACACACAGAAGTCCTTGCTCGAAGTTATCTTGCATGGAATGGCCTTCATACTTACTCCCACACCATCCCAGGCGTACAACCGTTGCACACTAAAACAACCCATTGATCCGAGCTGTGGCATTTCATCCACAGAACTGGCTCAGGTCAGAACAGTGCCGCTTCGACCAGAGCCACTGACGCAATGGCAGAACATCCCAGACAATTGCACAACCCCTGTCAGGTGGAACCGTACCGTGCACGTTTGCTGCCTTTACTGGGGGCACTGCCATTGGCAGTGCTGCGGATCAGTTACCGGCTAAGGTTCCGCCTTGCCAACATCACCTGCGTTCAGCCTGTGTTGCATTGTCGATCGTGCATATTCGAGTGGCCCATGGATGTCTGCCTATCCAACAGGACGGTAGCTGAACTGGATCTTGACATGTGTGTGCGCCCCCTGTTGGCCCACGATCAGGAGTGTCACTGTGATACCCGTTTATGGGATGCCTTGATACTTGGCATGCATGCTGGCAGCTGGACCTGGGAGATTGCACAACTCCTCATGTGCAGTGACCACATTGAGCCGCTCCCCTATTGGGCTGTAGTGCTAATTGGTGAAAGGGGGTGGACGCAGCACATCTGTCCGGACCTGCTAATGGATGGCCTCACCGTCCTCTTTGATGAAGTCGACAACGACCTACGGAGCTGCAATCGCTTTCATGGACGAGTAGCTACGTACCTGCAGCCACAACAGATTGGAACCCATTGCACATGTCCCAACACCTTGGTGCATCTTGGAGATCTGGTCACATGTCCCACGACAACAGTGGACATGGCGGCATTCGCCTGGACTCCGAATACATGAGCGGACAACAATGCGGGTTGACACACACCTGTGAAGGGTGAGGCACTCCCCCGGAGTGGACAGCGGCGCCTGGCAACGTTCCTCATATTCCTGACATACTGCTGCATTGGTCTGCATGTTGTGGCACTTCTCTTGCCCGTACTGACACGCATATGCTAATAAAGTCTACGCACCTTCACTTGTATTCAACTGTGATGAGTGTTGATTTGAATGACAATGTGTGTCTCACTGCCTATCTGGGTCACGGCCAGACATGCGCATTGGTAGCATCACCCAGGGAGTACCTTTTTTGTGGAATCACTGTCCCTACATTCATCCATACTTTCATACTTGATTGGTCATAGCCACGACACATCTGTGTGAATCTGAATGTTTATTTCGCATTCAGTGGAGTGTTGAAGCTGGAGCAGTACAGGGCCATGTACACCCCACTTTTCATTGTTGCCCCATGGAGGGCCAGCCAGAGTCCATTAGGGATTGACAAGTTCATCGGAAGAGGCAGACTTCAGTCCGCAGTGTGATTGCTGTGTCATTGGTAACCAAACAAAATCTGGCAGCCCCTGTCGAGGTCCAAGGTGAGTGTCGCTGAGTGTATCGGGGGACAGTGGAAGGTTTTGATCCAGGGCATGATGCAGAGGGCAGAACCAAGCTGTAACAGGCCATATGGCGGAGATGAATGCTTCCACTTCATTCTTACCACAGTGCCAGATTCATCATCATCTTAGTCCTCTGATGTGTCAGGTGCCTCACATGTGGGTGGTGGTGTTTAGTCTGCATCACTGTGTGGCCCTGACACTTCAGGGGGCGGAGATGTGGATGGAGTAGTAGCAGCAGCATTCATCCGCGCCAGGCCTTGTGGCGGCAATGCCATGACGAGGATATGCAGGGCATGGAAGATCACAGCTACATCTCGCTGGTGTGCAGCCGTGGCAAACATTCTTTCTGCCTGCATCAGCTCCATAATCAACATGATCCTCCGCATGTGTCCCAACTCCCAGCTGGCAGCGATGGAGCCACTCTGACTGGGCAGTTGTTCTTGGCTCAGAGTCATGACTCCAGCGATGTCAGCCATGGATTGTTGGAGAGCATGGAGCGGACAGTGGGTGTCCGTTAGGGACTGTAAGTGGTCCCTGATGTGACATAGACACACACGTATGGCATCTAGTTTGGCTGCCATGAGGTCAAACCCCACCCACAGTTGATCAGCCATCTTCTCCTGGCACCCTAACACACAGCGTTGGAATGCCATGTGTTGGTCGTGGGGGTCCTGGGAGACAGCAGTGGTGGTGGGTGCTTCCTGCTATGTGGTCTGTGCAGGGGGTGGGGTTTCCTTGATGCATCTGGGCTGCACTGCTCCTGGAGGTGGGCTGCCAAAGCTGTCCATGGGCTGTTGGAGGGCGTCGGTGGCGATGTTGGGAGGTCCTCTTCATCATCAGTGCTGGGTTGTTGGGTCTGCTCTGCAGGAGGTGCTGGTTCTCTCTCTGCTATGTGAAGGGGAGATGCAGATTGACATTGTGTCCACATGTATGTTGACACATTGGACAAGTTTACTTGCAGACTGCATGACAATGTACATTGTGACTGTTTGTGAGGAGATGCCTATGTGATGCGGGACAGTTGACATTTCTACACCATCAGGGATGTGAGGTTGTACTTGTACATTGTCATCTCACAGTTCCCTACTATGCCAAATGCGAATGGCCATTTTCTACACACAAGCGGCGGAAGTTGTGTCCTCTGTTCGGTTGTGAAAGTGTTGCAGTTTGTACCACATAGTTATCAATGTTGAGGTGCTCTGATTCTTATGTGTGTGTGCAGCATTGTGGGTGTGTTGCCCCTTCAGCTCTGATTTGGCTGGCCCTTATCCCTTTCAGGTGGTGTGCCTTTGAATTCTGTGCTTATACAGTGCTGAGATGTTGCAGACTTGGGTAACTTGGGCTCTTGGTCGGAGTTGTGACTCTTGGGCATGGTTTGTCCTCAGATGTGCTATACTTAATTGTGCATGTGTGCCATTGTGCCCATCTCCCCCAGTCCCCGCAGTCCCTGGTTGTTACTCACCCTGTTGATGTTGGCTCAGGTCATGTTGTGCAGTGTCCGGTCCCCCCAACTCTTGCCACCGTCTCCCCAATGATGACTCGGGTCACCGTTCCCTCCATCTCATCCAGCTCCTGGTGTGTCGCTGGACTCCCTCCTCCAGTCTGCATTGCTGCTTTCAGGTTGGCTGCAGGTTTCAGCTTGGTTTTGCGTTTCCCATCAGTCCAGCGCTCCTTGCAGTCGTCCACTTCCCTTCTCTTCACTCCGACTGCATTCACCTTGGCCAATATGGACTGCCATATTGTATTTTTCGTTGCCAATGACACAGTGGAGGTGATGCACAGTTGGTGGTGGTGTTCTCTGTCCTCCGTAATCAGGATCCTGTTTTCCTGCGTACTGAACCACGTCTTCCTCTTCTTCTTCTCCTTGCCCTTCCCTGACCCCGAGGTCCCAGGCTGGTCCTCCGTGGGGCTTGTGGGGTTCTGGTTGTCCTCTGTACTCGCTCCGGTACCTCCATGGTGCTTCGCAGGTGTTTGTGTTTTGTTTATGTTTTTTGTTGGCACTTTTGTGGTGGCTTTTCCCACCTGACTTGTGGGACTTGCAGGCCTGGCGCTGCTTGTCGCTGTGTTTTTTTTTCGCTGTTGTGCCCATCGCAACTTTTTTCACGTTCGTCTTTCGATTTTTATCGCCGTCCCGGGGATTTTATCGCGGACATTTGAGGCGTTATCAGGTCACTATCGCATGATACTGCCGTGTTGAGAATGGGGCGTTGACACAGTATTATTTTCCCGCGATGGACGGCGATATGTGAAATTTCATTGGCCCATTTTGGCGATGATTATCGCACGTTCTTCTGAATATCCCCCACAGAGTTCTAATGGAGAACTGTAGTGTCCCCCTAGTTCACAGACTGTTCCTGTACTGGGAGACATGCTGTGTGAGACAACAGCTTTAGAAATATTTTATTTCCTGTGCACAAATCTGAATATGTATATAAACATTGTTCTTATCCCTTCTTCTACACGTTACTCAAATAAATGAGTTCCCGAAAGTATTTGTTTGTATTTTGCATTTAAAGTGTTCCAATCCCATGACAGTGTGGACAATTCTTTAAATAGTATTCTCATTCCTCTCTGTTTTACAGTGCTCCTTATTTTAAAATGTTTCTATGAGGCATGCTTGAATGAAGTTATTTATAAGTTCACAGTGCAGCGTTTTTATAGACAACAAATATATATTTGTAGATGTGTTTTATCCTTTCTTCAAATTTAAGTTATGACAAAAATATTTTGAGCTAGTGTGCACTCATTGAGGGAGCTGCAACTGCTGACAAAAAGAACTGTGGAAAAATAAAAGGAAAATAAAATGTGCAAACGGCAGCTCATTTGAAGTGTCTCTGTACCCCACAGGAGCATAGATCTGTTCATTTTAAATATGAGCTCAGTCTACAAACAGCTTCGCAGGATGTATACTGGCATATGCTTCAGTGAAGATTAAAAAACGTTCTATGCCTATCAAAATGTTAAAATTCAGGAGGCATTAATTGACAGCGATGATGAATAATTCAAGGAAACCAATGTAGAAAGTGAATACTGGGCTTGAACATGTTTTACTCACAAGGCCAGAATTTTATTCTGATATGAATGTGAAAGATATTTAAGATTTTTTAGAAGATATGCTATCATTTTAGCATTCTAGAAGCACTAACCATAATTTCTGTGACAAAATTCAACCGATGTTTTTCTTCATTTACTGCGCTCTTCTCTATTGGAAATTATTTCAATACTACAGCTCGCATTCCAGCAATATGGTGTTCAGGAGTGCCTCACGTTTGTCATGAGTTTAGAATATTTGCACGCTATGGGGGATATTCACAAGAACGTGTGCTAAATATCACCAGAAAATGTTAACGCAACTTCACACATCGCAGTCCATCGCGGGAAAATAACCCTGTGTTAACATGGAATTCACAACACGGCTGTACCATGCGATAGTCTCCCGAAAACGCGGACAATGTCCGCGATACAACACCCGCAACGGTGATAAAAACCCAAACCCCACCGCAAAAAAACATGCGATGGGCCAAACCGCGATGAGGAAATCAGCGATAAGCAGCGCCAGGCCTGCAATACACACACGTCAGGTGGGAAAATCACTACAAAAGGAGAAAAAACACACAAACACAAAATAACCAACATCGAAGCACCATGGAGGCATCTGGAGCAGGCGCAGAGGACGAGCGGAACCCCACAAGCACCCCGGACGACCAGCCTGGTACCTCATGGACAGGGAAGGGCAAGGACAAGAAGCGGTTCGGTCCGCAGGAGAACAGGATCCTGGTCACTGAGGTGATGGAACACCATCAAGAACTGTTCGTCACCTCCAACGTGTCATTGGGCACCAAAAATTGAATATGGCGGGCCATCGTGGACAAGGTGAATGCCGTCGGAGAGCACAAGAGGTCAATGGATGAGGTCAAGAGGCGATGGATTGACATCAAGCGGAAAACCAAGGAGAAACTCGGAGGCAACCAGAAGGCAGCAATGCAGACTGGAGGTGGGAGCCCAGCGCCACAGCTGGAGCTGGATGACATGGAGGAGCTGGTGTCGACAGTCATCAGTGTGGAGACCGTGACAGGAGTTGGGGGAGCGGACACTGCTCGACATTACACAACACCAAAGCAACAGGGTGAGTAACCACCAGGTACTGGGGGACGGGGGAGATGGCCACAATGGCACACATGCACAATCAAGCAGAGCACAGTGCACACCCCGCATGACTCTGGATCATGGCCCTGATCTACAGACTGTCAAATGTACATTGCCATGCTGTCTGAATGTGAACATGTACCATGCGGCTACATACATGTGGTCACAATGTAACACAGCATCTCCCCTTCACATTGCAGAGGCACCGTCAACACCTCCTGCAGAGCAGTCCCAGCCACTCTTCCCTGATGACGAGGCGGACACCCCCAGCATCGACACCGAAGCCCTCCAAGACATCATGGAACTCATCCGCCAATCACCTCCAGGATCAGGGCAGCCCAGCTGCATCGAGGAGACCCCACCCACTCCACAAACCACCCAGCAGGAGGCACCCATAACCCCGGCTGTCTCCCAGGACCCCCACGAACAACACATGGCCTTCCAACGCCGTGTGTTGGAGGGCCAGAGGGAGATGGCTGAGCAGGTGCGGGTGGGGTTCGACCTCATGGCTACCAAACTCGACGCCATCCATGGGTGTCTGAGTCCCATCAGGGACCACCTCCAGTCCCTAATGGACACCCACAGGCCGATCCATGGTCTCCAACGAGCCCTGGCTGACATCGCTGGAGTCATGACTCGGAGACAAGAAGACCTGTCCGCTCAGAGTGGCTCCAGCGATCTCAGCCAGGAGATGGCACACATGCGGAGGCTCATGGAGGACATGGTGCAGATGGAGGCGGAAAGGATGGCAGCCACCGCTGCACATCAGCAGAATGTAGCTG
This sequence comes from Calotriton arnoldi, assembly GCA_963921515.1. Classification (NCBI taxonomy): domain Eukaryota; kingdom Metazoa; phylum Chordata; class Amphibia; order Caudata; family Salamandridae; genus Calotriton; species Calotriton arnoldi. The sequence goes on along the minus strand of CAWUFW010002477.1, from coordinate 558,293 downwards.
GGATCTACCATGCCCTGCAGATCTTCATCATGGCATTGCTGCCACAAGGCGTGGCGCAGATGAATGCTGCTGCTCCTACACCATCCACATCTCCGCCCCCAGGTGTGTCAGTGCCTCACAGTGCGGCAGACATTTCCACCTCTGGTCCCTGATGTGTCAGTGGCACACAGTGCTGCAGCCGGAGCTGCAACACCCACAGGTGGGGCAGGGCACACATCCGAGGACGAGGACGTGGCTGGCTTTGGGATCAGAAGGAGGCACTAGCATTCATTTCCGCCACCTGGCCTGTTGCTCCTTAGTGCTGCACATGGCCCCATGACCTTCCACTGACCCCCGATACACTCTGCGGCACTCACCTTGGACCACAACATGGACTGCCACATCCTGTTTGGTGACCAATGACACGGCGACCAGACTGCGGACTGTACTCTTCCTCTTCCGCTGTACTTGTCATTCCCCGATGGACTCTGGCTGGCCCTCCACGGGCCCATATTGTGAAGTGGGGTTGGCATGGCCCTGTACTGCTCCAGCTGCAAAACTCCACTGGATGTGCATTAAGCATTCAGAAACGCACTGCTGTGTCATGTATTTCATCATTCAAGTATGAATGTGTGGATGAATGTAGGGTCAGTGATTCCCCCTAACGTCAATGATGCTCATCTAGTGGGATTCCAGTCACAGTGTGCTACATTGCCGATTGCGTTCCGGGTGCCGTAGACACTACAACAGGGACACACGCATTAGTCACTTCCTTGACCGGACATGGACTGCACCACGCCCAGAGCCCCCGAGTCATTGTTGCAAGCCCTGCGCTGGTCCGGCGTACGCCAGGCCAGACCACTCCGCTTACGCTACGAGGGTGGGGCCACATAACCACATGTCGCAGGTTTACACGCTAGTGGTCTGCAGGTCACTGGTCTAGTTGTCAGCATGTCGCGGCCACTCCCTGAGGGCAGGTTTGCACACACACCACACCCATCCGGCACAGGCGTCACAGGCCATGTGACCCCGAGAATATAAGGGGCCGGCAACGTCACATTCCCTACTACCGGGGGTGACTGGATGACGGACGTTCCACGGGGCTCAATCATGAAGGGCCCATGAGTTGTGCGCACAGGGTTAGTGGCACCCGAGGCCTTGTGGCCGTCACAGGCCTACCACCACGTGGCGCTGACTGGGGTTGCACAGGGTTAGTGGCACCCGAAGCCTTGCGGCCGTCACGGGCCTACCACCACGTGGCGCTGACTGGGGTTGCACAGGGTTAGTGGCCCCGAAATTGCTGAGCGGGTGTGCAGCCTGTGATGATGACGTGTGCAGTTAGGTGGTCTCTGCCATTGATGCCTCAGGACTCAGCGCCATGTGTGGGACCTGCTGGGCCGCGGTGCAGGTCAGCATGATGTGGAGCATGCCATGGTGGCGGGACCGGTGCCTGGCGCTTGCACGGGCATGTGGTGTGCCCACTGGTGGACACAACGTTGGCGGCAGGTGAGCAGTGGGGCCTGGGTGCGCAAGGGCGGACAGCCAGCGCTGGCTGGCGGGAGGGGGTAGGGTGCGGCTGCATGTGTGCATGGGGGCGGACAGGCGTTGTTGCCGTGTGCAGTGAGATGGACTCTGCCATGATTGACTCTTGCCTCTATTACAGGTTGCAGACCTGGTGGCTTGCAGTGCATACTGGCACGTGGTTGGAGACACACCAGTGGCATCAGGTGAGCAGTAGGGCCTGAGTGCGCGGTGGCGGCAGTGTCCCTCCCTCTCTCTCTCTCTCTCCCTTCCTTTCCTTCTCTCTCTCTCTCCCTTCCTTTCCTTCTCTCTCTCTGCCTTCCTTTCCTTCTCTCTCTGCCTTCCTTTCCTTCTCCCTCTCTCTCTTCCTTTCCTTCTCTCTCTCTCTCTCTCCCTTACTTTCCTTCTCTCTCTCTCTGCCTTCCTTTCTTTCTCTCTCTCTCTCCCTTCCTTTCCCTCTCTCTCTCTCTCTCTCTCTCTCCCTTCCTTTCCTTCTCTCTCTCTTTCCCTCTCCCTTTCTTTCTTTCTCTCTCTGCCTTTCTTTCATTCTCTGTTTCTCTGTCTCTCGCTCCTTTGATGTGCGCATGACACACGTTCTGATTCTGTGCTTTATTTTCCAGGCTGTGACATCAAGATTGTCCCGGACGGCCCCGACAGGAGTCTTCCGCATTGGTGTTTTGTGTTGTATTTCAATAAAGTTTTTGGTTGTTACTTCAATGATGAGTGACTGTTTCTCGTTCTTCTGACCACACGTGTGTTTCTTCTTGTGATTGTGCGACATCATGCACTTTTTGTGGCTCTTGTGTCGGGCACGGTATGTGTTTGTCAGGGGGTGAGGTCCGGGGGGCCTGGGAGTGGGGACGGTGGGTGTTGTGGCCCTCTTGGGTCTCCGAGCTGCATGATCATTGTCTCCATGGCATCTGTGGGTCTTCCGATGTGGCTCTGTGCTGGGCTCCCTTTCGTACTGCAGGTAGTCGTCCTGCTTTACATCAGCAGAAGGCAGGTGTTAAATCCCGGCTGCTACCGCGGCTTATCGCCTGTTTTTGGTTCGCATCGCAGATCTGGCAGTTCGTTGTGAAAGTGGTGTTGTGGTGTTTTCGTGTGTTTTTGCATGGGAACGCCTACTCTGCATCTCATTAGGGTTAGTTGGTGGTGTCACACGTGGAGATAAGTTTTGCGGCAGTTATCGCGGAAATACTGGCGATGTCTGCAGTTTGCACCCGCTTGTGAATGGGGCGTTAAATCTATCTCCACTTTTGATGCGTTAGGGTGGCGATAACTCAGCGATAAGTCCTTGTGAATATGCCCCAATGTTTTTATTAGAACTCTGTGTTGATTGTTGGAAGTGTATATTTTACTGAGCATATCAGTCTTTTTTTCTGAGATGGCTGATAAAGTTATATGTGGATTTGCAGAAAATGGATCCTCATTTTTGCTTCTGATGCACTTACCATAATATCCATGAGAAAATCATAGAAGTAAGCCATATTTTCTCAAACATGTTTCAACAAATCCCAAAAGAGACTAAGCAATTTTCACATGATGACCTTAGAGGCTACTACCATTCCAAAAATTAGTATAGCATCACCAAGATATTATTTATATTGTTTTTGACATCTTTTATTACCCAATCTTTGTGCAGCTCTTTATCACCGTAAAACACAGGCTTTCATTACACCATAGAAAAAGCAATTTTGTTAATTTCAACTCACATTTCAAGGGTTTGATTTATAATTGTAGTATTATTGGTGGAGGGGGAAGCTGGCATTTCCAACTAAGGGGCCGATTCCGATTCAGGCCGGAAATCTCCCCGACCGAGCCGGACCCGGAGAGATTTCCGACCGAATCGGACCCCAGCAGTCCGACCGAGCGAGTACGATGCGCACGTATGCTATCGGACTCGATTCGGTCGGACTCCCAGTGAAGTCAATGGGAGCCAGTCGTACGACGCGTACACGGGCTCCCATTGACTCAATGGGCACGACGCATAAACAAGGGCGCCCCCTACAGCGTGTTCGCGTCGATGCGGGTCGCACCGTGCATGCACGTGTAGGGGGACCCATGGGTCCCCCTGTGTGCGACTCGCGTGCCTCACGCGTCCAGGGGGTCCGACACGGACCCCCAAAGTGCGGCTCCGACAGCTCCTTGGAGCCGGACTGCGCGAGTCGGTCGGAGCGGTCGAGGTGCGCATCGTACTTACCCGGCCGGGGAACGTCTCCATTGCGCGGTGCGCGTCGTCCCCGTGCAAGTCGGTCGGAGCGGTCGGGTCCTGCGAATGAGTCCGTCGGGGATTTCGCGACCGCACGCATCGTACTCGCTCGCCCGGACGCACGTACGACTCGGTCGGGAAATAGGGCTCCGAATCGGATCCGGTTAAGCCGAATCCGATTCGGTGCCCTACCGGCCGAGATCGGAATCGGCCCCTAAATATTAACTGGGGTGGAGTAGGGCCTTGACTTCAGTTTGGGTCATCTGACTCCATCATTTCCAATTACTGCCTGGGAGTGCCCGTCCTCTTTGAAAATATTGCTTAAATAGTGTTATTGACATTTTGGGCATCCCACAGGATAGCCTAAATGTTACTTGAGTTCGAACTACCTTAAAAAATAAGAGACAAGAGGCGTTTGGCAAAACAGGAACAGTTTGTTAAGTTTAACGTGGCACCTGGGAGAACAGTTACAGGCACAGGGTCTGAGGACTGTCTCAATTTGCATTCAGTTGACATTCTTCTTAAATACAGTTTTCATCAGGCTGTAAGGTTCTCCAATGAACCACATATGGTGAGGAATGTTGATTGCTGCCTTAGGGCCTTATTATGACTTTGGTGGTGTGGTAGCAGGCCCGCCACGCTGCCGCCCTGCTCCCACATCGCCAAAGCCAAAACAGACCGCCTGCCAGATTATGACTTTTTAAGGCGGTTCATTGGCGTTTCCACAGCAGTGCCTTTAAAATAGGCACCACAAGGGGAATGTCGAAGCATGTTTCTGCACGAATTGAAATGCACAATGTAGTGCATTTCATTCTGTGTAGGAACATAAGGGTGCATGCAGACAGGGGGGCACATCATGTGCCCCCATGCATGCACACCATGGCACAGATGCACAAGGGGGCCCTGTAGGGCCCCATTTGTTTACTCACTGCCACACTTTTCATGGCAGTCGCACCACCAATAAAAGTGCGGCAGTGAGCAAACTCCTAATATGCTTGGTGGTGGTGCAGTGACACCACCAGCATATTAGGGGCCTCAGACTGCTGTGCCACTGCCAGGAATGGTGGATCCCTGGCGGCAGCAGCGGTCTCCTGGCGGTCCACGTGTTGCAGTCCTAATGCGGCAGCAGACCGACAGTCTGGAATTCCGCAGACCATCACCATGGGAGTGCCGAACTTCTAATAAGGAACTTAGAGTCATAAATTAATGGTCAAATGGTTACTACAGATGGACCTCGACCCCGTGTGGACACAATGCAGCCAGTGGGTAATGTGTCCAGATGTCCTGCATGGGGGGGGGGCAATCACTGCATGTAATTTGTTCTAGTTGGCTATATGTTCCTAACTCATGAGGCATCTGACTTTATGGTGTTTTAGGCGCGTGCGTACCCCCTTTGGCTATGTGTGCTTTATTGGGGTCATTCTCCCTTGACCATTGAAATTTCGCTGCGCCTATCTGTGGGATTGATCTAGGATTTCCTGTTCGGTTATCTGCAAGCAACGCGCGATCCCACCTATGACCTATAAATCAGTAACCCTGGGTCTCAGAGCTTGCCTGACAATGTATTTGCAAGTCGGGGTTGATGTGGAGTTCACGACGGGCGATTTAGTTAATAGGGCCGTGATTTCGTTTTCGTAAATGAATGCATTGTTTACCATCTTAACATTATTGTTTTCCATATTAGCATACAAAAAGGGGCAATGATTCAAATGCTGGGAGGCATTGCTGAAGGGCTCTGGTTTTCCTATACACCACTTTTCCGATGTCACAAATCTCTACTTAAACACATCATTTAGAACATGGCGTGTGTCCCAGCATGGCTCCACCTCCCTAGTGGAGGACTGTCTATTCAATTTAGATATCACTAACTGCGTGTAAGAAATCTCTAATCCTTCATTAGAGATGCCATACGAGCAGATCTGTTTTGGGCTCATTGAAATGCAAAAGAAGTGGGGCATTGTTTTAGCCACACATATATATTTGTTTACACAAACAAATCCCATAAACAGTAACACAAACAATTAATGGCACTGATGGATGTGAAGGGAGTTTTTTCTCAGTGCTTGCTCTTATCTGGGGTTTACACACACCTAAAAATAAGCATGTAAAATGCTAAAAGAGATTTTTAAAAAATACAAATAAAAGGGATTGCTCAAAAGCCATGTGCAGTAGGGGTTGCCTTCTCAACAGAGGTTGTGATCAGGTCCTGGCCATGGGACAGGAACTTTGGTAAAAGCTGCTGCACTCATCCAAAGGCTCTGCATTGCAGGTTAGGGAATATTTTTTATAGAAGTTGGATGTAATGCATCCACAACAGAAATTTACTGAAACACCTACAGCTAACTTATGGTTAGGATTAGTTATAACACAATAATATGTGTTCAAAAATCTGCTGCAATCAATTTGAAAAAACTTCAGTCAAAAATCCATTTATGGGTACGAATGAAAACTGAAAAAACACAGATATTTGCAAATTGTGCTTAGCTTTGCAAACAATAACTCGCCCACCTAAAGCAATACTTATGACCTTGCAAAAAATAACACCAATAAGTATAAACACCAAAAAACACAATCTTATTAAATTCAAACACTCAGGGGCCGATTCCGATTCAGGCCGGAAATCTCTCCGACCAAGCCGGACCCGGAGAGATTTCCGACCGAATCGGACTCTGGCAGTCCGACCGAACGAGTACGATGCGCACACATTCAATCGGACTCGAGTCGGTCGGACTCCCATTGAAATTAATGGGAGCCGGACGTACAACGCGTACGCGGGCTCCCATTGACTCAATGGGTGCGAGGCGAACAAGGGTGCCCCCTACAGCGGGTACGCCTCGAAGCGACTCGCCGGCGTACATGCACAGGTAGGGGGGACCCATGGGTCCCCCCTGTGTGCGACTCGCGCGGCTAGGCGTACAGGGGGGTCCGACACGGACCCCCAAAGTCCGGCTCCGACTGCTCTTTCGAGCCGGACAGCGCGAGTCAGTCGGACTGCTCGCGGTGCGCATCGTACTTGCCCGGCCGGGGAACATCTCCATTGCGCGGTGCGAGTCGTGTCCGTGCGAGTCGGTCGGAGCGCTTCGGACCCGCGTACAAGTCGGTCGGCGATTTCGCGTGCGCTCGCATCGTACTCGCTCGGCCGGACGCACGTACGAATCGGTCGGGAAAGAGGGCTCCGAATCGGATCCGGTTAAGCCGAATCCGATTCGGTGCCCTACCGGCCAAGATCGGAATCGGCCCCTCAGTCAAATCAAAAAATAAATAATTCTATATTTATATGTACCTCGACCTGGAAGCTAATTTATTACATCTGTTATTACGTCTGTTACATGAAGTGTGAATTCATGAGGATTGCATTTGGAGTACATTGATCTACCTTATACTCAGTGTACCATTTTGCCAATGGTACACGAAATAACTGTCTGCCAAGAGCAAAACATGGCAGGCAATGTGATGGCGTAGATTGTGTGCAATGTATGCAGTAATTGGTGAGTTTCAGCGTTTTTTCAGTTTTGAGTTGGGTGAACTATAACTAATCTTTAACTGTGTTTACTCAGTGGAAATGTGCAAGAGTGAGTATGTGTTAAAAAACAGAAAACACAATAAAGAAATTAAATGGTAAAGGGAATTAAAAATGTTTTAAAAGTTGGTTTGGTCAAAATGATACACTACGTGGAAAAACAAAGTTTTTCTAACAACGTTTTAGGTAAAGATATTTTAGCAAAAGATGTTTAGGGAAATTAGTTGATAGGACTACAAGTAGGACTGTCAGGATAGGATGAATTTTGCCAGAGCAGTCTTTTGGTAGGAGGGTTGCAAATGAACTGAATCAATCTGTAACGATGTGCTGCTTTCTTGATTAAATGCTTTTCTTGAAGAACTAAAGGCATTGTGGCTCTGGTGGGAACTCAAAATTTGTATAATATGTGGCTTGATGAGCAGGCATACTTTCCGTGCAGCAGGCATATTGTGCGTGTGCCAATTACACTACTGTTCTGCTTCGGGAGGTAATTACTGACTTTACAACAGACGTTTTTTGAATGGTTTTAGTTGTGTAGGTGTTAGACCTGGCATCCTTGGCGTGGGTTTCCCCGGTATTTTTTGCCTTTGCTTCCTGTGTATTTACTGTGTGTTGGACTTCGTTTTGGTGGTCTAGATGCTTTGGACACTTTGCCACTGCTGTTCAGTGCCAAAGTGCAAGTGCTCCCTCTGTAAATTGTTGTCATGGATTAGTGTTTCCACAATTGGCTTATTTGGTTTACTGTTAAGTCCCTAGTACAGTGCACTGTGTGTGCCCAGGGCCTGTAAACCAAATGCTGCTAGTGGGCTTGCAGCACTGATTGTGCCACCCACACAAGCAGCCTTACAAAAGGGTCTCAGGCCTGCCATTGCAGTGTCTGTGTGCAGTCTAGTACTGCCATATCGACCTGGCAAGTGCACCCACTTGCCAGGCCCTAACCATCCCTTTTCTTACATGTGAGTCACCCCTAAGGTAGGCCTAAGATCCCCCTGTGGGTAGGGTGCAGTGTATGTGAAAGGTAGGATATGCCCTGATGTGTGCGGCATGTCCTGATAGTGAAATACTGTAACATTTTGTTTTTCACTATTGAAAGGCTATCTGTCCCATAGGATAGCATGGGGAGTTTACTTATAACATCTTATAAGTATAGCCCATGGGAACAAGATAGGAAAATGGAGTTTAGTATGCCTGCACTCAGAATCTAAAGATGCTTCTTTTAGTAAGGATGATTTTTACATTCTGGGTTTGAAAATACCACTTTTAGAAAGTAGGTTGTTCTTGCTTAGCCATCCAGTGTTCTTCTGCTAGGTTTGTGTATTGACTGTCTGGCTGTGGAGTGACAGGGGCTGGGGATGTGCATTCTGTTCAGACAGCCACTTGGGGGGTGCGGTGTGTCCTGCCTTTCCAGGGTGAGTCAGGGCTGGGCTGAATAGACCTGGGCTGCATTCAGAGTAAGGGGAGGAGATTTCTTTCACACCTGAATGGGCCTGATATGCCTTGGACAATGCTGTCTCCACCTCCTGCCAGGAAGCTGCACCAGAGAGGACAGAACTGGTTTTGACTGGGCAAAGAGCTTCTCTGCCACCAGAGAACAAAGGAATATATGCTATAAAAAGTGGGGCCCAGACCCCAAACTTTTAGATTACTTCTGGGATTCAAAAGGAACCTTTACCAAGTAGAATAGCTGGAGAAACTGAGGAGAAGTACTGCCCCTTTGCTGTGTGCTGTCTGGGGTTGGCCTGCAGTGGCTGTTTCTGCCAAGTAAAGGACAAGGACTTTGCTGTGTGTTATGTCCCCTGCTTGAGGAAGATCTCCAAGGGCTGGAAGTAGAGTTTGCCTCCTGTTCTGAAATCTTAGGGACACAAAGACTTCACCCCCAGTGCCCCCTGAACTCCTTTGCTGGGAGTTCTGACCTGCCAAGAGGTGCCTGCCAGTGTTCTGGGCCTCTGGAGGTTGTTTCTGTGGTTGGGAACTGCAAAAGACTAAAGAACTGTGAAAAATGATGCATTGCCTGGTTTCGATGCATTGCAGCGGTGCGAGAAGAATTTCCGATGCATCGCCGCAGCCGAAGAATCGACGCAGTGCCTGCCCGTGACTGAAGTGTCTGCAGTGTGACGAGTCCCGTGCACCGATCTCCGACGTCTGAGATCACCGCACCAACTCTGACGCGGGCCCTGCTGTGTAAGAACCGACGCATCGAGGGGATGTGGCTGGAATCGCCACAGCGCATCCCTGATCTTTACGCATTGCATTGTCCTGGATTGTCACGCCTCTCATTGAGGCGCCAGGTCTGTCGCATTGCAAGGGGACACAGTAATAAACCAATGCATCACCTCCCCATGCAGTAAGAAACCAATGCATCACCTCCTCTCCGGTAAGGAACCGATGCATCACCTCCCCTGCACAGCAGTAAGGAACTGACGCATCACCTCCCCCGGAGCAAGGAACCGGCACATCACCTTCCCTGTGTGTAAGGAAACAATGCATCACCTTCCCTGTGACCCTTTTTGTTTGTGTTTTTGACGCATCCAAGGTACTTTGTGTTGAAAGTGTTGCATATATCATTTTCTATGAACAGAAATATTTCTACCTTTTAAAAGTCATATTTTGATTACTGTATCATGGATTTTTGCAAACCTGGGCGGAGTTCGTGGAGAAACTCCGCGAAGTGCAAAATAAACCTCTGCCATGCTACGCGGAGCTCCGCAAGCGGTGGAGTGCGATGGATAAATGCCATTTACGGTGATTTTCAGTGCCAGGTGCTTGTCCACACTGTGCAATCACTGCGAAAGGCACCATGCGCAGCTCAAGCAGGCGCTGCTTCCTTTCTGCCGCTCGAGTAGATTTTTACTCGAGCAGCAGCTTTCTCAACTTAAACGGACGGTTTCTCAATGCGAGCGGTCGCAAGCATACCCGACCACTCGCAATGAGAAAGCCGCACTCCGCGGTACGCAATCTCGGCGGGAGGTGGATTTTGCTTGCTCGCACTTGCCAACTTGACGTTGACAAACACGAGTGAGGCAAAAACTCCGCTCCACAGAACTCCGTAACGCGGAGTGCAGAATACTCTGCAAACCCCGCGAGCGGAACGGAGTTCACCGCCCAAACTTAAATTTTAGTCGTTTTGGTCTTGTTTGGTTTAGATAAAGATTACTTATTTTTCTAAACTGGTATGGTGTCCATTTGTAGTGTTTTCATTATATTACTGAATGTGTGCACAAATGCTTTACACACTGCCTCTGAGATAAGCCTGGCTGCTCGTGCCACCTACTAAGGGGGTGAGCAGGGGTAATTTTAGAAGTGTATCCCCCTTACCCCGACTAGGAAGAAGGGTCCCTACTTGGACAAAGGTGCAAACCATTGCCAACTAGAGACCCCCATTTCTAACATTGGTGGTCAGCGGTGAGCATCTGGACTTGCATTTGTGCCCTACATACAGTGATGGGTGTACACTGCTAGTTAATGCAGACCATGACAAGACCACATACAATTGGTGGAATTTTTTCTTTTTAGATATTTTATTTTTTGCAACTTGAGAACTGCCAATTTTCATCATGACAAAACTATCATCAATTGCATCTGTGGATATTGAGTTTGAAGATCATAGGGTTGAAACCTACACTGTGCCACAGTTGAAAGCTATCTGCAAAAAGTTTAAAATCTCAGTAAAAGGCCTCACCAGAAAGGAGGAATTCGAAAAGGCGCTGAGGGCCTGGTTGGAGTCAAGGAATGCCAGTGAGCATACAGAGGAACCTATGGTGGAGGAGGAGAATTTAGATGGACAGCAGGATGGGCTATTGGGCCTGCCTGGAGGAAGGTTACCATCTAAGAGGGGCAGCAGTGTATCTGCAAAGGGGCTCTCTTCAGAGGGGCTGGAAGACAGAGAAAGATGTAGAATGCATGAGTTGGAGCTCACAAAGCTTAGGCTGGGGAAGGAGGATAAGGAATTTGATTTACAGAGACAGAAATTGGTCCTGGAAGAGAAGAAGATGCTCTTAGAGCATAAGAGAGGTTTGAAGGAACTGGACATAAATGACAAGAGTGTGGGGTCCAGTTCCAATGATGGCAGCTTGCCATCAGTGCCCGTAGAAGGGAGAGTGTACATCCCCAAGGAAGTCATCAAAGATTATTTGAAAAGTGATTACATCGGTCAGTGGTTCAGGGAGTATGAGGTAGCAATGAGGTCCCATAGAATCAATGAGAGAGACTGGGGAGCAGGGATGTGGAGCCACTTCATGTCAGAAGGGACGGAGACATTTCTAGCTTTACCTAGTGAGGAGCAAATGTGTTATGCTACTATGAAGGAAGCCTTAATCAGGAGATATGGTGTAACCTCATAACTGTACAGGCAGAAGTTTAGGGCCTGTAGGAAGCTTGAGTCTAGCACTTGGGTGGAGTATGTGTCTTATTTTTCCAGAGCACTGGATGGTTGGGTGAAGGGTAGCCAGGTAAATGATTTTCAGGGGCTCTATGATTTGATGGCATGGGGGCACTTATCTGGTAGTTGTTTTCCAGAGCTACGCCAGCACTTGTTTGACAGTAAGCTGACTGACCCCAGGAAGCTTGCTGTGGAGGCAAACCGCTGGGTCAGTACCAGAGTCCACAAAGGTCATGTGGGAGACTTCGCCAAGGGTGGGCAGGGTCCCCAGAAGAAAAGTGGGGGGACAAGGGTAAACAAAAGGAGTTCCAAAAAGGGCCCCAAAGTATTTCCCAAGGTAACCAAAGGAAAGGTTCCCAGCATCCCGGTGATAAGAAACCATGGGTCTCTGAGGGTAAGCCTGCAGAGAAGTGTCCCAACATGCATTATGCTTGTGATCAGGTGGGTCTCTACAGAGGGGATCCTAAGTGTCCCAAGTCCACCACTGCACCCTTGGGGGAGGAGTTGGATTCCCAGGAGGGGTGGGAGCCTGCAGAGGTGACCCAAGTCTCACTAGGAGACAGTGAGACTGAAGGAAGTGACCTGTTCAGGGCCACCAATGACCACCTCTCAGCCTTCCGTACTAAATGAAGAGTGGGCCAGACAGTAGAGAATACAAACCAATAACTGTTTATTCATATACACTCAGAGCGGAGCCCCATCTGCCCAGTCTCTAGGAGTGCTGCAGATGGAACTGAAATCGACAAGCATAAAGTTACATTATGTACGTTTCGCAACCAGGCGAAAACGCGCCCACAGTGGAATTTTCCAAGCAGGTGCAATTAAACAGAGAAATCCAGAAAAAAACAGTTTCAGCGCTCATATCTTACACAAAGTAACATAGTCCAAGGTCGTTCCATCCGGAGCCCGCCATCAGACAAGTAGGAGAGGGCCTCTTTCTAGTGAGAAAGCTATGTGCTGACATGAACAGTGTGCTCATTACTGAAACAAAACCCAAGTGAAGAAACGAAACTCAAAGAGGAGCATTTCTCGGAATGAAACTAAATCAGTTTCGAACAGCCTAAAGTGGCACCCAAATAGAAAATGGCGCAGCGAATGCTAACTTACATTAAAAACTGCGTAAGCATAAACAATTTTATTCTAACAGACCCTCCTTTTAGCATGAGCTAAAACATTTTCTAACAATGACAAGAGAAAACAAAACTATAAACAGTAATAAGAAATCTTGTTAATAAACAGTTATGTGCACTCCATACTATCAACGTCAGGAAGTGAAACAGTAAGGAGGGAGGAATTCTCGAAAATTCCTTCATCGATATTCATCAGATCCTCAATATCCTTTTGAATCATTATAGCAGAATTTGTGTCATGAATTGATATCTTCTTTTTAGGGGTGAGAATAGTGGTACAATGGGAACAGCAGAAGGGAAGACACTGAATAGGAGCACAGCAGAGCACCAATACCACAATCAGATAAATTGCTTTTTCAAGAATCCAGCCCCAGCTGCCAAAAAGAGACCAACTCCATTTCCCACTTTCCAGTCCTTTGACATTTTCAAGGATATCTAGTATGTGTTTGGTAATATTCTTTTCCATATTCTTGATCCCGACCACACACTGATTGCCCTCTACCTCGCATACACCACCACTCTTAGCTAGAATAAAATCAACTGCATATCTAGTCTCTTCTGAATATATTCGCATGCTCTCCAACTGAGTGGTGATGTCACGCAAAGCTGCTACCGTGGTATTAGATAAAATATGCAGCTTACACCCAAAATATTCTCTAGTCTTCTCACCCCTGGCCATAGAGGTACCACCCAAAGTGAAAATAGAAGAAAGGATGTATCCAAAGGTGATCCCATTAGTGTAATTATTGACCTCTATATCAGTCACTCCCTCACAGAATTCTTTTGTCAGAGTCCTTTTAACCCATTGTATGTTAGGCTTAGCATATTTGCAAGGTACAACCAAAGGCAATACCATTCCAAGAGCTACATCGTCTGTACCATTGTGGACATTGGAAAATGTCCTATTAGACAAAAAGAAAAACCCTGGGTGTGCATAATTCGGTCCTTCATAATCCACTGCTGCATACCTGAAATTCATTCCAAAAGTACTTGGATCCTCAGCATTCACCAAGGGGATCGTATTTTTGTAGAGTACTATTCCTGAGCAATTTATATACCATGTAGTATCAGTGCTATTCACAATGGGGCAACAAGCAGGATAATAGCCAGCCTCTCGAGTAACTATCAATTCCTTATAATGCCAACCCACCAATGTAACATTCTGTTTTTCCATATAGAAATTGTCGCAATATGTATTGTTATCACAATCTGGGTAACCCATTCCCAGTGGCTTTCTATGGTATAGACATGTTACAGGATAACCAAACACTCCTTTCACTTCTGTAAACTGAGGTGGTCGAGTATAAGTATAGTTTACAAGAGACAATGGATATAAGTCCACAGACTAAAAACAGATTGGGTGGGGTAACAAGTGGCCCTTCTGCAAAGAACCGCTTATGTGTCTCCAAGATTACATTACTCGGGGCTTTTCTTTTGTTTCTTTTCGGGGAGATAACCTTACCATTGCTGCGCAGAGGTACACTTTGAATATTTTCCAAAACCCTTGACACCCCACACAATATTATTATCAGCAAAGCCAAAAGAACAACACATATTACTTTGTTTTTCCGTGTCCACAACGTGTAGCTGTGCAACAAGAACCATTGGCTGCTCTTCCTCAGCAACCTTTCTACCAAAGGGATGCATAATGAATTGCAATGGGACAAGAATGCAAAGAAAATGTACAAGTTCCCAGTGTCCATCACAGCCTCACTAGTACAGGCTCCTATCGTCCATCAATAAGTTGGCGCTCTTGAGCATCGGCGGTGGAGCTTGCTCTGTCCTAAGCTCTTTTAATCTATCCCACGTCGATAAGGATGGTATACCTACAACGTATACTTCTGTTCTCCCTAGCTAATGTTCAGAAGATAAGGGCAAAGTGAATACAAAACTCTCCACTTTCTGTTAATTCCGTTGGTTCTGATCTCAGTACTGATCTCAGTACTATCTATCTTGCGCAGTCCATCCCTAATCTTTCTTCTCCTTGGATTCAGTGTCCCTCAGCCGAGGGTGCAAATTGTACCTGGTAGCCCCAGGGACTGTGTGATCAATAAACAAAGGCTCCTGAATAGCTCTAATTTCTGGGGGAACAGCCTCATTCAAAACATCATAGTTTCCATTTCAGTCTGCGTCCAGGTCAGCTGGGCGTCGCTGAAAGGAACAAACCTGGGCACTGCTCACACTGGGTGTCGTCAACGGCCTCTTTGACCCACTGGTCGTATGACAATGGCAAAGGAATCCTCCGGCAGTGAGTGGTGTGGACCCAGTTCTTTCGACCAGCAACCTTTACAGCCGCCCGTGTCACCAACTGAACCTGCTCAGGACCCTTCCAGCGCGGCTCCAAACTTTTCTTCCGCTGGAAGTTCCGGATGAGAATAAAGTCCCCAGGCTGAATGTTATGGCCAGGCCCTTCTGGTACAGAAGGTAGGGACTCTCGCACCTGTTGGTGAATAGAAAGTAAACTTTCTGTTAACTGGGCAAGGTAATCAAGCAACACAGGATACTCAATATCAGAATATTTACGAGGACGTGGGACGCCCCACACATTTGCTGGGTGTCTGAACACAACCTCATAAGGTGACAATCCTGTTCTAGAATGAGCTGTCGTTCTTGTCGACAAAAGAGCTAATGGTACAGCATCTGGCCATTTTAACCCTGTTGTCTCCTGAATTTTTGCCAATTTCAGTTTGAGAGTGCCATTGTACTTCTCATCCAAGCCCGTTGACTGTGGATGATTGGCAGCATGAAATTTCTGTTTAACGTGCAAACCTTCATAAATCAATTTAATCACTTTCCCATTAAAATGACTTCCATTGTCACTCCAGATAATTCAGGGCAAGCCGAAACGAGGAAAGTACTCTTTAAGGAGTACCTTTGCAGTTGTGATGGCCGTATTATCTTCATTGGGGTAGGCCTCAACCCATTTACTAAACGCACATACAACCACCAAAACATACTTAAGATTATTGCATCTCTCTAATTCGATGTAGTCCATTTGAAGGACCTCAAAAGGAAAGGTAGGTGGTGCAAAATTACCAGGTGGTGTAGGGGTACCCTTCCCTGGATTATGCATCGTACAGACCATACAATATTTCATCAAATGTGCAGCTGTCTTGGAAATGTTATCATTATGCCATACAGGGGCTAACAATTTATAAATGCTTTTTGCACTAATATGAGCTGGATCATGTGCCATAGTAACCACAGGAAGAACATATGCATCGGGCAACATCCATTTTTGTTGCCCCGACTTATCAATCCAACACCCTTCCTCATTCAACTGTGCTGTACTCTCCTGCCATTTCGCCAATTCCTCTATTGTGGCCTCGCTTTGTATCTCCTTCACACTCTCAAGGGTATTTTCAAACATAACAACCTCGGGAACCCACCTAGCTGGACCTGCAACAAAAATACGTTTCATTTTAGTTCGGGCCGTTTCCTTAGCTACATGGTCTGCAAAGCCATTTCCTCTACCCACATCATCTGTAACCTTTCTATGGGCGCTACACTTGATTATTGCCAATTTTTGGGGGAGAGTTAAAGCAGACAAAAGCCACAATATAAGGTGCCCATGCTGAATCTTGGTCCCATGGGAGGTTTCTCTGCCCAGAGTCGCCCAAAATTATGCGCGACCCCGAATGCGTACTGGCTGTCAGTATAAATATTGACAACCAACCCTTCACTCAGTTCGCAAGCTCGAATAAGGGCAGCAAGCTCAGCAGTTTGAGCCGACTGATATGGGACTCGCGATGTCTCTACCACCGTACACAACATAGTGATAGCATAAGCTGCAGTGGTGGTGCCATCTGGTAATTTAAAACAAGAGCCATCAACATATAGTTCTCCTTGAGGGTTAAATAAGGGGAACAGCAGTCAAGTCTACCCGTCCTTTCGTCTCTTCTTCCGTCCGAAAAATACAGTCATCTTTGTCAACGGCATCATTCTCAGAATGGAGGGATAGTAACGTGGCTGGATTCAGAGTGGCACATCTCTTAATCGCAATATGTTTAGCAAACAATGTCAATTCATAGCCAGTAATACGTGCACTGGTGAGGTGCTGTGTCTTCGTCTTATTCAAAAGTGTATCCACAGCATGGGGTACCATAACTGTGAGGTAAGTATCAAGTATGAGTCCAGCCAATTGCCTGATCGAAGTGGCCACAGCCGCGACCGCTCACAGGCAGCTCGGAATGGCCCTAGCAACAGGGTCAAGCACAGTAGAAAAATAAGCACAAGGCCTCTGTTTATCCCCAAACGTTTGTGTTAAGACAGAAAGTGCGCAGCAAGCCATCTAGTGAAAATAGAGCTCAAACGGTTTGTTATAATTCGGTGTGCCAAGTACTGGAACTGAACAAAGCACAGTTTTTAATTGCTCAAAAGACTGCTGGCATTCGGGCGTCCAAGGCAAAGGCTCATGCACTGCTTTCGTTGGATCACTGACAAAATATCGAGAGACAAAATATCGTGTTCCCAAAATATCGGGACATAAATATCGATGTCAAAAATATCAACATCCTATCTTCTTAATGGTAAGTACTAAAATATCCCCAAAAATATATTGGGGCCGATTCCGATCTCGGCCGGTAGGGCACCGAATCGGATTCGGCTTAACCGGATCCGATTCGGAGGCCTAGTTTCCGACCGATTCGTACGGTCATCCGCGCGAGCAAGTACGATGCGAGCGTATGCGAAATCGCCGTCCGACTCGTTCCCGGGTCCGAACCGCTCCGACCGACTCGTACGGACACGACTCGCACCACGCAATGGAGACGTTACCCGACCGAGCAAGTACGATGCGCGCTTCGAACAGCCCGACCGACTCATAGCGTCCGGCTCCAAAGAGCTGTCGGAGCCAGACTTCGGGGATCCGTGTCGGACCCCCCTGCACGCGTTGCCGCACGAGTCGCACACAGGGGGACCCAAGGGTCCCCCCTAAACATGCATGTACGGTGCGAGTCGCACCAACGCGTATCCACTGTAGGGGGCACCCCTGTTCGCGACGTACCCATTCAGTCAATGGGAGCCCGTGTACGCGTTGTACGAACGGCTCCCATTGACTTCAATGGGAGTCCGACCGAATCGAGTCGGGCAGCATACGGCCGCATCGTACTCGCTCGGTCGGACTGCGGGAGTCCGGCTCGGTCGGAAATCTCTCCGGATCCGGCTCGATCGGAGAGATTTCCGGCCCGAATCGGAATCGGCCCCATAGTTGTTAAGAATATCGAAGTACAAAATATCGTTTTTTTTTAAATGTATAAAAAATAATGTAAAATAAATTAAATAATACAAATAACTTAAAAAAAATATTTAGAATTATTAGAAAATGTTAACAATTATAAGTAATAAATGTAATGTAAAAATAAATTAAACATACATATATAAAATGTAATATATATATTTACTTAAAAATAATTAAGAAATAATTATTTTAATAAATTATAAAATGTTAGAAATATATTAAAAATTATAAATACATATATATATATATATATATATATATATATATACATACACCTGTAACATAAAAATAAAAATATATATATATATATATTATAGATTAAAATATTAAACTATTTATTATTTTTCAAAACTACATTTTACACTACATTGAGTACAACAGTAGGGAAAGTGTTGGATAGCGGAGCTGAATAAATTACTATTCCCACTCCAGCAAGTGCAACAAAAGGGAAAGTGTTGGATAGCGGAGGGGAATAATTTACTATTCCCACTCCAGCGAGTGCAACAGTAGGGAAACTGTTTGGATAGCGGAGGGGAATCATTTTTCTATTCCCACTCCAATGAGTGCAACAGTAGGGAAAGTGTTGGATAGCGAAGGGGAAAAAATTACTATTCCCACTCCAGCGAGTGCAACAGTAGGGAAAGTGTTGGATTGCGTAGGGGTAAAAATTACTATTCCCACTCCAGCGAGTGCAACAGTAGGGAAAGTGTTGGATAGCGGAGGGGAATAATTTACTATTCCCACTCCAATGAATGCAACAGTAGGGAAAGTGTTGGATAGCGGAGGGGAATAATTTACTATTCCCACTCCAATGACTGCAACAGTAGGGAAAGTGTTTGATAGCGGAGGAGAAAAATATTACTATTCCCACTCCAGTGAGTGCAACAGGAGGGAAAGTGTTGGATAGCGTAGGGGTAAAAATTACTATTCCAACTCCAGCGAGTGCAACAGTAGGGAAAGTGTTGGATAGCGGAGGGGAATAATTTACTATTCCCACTCCAATGAGTGCAACAGTAGGGAAAGTGTTGGATAGCGAAGAGGAAAAAATTACTATTCCCACTCCAGCAAGTGCAACAATAGGGAAAGTGTTGGATAGCGGAGACATAAAAATTACTATTCCCACTCCAGCGAGTGCAACAGTAGGGAAAGTGTTGGATAGCATAGGGGTAAAAATTACTATTCCCACTCCAGCAAATGCAACAGTAGGGAAAGTGTTGGATAGCGGAAGGGTAAAAATTACTATTCCTGCTCCAGGGAGTGCAACAGTAGGGAAAGTGTTGGATACCGTAGGGGTAAAAATTACTATTCCCACTCCGGCCAATGCAACAGTAGGGAAGGTGTTGGATAGCGGAGGGGTATAAAGTACTATTCCCACTCCAGGGAGTGCAACAGTAGGGAAAGTGTTGGATAGCGTAGGGGAATAATTTACTATTCCCACTTCAATGAGTGCAACAGTAGAGAAAGTGTTGGATAGCGTAGGGATAAAAATTACTATTCCCACTCCAGGGAGTGCAACAGTAGGGAAAGTGTTGGCTAGCGGAGGGGAATAAATTACTATTCCCACTCCAATGAGTGCAACAGTAGGGAAAGTGTTGGATAGCGGAGGGGATAAAACAAAACATTACATTTATTGAACCTAAATCCCCAAACAAAAAAAACAAAAAACAATTACTAACAATATTTATCAATTAATAAATAAATATTAACCCGTTTACCGCGGCGATAATTTCGCCGCAGTGCGGGGCGTTCCATTATGTGGGCGGGGCCGCGTCGGCCAACGGACGTGCGCAGCACTACCGAGGTAGTGCTCGCGACGGCCGTTGGCCGACGGGCGCACTTAAAGGGTTAATGATCAACTAATGATAAATTTATTTAAAGTATATTACTTTCAACCCTCTACCCCAATAAACACAAAAACACACACCTAAAAATATTTACACAATTTCCATAACTAATTTTACATTAATAAATTCATAACAATTAACAACAAATCATTAATTGTAAAAAATGTCTTCCCAACATTTAAAACTATAAACGCCACAACTCACACATCAAAATTATTCCACAATTAGCATATTTAATATTTAACTAATTAATTAGCATTAATTAACAAATAATTAATTAATTATGAATATTTTCCCTCCCACCATATTCCCCTATAAATGCCACCACCAATGTCATAAAACATGACACAATTAAAATAATTTATTAACAATTAATTAATTATTTAATAACAGTTAACAAGCAAAATGAAAACAATTAATAATAAATTAATTCACACAATTAACACTATAAAATAACATTAAATAAATATTATCTTATAAATATTAAAACATGTATTAAAATTAAATTACTTCCCACCATACTCCCTATCAACTCACAACGCACTCTAAAAAAATGACACAATTAACATAATTACCAATTAATTAAAAATAATTAACAACAAATTAATAAATAATTAATAATAAATTAATTACCACAATTAACAATATAAAATATTAAATACATAAATATAAATTAATAAAAAAATATGAATTGATTAATTATAATTAAATTACTTCCCACTCGACTCCCCTATCAACCCACAACCCGCTCTTAAAAAAATGACACAATTAACATAATTACCAATTAATTAATAATAATTAACAACCAATTAATACATAATTAATATTAAATTAATTCCCACAATTAACAATATAAAATATTAAATACATAAATATTAATTAATAAAAAATTTAATACATTAATTATAATTAAATTAGTTCCCACCCTATTCCCTATAAACCCACAACCCGCTACGGAACGAAAATGCAAAATTTAATTAAAATAAAATTAATAACTTCTAAAAATTATGAATAAATGTATTATAATTAAATTACTTCCCACCCTATTCCCCTATAAACCCAAAACCCGCTACGGAACTAAAATGCAAAATTTACTTAAAATAAAATTAAGAACTTATAAACATTTATGACATATATATTAAAAAACAAATGCAATACTTAGACAAAAAAATAGAACACATACATTTAAAATACAGACTAAAATACATAACACTAACTAAAAAAACAATATTTTTAACAACTATATTTTTGCAAAGGATATTAATGACCGATATTTTTAAAACGATATTAATGACTTCGATATTGTTAAAAACGATATTACTTACCTTAGACTCGAAATTCTTGACGACGATATTCTGACAGCCGATATTTTTGTATCACGATATTCTGCACTCGATATTAGTGCAAGTCGACATAAAAAACTCGATATTTAGACTGTTTACCGCTTTCGTTGTTATTACAAGCAAAGGTTTTATTTGTAGCGAGTAATTTGGGATCCACTGGAGACAGTAGGAAGTAATACCTATAAAAGCACGTACCTCTTTCTTGGTTTGTGGAATGGGCATTTTAACAATGGTACTGATACGCTCAGGGGTCAACCTCCTACCGTCCTTCGACAGTAGGTGACCTAAATAGGTAACCTCCTGTCAACAATACTGAAATTATGACCATGATGTGCCAAATGCAATAACAATTTCACTGTACTGTCTTTGCAACCCTGTTCCGTATCAGAAGCAATTAACAGGTCATCAACATATTGCACCAATACATTACCTGGAGGAAGCGATAGTGAATCCAACTGACTTTTCAATGCTTGATTATAAATACTAGGACTCTCTGTATAGCCTTGAGGAGCACAACAGAATCTAAAGCTTCTGCCGGCCAGTGTAAATCCAAACAAATACCTACAATCTGGGTGAATAGGAATACTAAAAAATGCATTTTTTCAGATCAATGACAGAAAAGAACTTAGCATTAGATAGAATCTTCGTTAAGAGCGTAGTGCTATCAGGAACCACTGGAAACTGCGGAACTACAATTTTATTAACCTCTCGCAAATCAATCACAAAGGGATAAACATCATAAATAACATCAGGGGAACCCGAAGGGGTCCTCTTAAGAACCAGACGAATAGGACAATTACAAATGTTGGCAAATGTTTCTTCAACTACTCTCTTACGTATCAAATCTTGAATAATCTGAAGAAGAGCCCGTTCTCCTGCCTGTGGTATCTTATACTGAGGAATGCGGGGTAGAATAGCATTATCTTTAACTTGTATAGAAACTGGTGGTATATGTAACAAACCCACATCTGTATCACCTGTGGCCCATAGGGTGGGTGGTATCTGAGCGAATTCAGTTGGAAGGAGCGCATCCTGAGACAAACACTGCCTAGTACTCACATCCAGACCCATAGTAATGTAAACACCTGCAGGGGAACAATAAATAGTAGCGTGCAATTTCTTCAACAGTTCCAAACCCATCAAATTTTCACCACAGTTGGATGTTGAGATTCCACAGTGAATGGACCAACAGTCAATGCAAGGGGTCGTGAAATGGGGCTTACAACCGGTACACCTGAAAAACCTACCGAAACATTATTATGGCCAGACAGAGCCGCCCCGGGGACCATGTGTTGAGAATCAGAACTCTTTGTCGCACCTGTATATACTAAAAATTCCTTAGTCGAGCCTTGTAAATCCGCTGTGACATAAGGACCACGCTGATCTACAGGTATCAGAACTAGCCCCTTGCTCTGCCCCTGGCTGTCCTAACTATAAGATATACCCGTCACATCATCCATGTCATAATCATCATGATAATACTGTCCATCTCTCGGGTCATCAAAATAATTATTATCCGAACGGCCCACCGGAGACGCAACATTCTGATTTCTGTCAGTCCCACGGCCTCTACCACCAGAACCTCGTCCTCTAGGGGACACACCTTTCTGTAAGAGCACAGGGCACTGGCTATGTCAATATCCTTCCTCCTTACAATACGCACACTGATTCTGCCCCAAAGGTGTTGTTGAAGGCTGCCGAGTACGTGGCAGCTGCTGAGAAGTACCTCCTCATTCCCTATTATTTCCCCTAAATCCTTGCTGCAACAACACCTTCGTCTTTAGATCCTTATGCTTCTTATCAGTCTTATCCTTTTCCTCCTGATCTCTGTGTTCATAATATTGGGCCATATTCAAAATAACAGTGGGAGAAGATGTGGACCAAGTACTCTCAGACACCTGCAAAAGAGTCATGATTTCAGGAAGAAGATTAGTAACAAACCTGTCAACAAACAAACAAACTCCTCCCTCAGTGGACATATCCTGCCCACTATAATCCAAAAACATGTCTTCAAACCGAGTAAAGAAATCAGACACATCTCAACCTTCTTCTGCTGACAAGCTGTCAATCTATCCCAACTTACCTTCTTAGGTGGAATAAGAGTGTGCATGTACGTAATAATACGACCAGGCAAAGCAAGTATCTCAGCATGAGGTTCATCTCCTGGCTTCCTTTCCTGATCCCATTCTTTAATCACATCCCATGTACCGCCCAATTCTGCAACATGATGTTGAGTATGCACCTGTCTCCAAATATCGACCGGAACAAGAAGACCAAAAAACATTTCAATATCAGCAAGAGTCATTACAGTAGAAGAGGCAGCCTCTGTTAGTTCCTTATAATAAGCTGTAGGATTTTTCCTAGGGTCGGGCAGCGTAGCCTTAAGGGCTAAAACCTTGCTTCTTTTCCATGGAGTATAAACCCATTGCTCCTGAAAGCGAGCAGCCACGGCTGGTCTAGTGACCGCACAGTTCCGATGCGTCAACTCAGGTATTTCTGGAGGATATATTGGATGAACTTCACGCATAGGGAACTGAGTAATTTTAGTGGGACTCTTATCATACAATCGAACTCTATAAGAAACGATAGTGGCAATATTTGCACGCACCTGTCCTGGGGCAAAATCACCCACATAGACACGGTCCTTAATATCAAATAACACTTGTGGGGCCTCCGTTTTAATATGTGTGCGCCAAAGATCAATCAATGTAGCAGACATATGTTGGAGAACGTGCTGCTGTAGAAAAGGCTCAAACTCACGCACAGCTTGCCAAATGTCCTCAGTGTCATAAACCGGATTACTAGCCCATTTCATAGTCTGTCTTGCTAATACACCCTTCTCATCCTCACCTACTCCACAACGCACCAACGGACCCACTCGCTCCCTAAATTTGAGCCCAATCCCTGTCCTCAAACCCTCGTACTGGCGTTGCAGCATCCAAAAATGTCAGAGGATGAATAACTAAAGGAGGAGAAGCGCATAAGTAGTAGGTACAGCTGTGGCTTGTGTTTGCACCGGAGGAGAAAGAACAGATGACACAGGAGCTGAAACAGTAGATATACTAGAGGTCACAGTCGTCAAAGATGGCGAGGACAAGGAAGGAGCAGGGGCGCCATAGCCAAAGCTGTCAAAGTAACAGTCACAGATACGGGAACATCCGGAGCAGATGAGACAGGCTTCAGTGACTGTGAAGGAACAGTGGGATATATCCTCTGTGGGGCATAAGGAGGCGGGGTCGAGTATCTAACAGCTCCTCTACAAAAGTATAATTTTCCTCTTTGGCCAAATAAGGCTTGTCAATATGCAGCCGAAATCTCCTATCTTCACATTCAATTCCTGACTCCTGTTTTTCTCTATCATATGCTACAGCTTTTTGCGTCAATGTTTGCATTTTCCCTTTCCGTGCATCCCTCTCCATTTTTTAACCGCCTATGTCTGGCCTCCTTCTGCCAAGTCCTGAGAGAGTCAAACATCGACTGTCTGCTTCGTCACTTAAATAACTGTTCCTGTAAAAACCCAATCTTTTGTTCATCAAAGGTGCCCGTCAAAGGCCACTGCAACTCGGCATTGTCCCTCATATATTTGTGTCATAATGTACTAAACATAATAGGGCCAAGACCATGTTTCACATACATATCAAAATTAGGGCTGCCTTCATGAGGCGCAGGCTGAGCTTCTTCCAATCGAGCATCTGCAGAACAACAACACAAATTCCAAAACTTGCTCAAGCCAGGCATTTCGAAAGAAAAACAAAGTTGTTAGTTTTACCTGGCAAAGTATTTGCAAATACTTTTTATCAAGACAGTCCTTAGACCGTACCAAACTCAAACCCAAAAGGTACCATATCCACAAAGAACCAAAACAAACTCACCTGATATCAGTAGTACAAACAAACTGGTTCTCCACTGCCGACTCTTCAGACCAAACGGTCAGATCCAAGGATTTCGCCGTTCATGACTCCAGTCGGGATGACCATTGGGTGAGGCACCATCCGGGAGGACAGAAGGAGCAGCTGCGAGTAACAGACTTGCAGGAATCCCAGAGCCGTCAGTCCGACCCGACGATATCCTTGGTCTCCCCCCGTCAGCGGAAGGGGATGAATCAATCACCCGAATGAGTCCCTGTTCGGGCGCCAACTGAAGGAAGTGACCCGTTCAGGGCCACCTGGGTCACTAATGACCACCTCCCAGCCTTCCATACTAAATGAAGAGTCGGTCAGACAGTAGAGAATACAAACCAATAACTGTTTATTCATATACACTCAGAGCGGAGCCCCATCTGCCCAGTCTCTAGAAGTGCTGCAGAGGGAACTGAAATCGACAAGCATAAAGTTACATTATGTACGTTTCGCAACTGGGCGAAAACACGCCCACAGTGGAATTTTCCAAGCAGGTGCAATTAAACAACGAAATACAGAAAAAAACGGTTTCAGCGCTCATATCTTACACAAAGTAACATAATCCAAGGTCGTTCCATCCGGAGCCTGCCACCAGACAAGTGGGAGAGGGCCTCTTTCTAGTGAGAAAGCTATGCGCTGACATGAACAGTGTGCTTATTATTGAAAAAAAACCCAAGTGAAGAAACGAAACTCAAAGAGGAGCATTTCTCGGAATGAAACTAAATCACTTTCAAACAGACTAAAATGGCGCCCAAATAGAAAATGGCGCAGTGAATGCTAACTTACATTAAAAACTGCGTACGCATAAACAATTTTATTCTAACAAGACAGTCCCAAGGACCCACCTGCCCACGAACACTAAGAAATACGGGCAGTGGGTGACCATCAATGGCCATAGGGTGCAGGCTCTGAGAGACACTGGAGCTAGTGTGACAGCTGTCAGTTGTCGGCTAGTGTCTGAAGAGCAGGTGGTCCCCAACGTACTTTACCCAGTAGTTGCAGATGACAACTCAGAGTGCCTCTGCAAAGTGACACAGGTTCGCTTTGAGTGGGGGGATCTCAGGTACCTTGAAAGTAGTTGTGAGGCCAGTCATGCCTGATGACTGTCTGCTAGGGAATGACCTGGAGAGTTCCCCTTGGGAGAAGGTGGAGCACAGGTCTCATTTGGAGATGTTGGGTCTGCTTGAGTGGGCATGTGTGACCACTCAGTCTGTAGCAGCCGGTAAGGACAACCAAGAGGACCAGGAGCTTGGAAGAATGGCGCAGGTGCCTGTCAGAAAGAGAGGAGGCAGGGGGCGCAGGAAACCGTCCCCCGAAGTTCCCACAGTCCAGGAGGAGGCAGACCTTGAGGGGGATGCCCTTGAGCCTACAGGAGAGCAAGTGGCCGAACTGGGGGACCTGCCTGAGCTGACCCATTGGGAGCAGGAAGCAGGCCGCTCCAGTGAGGAATTCTGCAAGGAGCATCAGGAATGCCCCTCTCTTGTTGGTTTGCGGCAGCAGGCTGCAAGCCAGGCAGCGGGTGATCAGTCTGGGTCACATTGGATTTACTGAGAGAATGGTCTCCTGTATAGTGAGCCTAAGGTCGCTGATCCTGGTTCAGCCCATGTGCTGGTGGTACCCCAGCGCTTCAGAGCCTTCCTACTGGGTCTTGCTCATGACACACCTTTGGCAGGGCATCTGGAGCAAGATAAGAACTTTGAAAGGCTTGTCACCCATGTTTTCTGGCCCTGGATGCGCAAAGATTCTGACACCCATTGTAGGACTTGCCAGACTTGCCAGGCAAGTGGTAAGAGTGGAAGGAAGTGCAAGGCTCCTCTCCAACCTTTCCCTGTTGTCAGCAACCCCTTTGAGAGTGTGGCCATCGACATTGTGGGCCCTCTGGACCCTAAGACAGCCATGGGCAACAGGTTCATCCTGGTCTTGGTGGACCATGCCACCTGGTACCCCAAGGCCATCCCTCTCCCGACTTTACTTTCTTTTTCATTGTTTCTATTGTTCATTGGAAAATTCTAGACATGTGAAGTTCCCTGGGTTCATGACAGAGGATTTATTTGGAACTCTGAAAAAAAATTTTTTATTGTACTATTACGACGGGTTGCTGGAAGATAAAGAACTATACCGACCAAGCTACCATCTATATAGGTGGGTTTGTGGATATTTTTTATATGCACGTAGTGCTTGGTTCCTATACACGGGTAATATGTGCATGTTACCTCATGGCCTTTCATTGGTAGGTTCCTATGTACGCCTACACTTTAATTACGGAACCTTTTGGACACTTCATATCTAGTGGTCACGGACGTCTTTTCTGTTGCCGGGCCTTTTCATTTGACATTTATCTTCAGTGCTGGAATTACTATTTCTCTGATTTTCACGTTTCCACCTTTTTTATACCTATTACTTACACTTACTCGATCCTTCTGCATTTTTCTTGACTATGATAACACTTCTGGTTTATGTTTACATTTGCAATATGTTACATGAAACAAAAAGAACATCAAATATATAACTGTCTTAACAGCCTTGAAAAAGTCAAAAGTTGACGAAGCACGTGTTGGCTGTGTTTCTTCTGGATAAATCAACATGAAATAAGATTGTGAACCATATCATCATTTGGATTACAACCATTGTATTTGGACTGTATCAATGTTCTACAGTGATTATGTTGATAATTAAATTTATCTATATTCGGTGAATAATAGTCCACACTGTCTGGACATGACAATTTTTTGGAGAATGCTTTGGTTCCCTACAGTGAATCTATTCTATACATTACCATTGGATAATGTATATGTGCAACCTTTGGTGGTAGGGTGCTGGAACCATAACAGCATCTCCACCTTCTATTTGTATCAGTTTCATGTTTGACTTGCTTCCCACATAAATATCTCAATATGTTACAGTACATACGAGGTGCGATAATCCTGGCCACTACTACCCCAATCTTTGATTAAATCCTCTCCGGACTGTGACGGCCCCTGTGGTGAGTCGGGTTATTGATGGGGATCTTCTCCCGTGTGGGATTCCCCAGAGAGGTGGTGTCTGACTGGGGTACCAACTTCATATCCAGGTATATGAAGTCCCTGTGGCAGGAGTGTGGTGTTACTTACAAGTTCACCCCTCCTTACCACTCCCAAGGTAATGGGCTGGTTGAGAGATTCAACCGGACCCTGAAGGGCATGATTATGGGTCTTGGTGAACCCATGAGGCATAAGTGGGATGTCTTCTTGCCATGCCTGTTGTTTGCTTACAGGGAGGTACTGCAGAAGTCCTTAAGGTTCAGTCTCTTTGAACTCCTATATGGGCATGCTGTAAGAGGACCTCTGAGTCTGGTCAAAGAAGGCTGGGAGAAAACTCCCAGTAAACCTCCCCAGGGTGTATATAGCTATATGAAGGCCTTCAGGAACCAGACTAAGCATTTCAGACAACTCGCTCAGGTGAATCTGAAAGCCAGCCAGGAAGAGATGAAGCGGTGGTACGATCAGAATGCCACTGTGATCAAGTTTCAGCCTGGCCAGAAACTGTGGGTCATGGCCCCAGTGGAGCCTTGTGCTCCAGGACAAGTGGACTGAGTAATTTGAGGTGGTAGAGCACAAGAGTAAAGTCACCTATCTGGTGGACCTGCAGTCTCCCAGGAACCCTTTGCGGGTCCTGCATGTGAACTGCCTCAAGCCCCACTTGGAGAGGTCCTAAGTGGGCTTGCTCTTAACAACAGATGATGGAATGGAAGAGGAGACTGAGCCTCTCCCTGACCTCCTGTCTGCTAAGGAGCACGATGGGTCAGTGGACGGTGTGAACCTCTCCCCCGCCCTGACTCCAGAACAGCAGAGTGACTGCCGCCAACTGTGGGGACAGATTGCTTCTCTGGTCTCCCTGACCCTGGGTGTCACTCAGTGGTGTGTCCATGATGTAGACACTGGGGACAGTCCTCCTGCAAAACACAAAATTTACAGGTTGACTGACAGGGTCAAGGCTAGCATCAAGGAGGAAGTCTCCAAGATGTTGCCTCTAGGGGTAATCGTGCCCTCCAACAGGCTTGGTCCAGCCCAGTGGTCTTGGTTCCAAAGGTTTCCGCACCCGGTGCCACGCCAGAAATCTGGTTCTATGTGGACTACTGAGGGCTCAATTCAGTCACAAGGACTGACGAACACCACATCCCCAGAGCTGATTAGCTCATAGATCGGTTGGGAGCTGCCAAGTACCTCAGTATGTTTGACTGACTGTCTGGGTACTAGCAGTTTGCCTTAACTGATGGGGCAAAGGAGAGGTCTGCATTTTCAACACCAGAGGAGCACTTCCAGATCCGGGTGATGCCCTTTGGGTTGAAGAAGGCCCCTGCCACCTTTTAGAGGTTAGTCAATCAGGTGTTGGCTGGGCTGGAGGATTTCAGTGCTGCCTACCTGGATGACATCGCAGTGTTTAGTGCCACTTGGTAGGAGCACCTGTGTCACCTCTGGGAAGTGTTGATGGCTCTGCGAAGGGTAGGCCTCATGATCAAGGCTAGTAAGTGCCAGATCGGGCAGGGATTGCTGGTGTACGTGGGACACCAGGTAGGGAGCGGCCAGGTGGCGCCCCTACAGCCAAAGATTGATGCCATTCTGGCTTGGGAACTCCCCAAGACCCAGACAGAGGTGAGAGCCTTCTTAGGCCTCACCAGGTATTACCGGAGGTTTGTCACGGGATGTGGCACCATTGTTGCACCCTTGACTGAGATGACTTCCAGGAAGCAGCCCAGGAAGGTCAACTGGACTGACGCCTGTCAGAAAGCTTTTGATGCTTTGAATTCTGTCATGTGCACGGCACCCGTGCTCAATGCACCCAACTTCTTGCAGAATTTCGTGGTGCAGACAGATACTTCCGAGCATGATGTGGGAGCTGTGCTCTCACAACTGAATGAGGAGGGCCTAGACTAACCCGTAGTCTTCATTAGTAGGAGGTTATTTCCACAGGAACAGAGGTGGAGTGCGATTGAGCATGAGGCTTTTGCTGTGGTCTGGGCACTGAAGAAGCTGAGGCCCTACTTGTTTGGGACTTACTTCCGGGTTCAGACCGACCACAGGACCCTCAGATGGTTGATGCAAAGAACCCAAAGTTGTTGAGGTGGTCCATTTCTGGCAGCAGAGAAGCTCTTTGCCCAGCCAAAACCAGTTCTTTCCTCTCTGGTGCTGCTTCCTGGCAGGAGGTGGAGACAGCATTGTCCAAGGCAGACCAGGCCCATTCAGGTGTGAAAGAAATCTCCTCCCCCTACTCTGAATGCAGCCCAGGTCTATTCAACCCAGCCCTGACTCACCCTGGAAAGGCAGGACACACCTCACCCCCTCAAGTGGATGTCTGAACAGAATGCACATCCCCAGCCCCTGTCACTCCAAAGCCAGACAGTCAATACACAAACCTAGCAGAGGCACACTGGATGGCTAAGCAAGAAAATATCCACTTTCTAAAAGTGGTATTTTCAAACCCAGCATATAAAAATCATCCTTACTAAAAGATGCATCTTTATATTCTGAGTTCAGGCATACCAAACTCCACTTTCCTATCTTGTTCCCATGGGCAGCTATACTTATAAGATATTATAAGTAAACTCCCCATTCTATCCTACGGGACAGATAGCCTTTCAATAGTGAAAAACGAAATTGGCAGTATTTCACTATCAGGACATGCCACACACATCAGGTCATGTCCTACCTTTCACATGCATTGCACCCTACCCACAGGGGTTCCTTGGGCCTACCTTAGGGGTGACTCACATGTAAGAAAAGTGAAGGTTAGGGCCTGGCAAGTGGGTGCACTTGCCAGGTCGACATGGCAGCACTAGACTGCACACAGACACTGCAATACCAGGTCTGAGAACCTTTTGCAAGGCTGCTTGTGTGGGTGGCACAATCAGTGCTGCAATCCCACTAGCAGCATTTGGTTTACAGGCCCTGGGCACACACAGTGCACTGTACTAGGGATTTAAAAGTAAACCAAATATGCCAATTATGGAAACACTAATCTATGACAACAATTTACAGAGGGAGCACTTGCACTGTGGCACTGATCAGTAGGTGGCATTTTGCCCAAAGCATCTAGACCAGCAAAAACAAAGTCCAACACACAGTAAAAACACAGGAGGCAAAGGCAAAAATACAGGGGAAACCCACGCCAAGGCTGCCAGGTCTAACACGTGTCCCCTCCAGCTGAAATGTGGGGAGCACTACCCACCCTCTTGGGAGTTCTCCTCACTAAGGTGTAAAAATCTGGACAGACCATCAGCATTGGCGTGTTCTGTACCAGGGCGGTGTTCCACCGTAAAGTCCATCCCTGTAGGGAAATTGACCAACTCAGCAACTTTGGGTTCTCACCCCTCATCTGCATCAGCCATCTGAGGGGCCTGTGGTCGGTCCCAAACAAGTAGGGCCTCATCTTCTTCAGTGCCCAGACCACAGCAAAAGCCTCCCGCTCAATCGCACTCCACCTCTGTTCCTGTGGAAGTAACCTCCTACTTATGAAGGCTATAGGTTGGTCTAGGCCCTCCTCATTTAGTTGTGGAAGCACAGCCTCCACACCATGCTCTGAAACATCTGTCTGCACCACAAATTCCTGCAAGAAGTTGGGTGTCTTGAGCACAGGCGCTGTGCACATGGCAGATTTCTGGGCATCAAAAGCTGTCTGACAGGTGTCAGTCCAGTTCACCTTCCTGGGCTGCTTCCTGGAAGTCAGCTCAGTCAAGGGGGCAACAATGGTGCCATACCCCTTGACAAATCTCCTGTAATAACCAGTGAGCCCTAAAAAGGCTCTCACCTCTGTCTGGGTCTTAGGGGGGTTCCCAAGCCAGGATGGTATCGATATTTGCTTCTAGGGGCGCCACCTGGCCGCTCCCTACCTGGTCACCCAAGTAGACCACCGAACCCTGCCTGATCTGGCACTTACTGACCTTGATTCTGAGGCCTGCCCTCTGCAGCGCCTTCAACACTTCCCAGAGGTGATGCAGATGTTCCTCCCAAGTGGCACTGAACACTGCGATGTCATCCAGGTAGGCGGCACTGAAATCCTCCAGCCTGACCAACACCTGATTGACCAACCTCTCAAAGGTGGCAGGGGCATTCTTCAACCCAAAGGGCATCACCCAGAACTGGTAGTGCCCTTCTGGTGTTAAAAATGCAGACCTCTCCTTTGCTCCATCAGTTAAGGCAAACTGCTAGTACCCAGACGTTATGTCAAACGTACAGAGGTACTTGGCAGCTCCCAACTGATCTATGAGCTCATCAGCTCTGGGGATGTGGTGTGCGTCAGTCCTCGTGACTGAATTGAGTCCTTGGTAGTCCACACAGAACCGGAGTTCTGGCGTGGCACCGGGTCCGGAAACCTTTGGGACCAAGACCACTGGGCTTTACCAAGGGCTGTTGGAAGGCTCAATCACCCCTAGAGCCAACATCTTTGAGACTTCCTCCTTGATGCTAGCTTTGACCCTGTCAGTCATTCTGTAAATGTTGTGCTTTACAGGAGGACTGTCCCCAGTGTCTACACCACTGAGTGACACCCGGGGCCCAGGGAGAACAGAGTAGCAAACTGTCCCCACAGTTGGTGGCAGTCACTCTGCTGTTCAGGAGTCAGGACGGGGAAGAGGTTCACACCTTCCACTGACCCATCATGCTCCTTAGCAGACAGGAGGTCAGGAAGACCTCAGTCCCCTCTTCCATTCCGTCATCTGTTACCAGGAGCATGCCCACTTCTTACCTCTCCAAGTGGGGTTTGAGGCGATTCATATGCAGGACCCGCAATGGGTTCCGTGGAGACTGCAAGTCCACCAAATAGGTGACTTTACTCTTGCGTTCCACCACCTCAAAAGGCCCAGTCCACTTGTCCTGGAGCACACAGGGCTCCACTGGGGCCATGACCCACACTTTCTGGCCAGGCTGAAATTCGTTTGAAGTGGCATTCTGATTGTACCACCATTTCATTTCTTCCTGGGTGGCTTCCAGATTCGCCTGAGCGAGTTGCCTGGAGCGCTTAGTCTGGTTCCTGAATGCCAGCATGTAGCTAAATACATCCTGGCGAGGTTTACTGGGAGCTTTCTCCCAGTCTTCTTTGGCCAGACTCAGAGGTCCTCTTACAGGGTGCCCATACAGGAGTTCAACGTGACTAAACCCTAAGGACTTCTGCAGTACCTCCCTGTAAGCAAACAACAGGCATTGCAAGAGGACGTCCCACTTACACCTCATGGCCTCACCATGGCCCATAATCATGCCTTTCAGGGTCCAGTTGAAACTTTCAACCAGCCCATTTCCTTGGGGTGGTAAGGAGTGGTGAACCTATAGGTAACACCGCACTCCTGCCACAGGGACTTCATATACCTGGATATGAAGTTAGTCCCCTGGCCAGACACCACCTCTCTGGGGAATCCCACATGGGAGAGAATCCCCATCAATGCCCGACCCACCATGGGGGCCATCACAGTCCAGAGAGGGATGGCCTCGGGGTATCGGGTGGCATGGTCCACCAAGACCAGGATGAACCTGTTGCCCATGGCTGTCTTGGGGTCCAGAGGCCCCACAATGTCGATCCCCACCCTCTCAAAGGGGGTGCTAATGACAGGGAAAGGTTGGAGAGGAGCCTTACACTTCCTCCCACTCTTGGCACTTGCCTGGCAAGTCTGGCAAGTCCGACAATGGGTGTCAGAGTCTTGTGCATCTGGGGCCAGTAAAAGTGGGTGACAAGCCTTTCAAAGGTTTTGTCTTGCTCCAGATGCCCTGCCAAAGGTACATCATGAGCCAGACCCAATAGGAAGGCTCTGAAGTGCTGGGGTACCACCAGCACATGGGCTGAACCAGGCTCAGCAACCTTAGACTCACTATACAGGAGACTGTTCTCCCAGTAGATCCAATGTGACCCAGACTGATCACCTGCTGCCTGGCTGGCAGCCTGCTGCTGCAAAAAAACAAGTGAGGGACATTTCTGGTACTCCTTGCAGAATTCCTCCCTGGAGGAGCCCCCTTCTTGCTGCCAATGGGTCAGCTCAGGTAGGTCCCCCAGTTCGGCCACTTGCCCCCCTGTGGGCTCCAGGGCATCCCCCTCAATGTCTGCCTCCTCCTGGACCTTGGCAACTTCGGGGGCCGGTTTCCCGTGCCCCCTGCTTCCTCTCTTTTTGGCAGGCACCTGGGCCATTCTTCCAGGCTCCAGGTCCTCTTGATTGCCCTTACCGGCTGCCATAGACTGAGTGGTCACACATGCCCTTTCAGGCAGAACCAACATCTCCAAATTAGACCTCCGTTCCACCTTCTCCCAAGGGGAACTCTCCAGATCGTTTCCCAAAAGACAGTCAACAGGCATGGTTGGCCTCACAACTACTTTCAAGGTACCTGAGACCATCCCACTCAAAGGGAACCTGTGCCACTTTGCAGAGGCACTCTGAGTTGTCAGCTGCAACTACTGGATAGACTACATTGGGGACCACCTGCTCTTCAGACACTAGCCAACAACTGACAGCTGACACACTGGCTCCAGTGTCTCTCAGAGCCTGCACCCTATGGCCATTGATGGTCATCCCTGCACATGCTTCTAAGTGTTAGCGGGCAGATGGGTCCTTGGGACCATCTCACTGTTTCCTAGGGAGATCAGGGTCACCTTTGCGGGCTACCCCCCGGGACTCCAACTCCTCCCTCAAGGCTACACTAGCCAACCCACGGGGCGGTGCACCAGAGGCTGCAGGGGTCATTTTCGGACACCTGGGATCCTCTCTGTAGTGACCCACTTGATTACATGCATAACATGTGCGGGTGCCCTGCTTTGCAGGCTTACCTAAAGGGGCTCCCTGCTTCTTATCACCGGGAGGCTGGGAACCTTTCCCTTGGTTTCCCTGGGAATTACTTTGGGGCCCTGTTAGAAATGGGGTTTCTGGTTGGCTAAGGTATACACCTAAGCCAGGCAAACCCACCACTCTAGTCAGGGCAAGGGAGTTACACACTGAAGATAACCCCTGCTCACCCCCTTGGTAGCTTGGCAGAGCAGTCAGGCTTATCCCAGAGGCAATGTGTAAAGCATTTGCGCAACACACACACCAGCGACACACTAGGCACACCACAAAAGAGACTCCACACAAGGTTATATAAAAATATCCTTTGTATTATTCACAAAACACATTAGACCACAATCACATAAATCACTGCGCCACTAGGCGCTTGTCATGACATCACATAGGTCAAAGTCACTTTGCCATAAGCAAATTTGTCATAACACATGTAGTGCACTGAAGCAATGCTCATAGGGCGCACACATTACAAAACAGCATAAAAATATTATGCATAAAGACCATCACTGAACACATAGTGCCCCTTCCTGACCATTGCAAGATATGAGCAACAACATCACATGATAATATCAGGGCACAAATATGAGGCAATTAGGGTGAGGCATGACACATAGGAATCACCAGCATACCCATTATCATGGTTTATCACACTACTAAGAGCGGCATCTATGCTCCTGCTTTAGATTACACGGTAACCTGGTTTCTCACATGTAGGTGCCTGGGACACCTGCCCTCCTACACTGGGGAATGCGGTAATTCTTGGGTGCTCCACTGCATCCAGGGACCAGGGGCCTCCGTTGAGGTCTCACCCCGTCCTCGATCCAAACACAGGCTGCCCCAGTCACTAGGAAGCGCTTTATCCAGACTTTCAGTGTGTGAGGCTCACCTGGATTTCCTGCAGGGGCGAAATGTAGGAAATTGATGCTAGTTCTCAACTTCCCTCACCCACCTCCTTCGCCAAACAAGGTCAAAGCAAAAGAGAGAAGGTGGTGAAGGAGGGGAGACAAAACAAGGAAAGGAAGAAGGGGTAGAATCCACTGAATCGCCCCTTGGGGTGTCACCAAGGCTTCTAATGGAAAAGACACAAAGGTAAGTATGTTCTTATCTAGACTAGCAGCTTGCTATATATATCTATGTCAACTGTTCTGGTATTTTACCTGTAGAATGATGCACTATTCATATGTAGAAAAGCATTCTCAACTAGGACGTAGGACACACACACAAAGCATCTAGAATGTAAAAACAAATTATTATATATAAGGACTGCAGGAATTTAGCCACAAACAAGGATGAAATATAAAGCATACTAACCTAATCAGGAATCACATTCAGAGATCAATAGACCCTTAGGAAAAATCTGCTGTTTTGCCTGAACATGGGAAAAACCAAAAAACTCATTTCCCTAGTTAGGCGAAAACAAGGCTTAAAAATGCAGTGAAAAACTATGAAAAATAAAGTGAAATAAATGTGAATCTAATGCAGTCTCTTTATTTATAGCAAGAAGAGACTGGAGGCGACCAGGGGAGAACTGAAAACACACTCCTCAACAACCAAGGAGCACAGCCACTAAATAAGTATGCGAGTGCTGCCTGAAAAGTAAAGCGTATGCCCCAAAACGACGAAACTACGATTCTTTTAGGAACCTTTCTTTTTCCTTTTCTTTACAGAAGCAAACTGCTGGGGAACGAAGAGTTAACCGTGCAGCACAGTCAGAAGGAAACAAT
Organism: Calotriton arnoldi; assembly: GCA_963921515.1. Lineage (NCBI taxonomy): Eukaryota > Metazoa > Chordata > Amphibia > Caudata > Salamandridae > Calotriton > Calotriton arnoldi. Next base: position 521,717 of record CAWUFW010002477.1, on the reverse strand, counting down.
GTTGCCAGCGGCAAGGGAGCTCCGAGGATACTCGGAGCCCGGAAGTGTATCCGGCAACACGGAAATGCCAAGAACACAAAGACGCCCGAGGAGGAGTTCAGGAGGCGTCTAACCACCTCGGCGAATAATTCAGGAATGAGCAGGTAAAGTACGGAGCAAGCAACAAAATGTATGGGAGGCCTGGCGGGGTCCGTGAAGGAACGGGAAGCGCAAAACCCCTGTGGACCCCTCCCTTTTAACTAGTCAGGTGCCGCCTCCGCCAGCTGACAAGAGTCAGCGGGCGGCGTTCTCCACAATGGACGCGGGCAGGGCTAAGAGCGCTGCTGCGGGCAGCGCTGACGGTAAAGCCCAACAGTACAGCCCCCCAAAACCCCCCCGAACAGGCTTGGGCTTGTCGGGGTAGCGACAGTGAAACAACCGCACCAAGCGAGGAGCATGAACCTGAGACTCAGGTTCCCACGTCCGTTCATCAGGCCTGTATTCCTTCCAGTGAATCAAATACTGCAGCCTACGCTGCACTCTACGCGAGTCCACAATATAAGCAACCTCATACTAAGGTTCATCATCCACCAAAACAGGGGGTGGTTGAGCAGGAAAAACAGTGCCAGGGCAACAGGCTTCAGCAAAGATGCATGGAAAACAGGATGGACACGCAAGGAGTCAGGCAAATCGAGCTTCATAGCAACAGGATTCACAACCTTCAAAACAGCGTAGGGACCAATAAAGTGTGGCTTGAAGTTGCTCGCCCCTTTAACCCTGATATTTCTGGTGGACAACCAAGCCTTGTCACCTACTGCATAATCCAGAGGTGGTCAATGATGATGATCAGCATCCTCCTTATACCTACTCTTAGCCTCCTCCAGAGTCTGTTTGGCTGTGACGTGACTATTTTGGATATGAGTCACCATGTCCAAAGCAGCAGGTGTAGTAGTAGACATCTGAGAAGAAACAAAGCCACAACGAGGGTGAAAAACGTAGTTGCAAAAAAAGGAGATATTCCTATGGATGTATGCTCACCATTGTTATAGGCAAACTCCTCAGTCCAAAGAAAAGTGTCCCAATCTCTGTCTACTTGGAATAGTTGGCACCTTAGGTATTGTTCAATACATTGGTTGACCCTTTCGGTCTGTCCGTCTGTTTTGGGGTGATGAGCAGAAGAAAGCCTTACGTCTATTTCGAGCAAGGTGTTTAATCCTTTCCAAAATTTGGACACAAACTGGGGGCCTCTATCTGATATAATGACAGAAGGGAGGCGCACTACATGTTGGAGGAATATACAAGCAAGCTCCTTAGAATCAGGCAAGTTTTTTAAAGGTACGAAATGGGACATTTTCGATAGCATTTCAACAACTACAAATATGACAGTATGCCCTTGCTTAGTGGGTGGAAGATCTACAATAAAATCCATAGAAACGGAATGCCATGCTGTTGGAGGAGTGGGCAGAGGGGTTAAGAGCCCTGCAGGGACCTGATGGGAACTTTTACTCTGTGCACAAACGTAACAGTGCTGAACATACAACTGGGCATCGTGATTCATAGATGGCCACCAAAAATGCTTTTTAAGCAGAGGAAGTGTTTTCTTGTGACCTGGGTGTCCTGCTAGCACATGTGTATGACACATGTCCAGTGTTGTAACTGTAATTCTTTAGTAGGGAGTACTAAGCCTCCCTGAACATATACCATATTGTTGGTTCTAACTCCTTTGTGTTTAGTTTCTAAGTCTTTGATTTCTTCGGATTCATGTGTCTGAAGCACTGCTTTCAAGAACGATTCCTCCGATAAGGTACCTCCTAGAATACGATCAGGACTCAAAATAAGGGGTGGTTCTTGTATAGCCTGATCCTCAGATATATCATATCCAACTCGGGATAGGGCGTCTGCCTTGCCATGTTTGGTGCCCACCTGAAATTGTATGACATAGTCAAAATTGCTAAAGTAATGAGTCCATCGCAACTGCCTCATGGAAAAAGCCCTATCTACCTTTATAAACTGCAGGTTTCTGTGATCTGTGATAACAGTGACTATGTGTAAGGCCCCAAGTAAGTACTGATGCCATTCTTCAAAGGCCCGTTTGATTGCCAATAACTCTCTGTCTCCTACTGAATAGTTTATTTCGGTTGGGGTAAGCTTATGTGAATAGAAGGCTACCGGGTGTAGATGACCTGTTTGTCTATCTCTCTGGGACAACACTCCTCCTATAGCCACTTGGGACGCATCTGCTTCCACTATGAAAGGTTGGGAAGTGTCAGGATGTTTCAATATAGGAGCAGTGACAAAAGACTCCTTTAGGCAAGAAAAGGAACATAAAAGTTATCCCTTTTTTCAAAAGTTTGGTAATCGGAGATGTCAGAGATGCAAACTCTTTTATCAATCGCCTGTAAAAATTAGCGAAGCCCAGAAAACTCTGCACTTCCTTCACAGTACAGGGAGATGGCCACGTTGTGATGGCAGCAACTTTTTGGGGATCCATGGTCACTTCTTTTGCTGACAACACAAAACCCAAAAAGGTGACTTCAGGAACGTGAAATTCGCACATGTCTAATTTCATGTACAGGTTGTTGTCTCTGAGGCGTGTTAACATGCTCCTAACATGTCCAATGTGTTCCTCTACAGATGAAAAATATATTAAAATGTCATCAATGTAGACGATAGTGTTAACATCTAATGTCTCTCGTAATACATTGTCAATAAAGAATTGGAGAACTGCAGGGGCGTTACATAGCCCAAAGGGCATAACCAGATATTCATACAGTCCAAACTTCGTGCGGAAGGCAGTTTTCCATTCATCTCCCTCCCTTACTCCGACCAAATGATAGGCACCTCTTAAATCAAGCTTGGTGAAAATAGTGGCCTGCTTCACTTGATCGAGTAAAGATTGAATCAGAGGCAGAGGGTATCTGTTCTTGATCGTCACCCAGTTAAGGGCTCTGTAATCTATGCAGCACCGAAGACCCCCTTTCCGTTTAGGTATAAAAAAGAGGGGGACTGAAGCCACGGATCAGGATGGCTGAATGAAACCTTTCTGTAGCATGTCATTCAAATATTCCCTCAAATAAGTGTTTTCTTTCTCGGTTAAGGCATATATGTGACTGCATGGGATTTTTGCTCCAGGCACCAGATCAATACGGCAGTCAAAAGGCCGATGGGGTGGTAAGACAGAGGCTTTCTCTTTATCGAACACCTCTCTGAAGGACTCATAACAATCAGGTAATACAGGCAAGATAGAATCAGTAGCTCCAGCTATGTGTTTTTAATGGAATGGGTCTTTCTAGACAGTGAACCTTGCAATACTCTGAGGTGAAAGTTAATGTATGGTCTCTCCAGTTGATATAAGGGTTGTGTTTCATCAACCAAGGGAGACCTACTATTGCTTGGAATTGAGGCGAAGAGATGACATCAAAGTGGATGGTTTCAGAATGTTTGTCATGTAAGTGGAAGACTAAATCTATGGTGGAATGAGTGACCGCTCCAGATTCCATGTGACTCCCATCAATAGTTTTAACAACTTCCATTGTCTTCTTTGGTTCAATAGGAATATTCATTTTCTCAACTCATGCAATATCTATGAAGTTCCCGGTAGCACCTGAGTCAAGCATGATTTGTACTTCTACACTTTCATTGCCCCAACCCAGCCGGGCTAGAAAGAAAACATGGTGCATGGGACAGGGAGCGTGATCAAAACCTAACAGTTGGGAGACCATTAAACCTGTCTCACCTGAGGAATTCGTATCCACCTTGCTCAGGCTGGTCAGGTTCCCGACTCTGTACGTCGTTTCGGTTTCATAGGGCTGTCCCTCAAAAAGTGTCCAGATTTACCACAGTATAAACATAGGTTATTAGTCCGTTGTCTCTGCCTTTCTTCAGTACTCAAGGGTCCTTTAATACTGCCAAACTGCATAGGTTACGGATCCTCAACAGGTTTGTCTGACTCTGATTTCTTTTCTCTAAAGTTAGAGAACCTGGTCTCGATACGTCTCTTCTCATGTTTTCGCTCGTGCAAATGGTGGTCTAATTTGACTACCAAATCAATTAATGCGTCACATAATTCTGGGAGGTCTACGACTTGTGCTAGCATGTCTTTCAAGTTATCTTTCAAGCCTTTGTAAAAGCGAGCACTCCGTTTAGCTTCAGGCCATCCAGCTTCAGCCACTAGCTTGTTAAAACAAGAGATATAGGTCATAAGGTCTTTAGTTCCTTGCTTAAGGTTTAATAACTCGGTATCAACAGTCTGCACGAATGAATGTCAATCAAACAGACGACATAACTCCTCCTTGAAAGCTCTAAAGTCATATAATAAGGGATCATTTCTATCCACTAAAGGGATTGACCATATAGCTGCTGTACCACCCAAATACGACAAGACAAAAGCTACTTTAGATTGCTCGGTGGGAAAGCAAGATGCTTTGCACATAAAGTGCAATTGGCACTGATTAATGAACATTGCAAATTTAGCTGAGTCACTTTGGAACCTTTCTGGGGGCGCTAAAGGTATAGAAGAGGGGGTTGCAATGTGATATATAGGAGCTGTACTACCAGACGGAGGAAAGTGTGATGTAAAAAAGGCATTATGGGTTCCAGGCATCGGATCAGGTGGTGGTGGAATCCGAGAGGCGTGTTGTAGGGCATCTACTCTAAGGGTCAAAGCTTGGGTTTCTTTTTGTAGATTCCCTATCATATTTGCCACATCAGCTAATGAGGCTCACCTGGTTTTCCTGCAGGGGCGAAATGTAGGGAATTTATGCTAGTTCCCAACTTCCCTCACCCACCTCCTTCGCCCAACACGGTCAAAGCAAAAGAGGGAAGGTGGGGAAGGAAGGAGACAAAACAAGGAAAGGAAGAAGGGGTAGAATCCACTAAATCGTCCGTTGGGGTGTCACCAAGGCTCCTAATGGAAAAGACACAAAGGTAAGTATGTTCTTATATAAACTAGCAGCTTGCTATATATATATCTATATCAACTATTCTGGTATTTTACCTGTAGAATGATGCACTATTCATATGTAGAAAAACATTCTCAACTAGGACGTAGGACACACACACAAAGCATCTAGAAAGTAAAAACAAACTTATTATATATAAGGACTGCAGAAGTTTAGCCACAAACAAGGATGAAATATAAAGCATACTAAGCTAATCAGGAATCACATTCGGAGATCAATAGACCCTTAGGAAAAATCTGCTGTTTTGCCTGAACATGGGAAAAACCAAAAACTAATTTCCCTAGATAGGGGAAAACAAGGATAAAAAGTATAGCAAAAGGTGCAGGGTCAAACTATGAAAAGTAAAGTGAAATAAATGTGAATCTAATGCAGTCTCTTTATTTATAGCAAGAAGAGACTGGAGGTGACCAGGAGAGAACTGAAAACACACTCCTCAACAACCAAGGAGTACAGCCACTAAATAAGTATGAGAGTGCTGCCTGAAAAGTAAAGCGTATGCCCCAAAAGGACACAACAACGATTCTTTTAGGAACCTTTCTTTTTCCTTTTCTTTACAGAAGCAAACTGCTGGGGAACGAAGAGTTAACTGTGCAGCACAATCAGAAGGAAACAATGTTGTCAGCAGGCAAGGGAGCTCCGAGGATACTCTGAGTCTCAGAAGGGTATCCAGCAACCCGAAAATGCCAAGAACACAAGGACGCCCAAGGAGAAGTTCAGGAGGCGTCTAACCACCTCGGCGAAGAATTCAGGAATGAGCAGGTAAGGTACGGAGCAAGCAACAAAATGTACCGGAGGCCTGGCGAAGTCCGTGAAGGAACCCGACACGCGTTACCCCTGCGGACCCCTCCCTTTTAACTATTCAGGCACCGCCTCCGCCAGCTGACAGGAGTCAGCGGGCGGGGTTCTCCGCGTTAGACGTGGGCGGGGCTAAGAGCGCTGCTGTGGGCAGCGCTGACATTAAAGCCCGACACAGTGTAGGGTAGCCCCCGTAGGCAAATGAACCCTCCGTTGTCATGGAGAGCCCAAAGTGTGGTCAGCAACTCCCTGTGAGCCTTGGAGTCGGGTGCACTGGCCGCCCCTGGCCACTTCTTACCGGGTGCCTCCATAATCTCAGGGAGGAGGCATGAATCCCGAAATGTCAGAGCTATGGAATATTGGCCCTGTGGGCGTGGGAACCCACCCACCTGCCGCCTCACCAAGAGATCCCAAAAGCCCCTGGGGCCTCTGTTGACTGCGGTACACTGGAACCACGAGGATTCCTTTCTCTCTCCTTGGTGGCTGCCAGTTGTGGAGGTTGAACGCGACAGTCCTTGCCAGTCCAGCCCACAGCAGGGTAGCAGCGGAGGCTCTCTGTAACGTGGTCCCGACTGGCCACGCCCACAACCAGGCTCAACCTGTGGCCCGGAACCTCTGCCTGGCTTCCGGCTGCTTCCTGGTCACCTGGAGAGTGTCTTTGCCGATTCCGGCTCAGCACGGCATCCTGCTGGGCTACCACTAGCCTCAGCTTCTTTGGTTCTGGGCGGTTGCGGTGCAGCGGCAGTGCTGAACGGAGGGACCTGCTCTGCCCTTGATCCTCCACGTGCAGAGGCTCCCCGCTAGTGCTTACCACGTGCTTCAGTTGGTTTCCTTCAGCCACGTGGGGAAGGTGCCGCACTGCACACACGAGGCAAGAGCAGCACTGCGTGCACTAGCGTCACACAAGAGTGCTCTTCACATGCTTTCCCGGAAAGTGAAAGGGGAAAAAGGCAGAGCTTCACAAGCACTCTTAGAAATAGGAGGGTGACGGGCACTGGGCTCACCCTTCACCTTTGGAGCTGAGCACTCAGGCAATCACACCCGCTCCTTAGCGGCAGCACACTGGCAGTCCCAGCAACAGGGTGCAGGCAGGTAGCCCAGCAAAAGGGTTTCTGTAGTCAGAATAGCAGTCCTTCTCTTAGCCCAACAGGCTGCAGGTCAGCATTTCCGCTATCCAGTACCATGGCTGTTCCTCCTGGCAGTCCTCTGGCCAGGTACAGTCCTCGCAGTGTGTTCCCCTTTTCAAGTAAAAAAACATGGCGTCTCAGCGCCTTTACTTATCGTGCAAAAGGGGCCAGATGTATGACCCTCACATTTTGCGACTCGCAAATTGCGACTCGCAATTTTCAACTCACAAAATGCAATTTACAACAGTGTCTCAGACACTGTTAGCGATTCCTAATGGTGTTGCAAATTTCCTGCCTCATTAATATTCATGAGGCAGGTGCTATTTACTACCCTATTAGGAATGGCCAGCACTCACAGGGATGGTGGCCTTCTGGGGTCATTAGACCACCATGTCTGTGACTGCTTTTTTTAATAAAGCAGTTTGTTTAAAAAATGCAGCATATTTTCCTTAAAGGAAAACGGGATGCAGTTAAAAAAGAAAAATTAAACTTTTCAGTTTCATTTTTTAAGGGGAGGCAGTGGTCCCTGGGACCACGGCCTGCTCCTAAAAATATTTTCGCACACACTCACAAAGAGGAAGGGGTCTCCTGGGGACCCCTTCCCATTTGCGAGTGGCTTGCCACCCACTTGAAGTAGGTGGTAAACTGCAAGTGTTTTGCGGCCGCAAATGTGGTTGCAAAACAATGGTACATTGCATTGTGACTCGCTATTAGGAAGGGACGCCCCTTCCTAATAGCGAGAGTCGCAAACGCTATTTTGCGAGTCAGTGACTCGTAAAATAGCTTATGTACATGCCAGGACCCTCTTTTGCGGTCGCAAAGGGGCCGATCTCCCATTTGCGACTGCAAAAAACGGTCATACATCTGGCCCAAAGTCTTTATTCTTTTCAGGCAGAGGGCTCTGAGTCGAGTCCAAACCAGTTCTGTCCCCACTGGTGTAGTTTCCTTGCAGGAGGGGGAGACAGCACTGTTCAGGGCAGACCAGGCCTATTCAGGTGCAAGGCAAGTCTCCTCCCACCACTTTATATGCAACCCAGGTCTATTCAGCCCAGCCCTGACTCATCCAGGAAGGCAGGTCACACTGTGGAAACTGTCTTTTCTTAGTTGATACCAAATGTCTAAATTTTCAGGCCCTCGCATATTTGACATAAAATCACCAGACCAATGCTTGTACTTTTCCATGGCTCAACGTAAAGCTGCTCTCGTAACGCAGGCTTGCTCAAGAATTACATTACAACAGCCCAGAATGCTAGCTTAGCAGCAAGTATTTCAGCATATCATATTTAGAAATAGTTCTGGTACGTGCTATGATATTGCAAATATCTGTATGGAAAGGTACCAAGGCTAATACATTGCATTATAGTGGAAAGTCCCAAAGCTGCCACCTACTCAGGACACGTGGTCAGCAACAGTATATTTTGGGCCATGAAAGGTATAACGCAGCCTAGGCCTTTCTTTATTGGAAAAATATCCAATGCTTAATTTGTGTTACGTGCATTATGATGCTGTTTCCTCTGTAGTTTGTGCCAATAAAAGCTGTCAGAAACGTCACCTCTTCGGACACTCAGCGGCTATGCTGACTGTCTCTGTGCTGCACATATTTGTATTATCTTGTCTTCTATAATAAATTTACTTTATCATATGTGCTGATTGCTAATATTTCATTTAGGCTTCCACATTTGGTGAGAGGATGCGACTCCGGAATGCATGACATCTTCTGTGGCAAGCTGTTGCCTTCCCTTTCGAGCGGAGGTCTGAGGTCAGACCACGACGCTTCCCTGCCTTCGAGCTCTCTCTCTCTCTCCCTCTGCTCTGGGCTGGATGCTGCTACTGGCCGTGAGTAGTTGTCACATCTCTGGGCTGCTCTTGCTCCATGTTTCCCCAGGTTTTCTCAGCACATAGTGATGGCTTTTGTGAGCCCGCTTTGATGGCTGTTGTCTCTATTGTCGTGTGCTCTTTCTCCTTCTTCCTCACCCTCCTCCTCGTGGTTGTTTTTTTTTGGTATTGTGTGATCTTTGTGGTTGCCCTGCTGGTAGGAGTCTTGGCCCCTCCCTTTCTTTCCTTTGCCTGATTGTTTCTTTGGTTTTGTGTTTTCAGGTTTGTCGCCACGCTGTCAAAGACGGCTCTGTTCATGACTGTGTCTCTCTCTGGTGTGCACTACTGGCGCGGGGCCAGTGCTGCACCATATTGTTGCCTCTAGCCTCTGAGGGACACAGTTGCCGTCTCCCTGCATGTTTCCCTTCAGTTGTCCCTGGCGGTGAGCCAGTTACAAAGGGGAGGAGTATTTGTTTTGGTCTCGGTTTTGGGTTTCTTCTCATGTATATCCTCTGATTGTGCTGTCTTCTGTTTTATTCCCTCTCTTTTTCTGTCTGCTTTCGTTGCTGCTGGGCGACCTTTGGGTCACAGGCCCCACTGGTACAGTTCTCTCCGTCTATGCTGCCTCACCATGTGTTTCCATATTTACTCAGGTGCGTTTAAAATTTGGATTATAGTTACTGAGCTGTCACCTTCATCCCTGAGCACTGGAGAGGGCAAATATTCTGCATTTTTCCCTTGCCAGCAGTGATCCTCTCATTCTAAAGCAGCCCTTTGACTGACTGTGGGTCAGAGAGGGTGAAGTACTGCAGTTCCCTGTCTTGCAAGCGGAGACTCCCCAGCCAGGGGCTGAAGGCTTCAGCCGTGAGTAGCACAAGAGGTTGGTGGGCATTCCCAGACTGGACGTCACTAGGTGAGTGCTCGAGGAGGTTTTCCCTCCTCAGATTTTGGGTGGTAGCAGGTATTGCTTCATGTTGTAGAGTTAGCAGGTAGTGCTCCCCAGGTTTAGGGTTGATGCAGGAACTGCTCCCCAATTTGGTACTAGTATTGAGGGCATGAAGATATCATAGGGGTGCTAGCAGGTAGTGCTTCCCCCTGTTTGTTGCAACAAGTACTTTGGCGCCGGTTTTTGTGACAACCCTGGTGTTGGAGCTGGTAGCCACACTATAGTGTAGCCAGAGAGCGGTCGGCTCTGGTGCATTGCCTCCTGCTGGACACCAAGGGTGGTCTCCAGATGTGAATAGGTGTCCACCTACTCACAACAAGGAGGGGGTTGGCATTGCATTATATGCATTCATTTGAAGTACTGTTATTGTATTGTATGCATTGATTTGAAGGGCTTTTATTTTTTGATATGCTGTCTTTGATTGTCACATAATGTACTGTGATTCATTGAGATTCTTAGTATTTTTCGACTGACCTTTCATATGCTGTTAGATGTCAAATGACTGATTACCAGCTGCCTTACTACAAATGTTTCTTTGAAATGTCACAATGTTATGTTGATCCCATGTTATGTTGATACAGACTGTCGATTTGACTAACAGACCTCCTGATGTTTACTTTATATTGGACAGATGACCCTCTGCCTGTGTGATATTTCTTATCACACTTGAGGTCCCCATTAGCCTCTTCCTGTTCTATTATTATTATTTTAGGACTAGGTTGGGAATACATCACTAAGCCATAGCGCACAGTACAAGCAGGGACTGAATTCCTGCTTCTGTATTTCATGTGTATGCCTGTCACCTTTTATACTGTCCAAGGAACGCAAGTACCCAGGACATTTCTTTCCCTTCCAACTTGTGAATGCTTTGGTGAACTAACTAGGAGCAATTGCATTGTACGTGGAATGACGGATGGCTTCCTCTGCTTTTGCAAAGGCTGCAGGCTGGTCAAAAAGTGTGTGGTACCGTTTGTCCTTCCTTTTGTGTCTCCTTGTCCAGTATAACTGAACTGTGAGTAACGCAAGTAGGGTCAGCGCTTTTGCACACACAGTCAACACGTCACAGAAGGGAAGGGACAGCTGACTCTTTCCCACAATGACTTACAAAGAGTAATAATTTGGGTACAAGTGCCTTAAAAGTAACAGACTGCATTACTCTTTTATCTACTTTAAGGATTGTGGATGAAAAGAGGAAAAAGGACTGAATAGTACATTTTATGCATTACAATATCTTAATTGTGACCGTGATTATTTTCTTAGAAGGATTGAATAAATAAGTTTTGGACTGAGGATGTTGTTTAAAGAAGGACAAAACAGTAAAAAAGGGAGGTAACACCGCACTGTACAATACACCATGGAAGGTAGTATGGACAGCGCACCAATACATGCCTCCTCGCCTGAGGATGGTCAATACTTCACATTAGCATCAAAACAAAAAGAGCTAACAGCAGCAGAAAAGCAAAGAACACACTATCCTTTCAGCATATAAATAAGAGGCTGATATGCCAAGAACAGAACACGGCCGTGGGCTGTGACAACGGGCTAAAAATATGTGAGAGAGGATCAGTAGATCCACCATGGTCCATCCACCGGCCAGTACTTAGACCAATAGGGCCACACTGCCAGGGAGGCAAGGATGAAAGTGGAGATGCTATATCACAGATGCATCCCCTAGATGCTAGACCAAAAGGCTTAACAGAGGAAAGTATATTTGATTATAACAACAGTATAATACCATCTCTCATACAGGACACCATCAGTTTTGCACGTGGACTCTGTGCTCAGGCGACATGCTATTGGCGCGCTGGCAAGAATACCTGCAAGCAAATAATAGACAAGGTCACGACAGTTACAGCCAAAAGGTGGGAGGAGGATGGTCAGGGATGAATAGCATTGCATATAACTATAGACAGGGTAAAACAAGAAGAAGAGACCGGCCTACAGTGAAAAGAACGAGGGGTAGGGCCAAGGGTGGTGCAACTTGTTTCAATTACCACCAACAAGGCCATCGAATTTACACCTGTCCCCATCCACGTTGGCAGAGACACCACTTCAGTGGACCAGCTCCACTGTCTGTCCAGCAGGTGGCGCAAGGGGTACATAGTATAATACATGCACAAGGTGAATGCATGGTTAGGAAGATCGAGGAGTTCATAGAACAATGGTTAAAGAGGTGATTTCCACATCTGTGTGAAGGGGATGGTAGCAGACAGGAATGATATAATGACCAAGAGTTAAGAAAATACCAGGGGCAAATGAAGAAGGAGAGTAGCAGTGGAGGAACAGGAAGGTAAAGAAAATACAGCCTTAGAACAGACCAGCATCCCCATCAACTATAACACGACTCAATGTAATAATATCCAGAAAATAAGCAATTCCGTAGAGGGTAACGATGTATCATTGTTGAAAGAATTGCTAAATTTAAAATAAGGGTTTTGGGAACAAAAGGCCTCGCAAGTTCGAAGAGAACATCAATTGGATGTTGTTGGAGCCTTTCCTTGCCTTCCAGTGACAAGCGTGCAGTCACAGGAGGAGGGCCAGGAAGAGTACCAGGTGTTAGAATATATAATAACAGCGAGGATAGGGAAAAAGAAAGGTGTATTCAGTAGTCCACACCAGGGAGCAACCCACTGAGCTAACAGACAGCAAACAGTTAACAGACAGACAGCAGGCAGCCAGCAGCAATGTGGCTACAAAACTACTAAAAGGGGAAGTTTTGAAAGACTCAACAAAGTCACAAATATTCGCTCCGTGGCTGCATCGAAAAAGGAAATAAGTGAAAGGGCAAATTATTTAAATGAAGAAGACAGAAAATTAGAAGATATGTGCATGGTGACCACACTGCTGATGATACACGCAGCATGGCCCAGATGCATACGCTAATATGGGACATGGTAGTGTATGCTTCTCAGACAATCAGGACATCGTAGCACTCCAAAATGCCTATGACAACGCCAGTGAAAACAACATAATTAGTCCTGCGCCCTCCGCGATGCGGGACCGTATTATGACACCACTAAAATCTACACCAGGTAAAAGATTCCTAAAAAGTTACAGTGACAAATGTCAAAGAATACTAGGAGAATTAGTTGAGGAAAAACTAACAATGGAACAATTCATAGACAACAACACTAGAGAATATCAAGAAGCTGTATTGTCCCTAGCATGCACGAAATTACTGCATGAGCTGCCCACCGTGCGCCGTGATTAAGCGCAGCACGCAAAGGGCGCAGACACAAGCAGTACAGTACCAACGGTGGCACCACTGCTACCACAAGAATACGACTGGGACATGACAAATTTTGGGGTTTTAGATTCAGACCTACCAGCTTGGGAAGATTAAAAAATAAATACAGTTTTGGGATATGCGATCAACAACTTACGCCATTGGAGGGACCTTCAGGCTTCACTAAAAATTCTAGACGTACCAAAGAACTTGGAGATGGTAACTACATGGTAACCTCCTTGGTCAGAGACCTGCTCTCTCCCCCAGCAGCTCCGCTGTTGTGCCGCTGCCACTGCCCTGTGTAGGTAGGGTTCGAGGCCCTCTGTCTGTGTGTTGTGCCCGGTTTCTGCTTCTCTGTCCATTTTCATTTCATTATTGTGCCTTGTTCTGTTATTTTCTCTCATTGTCTGGATCTTGTCCTTTTTGCCTGTTTCTTTATCTGTGCCCCTGTCCTCTGTGCCTGTTTTTTGCCGCCCTTTTTTCCAGCCGCTGCTGCCGCTGTGGCCCCTCCCCCCTACCGTTTCCCCCTCCCGCCTCCCAGCTGCACTTCCCTCCCCCTTTCCTATTTAATGGCGGCCGCTGCTCGGGTGTCTGAGCAAGACCTCTGACCTCCTGGTCAGAGACCTGCTCTCTCCCCCAGCAGCTCTGCTGTTGTGCCACTGCTGCTGCCCTGTGTAGGTAGGGTTTGAGGCCCTCTGTCTGCGTGTTGTGCCCGGTTTCTGTTTCTCTGTCCGTTTTCTTGTCTTTATTGTTCCTTGTTCTGTTATTTTCTCTCTTCCCTATTTAATGACGGCCACTGCGCGCCAATGGCAAGCCCGTCTGCGCCCGTCTGTGACCTGACCACAACCAGCGCCAGGGACCCTGGTTCTCCAGCCACCCACCGCTACGACTCAGCTGCCCTCCTCGCACTCAACCCCGGAAGGAACAACAACTGCCAGCAGTCTATGCCGAACACCACCCACAGCCAGTTCTCCTGCCGACACTGCCGTCAAACCTTCACCACCCTCCGGACCCCCGCAGCCGCCGCCCCCACGCCAGACGCCAGCACCCCCGAATCAGTGAGGTGCATCCTCCTCTACGTGCGCTCCCTGCACAGACATGCCGTAGAGATATGGGACCTCCTCAACACCATCTCGCCGGACATCGCCTTCTACACGGAAACCTGGACCAACTCCACCTCCACCCCCGACATCGCCACCACCATCCCCGACGGATACAAGATCTAGAGAAAGGACCACCCCAAACGCCCAGGAGGAGGACTCGCCATCGCACACTAGAGCTCCCTCCAACTCACTACCTCCAGCACAAGCGACAGCCCGCCCACCACCGAATACCTCCATTTCCAGATCCAAACCAGTCCCAGAACCACCCTACAAGGTACCCTCCCGTACGGACCTCCTGGACCTCGAACCGCATTCACCACTACCATCGCCGACTCATCGCACCCCACGCCATCGCCTACCTGGACTACATACTCATCAGAGACCTCAACCTCCACCTCGACAACCTCAACGACCCCAACTCCGCCACCCTACTGGACAACCTTGCCAACCTCGGACTGAAACAACTTGTCACCACCCCACCCACAAGGCAGGACACACCCTCGACCCTATCTTCGCAGGAGGAAACAACATCCACTTCAGCCACACCACGCAATCCCCCTGGATGGACCACCACTGCGTACACTTCCACGTCAACAAACCCACTGCCCCCAAATCAGCACCATGCCCACCGCGAAGGACCTGGAGCAAGGTCACCGAGGAGCACCTCAACTCCGCCCTCAACTACGATGCCCCATCCACCTCAACCAACGTCAACCTCGCAGTCAAAGAACTTCACAGATGGATCACCAACTGCACAGACAAGCTCGCACCCCTCCGCAACCCCGACAGACAACGCCCCAGAAAGGCCACCTGGTTCACTGCCAACCTCTAAGAATCCAGACTCACCTGCAGACGCCTCAAGAAGAATCGGAGAAACAGCAAATCCTCAGAAGACCGCACCACATGCAAGAACGCCATGACCGAATACCACCAACTCATCAGATCTACCAAAAGGACCCTCATCCAGAACAAGATCCTCGCCAACTCCAGCAACTCAAAGGAACTCTTCAGCATCCTCCAGAAATTCACCAAATCCCCCAGCAAAGCCACGGACATCATCCCCTCCCAAGACCTCTGCAACAAGCTCGGCTCCTACTTCCATCCGAAAATCAAGTCCCTCTACGACAACTTCGACGAACAGACCCCTGACTCCGAAACCACTCCCTCCTCCAGCAACGCCAGCCAGCCCACCATATCCTCCTGGACTCCAGTGACCACCGAAGACACCGAATCAACCATGAAAGGCATCGACTCAGGAGCCCTCACGGACCCCTGCTCTCTGCACATCTTCCACAGAGCCACTGCGGCCATCGCACCTGAACTACGATGCACCATCAACACCACCTTCGAAACCAGCATTTTCCCCAATGACTGGAAATGCGCAGAAGTCAAGCCCCTACTCAAGAAGCCCTCGGCAGATCCTACGGACCTCAAAAACTACCGACCCATCTCCCTCCTCCCCTTCACAGCCAAAGTCACCGAGAAGACAGTCAACATCCAACTAACGAAATTCATCGAAGAGAACACCATCCTCGACCCCTCCCAATCTGGATTCTGCAGCAACCACAGCACCAAGACCACTCTACTCGCCACTACAGACGACATCTGCACCCTCCCCGACTAGAGCCGCACCGCGGCACTGATCCTACTCAACCTCTCCACTGCCTTCGACACCGTCTCCCACCGCACGCTCACCTCCACGACGCAGACATACAGGGAACCGCCCTCGAATGGCTCTGCTCCTTCCTCACCAGTAGAACCCAAAGAATCAGACTGCCGCCCTTCCTCTCCGAACCCACAGAGATAAACTGCGGAGTACCTCAAGGATCCTCACTCAATCCTACCCTCTTCAACATCTACATGGCCCCCCTCGCGGCCATCATCCGACAGCAGGGCCTCAGCGTAGTATCCTACGTTGACAACACCCAGCTCATCCTCTCCCTCATGAAAGACCCCACCACCACCAGACTCAACTTCCAGGAAGGGATCCAGGACATCGCAACCTGGATGAGCAACAGCTGCCTGAAGCTCAACTCGGAGAAGACTGAAGTCCTCGTCCTCCGAACCACCCCATCGGCATGGAACAACACCTGGTGGGCCACTGCCCTTGGCAGCACCCTGACCCCCACGGACCATGCCAGAAACCTGGGCATCATACTCAACTCCTCCCTCTCCATGAACCGACAGGTCAACGCCGTCAACTCCAGCTGCTTCAACACCCTCCGCATCCTCCGTAACACTTTCAAATGGATCCCCCCCGAGTCAAGGAAGACAGTCACCCACACACTCATCACCAGCAGACTGGACTACGGAAACGCCCTCTACGCCGGCATAAACAAGTCTCTACTCTGCAAACTCCAGACGATACAGAACACCGCCGCCAGACTCGTCCTCGGTATTCCTAGTCACGAACACATCAGCCAACACCTACGGAATCTCCACTGGCTCCCCGTCGAGAAGAGAGTCACTTTCAAGATACTCACCAACGCCTACAAATGCCTACACAACATCGGACCCCAATACCGCAACGACAGAATCACCTTCCACACACCCAAAAGGAACCTCCGATCCGCCAACCTCGCCCTCGCCGAAACCCCATGCATCCACAGAGTCAAAACAGGAGGAAGAGCCTTCTCCTACATCGCAGCCAAGACCTGGAACGAGCTCCCAATCGACGTCAGACTCGCCCCCTCCCTGAACAACTTCAGGA
Source organism: Calotriton arnoldi (assembly GCA_963921515.1). NCBI lineage: Eukaryota > Metazoa > Chordata > Amphibia > Caudata > Salamandridae > Calotriton > Calotriton arnoldi. Next base: position 505,055 of record CAWUFW010002477.1, on the reverse strand, counting down.
AGGCTCTCAAGACCTGGCTCTTCGGCTGAACGGAACTGCTGCCCCCCCAGAGCCTTGAGACCCTAACGGGTGAGTAGCACACTTACAAACCCCCTGATTGATTGATTGATCCTTTCACATTTCTGTGTCCTAGAGCAAATATCAGTGCACACCTAGCCATCCTGAGTAATGTTGCACATCTGGGTATGTAATGAGCATTAGTGAATGATGTTGCACATCTGAACATGCACTAATTATTAGCACATTTGGGGGCAAATCTGAACAGGCACCAGTCTAACTGAATGATGGTGCAGATCTGAACATGCATTTACGATTAATGGGCAGTGGTGCAAATCTGAATATGTACTGGGGAGTACTGAGCATTATGGCAAATCTAAACATGTAGGGCCTGATTACGATGGCGAGGAGATGCCACCAACAGGCGGTTGGAGGCGGTCTACCTGCCATCGTAACCAACTTTACCGTCCGCCATATTATGATGGCGGGCGGACGTGTGGCGGTCGTAAAGACCGACCGCCACGCACCTGACGGGCTCCTTGAGCCCACCAGTGTGGCGGAGGGGCTCGTAGTCCCTACAATGGTGGCGGTGCCTACTAGGCACCACCGTAGGGAATGCGATGTCCCTTTCCGCCTGCCTGTTCATGGCGGTTAACCCACCATTAACAGGTAGGCGGAAAGGGAAATTGGGGGCCTGTAGCGGGCCACCCTTACTCCCTAGCCCTCAGACACAGGACCTGGGGGGCACCTATGGTGCCCCCCTGCATATCCCTGCAGCATGTGGCAGGCACCGCATGGTGCCTGCCAAGTAGTGCAGGAATATGTAAATTGTCCCTTTTTTTGCATTGCGGCAGTGCTGCAGCCAGCAGCACCCGCCACACTGCAAAATATGGGCAATGCGACCGCCTCGGTGGCGGTTGCATCGTAATTCGTACTGTGGGACTGCCGCCTTGTAGGCAGGCGGTCCCAAATACGAAACGATGACGGATGAACTGAAGTCCGTCCGCCATTGTAATCAGCCCCGTAGTTAGGAATAATGAGTGGTGGCACAAATCTGAACATTGTGCCAAGGATTACAAAGTGATGTAGCACATCTGATCACTCTTCTTATGGGCATTCTTGGCATGATAGTGTCCAATCGGTGCATGATGGCATATTGTAGACACTTGGCATAGTAGCTCCAATCCCTAGTTTACTGTTTGCACTTGCATAATATCGGTAATTTTTGGCCATAACGTTAACACTCCTATTTTGTAATGTCTCTGCAGATAATCTTTAATCTGGGTAGATCCATTCTTGCACTTAGCCAATCATCCGTCTGGTCATCCATTCTCTCAGCCATGAATTATCAATGGACTCACTTACCCTTCCAACCATTGATTCATTCTCACATTCACTCACACAAACATGACAATCGATAATAAGAACTCTCACTTGTAAAATAGCCAGACCTATTGGTTTTGCCAATGCTTATTTTAACAAGCGTGCCTTCAATACGGGCAAGAGCTACTCTCCTTTACTTAACTACAGAGACCATAATATTCCTTTTTCAGGATGAAGAAAACCAATGCTCTTGGGCATTGATGCTGGTGGTTTGGTCACTACAAATACAGTTTACTGCCTTAACAAAAACATTCCCCTGTCTGTCTTATTTCCTTAAGTTTTATCCTTGAATTATAGGGATGATTTTTCATACATGCATTTAAATGGTTTTTTGAGTCTTTTACTGTGGCCAAATATTTACTTCATTAATGCTGCTGCTCCCACACCCCTCTTTGAATAGAAAAATTATCGCAAGTCCATCAAGCAAGTCTTCTTTCATTCTGAATTGTTTTCCCTATAATGTGCTTAATTTGAGCCTGTGGTTTCCGGTGCTCTGTACCGGCGCTTAACTGTCAACACCAGCACTTATGACAGCTACCACATGGTGGCACTTTTTGTGTAATATAGAGATGACCACAACAACAGTTGTTGATTAATCAATTAGACATTAAAACAACTAATACCTGCCTCCCAAGACATTCTTATAGCTTTGGGGGGCCTCGAATAGTCTGCATTGTCACACTTGTAGCAGTGTGATGGCTAGTAGTTGTTATGTAGTTTCATTGACAGCGTTGGCAGTGGCAATGGGTGATGCAAGCTGGAGTGGCCTCCTCATGAGGGCCCTGGCAAATTAAGCACTGACGAGAACATTCAACCTTGATGCTAAAACATATGTCAACAGCTGTATTCCAGATCAATAAAGGCCATATGGTTTCAGTTACCTATGATCTGCATGCAAATAACATACAGCCTTCAAGAATGCTTCATCAGAAAAATTGTGCTGGACACAATCCCATGCTACATTCCCTGTGGGCCATCATTTAGACCTTGAGAGGGTCATGTGTCACAATCTGGGAAGGTGTCCTCAACCTTTGTAGTGAGTATATGAGAGGGGTGACGATACCCTGGTATTGTTCTCGTGAGCGAGAAAATTATGTTTCACTTTATGCCCAACTGAATATCAGCTTCTATAAGTGTAGTATTATTCCTTCTAGATTGTCCATGTATTGAGAATTGTAATAGTCTATAAGGAGGATGGTTCACATTAGTCAAGTATACTAGTCTAAACCTATTTTCTGTGTCTAGGTTATGTACTAACAAATTTGATGGTGTTAGATAATTAGCATTCCCACCTAGCTGCTGAAATTATATGAGAGATTAATTACTATACCTGTTGTGTTTTGAAGACTCACCTCTACATCTAGTCGTGTGTTTATGAACTAAATGGAAGAATCTCTTTACCCATCTTAATGGACTTTATTATGATTCAATTCTCTTTCTGTCCTTATTATGGATCCTATTCCAATGCCCCAGTGATTATTTGGAGAGCACTCTCTATTCTGTTCTTGTTCTATGTACAAAAAATTATCATGGTGTTAGGTAATTAGCATATTTATCTAGCCTGCTGAAATTATCTGAGAGATTCATTATTATACCTGTAATAATTTGAGCTGCCTTTGTGCTCTATTATACAGTGGCTAAAGATAACAAAAATTAACATAGCTGACTCACTACGTCTGCTGGTTTTATAATTGTACAGTCTCCATCTAGCTTGCTAGGAGACAAGAAGCAATGTTACATTCATTACATGCCTGATAAATTAGCAAATTGTGTTTATATTGTTTAAATTATAACTAGTCAGGGTGTGTGGGTATATTTGCATGATCATTCTCATAGAAAACCATGGTTTTCTTTTTTTAAATTTGTTTCCCTTGTTTTTGTATGTCGAATTCATCCCCGCCCCACCCCACCCCCCTACCCCACCTCTCTAACCTGCACGGGCCGTGCCTTTCTGTAAGGGGCTTATTATGTGCTGGTATTTGTAGTGACTAGGGAGTTACAGATGATGGGTCCCTTTTGGTTCCTGATGGACTCTGTAGAACAGTGACGTAAGTGCATGGGTGGTGGAATTTATGATTTAGAATGTTCAGTTAAAGGTTATACGTTGAAGAATAAAGATGTGTAATAACAAGTTCTGTGTGTGGCATGATCATTTGCATGTACCCGGGATGGGGTAGGATGCTACAGTATTAATAAAGGAACGTAAGGTTCGCTACCTAGTAGCAGAAACCACCTGTAATTGCATATATATCATAAAATGTGAAGCGTTATCACACATAAGTAGGAAAAGTGGAAGCAGGTTCATCGAAATGCACAAGGTTATCTTAGCAGCTACTGTGTAGCTGAAAGAAACTGCTTATTAGCCAAGTGCTTACTGTACTAGTTAGGTGTCCATGTGGGTGCACTACCATGTACACCCATCTGGTGTTACATTGGCATACCAACAGAATATGAGAAGGGAATTGACTGTACCGATAATAAACAAAGTGCACACATACACCTGCCAGAATGCAGAAATCATTGTCATTAAATATAAAAGTGTAACACATATAGAAATATTAAACAATGGATATTTTTTTACTAATGAGGCACAAGGTGAAGGAAAGATCTTCCTAATGCCAGTAAGCTGGTGGATTCAAGTTAAACTCTGAGAGTTATGAAGGGGTAACAATCATATATGGAAAGACCAATAGTAATCATCTTATATTAATGTTACTCAAGGTCAATGGATCAGCTTCTTTGTGCTAGTAATTACGTGAAAAAAAACAAGTGCTGTGTGTTAGAAAGAATGTCACAAATCAGTAGTGGTTGTACTCACTGTATCCCTTTATGTAGTGTAAGACTTTGCATTTAAAATTAGCATTTTGCATATCGTAGTTTATCAGGCAGTATCACAACGTAAAGTAAGTACTTCTAAGTTTAAGCCTTCACTCATGAAGTCTCTGGCTGATTCAGACTAAGCTCATAGTGATCTATTTCTATAAGGAGTGTTAGCCTTCTTGTGTTCAGTTGACCATGTGTCTCGTACCATGGCATTCAAGTTAAGCACCATCTTAGGCATGAATAAATACTGGTAGACAAAGAAGCAGAACAAACGTAGAGGAACAAATGTGGAACACTAAAAATAGTGTCTAAGCAAACATCATCTTTGAAGGGGATAGATTATAGAACACCATAGTTACCCATCTAATTAGTGATGTTGATGAGGTTAATCAAGTGTGGTACATTGGAGGGGCACATAATGATGCATGGCTGATTTCTATCTGCACCCATATTCTCAAGCAAGAAGTGGTATCTCACAGATGAATAATGTTTTAATGTCAAAATGCCATTACTAGTTCCAAGACAGTCTATACTGTAAAAGGTCTTAACGTCTCTTAGTAGAATTATAAGTGAGGATATTGCCATGCTCTTTATTTGTGAGTAGATTTACACAATAGTGATAAAAATGCTAGCGAAATCCCACATTATCAGAAAATTAATTACTATCCTCTACTGTGTAGCATCTTCCCAGCCTAGCGACCCGCCAAGGACCATAGCACACACGGAGCTTAGTATTACACGTCTTTATTCTGCGGCGTGCAACTGTGAACTCAGCATTCTAAAACCAGCTTTAATGGCATTGCGCTCTGACAACTATGTCACCACTCTACGGGGTCCATTAGGAGCCAAAAGGGTTCCATCATAAAACATTGCAAAACACTACATCTCCTCCTCTGTTAAATTATTTTTTTTTATAAATCAATAAATATATATTTAATTACATTTCTTCAATCAACATTCTTGGCACTTTAATTATTCAACCCGATCTGCTTCCTGGAAGCTGAGAGCTGTCATCTTCACTGTCAGAGATCTTAAGAAACGATGAAGCATTAACGGCAGTCACTGGGTTTTCAGGTTCAGTCTTTCTTTCACCATCTTGATCAGAAGACAGATGAATCAAATGCCAAAAGAGAGAAGAGTCTCTGGTAACAGACTTCCCAGGATGCTGGGCAGTCACCATATGTCCCTTGGTGGACACAACATGGAAAGGTGCAACTCCTGTATTAAACTCAATGTTCTTTGCATGTCGCCTCTTGTCAGCATAGGCTTTCATATTTTCTTTATTAACCAACTCCTTCATTCGAGTTGTATTCTCATCTCCTTCTCTTTTGTTGGTCCATTGAGGTAACTTGGTTGTTATTCCTCTCCCGAACATCAAAGTCTATGACTTTTGCCTGTGGTCGAGTGATGTGATGAACAATAGGCTTGTAGGGTGGAATTCTACACAGTTTGCAAATTGAGCCTCTCAAGATGTGCACGCTGTGCTGCTTTCTTTAGCGTACTCATCAAATGCTCAACAAGTCCATTGGCCAGAGGCCACAAAGGTGTACTCTTCTGATGCTTTAGGTTCAGATGCTCCAAAAAAACCTGAACTCTTGACTGTTGAATGGAGGGCCATTATCAGACTTTAAAATGACTAAAACGCCACATGTTACAAAAATGCTGTCAAGTCTCTCATGACTCGTTCATGAGTTGTGGAGGAGCGATCCTCTGTTAATGGAAATTGAGGGTATTCATCCACAATTACCATCAGATGATGTCCATTGTTGAGTGGACCAAAGAAATTGATGGCTATTCACTATCATGCATTCTTAGGGAATTCTAACATGGTAAGAGTATATTGAGTAATGTTTGTAGAAAGGCAGTTACATGGATGATGAGCCTTGAGTACCTTTTCAGCCCTCTCCTCTAAATATGGAAACCAAACTCGATCTCGGAGAGCTCTCTTGGTGGCAACAATTCCATGATGTCCTTTGTGAGCCATTTCAGTTATTTTCTGTCTTAAACTCTCTGAAATTAGAACTCTCAACCCTCACAGTATAACCTCTTCCTCAGTTATAGACAGTTCATCTTTAACATTTTTGTACTTTTGGCATTCACCATCACTGGTGAGAGGTCAAGCGTGTTGGTTCCGCGACTGATGTATAATTATATCTTTCATCTTCAGCATGTCACTATTATGGCTTGTAACAGTGATGATTTGGACTAATAATATGGCAACTGGCGTATTTGACGTTACAAAGAAATTAATGTAGGGTTCAGCCATCTTGGATGGAGTACCTTGACCTTTTAAAGGCACTCTGGAAAAGTAGTCACCAGCGTTTTGATCCTTCCCTGAATGATGTACAATGGTGTAATCATACTCCTGCATTCAGAGTCCACACCACTCAATGCAAGGAGGCATTTTGGCTTTTGGATTGCCAAATATAGACGATAAAGCTTGATGATCAGTTACCAGCATAACAGGCTATCTATACAGGAATACATGGAAATGTTCACAAGCCGATACCGTGGCCAAACTTTCTTTCTCGGGTTGAGAGTAAGCAATTTCTGTTTGGGGCAAACTTCTACTGGCATATGCCACAATAAGCCTTCAAGCATGGGGGTGTCTGCTGAGTTGCGCCAAGATAGAGCCTAACCAAACGGGGCGAGCACCAACAACAATCCCTGTATGAAGCTTTGGAATGAAATAGGCCATTTCAGTAGCAGATTCAATGGCTTGTTTGTTTTTCTTGAAACTTCTCACATTCGTGTGACTACTTGAATGAAACATTTTACTTTATTAACTCTCGTAAGAGAGCACTTAAGGGAGCAAAGTCTCGTATGTACCTTGAACAGTACCTGGCCATGCCAAAAAATGAGCGTATCATAGAAACATCTTGTGGGGGGGTCAGCATTTTACAGTGCTTTTACTTTAGCAGGATTCAGTGTCATACCCCCATCAGAGAAGATATAGCCACAGAATTTTAACTTTGTCTTGTGGAAGTCACACTTGTCTGCATTCAAAGTCAGGGCTGCATCAGTCAGTAAGCGACACACTTGGGTGAGAGCTTTATCATGCTCCATTTGTATAGCTTCAAAAATCAATATGTCATCGCTATAGTTCAAATCATCCACAACCAGCTGAATGACACATCAAATGACATCTTGGAAATGTTCGGCAGCAGATGACACACCAAAACTGAGTCTTTTATATCAAAACAGACTGACGTGTAGAATAGGTTGTAAGAAACCAGAAATCTTCTTCGAGTTCCAACTGATGATAACCTTTATTTAAATCAAGCTGAGGGAAAATCTTTGCACCATTTAATTGCGTTATCAATAATGTCATGTTTAAGTAATGATTCAAGTTCTTTTTCAACAGCTTCTTGTAAATGAAAAGCAACTCATCTATGTCTCTGAGCAACAGGACGGACATTGTCATTAATGTGTAACTTTACTTTCATAGTCTTTAGCTTTCCCAAACCATGAAACAATGAAGGAAATTGACTTACTATTTCGTGTTGAGCATTAATGTTGTAATTCACAGAAATCAGTCCAATATCAACAGCGGTACTGAAACTGAGCAGACAGGCAATTGTCACTGTACCTTGAAGCACACAGATGGGTGCTTGCACCTTCATTTTCTTGTGTTTCAATGTTGCTACAAATGAACCCCTACTTTTTATGGGCGTCGATGCAGCCCAAGTATACACTTTGGTTTTCGATGGTGTGAGTCGAGACAATAGAGATAATTAATTCATTGTATATTTCTCCAGGCATTAAGTTTATTGATGCACCTCTGTCGAGGATGAAAGGTATCAACCTGTCATTTATTTTCAATGTAAATTTCAGACAATATTTGTATGACTTTGGTGCTTTGGCATGTCGACTGTTCTTTGACTGACATTTTTCTTCTCATGCAGCCAGTCCCACAGGCACACGTTTCTCTGAGGTAAAGATTGACATGGCGCAACCGTCTTCTTCACTTTCACTTGATATTGAGGCGGACGAACTGCTTGACGATGATTTAGATGGCAATTGACTTCGTTCAATGTCAATTCGCCTCAATTGATATCACCTCTTGGCCTTGTGGGGGTGCATCGAACATTGCCTTTGAAATGTACTGGCAGCCATTTTGTCTTTGCACCGTGACGCATTTGCTTTTTCCTTCACTTTACAAACGGTCAAAAAATGGTTCTCCTTCCCACAGCCATTACATATCTGTCCATTGGCAGGACATTTACCTATTTAGCTTCATGTGAAAGGAAAATCCACATCTAAACCATAAATTCTTTTACTTGTAGACTAGTTTGTGTCCTTCAGTCTTTTGCTTTGGATTACTTTTTATGCTCATGACTGATTCACTCTGTGCACCTCCAGCCTCCATGTCAGCAGCTTGTTTTTCAGAACGCCCCTCAGCTCTAGCAGCTATGAACTCTCACTCCAGACTAAGAGTTTCTCTCAGCATTCATCATCTAAACGAATCTGACAAGCATCCATCAATAACTCTAAGTCTCCTAGCTTCCCAATCATCAAATTCATTGACTTATATTGTTTGATGAGCGTATCAAGTCTCTCTACAAATTCATCAATAGTATTACCAACCTTTTTGCGTTCTTGACTGAAAATGTATCTTTCGTAATCAACATGTGTTACTGGATTGAACTTTAAATTCAGAGTTTCTTTAACCTGACAATATGTAATTTATTTGTCAGCTTGCAGCATTTTCTTTATGACTTCTCTCACACCATCACCAACAAGATTTTTGAGCTACTTGATAATCTTTTTGTTATCAGTCTCTTCAAGTGCATCAATGAAATCATCAAATGTATATCCACGAAGACCATTATCGCCAATATTTTTCTTTTTGGCGGTTGTTAGAAATGGGTCTCTAGTTGGCAGTGGTTTGCACCCTGTCCAAGTAGGGACCCTCCCTCTAGTCAGGATAAGGGAGTCATACAGCTTGAATGGTAGCTTAGAATGAGCAGCCAGGCTTATCTCAGAGGTGATGTGTAAAGCATTTGTACATAAAGACACAGTAACACAGTGAAAGCACTATAGAATGAGTCCACACCAGTTTAGATAAATAGCCATTTTTTATCTGAATAAAACAATACCAAAATGACAAAAATCCAACATACACAAATAAAGATATCACTTTTCCAAAGTTAAATAAGTTCAGTCCATAGGAATCAATGGATCTGTCACTCTTAACACAAAGTACCTTGGATGTGTCAAAATTCAAAGATGAAACAGGCGCAGGTGAGGTGCCTGGAAAAGCACAGCGATGTGTCGGTGCCTTACTTTCAAGGGAAGTGATGCGTCAGTGCCTTACTGCCAGGGGAGGTGATGCGTTGGTTCCTTACTGTCAGGGGAGGTGATGCATCGGTTCCTTACTGGAAGGGCAGGTGATGCGTCCATCTCCGGACATGCGGCCTTGGTTCCTTACTGCTGGACAACGTCGAGGAAGAAATCTGTGCACAGGGACGATGCATTAAAAAACCAGACGGGCTGTGTTGATTCCACAGCAATGAAGCAGTCGCTGCATCAGAGTTAGAGCGGTGCATCACGGACTTCAGTGGTGTGGTGCTCAAAACTCACGCTGTGGCAGTTCTTGTGATGCGCTGCGATGGAAAACTGGGGCCTGCAGTGAAAACAGTGGCCGATGCTCCGATTGGGAACCACACTCCGGTGCTGGCAGCAGTGATGCATCAAAGTTCATAGTGATGCATTGATAAAAAAAGGTGCTGGGAGTCGATGCGTGGATTTCCTCCTTCAGTGGACCAGATTCCACTTCCAAGGGCCCAGGGACTGATTTGGCACCACTTGGCAAGTCAGGCCTCACAGCAGTAGAGCTCAGGCACTGGTAGGTGAAGCCATTGATGGCCCTGAGACTTAGTAATAGGAGGTGAGCACACACAAGCCCTTGGAAAATCTTGGGAACAGGATACAGAAAGCAAAGTCCAGTCCTTTCACTCCCAGGCCAGAAGCAGCAAGCAGCACAACAAAGCAACAGGCAGAGTGTCAGTCCTTCCTACAGCATCCAGCTCTTCTTCCTGGCAGAATGTCCTTTAGTCCAGAAGAGTTCTGATTTTAAAGTGTCAGAGGTCCGATACTTATACCCCTTTCTACCTTTGAAGTGGGCAAACTTCAAAGGAGAGTCGTTGTAGTGCACAAGGCCCTGCCTTTCCCTGACCTGGCTCCTGACACACTACAGGAAGAGTGGAGACAGCTTTGTGTCAGGACAGCCACAGCCCTATTCAGGTGCCAGTGACAACACCTCCCACCACTCAAGCTCAGGAAGGCCCATCAGCCGGGTGATTGCCCATCAGGATATGCAATGCACACCTCAGCTCCCTTTGTGTGAGTGTCTAGAGTGGATGCACAAGAGCCCAACTGTCAACCTAACCTAGATGTGGATTGTACAGACAGGCAGGCACAGAATGGTTAAGCAAGAAAATGCCCACTTTCTAAAAGAGCCATTTTCAAAGATGCAACTTAAAAACCAACTTCACCAAAAGATGTTCCATTAAATTGTGAGTTTAGAGACCCCAAACTTAAAATCTCTATCAGCTCCCCTTGGAAAATTCGATTAAAAAGATATTTCAAGGCAATGCCTATGTTACCCTATGGGAGAGACAGTCCTTGTAATAGTGAAACATTAAATTAGCATTATTTCAGTATTAGGACATGTTAAACACAACAGCACATGTCCTACTTTTTAAATACACTGCACCCTGCCCAAGGGGCTGCCTTGGGCCTACCTTAGAGGTGACTTACATATAGCAAAAGGTAAGGTTTGGACCTGGCAAGTTGGTGCACTTGCCAGGTCAAAATGGCAGTTTAAAGCTGCACACACAGACACTGCAGTGGCAGGTCTGAGGCAGGTTTACAGGGCTACTTGTGGGGGGTACAATCAGTGCTGCAGGCCCACTAGAAGCATTTGATTTACAGGCTCTTGGCACACCTGGTGCACTTTACTAGGGACTTACTAGGAAATCAAATATGCCAATCATGGATAAACCAATCACCAATACAATTTAGACAGAGAGCATATGCACTTTAGCACTGGTTAGCAGTGGTAAAGTGTCCAGAGTCCTAAAGCCAACAAAAAGAGGTCAGAAAAAACAAGAGGAAGACGACAAACATTTGGCGATAACCCTGCGAAAAGGGCTAGGTCCAACGGAGGTATTGAAAGGTGGCGGTGGTTTCGAAAATGCGGCAGCATGGTAACCAATTATGGGAGTGGCTGACCTTGAGGGTGGAGCTCTTTCCGCTCTTGTAAGCTGTCCATTTGAGCCTGCATCATTCGTTCTGTTCCTGAACGAATGATACACCAGCCTCAGAGTCGTCATGGACAATCATGGAAACGATGGCCTTCTCCCTGGTCTCCACCAGAGCCCTTCACTCGCTGAAGACCTCTGGAGTTGTTCTGAGCCGTCACCCGGGCCCTTTGGTGGTGGGCCACTTCAGGTATTGGACAGCTCAATAAGCACAACACTCGTGCTTCATCTTGGGCCTCTTGCCCTGTAATGAGGTCGTAAAGCTCTGCTTATCGAGGCTCTGGTAAGTGCAATGATAATATATTTCTTTCTCACTTACTCTGTCAGCCCTCACTTCTTCCTGTATCAGTACGTAACCACCTTTTACAGTATTGCTCCGTAAAATGTACAACTTTATCTTGCTTGGCAGCGCGGTACTTTTATATTATGGCTTGACCTGCAAGTTCTCGACCATCAATGTGTAAATTCTTTGCAATGCTTCTAATGTCTTCACTTGTTTTACAGTGACTGGAGTTGCACTTTGACTCTATGTGCATAAAGCGTCAATTTTGTCTTTTGACAGCGACACACATGACACGCATGAGCAGTTAGCTTGGACAATGCAAAACTCTATGGGAGAGCATGGTTGTTCCCATTTGTAGCGTCTTCCCAGCCTGGGTACCCGACAATGACCACACCACACACAGAGCTTAGTATTACACTTCTTTATTCTGCTGCAGGTAACTGTGAACTCAACATTCTAAAAGTAGTTTTCATGGCATTCCCCTCTGACACCTATGTCAAGGCTCTACAGAGTCCATTAGGAGTCAAAAGGGTTCCGTCATAAAACAGCGCAAGATGCTACATACTAAATTATATGTAAGATGATTTTCACAATATTAATTCAAATGTTAGTAAAATGATAAAAATTGTTGAGGCAGGAAAACAAGAAAAGATGCAATATGGAGCATTGAGGAAAGTAATAGTTGCTGTGATATCCATTTGAGCAATAAATAATTCAACATGAAGTGATAGTTAAAGATTTGGTCCTAGTGTCATTGTCAAGTGTATAAAAAATTGATTACATTAATATTAGGGTCCCATATGGTAATCTTAAGAACCTTTACTTCAATAAGAGACCCATGGAAAGTGTTTTTGGGCTCTTGGTGCAAGGAAGTTGTATCCATGTTCTGTTTCACATGTAGGTAGAATACTAAGCAATCAATGTCTCCAGAAAACTAAAACATATGTGCAATCAAGTTAGTGTGTGCGCACTTATGTAAAATTGTGTGGGGAGTTAAAGGGAGTCTTGTAACCCAGGTTTCCTACATTCCTATTGAATTCCTATAAGTGTAGAAAGGTTGACACCTATATATGTAAATCACATGCTTTCACACTTTTTTTTCCAGATCTCATTTGTGTTAACACCTCCTGCTGTATCAATCTAACTGCTAAAGCCCAGAGCTACAAAGCACATTAAGGTCTTCAGCTGCACAGGATGGAACGCGGCCTAGTGGGACTCTAAGCCCCACAACACACTTGCTTCCTGAGGAAGAGGGGAAGAGCTGGTGGGAGACATTATTGTCCAGCACTGCCCCCAGCGCTACACTACGCACAAAGGTCTTCTGCTGTGTGGGAGACAAGCGGGTCAAGGGCTGGCTCATCTTCAGCTATCATCAACTGGAAGAGACTGGGCTAGACCTTCTCCCTTAGCTTTTGTTTTTAAGGTGAATTTTCCTTTTGAATGTTTTGTTAAGCAAACAATATTGCATTGAACTGTGGCTTTTACCAACTGTTCTCGACTGTCTTTTATCTCCCAAACAAATCCTTGTGATTGAACTGCCATTTGCTTTTCCATCTTACCCATTGAAAACGTTATTATGGGCAAGCGCAAAGTGGCTGAGTTGTTAACGGGAGCAATTAGACTATACAAGGCCCCAAAACACGCAGCTAAAAACTTTACACTTAATGAGACTAATAATCTGATCCAAGAGGTCGAATCCCTCCTCACACAAGAGAGCAACCACACAAAAGAAGTAAAATATTCAACTAAGATAACTTTCTTTTATCAGACAAAGGTTAACGGCTGCTTGCCTAAAACTAGGGATAGTCTTAGCAGTGCAAAGTGAAAATCTCCTAGTGCCTTAGCTTTGGGCCTTGCTTCAGCCATTCCAGCCCAGTAAACTGCTTGTTCTTCAAACTTTACTTCTCTTATTGAACCAACAATTGCTTGCTGTAAAAGGTATTCCCTTCTTTCGAACTCACACTTGTTGACCAGTCTCACCCTAGTATACTTGAAAATCTGGAGCAGCACAGGGAGAAAGGCTCCAGTCCTCCAGATCTTTTTAATTATAGGCTTGACCTATTAGTATATGATGTGAAGGAACTTAAACGTCTGTTTCACAAGTTAGTATCAAGGACACAGGAAGTTTTGGTGAGTATAAACTCCCTTCAGTTAAACTCGTTGTGCAATCAACCAAAGGTCGGACTAAGGAACCACAAGGACTTCCCACTTTCTGTGTCTCAAAAACAGCCCTCACCGTACAATGGTAATCATAAGTCATCTAATGACTGTGGGTCTAACCTCATTGTCCGTACTCAGTGCAATCCTTCCGGTCAAAAGAATGATATGCCGTTTGCAATTTCATATGCCCCAAATAGCAAACTCAATATGAAAAGGGATTCCCCTATGTCTATGGACCCTTTGGTGTTTATTAACCATTCTCTTGGCTACATTGTTGAAATAACTAACATGGCACTGAGGAGGAGGTAGTATACTAAGAGAGGAAATGTATACATGGTTAACATCCCCAAGCTAGATGAGCTTGAGAGGGAAGACAGTGACACTTTAAAAAATAAAGCATTTACTGGATTAGATTGCAGGTTGGTTGACTTTCCCTCGTTTGTTCTGACATAGTTGGTGAGCAAAGTATATCCAGGAATTGGGAGCCAAGCGATATGATCAAGTTGACCTTATTTGATTGCAAATTAGTAGATGGGCTCATATCTTGGACGTACTATTCCCCCATCCCATTCAGGATTCAATTTATGCTCCACACTTTGCCTGCCTTTTCTGCTTTTGTCTCTGGCCAGATGCCACCTAATGCAAATGTATTTCCACAGCCTTGTGAAATAAGAAGACTTCCTCCGATGCTTAGTCCTTCTGCTCCAGCACTAAATAAAATCACTCACTGCCCTTCATGCCGTTTAACCCTGTGCTTTATGTTATTGGTGATCTCAGTTCAGTGATGGTGCCTACAACCCCCACAACAGCTGCTGGGGGAGAGATGGTCCTGGGCACCTTGGGTTGTTCAAAGGGTACAGGCAAAGCTTAAGGGAAAGTTTCAAAGGAGGATAAATCAAGAAACTATACGCTTCCATTCTTCCATTGAAACCTGGTGATGTACAGTCCCTGATTCCCCTGTCTTGGAATGCTGCTGGTTTACTTTTAAAACTGTCCGATCCCGAGTGGCTTGAATTTGTGGATTGTGATTTCAGAACTACACTTCTAATGTTCCAGGAAGCTTGGTTGACCGAACCCACCCATCGGATCAGCTTTATAACGTATTTCATTAGTACCCACCCATCTGCCGCTGGGCGGGCCTCAGGAGGTCTGATCATCTGGGTAAAGAGATCCCTGAACTGTAAAATTACTGCACATTGATTCCCCTGAGATTCCTGGTTTGAGCCTAACAGAAACATTTAGGCTAAGAGTAAATTTATTCTCAGTTTACAACTGCCCACTGCCACAAAATAAGGAATCTCCAACACAAGTTATTTTGGACTCCCATTTGTCTCATCTCACTTCAAAGCCTTTTCTCCTGATTGGCGGTGAATTTAATGGGACTTTTGCACCTCTCGAATGCATGCATTTGGTAGTCTAAGAAGATAAAACAAAGGTCATTCCATCTCGTGATTCTTGTTCATTTATACCTAGCACTGCAGGGGCTACACAATTGGCACAGTTGACGTTCATTCATAGCCTACAAAGTTGCAATGGCCGGTCTAGATGCGATCAAGTTAGGCTGCACACTTTTTCCAGGTGAAAGTATAAAAGCAGGATTGATTAAGTTGTATTGGATACAGCTGTATGAGAAAAATGCTTGATTTCATTGTGATTTCAAGAGCTGACAGGGATCATTGTGCAATGCAGCTTAGTATGCGTCCTACTTTTGTTTTGGCTTCTTGTGGGAACAGTGGTTCAAATTTAGGAGAGCCTTTAAAAAGTAACAATAGTAGGACAACATTTTCAACAGCCAATTCCTGCTTTGCCTGTAGAATCAAGTACAAAGAGAAAGAACAATCTGCGGTATTCTACTAGCTGTCGCAAAGCATAATCTTTTCTAATCCAAGCAATTAAATCCGGTGCTCTCTGGGGGAAGCTTATTCAGGCTTCTAGAACCAGCGATATGTCTAGGTTTTGGCATATAATCACCCATGGTAGTAGGGAAATTCCTGCACTAATCATTTCATTCAGCCTTCATCATGGGTTTCTGATTTTGGGAATCTATATTCTTCTGCTTGTTCACTTGAGACTCTTTTGGTCTGTAATTCTAATCCTTATCCAGCCCTATTACATCTGCTCCCACGGCGGATCCATTTTTCTCTTTTGCAGAAACCAAGGCCACTATTGACTGTGTGAAGGTGGGCAAAGCTCTGGGTTTGGACTCGATTCCAGGGGATCTCTTTTGTCAGGATGTCCAATTATGGGCCCCATTTATTCATTTACTTTCCAGTGCCATAGTTGATGGTACAGAGATCTCTGACACTTGGTGGAGGTCTGAAATTATCTCTGTCTATAAAAAGGGGGACAGAAAAATCCCCAGTAACTATAGACAAATAAGCATGCTTGACAATCTCCAAAAGATATTTGCCAGACAAGTTCTCAACAAACTTGAACAATGGATAGTCGATAATGACATTCAATCACCCTTTCAGGCTGGATTTAGAACAAAAATGGGCACCTTTGATCACATTCTTCACTTGTCTCTTATCCAATGGAATACATCAGTATTTTGAAAGACCTTTTGCACATTGTGCTTGTCCATCTAAGGGCAACTTTTGACCTTGTCCAGAGACAGTTACTGCGACAATCCTTGATGGCCATAGGTGTGCCTATCTCACTGGTGTCTTTTATAGTCAGACTATGTTAGAATAATTATGCTCAAGAGCAATGGGTTAACCAGGGGGAGTTCACAGAATGCATCCCTGTTGATAGAGGAGTTAGACAGAGGTGCGTTGTGGCTCCTACTCTCTTTCCCCTTTCCTATTTCACTCTTTTGAGTTGCATTCATGATTGACCCCGATTAAATTATTCATTTATACCCACTTTATTTTTTGCAGACAACACCCTTCTCTTATCCAGAACTCCTATTGGTCTGCAAAACATTTTGTCTCAGTTCAAATCATTTTGCGATCTTAGGGGCCTAGAAATCAATACCTCGTAATTGAAGTACATGGCTATCAGCCCTCATAGGTCCTTTAGGGGTAACATCTTGATAAGACCTAGATGTCTGAAGAAGTTGGAAAGATTTGGTTATCTTGGCATTAAGGTTGATTGCAGATTATCTTGGGCTCCTCAAATAGTGAAGGGCAAATCATGTCTACAGCACAGGGCAGCTGCTCTTTTAAATCTCCAATGTGCAACAATTTCTAGACCTGTTTCGCAAGCTCTGGAGGTCCACGAGGCTAAAGTTCAATCTGCCACTCTTTATGGGGCTGAGATTTGGGGTCTTGCAAATACATCAACACTGGCCATAAGGGAAAACACTATTGATAGGTCCCTCTTTAATTTGACACAAAGCACACCCTTCATTCTTTTCTTCTTTGATAGTTGATTAAATTGTATTGAGCAATTAGTTGTTTTGAGACCCCTTTTGTTTTGGGTAAGACTATGGCCAACAGTCAAACTTGCCTCCTATAAGACCAGTCTTATTAAAATTTCAAAACTCAATATTTCCAACACTTTGCCTTGGCTTCACCATGTAGAACTTTGGCTAGGAATTTTACGGCTGGAGAATCTGTGGACTATAAAATCTGTTTCTGAAGATATTTAAAATAAAGATTTACTGTAACTACATAGTGGGAAATATACAGGTGATGCTGCAGAGGTAAGCCTTACAGCTAAGTATTTGTAATTGAAATCTTTACCCTCTTTAGGGGCATTTGTGGCTGACATACATCTACCATTAGCAAAGACACTTTACTTGAAATTTCGGTTTGTCATTCTTCACATTAAAAGTTATTCATCAAAGCGGACCATCAGCCAAGGTATCAGTACCTACTGTTCACTTTGAAATCACCAGAAAGTAGAGAAAATTGAACACTTACTATTTTTCTGCCTAATTTATTATGCAGCAAGAAGGAAGTGGACTTGCCCTATTTGCCTTTGTTTGGGCTTCCAGCAGCACATGTCCATTTTAACAATCTCCCAATCTGATACTTCTCCTCCTCCTTGTGATCTCTTTAAATAGGTTTCATTTCAATACTGTGCTTGGCTCACCAGGAACTAGTTAGGAGTGCCACTTTAGGAAACTCCAGTGTAGCACTAACAGCACCTAGATAAAAATGTGGCTTTTGGGGATTTGAATATAGGAGGATATGTATGATATTGAGTAGTGAATTCTTTTGAATCATGTTTCTATATGTTTTTAATGGGGTTTTATAACTATTTACTGTATTTTTATTTTATGTGTATATACAGATATTTTTATATGTTTAGATAATGTCTTGTTACTTACCGGTAATCTTCATTACCCCGATTAGGGTCCTCCCCGTCCCAGTCCTTACTACGTGAGGCAGTCCTGCCTCCACCCAGCCAATCACAACGCCAGTATTTTAATATTACATAAGCCCCGCCCACCTACCGCCATGCCTGTTATCAACAAGACTCCGACACAAACACAGCGGGAGGGAGGGAGGGAAGAGGACTGGGACGGGGAGGACCCTAATCGGGGTAATGAAGATTACCGTAAGTAACAAGACATTACCCCTCATGGGTCCTCCCCGTCCCAGTCCTTACTACGTGAGGAACTCACAAGCAGAGAACCAACAAAAAACGCAGGACACCAGGGATCCATGCAAAGTACAAAACTTTAATCAAGAAATGATTAACGAACAGCAGCGTTCAAGACACCAACAGAAAAACTGTCAGCAGAGGCATGTAAAACATCAAGCCGATAATGCTGCACAAAAGTGTGATGGGACTGCCAGGTGGCTGCCCTACAAATCTCCTGGATAGAGACCCCCGCCGCCTCAGCCCAGGAAGCAGACACAGAACGCGTCGAACGGCCCTGCACCTGAGACGGAGGAGGCAGATCAAAGACCTATAAGATTGGCAGACCGCCAAACGCACCCACCGACTGATCGTGGAAGTGGAAACCTTCTTCCCCTTAGCCACACCCCCACAGGAGACAAACAGGGAAGGAGAAACCCGAAACCCCAGGGAACGTTGGAGGTAAATCTGGAGAGCCCTGCGAACATCCAAGGAAGGGGGAACAAGGGAATCCCCACAGTAGGCAAATCAGGAAGAATCACCTCCTGTTGCAAATGAAATTTGGAAGAAACCTTAGGCAGGAAAGCCGGATCAAGCCGCAAAACGACCCGATCCTGCAGGAACTGCAAATAAGGAAACGAAATGAGCAAGGCACCCAACTCACCCAACCTGCGAGCGGAGGTTATGGCCAGCAAAAAAGCCACCTTAGCGGACAGCCACAACAAATCCGCCTCCAGCAAAGGCTCAAAGGGGGCAACTGCAGACCCCGCAAAACAGTAGGCAAATCCCAAGAAGGAACGAGCACAGGAGAGACCGGCCGACGAAGCCGAAAACTCCGAAGAAGCCGACTGACCAATGGAGCAAGAACCTCCAATGAGGCCCCAGGACCCCTACAAGCACGGACCGCCGCCCACTGAGCAGACAAAGTGGAAGGGGAAAGGCCCAACAAAAAACCATCCCTGAGAAAATCCAACACAGAAGCAGGATCCCCCAGCACAGGATCCACCCCATGGGAAGAACACCAAGAGACAAAAGAACCCCAATGTCGACCATAGCACTTAAGGGTCGAAGGGCGCCGCGATAACTGAATGTCACGAGCCACCACAGAGGAACAGCCCAAAGACTCCAACGTCAACCGCTCAAGAGCCAAGCCGTCAGCTGCAAGCGACGAAGACAAGACAGAGACAGGAGCGGAAACTGAAGAGGAGCCGGGCACAAAGGAAGCCGGACAAACCGACCCTCCGCCAGCCGCCACAGGAGAGGAAACCAAATGCGGCGAGGCCAGAAAGGAGCAATCAACAGGACCGAAACCCTCTCCCCCGAATCTTCTGCAGCACCCTCGGGAGGAGGGAATAGGAGGGAACGCATACAGAAGGCCCGAAGGCCAGGGAATTGATAGAGCATCCACCGCCCAAGCCTGAGGACACAGCACCTCCGAACAAAACCGGGGTAGAAGAGCGTTGTGAGGAGAGGCAAAGAGATCGATCCAGGGAGTCCCGAACCGAAGACAAAGGGACTGAAACAGAGGAAGAGAGAGATGGTACAGAACAGAGGATGGAAGGTTGCGGCTCAAAGCGTCCGCATGAAAATTCAACTGTCCCAGAATGTACACCGCCCTCAAGGCCAACAGATGAGATTCCGCCCAAGCACAAATCAAGGAGGCCAACAGGTTCAGAGACGCGCACCTCGTCCCCCCCTGACGGTTCAAGTAACAACGAGCCACCTGATTGTCGGTACGAACCAACAGATTCGACCCATGGAGATGAACCTGAAAGAACTGCACAGCCTCCCAGACGGCCGCCAACTCCTGCCAGTTCGAGGAACGGGCGCTGTCCCCCCGAGACCACCGACCCTTCGCTTCCAAGGACCCCAAGGTGGCCCCCCAACCCCAAAGACTGGCATCCGTAGTCAACAGAAGGGGAGGGGGAAGACAAAACCGCACCCCCTTCTCCAGATTGGGAGTGCAAAGCCACCAGTCCAAGTCCAGAACCAGAACCAGAGCAGGAGAAAGAGGAACCAGAGTCTCGTAATCTGCCCGGGAGGGGTCCCACCGAGCCAACAGATGAGTCACCAAGGGCTTGAGATGGAGGCGAGCCCAAGGAACCACAGCAGTGGTTGCAGCCATCAATCCCTGGACCCGCAACCAAACACGAGCCGGGGCAGAGGGACGGCTTAAGAGATCCCGCAACAGAGTCTGTAAGGAAAGGATCCGAACAGGAGGGAGAAACACCGCCCCCAGAGACGTGTCGAACAGACCCCCGATGAACTGCAGCCTCTGAACAGGATCCAGATGAGACTTGGCCAGATTCACCTTGAAACCCAGCTCCTGGAACAGGGTCAGCGTAGCCTCCACCGCCAGAAGAGCCTTAGGAAAGGAGGAAGCAGAGACCAAACAATCATCAATATAGGGAAACACAGAGAAACCCCGACGTTGCAAAACCCCCACAGCAGGAGCCAATACCTTGGTAAAAGTCCTGGGAGCAGTGGAGAGGCCGAACGGCAGAACCTGAAACTGGAAATGCCTCCTTGAACAGCAAACCTCAGGAACCGCTGACTGGCAGGATGGACCGGAACGTGAAAATAAGCGACCTCTAAGTCCAGAGACGCCAAAAAATCGCCCTCCTGGATGAGGGGAATGACGGACTGCAACGTGACCATCCGAAAATGATCCAACCGCACCAATTTGTTCAGGGAACGGAGATTCAATATGGGGCGGAAGGAACCATCGGGCTTTGGAACCAGAAACAGATGGGAATAGAACCCCAGGCCCACTTCTTCCACTGGAACCGGCACCACAGCCCCTTTCCGTAACAACATGGCGATGCCGGACAACATGGCAGAGTGCCGCACGGGGTCTCTTGACAACGGGGTAACCAGGAAACAATCCAGAGGGGGAGGGCCCCAGAAGGGAATCTGGTAACCCCACTCAATGACAGACAAGACCCACTGGTCGGAAATCAGAGCTGACCAACGGTCCAGAAACAAACGGAGACGAGCCCCCACAACGGCATAGTCACTTCTGTCCTGCACCAGAGGAGGCTGTTGTTGCTGCTGCTGCTGTTGTTGCTGAGGCCGGGATTTATAATGGTACGCGGCCCCCGACCACGGGCCCGACCACGAAAGGGCTGAGAAGACAAAACCCCTTGAAACCCCTGCTTCTGAAAGAAAGACCTTTTCTTAGGAGCAGGCTGAAAAGGCTTCAACAACTTCTTTTCCTCCGCTGAGCGCTGCACCATCGTATTCAAAGCATCCCCAAAAAGACGGGGACCCTCAAAAGGCAGTTTATGGACTAAGGCCTTCTGTGCAGCCTCAAGACGCCAAGGTTTTGTCCACAGAGACCTCCTTCCAGCCACCGCTGCCCCAGCAGCCGAGGAGAAAGCGCACAAAGAATCAAAAGTGACATCCGAGAGGAATTGTGCCAACACCTCCATTTGAGCCAACACAGGAGTAGGGTCCCCCTGATCCTGAAGACAGTCAAACAGTTTCTCGAAATCCTTAAGCAGGACCTGCGAAGCATAGGCCGCATAAGTGCTAGCACGTATCCCAAAGTGAGAAGCGGCGTAAGAACGGCTTGAGAGCAGACTCCACCTTACGCTCCACCGGGTCTGAAAGGGAAGCCTCCTCCGAGGACAAAGAGGAAGAAGAGGCGGAAGCCATAGAGGACAAAAGAGAATTAACTTTTGGAATCGCAGGAAACTGGGAATCAAAGTCCGCCAAGCGATACCGCTTCCCCAGGAATCGCGGAATACCCTGCTTATCCACCTCAAGCCACTCCTTTGCGAGGATATCCTTCAGGACATCATGGAAGGGGAGGTCATCCACCACAGAGGAACTATATTGAGCGTAAAATCCCTCCTCAGCCAGGGATTTAGGGTCAAACCCAAGCACCTCTCGAATATGGACCAGCATGTCAGAAAAACCTTGCCCCGGGCGTACTTTCCCTTAGGGGAAATGTCCATGTCGTCCTCATCATCCTTAGCCCGCTTAGCTGCAGGCTCCAGCAGCGCAGACTGGACCGCAGAATCAATCAAGTCCTGTAAATCCGCCCTAGAAATCTGCAAGACGTCATCCTCCTGCAGATCCTGAACATTATGCTGCTTCAAAATCGCCTTAGCAGGCACAGGTGAAGAAGCCCCTTCACTCATGGCGAGAGATCCAGTGTCAAACCAACAGGAACTCACCACACAATCAAAGGAAGTGCCCAGCAACCTCCAATAAATACTGCCCCCAATCACCCAATCACGCAAAAGGTGAGTGAAATAAAAAAGGGCAGCCCTGTAGTCTCCACCCACAGCCATAGATCAAAGGACAATGGCCGCGGGGCCGGACGCTGCACGAGAGCCCCAGCGCCGGAATGACCCGGGGCCAGGAAACCACAAAACTCCCGCCCCAGCCCAGCACATGAACGGGGAGCGTCCCTGACCCCAGAACAGGAGCGTGGTCGACCGGAATACCGGAGCGGCCGCGCCGACAACAAGAAAAACAATGCAGAACACAAAACTGCAACTTCAAACACTCACGGCACCGTCCTGAAGAAAATCCAGACCAGGAAACAGGAACCGGGAGCACCAGCGTTCCGACCGTCCGTCGGAGCAGAAAAAAACAGGCATGGCGGTAGGTGGGCGGGGCTTATGTAATATTAAAATACTGGCGTTGTGATTGGCTGGGTGGAGGCAGGACTGCCTCACGTAGTAAGGACTGGGACGGGGAGGACCCATGAGGGGGTAATGAACTTTGTAATCTAAATTTTGCATTGATTTGACGGTATTTATGGGGAAGCATCCCAAAATAAATTTTGAATGAACAAAGTGCTAAAATGCCCCTCATACACAGCATTTAGTCTCTCAAAAAGTATTGGAACTAATGTGCGTTATTCTTCTGGATTGTCCTGATGTGCTCTGAAATTAAATTGTTGAAAACTTTTATCATACTTCCTATCTTGACTGCTTCAAATGGAGTGTGACAAAAATAGACGCAGATCAGCTCACTCTTTACATATGCAAAAAGAGAGAAAAATGGATCTCGGCAATGGCACAATCATGTGTGGCATCCATGCGTGGGATTTTGCTGGAGACCATGATCTAGTCCTAGCTAGGTGTCAGTGAGACTGTTAAAAAAAGATCACAAACTTCCACAAACAATTATATAAAATTAATGTTGCATGAATTTGAAAGCGAGGGCATACCACATTTTGTGATCATTTGACACAAGAAGAAATGTTTGAGACATTTTTGACTAAGGACAACAATTAGGTTATCATAGGGCAGGATTTTTTATTCCTGTTAAAACTAATTTATAGAACTGCTTTTTAATAGCACCTTTTACCTGATAAGTTGTGTACCATGACAGTGAATATTTGTTTTTTTGGAGAAGCTTAAAACAGAAATAACAATTTTCATCATTTGTTTTCTAATATTACCTTGTAGGTTGTTAAATTGTGCTTGATGTGCTTTACACCCTCAACAAATTGTTATCCACAGTGCTTTAAAAACACTTCTGCTACTCATTTTAGCCCTAATTTAAGGGGCAAAGCTTGAACAGACTGTTTCTTTTTGTCAGATGATATTTTAGAAATGTCCCTTCAAAATAATCAAATATAGTCTTATAGGAAATGCACCTAATTAGGAACAGCAAAGCTGGTGAAGGGAGTACTTTAGCATCATATAGTCTCAACAAATTGTGTAAATGACTCTTGTCCATCCCATTGTAGAAATAATGCAGACTCCTGCAACCCCATCCCCTCAAATTGTTCTGTTCAATGTGCGGACTACTAGACATATTCTGAGTGAGAACTACACCAAGAGAAACCTAATGCTTTACCTATTCATTTACCTAGATCCAGCTTTCCAAGAAAAACTCTTTTTCTGGAATGTAGCAAATACCATTATTTTACTTTTGAATATATTAATGGTACAGTGAAAATAACTGCAGTGACAATAATCGTCCCGATTTTAGGACATTTGTTCTTTCTATCTATCTGATCACTTTAGCTCTTATTAGCCCAAATTAGATCCTTGCAGCAAGCAGTATTGTAAATCTTCAATAACTTTACAATGAAGACAAGTTTTTCATAGAATAGCCAATCAATTTAATTGCCACACCTACCAGAATACAAAGTTATTACAAAGATTCAACCCACACCTGAAGTGAGGAATGCACACTTCTATGGGAATATTGGTGCACTAGTATGATTTATCACATCAAACAAGTATAGTTAAGTGGTAAAGGCAAACATTTCACCAAGCTATGTAAAAAGCTCAATCATGCCAAAGCTGAGATTTAGAGCTACCATCTCATAAAGAGCATATATCCAATTCAATACACAAGGGCAGAATGCTTTCAAAATGAATAGTCAGATTTGATTCAACAAATTCATTTTGAGACAAATTTTTACGCGATGGACCATTTGGACAATTTGTTTTAGAGAGCGAGGCTACTGTAAACGCAGAATCACCTTCCTCTTTCTGTAAGGCCCTTCCCTGTACTGGGTTTATCCCTTGGTCATGTTGGATTTAGATTCTGGAGGGAAAGCATCACTCATCCTATGTCTGAAACCTCTGCTGCAATATTCTCCCTTGGAATATTATGTTGTTTGTGAATCTCAAGTATGATCAGTGCAATACTTTGCAAAAGGTTCATTGATTGAGGAAGTACTAGTATAATCCTAATTTAATTGCTTTTTTGTTTTTTTTCATGATGTTTGTTGTGGATGGCTTTCAATTTGGAGTAGGAAGAGCAGGCAGTCCGTGTGGGATTGGATAAGCATGTAAGTGCAAAGGACATTGCTGGATGGTGATGCCTGGTTATATAGGTTCTCTCCTTTTCCTTATGTTTTTGTGAATTGCACCAAGATTTACCAAACATTGTGTTTTTTTTTACTACTTTCTGTTTGGTCTGCTGTAAGAATTAATGTATTTTTAATGCATTTTTCAAATTCTCAAGCTGCTTTGCTAAAGGCCAATGTAGCCAGCCGTGTGTGTGTGTGATTATGTGTGTGCGCGGAGGGGGAGAGAGAGAGAGAGATAGACAGAAACATTATTGATTTATGAGTTTTATGCAATTTTAAAGTCTTTTGCAGAGATAATTGTTGCCTATGGCTGATTGTAGTTGGTGCATTTGTAAAGTTTGTTTGGGCGTGGCCAAGATGGCAGACAGGTTTTAAAGTCTTTTGCAGAGGTAATTGTTGCCTATGGCTGATTGTAGTTGGTGCATTTGTAAAGTTTGTTTGGGAGTGGCCAAGATGGCAGACAGGTTTTAAAGTCTTTTGCAGAGGTAGTTATTGCCTATGGCTGACTATAGTTGGGGCATTTTTAAAGTTTGTTTGGGCAGGGCCAAGATGACGGATAGGTAGGAAAACGTTCCCATCCATACGACCCTGCTGCCATGAGGCCTTGCCGTTTGCCTGCACCACGGACTATCCAGAGCCTCAAAGTGAATCTATACATTCTGGGATCTCTTGGGCACCTGCGGAGATGTTAGAAATTTAAGAAGTGTCCGCCGGTATCTGCACACGAAACATGACTGCGCCGCAACCAGTTTCAACAGCTAAGATGGCAGCGGCTGCAAGGCAACGGAGAACCAATGGGCCATAATGCCAGCAGAGCCCCAACCCTCACAGTGCCTCCTTGAGCTGCGAAACACTGAGGACATCGGGAGGGCCCAACAGAGGCTGTGAGAAAACCCAGGCACTGATGTGATATGCCTGCGCCGCCACCCCCCATGCTCCTCAAAATTGCGGCATCTGAGAGGCAACAGAGATAGCTTAGCCGTGGGGAGGTAAGGGCAGTCTCCTACAACAGACAAAAGCCATACTGGGGAGTGGCTGCAAGCGACACACAGCGCCCGGCCAGGGACTATTGAAGGAGCTGTGTGCAGTCTGGGGGTGAAATTTCAGGTGCACATCGGCTGTAGCAAGACCAGTACAACTCTGGAATGAACCCTGGACTTGCCCAGTGATTCTGGTCTGCCCTGCACATGCCCACAGCCAGTGAATACTTGCACCAGGTGACCTCCGGTGTGTGGAGACCCAGGAGAGTGACATTGCAGGGGTCCCCTTTACCCCTGCTGTCTTCGCTGGGAGATGAGTTGAGAACGGGGGCTCTGCTTGCTTGTGCAGCATGACCACTGGCATCTTGGAGGCCCCGCTCTGTGCCGGGAGTGGCCTGAAGCCCATTGCTAGGTCCATCGAACAGATCCCTTTTGACCTGCCAAGAACATACTAACACACACTGGCCCCCCTGCTTGGGGCCGACATGGAAGAGCTCCCTCTTTTTGACCCTATAGCACCACCCACAGGGGCTGACTGGTAGTCTGCCGGCTGAGCGCTGCTGGCTGAGGTCCCCCGCTGGGAGCATTCGGGGCCTTGCTGTGCACCATTGGAGTGGTTGGATATAGAGCCGTCAAAACTTGGAGGGACCTGACTTTGCATCCCTACTCGTCAACCCTGGGACCAAGAGGCTGGCCCAAGTGCCATATTTTGACCCTGCTGCACCACCCACAGGGGCTGTCTGGTAGTCTGCCGGCTGAGCGTTGCTGGCTGAGGTCCCCCGCTGGGAGCGTTCGGGACCTTGCTGTGCACCATTGGAGTGGTTGGATATAGAGCTGTCAATACTTGGAGGGACCTGACTTTGCATCCCTACCCGTCAACCCTGGGACCAAGAGGCTGGCCCAAGTGCCATATGGCTGTCCCTGACCCATGCCGGGGAATCCCCTGAGACCTACTGTCAGCCGCTTCCAGTCTGGGGTGGAGAGCCCCCCAAGCAAGCGGAGATCAATACACCCTGGATACTGGATACAGGACTGCCTCATAAGGGGTAGGGGGCAGCAGAGAGGCCCCTGCAGCAGCCCCTCGAAGGGTTTCAATTTATGACCCTGCTGGGAAATCACACCAACTCCTGGGGCCAACAGGATATTATAGGCTACCAAGTCCTGCCTAGTGTGAAGTCTACATAGAAAATACTGGCTTGAAATTGGGCCCCACAGGTCCATATTGCTCTTAAACAAATCTACCAGGACCCCATCTGGACCTGGGGATTTGTTGTTAGGACATCTCATCACCGCCTGATCTACCTCATTCAAGGTTACTGTCCATGGCAGACCTAAATGCATTGCCATTCTTTCCAAGAATTCCAAGGGCGGTTCTTCAAATACCTTTGTGTAATAGGTTACCCATGTAGAGGACAGAATAGGGATATCCATATCAGTGGTTTGGTCATTACTAAAATATGAGGCGTTTCTCATCTTCCAAAATTTAGTAGTCTCTTTGATGAAACTGGCTTTCTCAAGCTCTACCCATGCTTTTTCCCTTATTGTAGCTTTCTCTTCACTCAGGGCGGCTTTATATAACCGTCTACAAGACCGCACTTCCTCCATATCCCTTGGAGATTTGTGTGCTCTTGAGCATGCACCATCAAACCACATATAAGTCTTTGGTGTGCAGTGTTCCCTAGTGTCTCTTAAAAGCTCAGAGGCTTGTTTGCAGAGAGCTAAATAGGCCTACTATATGTCCCCTGATGTTGCGTCAATATCCAGACAGGTCGCTATTGCATTACCACTGCTCCTCACTAGGCTTCTAAGCAAATCCCTGGAGTCCAAATCTGCCCACTTACACCTAATTCCTCTATTTTTACAATACTCTGATGATATCTTAGAGTGAGTATAATTTTGGGCTGCTAGCTCCAGATAAAAGTGGAGCACTAGGGGGTTATGATCACTTTTGCTGCTAGGGTCAATCGCAAAATTACAAACTTTCCCCCTTAACTCTGGTGAAACTGCAATATAGTCAATTAGACTAACCTTACCCCTCCCTGTGAACGAAACATATCCACCAACTTGATCGTGTTACAAATCAACTGTCAGTATAAGGTTATATCTTAACCAATAAGTTGTTCAATGAGTCCCCACATAGATTGTGCTCAAAATGCACGGTATCCTCATTATCACTATACCATAAACCACATACAAAGTTACAAGAAGTTGGACACCTTTTGCAATTAAAATATCCCCCACACAAAAATTTGATAATCATTTGTTACTCTTCTGATTACTTTTGCTAGTACATCTGACAATGAATCCACGATTGACGTGTTCCCATCTCTAAAATTATTATGATAGAAATGTATCAGTATAATAGCATGAAGAAAGTTAAAGTTTAAACACACAGGGGCCGATTCACAGAACTAATCTGAGATAAAATCCTAAACTTACTACTTTTGGTATTCACAGAAGGCATTTAGTAGTAGTAAAGTTAGGACTCCTAACTTTACTACTACTAAACTGAGATAAAATCCTAAACTTACTACTTTTGGTATTCACAGAAGGCATTTAGTAGTAGTAAAGTTAGGATTCCTAACTTTACTACTACTAAATGCCTTTTGTGAATACCAAAAGTCGTAAAGTTAGAATTTTGTCTCAGTTTAGTAGTAGTAAAGTTAGGACTCCTAACTTTACTACTACTAAATGCCTTCTGTGAATACCAAAAGTAGTAAGTTTAGGATTTTATCTCAGATTAGTTCTGTGAATTGGCCCCACAGTCTGGAAATGGAGAGAATCAAGATGCCTATCTACTATTTGACAGGGCAAAGATGTACTAATCAAGGTCGGCAAAGCCCTACTATTATGCCCATGAGCTACAGGCAAAGCTGGTGTTGTTAAGGCACAGAAACCGTTCAGCTATACACTTTCGCATATCCAGGTTCCCTGTAAACATATTCTGTTATAACCCCCCATCATTTTTATCCAATCTGAGTCTATCAACTTCTGAACAATCCCTGCAACATTCCAAAATACAGCAATATTGTCCACTGTGACTATAGGTATGAATTGGCCAGGACTTTGTGTGAGGACACTGTTCCTTCGTAAGGTCACGTTTGACTCCAGATGGACAGGTCAGGCCAAGACCTGAGGAGGATTATTAGCTCCTGTCCCTAAGTCAACTCCTTTTTCTCCCACGCCCCATTCTCTATGATACAGTTCAGATGGTTTGCTTCCAAAATTGTCCTCCACAGATGTATTCATTGGCTCCGGTGGTCCTGATGTGCCTTCCTCATTTTGATGCAGCACCTCTTCAATATTCCCCTGTCAATCAACATCTGCCAAATCAGAAAAACGATTTTAACTGGGAATAACAAAAGACAGAGCCTGGAATCTTCTTGATGATGGTGCCCCATGATTAAACACAAATGGAACCAGAAAATCGGGCATCTAGAAAAATCTCAGAGACACTGCTGTAATGTTACAGTTATTATTTAGGCTCCTTGATAGCCTGTGCAATGTTTTATCGACCACATAAAAGTTAGAGAAATTAATAACAATACAGTCTCCTTGTTCCCTCTTCATTGTATTACCAGACCAAGAGACTCTCTGCACTAAGACAATATTCTGTGATGCGCAATTACTACTCAGATCCCCCAGAGACGTATATAACCAATGTATAGCCTTATTTTTAGTTCAATCTGGCTCTCAGTTTGGCCATGATGCAAATTTGGTACATTCTTTAAGATGATCACCAGTGGGGCTGCATCTGGAGGTAGTTGAAGAACAGGCTGCATGATAGTTCGCATATTATCTGGACACTCAGTATATTTATTGTGAGCGAGTGCTGCGCCAATACTTTACACATTGCCTCTGTGATAAGCCTGACTGCTCAGTGCCAAGCTACCCAAGGTTGAGCGCAGGTTATACAGCGAGTGTAATCACCCACACCTGATAGAAGTGGTAGGTTCTGTCTGGCTTGAACCTCGCCTCAGCCAACCAGAAAGTATCAGTTCCAACAAGAGGACACTGCGAGACCTAGAATGGTTCCCATGACTGGATCAGCTAGTCAGCGACACATTCATAGAATGCCACCCATGTCGAATAACAAGCGAGAAGTCAAGACCACTGCTACTTCAAATGTCAGCTTTACCAGACATGGTATGGCACACTGTCACAATGGACTTTTTCACATCCCATAGCATTGGGTAAATGCATTCTGGTCCTGATGGATGAATACTCTAGATTTCCCATCTCCGAGCAAAGCTCATTCACCAGCTCAAAACCAGTAATCCCGAAATTGGAGAAGACATTTACAGAATGTGGTATTCTTGAAATGTCCAATGGACTCACATTCAATGGACAGGACGGTGCTGAATTTGCGGCACATGTAGGGCCCGATTCACAAAGGTAAAGTGAGATGAAAGTCTAACTTTATGACTTTCGGTATTCACAAAGAGCATTTACTACTTATAAATGCCCTTTCTAAATACCGAAAGTCGTAAAGTTCAACTTTTGGTATTTACCAAGGGCATTTACGAGTAGTAAATGCCCTTTGTGAATACTCAAAAGTCGTAAGTTAGACTTTCGTCTCTCTTTACCTTTGTGAATCGGGCCCTACGACTTTAAGCACTGAAAGATCACACCTCTGTGGATACAGGCAAATGGAATGGTGGAGTGCTGCATGAGAATTCTAAACAGGGCAGCCCAACAAGCTGAATAAGACCATGCACCAATACAATAAACCCTCACACATGCCTCAGAGCACATCGAAACACCTCACATAGCACCACGGGGCAGTGTCCAGACACCATCATGAATAGTTGGGAACTTCGAACCAGGAGATCAAGCTGGAACCACGAGCTGAACCAAGAATGAATACACTGAACACACGCTGAAATACAAGTGAAACACACTAAAACAAAAGAAAAGATTAAAGAACATGTGGATAGTCAAAGACGGGTCAAAGACACCAATATCTACACGTGTGACTGGGTTCTGGTGAGACAACACCAAATCAAGAAAAGAAACACAAGATACAACCCTTACCCCATTTAAGTTGTGGAGAAGAAAAGAACAATAGTCACCTCCATGAAACAAGGCAAACAAATACCTGGAAGATATACCATTTCAGGCCATGCCACACCATTAAACATAAGGAAGGTGAGCATCCCAAACAAGACACGGTGTGGGAGAGTGAAGACAAACTCATGAGCACGTCACACTCAGCAGCAGAGACCACTCCTACCATCCGCACGTCAAAGAGACCAATCAGAAAACCCAAAAGTCTCAAAAGAAATTGAATGAACCTTCCAAAACAGGGGGGAGATGAATGTTGTACAATTTTATCGAACTTTTTTCCCAGCTGGGATAGATGTAATGTCACCCAGAGAGGACCACAACCAAAGCAAGTCAGCACTCAAACTGTCCAGCCACAGCAACTTCCTGGGAAAGCAGGAAAGGGCCAGGAGGTGGGGAGAGGCATACAGGGACAAAGAGGAAGCTCGGCGTGAGGTGGCTGGCTACTCATGTGTAGGCCTTGTGAGTCAGTGAGAATCCAGTAAATAAAGGAAAACTACAGAGCAATGTCTGTGATTAGGTTGTAACCCCACCGTCTCCTTCAGCTTCTTGCCTGAGAAGAGTTCTATGGGACTTTCCCCTATAAAAATGGCAACTGCAGTCCACAGTCAGGTAGCAGTATATGGGCAAAAACAGGTCTTGACTCTCTAAAAAAAATGAAGGAGAGTTGTACATCAAAGTCTTTCTACAGCCTTCTCACTGATAAGTGACAACATAAGCAGGGGGACACACTTATTTAGATGAAACAGAGCTATACAAAGATGGCTTAGCTTATGAATGGAGCCTATCAAAAATCCACTGGTAGGCCATCTCATCTTGATAAATGTATTCATTTGCAAGATGGAAATGCTCTATGGGAATATGGGAAACGAGGTGAGAGAAACACATGCTTCTGTAAAATAGATTAGGTCTACATTATTCTAAGGAGTCGTATATCTTTTTTTAAAGGTGAATAGCACTGGAGGAGTGAAAGTGCACAAAGACAGAAGGCCAGAGGACTGTGCAAACCATCTCACACTCACAGAGTGCCACAACCTAAATTACTTTTATCGGAGGGGTTGCCACAGTCAAATTGCAGCTTGATAAGAAGCATATAGAGTCCATTAGCAATATTTGCCTTAGATCATGACTAGCATGTATAGAGAGTTGTATTGAAGTGGCTATAGGGGCCATACACAATATGTACATTACTGTAAATAAAATGCTACATACTTACAGCTTTTGTGACTGCCAGAAACCGGTCATAGCTGATCAGTATAATACTGCACACTGAACATTGAGTGAGACCATAATCCACCACTAGCCACATTTTGCATATACGCCTTCCCAGAATCCATCTTCCATTCATGATAAAGTTGATCATATACAGCGGGAACGGGAAAGTGCCTGGTGATTTAGTACAATGCAAATACATTATATGCAATGAATTATTAAGGTTCAAGATTAGTAGTGCCAATCACTTTTAAACGTTACAGTCACTTTAAATCTAAAAGCAACAACCCTTGGATGAATTGTTCTAAGCTCCCTGTGACATTAATCTTGTCTTATAAGACGTGCAACACACTCATTCTGAGGTTCAATGACAATTATCTAAAAAGCCCTAACTTGTGGCTTTGTAAATGTTTACTTCACCAGAGGCAACAAATATGAGGTCATTTATGTGTTTAATTAAACTTAAACTGTTCCTTATTATCAAAAGTCAGAAATAATATGCCCACCCTTCTGAGCCTCCACGGCCCCCCTAATAATAACCTGGCACTCCACCTCATCTATGTGTGTATATATACCAATAGCAAATCATGGTCTTTTCACACACTCTCTCTCAAACCTCAGTGTCTCGAACTCTTACCCTTGACAACAAGACAAAATATACAGAACCTGCCCCCCGTCCCCGCTGGCCTCCCTGAGGGTCTCCCACCTCAACCTCTGCCTCCCATATAATATACCTAACCTCAATCTACATTTCTACATGTGTTTTGGTGATTTTCCTGCATCCAGCCATTTCTCTGCCAGTGCTATGCAGCCTCTACACTCGGCTAGAGTACTGGTACACAAAATTGATTAGTGCAGACACATTTCCACTGCTTTCCTGGTGTCCCTCTACATCTGGGGGAGCCAAAGGAAGGCAGTGGGGTGTGGTGGGTCAGCAGCATGAGCATTTGGGTTTCTGGAGACTCATTAGGTGCAAGGGAAAGTGGATCAGCATTCCTCTTTTCAATGGTTTTGTCAGGCCTTAACAGGTTCAATAGAGAAGGGAGGAGCATCATCAACCTCTCTTTAGTTTGTAGGGGGAGAAGTGACAGAGGTTCTGGCCGCACAAGAAACCTTCACCCTCTTTCCTCTGCTCTATGGGTGTGCATACTAAATATTTAAGTAGAAATATCAAGGGTACTAAATGTTGAGGGTAGAATATCAGAAGAAAATATTTACAGTTAATTAGGCCTAGCTCTTCTATACCTAACTCCACATCTATACCTACGTAATGCATATACCTTCACAGTAGGAGTGGAGTTAGGAATAGTAAATCTATACTTCCTATATGCACTTACCTATTGATATTTTGTCCCTCGATGTTCTTGTATGTGGATATTTTTCATGTTGAAATTCAATAGTACAAGACTACAATGGGAGGAAGATTTAGGAAAACAAATACCAGAGGTGGAGTGGGATAGGATCCTGGAGCGCACTCCGAAAGTATCCAGAAACGCGAGGTTTAAATTGATTAATTTCTATGTCTTGCATAGGGCGTATCTTACGCCAACCAGAATCAGGTGATACTTCGGCACGGATATGGCAGCATGTCCGAGATGTGGGGAAAGATAGGCACACATACTCCACATGTTCTGGAGCTGCCCCACGCTCCAACTCTTTTGGGAGGAAGTAAGACAGGTAGTGGGCGAACTCACTGATAAGGACCTCCCGCACACCCCAGAGCACTTCCTATTAGGATGTTTCCCCCACACGGCCAAAAATAAGACGACTGGGAAGTTCCAAGACCTGGCCTATGTACTAGCTAAAAGAGAGATAGCCAGAAATTGGAAGGCATCGGAAGGGCCCAAGATTACCTCTTGGACAGCAGAACTGGAGAAATGGGCAGGGGCGGAAGGCAGATTATTGCTTAGGGAACCCCACCAGGGGATAGGCAAACTAGATAGAGCCAAAGCGTGGGAAGGACTAGTGAATGAGCTACTAGCTAGACGGCAGGACAGTGATAGTGGGGCGAGCACTCCACAACCCGCAGCACCGGAACAAGAGAATAGTTGAGTGGAACTTTGAATAGGGCGCCGCCAAACACGCTGACACCTGCTGAAATGGATGAATGTTTCATGCGAGCATACCATCGTACACAGAATGTGACTGTCTATCCCACGCAACTCAAGGGGGGAGGGGGGAATGTTATGTTTTGTTTAATGGGACTATTAATTTCAACAAGCCAGAGGATGATACCACTACTACAAATGGGTAACAATGCAGGAGGGATGTGGAGAATGATCGTTGAATATGTGTAATGTGTCTGTCTTTAAACTCCAATAAAATCTGGTTGGAGAAAAAAAAAAGAAATTCAATAGTACAATTGGCGTATGGAGACCCAAGAGAGGTGGGAAATGGCAGCTGCAGGTTGCTGTGGTGTCACAATAGTTAACAAGATTGATTGTGAATTAGAGCAATGTCACAGCCATTGGAAAAAGCTGTCAAAACATGCTGTTTATAAGGTCGTCGTGTGGAATCCATTTACAACACAGACATTTGTTTACTACTGAGTGGTATAAACAACGAGATCAAAATTCGACCACTCTATAAATTCAACGTCTTTTTGTTAGCTACCCATCTATAATTTTGTGTCGTGCATGGCCCCTCATAAATATACCAGTGTAAACTGGCACCATGGATCGTTTCTGCAAAACGCAAGGTGTCATGGGATAACAGCACCAAGAATGGCCTTCTCTGTTCTCCTTCGTGCTACTTTTCCCACACAAATAAAAACACACAATACCTGGCTTCCTTCATCTCCCTCTTTCTATTCTTTCCCAAAAATATTTTGAAGGACAAGTACCTTTCAGGCACTAGAGAGTGTAATGGGTATAATGGTAATCCTACCCACGACACCCTCTAGATCCCCCCACCCACACATACATCTTAGTGTTGTGCTCACTGTTGGCATTGAGAGGGTGGAGATTATTTGTCAAGCTGAGAGCAGCTCTGGCAGTGGAGAATGCAATTCTGTCTTTCACAGATCTCACCTGATGTTTAGGAAGCAAGAGACATGGTGATTGGCAAATGCCAAAACACTTTTTTCCACCTTCTTGGGTTCTACTGGGACCTGAAGGAGGGCTCGGTAAGTAGGGGATATGGCGCTGTCCTTCTCCATCCACTGCCTCTTTTCGGTCCATGGAAAGTCAGGGGTGGTTTTAGAGAAGCACTTGCCTTCCGCCCTTTCAGAACCTGGGCAGAGTTCCTAAAATTTGGCGCAACACATCGAGACAACTTACTGTGCTGCAGTGCGTCAAATGGAGAGGGGCATTCCTGTTCTCGCTCTGCTCTGGAGCACACATTGCAGCCTACCACCAATGTAGGTAGCCTTGCATCATGGTGCTAGGTTTCCTGCGTAACAGACAGGATTGTTTTTGTGCAAATTGGGGCACCTTCCTGCACAAAAACAATCATCTGAGGCATTTTCCTCTCGAGGAGAAATAAACTTAACGTAGCATTTAGACGCAGTCCCAAGTTTACTAGTGTTAGTAATTCTGGGAATGCAACAAAAACCATGGGTGAATGCGCGGGAGCACCCATACTCCACCCATGGAACGTCCTCCCAGAGCAGACTGACGCAAGGCTTCGACTTGCAGTGCCTTGTGTTACTCCGGATTTACTATGCCATGCAGAGCCACGCTAGGTGCGTCTGCGTTGCATAGTAAATCTGGCTTAAGGGCTGGGTCCGAAACAAAAGAGGGCCTCTGACTATACCATTGCTGAGTGGCAGAACACAGGAGAAATGTCCTAAACTGCAAGCCAAAATCAGCCTGCCTGTGGGGTTGAGTGGTACTACTCGGAGAGATTTTGGGTCTTAGCATCAGCTGTTGTGTTTGTTATGTAGTTGTAACAATTTTGGCAAAAAATGTATGCGAAATTTGTTATTATTTATGCTTTAAAATGTAAGACATATGAAGCTAGTTCAGGTAACAAATACTCTTTTCTAAATTAGGCCATCCTTGAATTTGAATAATTTTTGTGAAGGCTCCAATGTGATTGTTTGCATCGCCTTGCATTGCCTTGCATGACACAATGGCGATGCATGCCCTTAATAAATCTGAGCTCTGATGTAAGAACAGAGAAAAATAGGGATTGAATTTACTGTTTGTGATGCATTTTTCAGATCCCTATTTCTTATTGTGTGGTTTGCAAGCACAGTCAAACTTGGGATACAACAAGGTAAGAAAGGAGCCTCAATTTACCTATGAAGAAGTCACAGATTGCTAGGTTCAAGAGGAAGTAATTGCTCTTTGTTCGGAGGTTTGCATCTACAACAAAACTCAAAATGACTAAGGCATTTCCAATTCCAGTGACGCCAGTAACTAGAGCCAAACCAAATCCTTTGCCGAATTTCGAGTTGTCTGATGATCTCTGTTCTTCACTTTTAGCATGGGTAATATTGGAGGCAAAAACATCTCCTTCATCGTACACTGACGTATCGCTGAAGAATGTTGGCATAGAGTGCAGAGGAAGTGTCGTCATAACTTCTGTTGTAAGCAGGTAAGCAGCTACAGAGTCTATAGGGAAAAAGAAAGATAAAACAGTAGTGCATGTATATTAATACCATAAGTCACAGAGTCCTAGTGTGGTTTCAATTGTGTTGAAGAGTATAGTTTTTAACATTATAAATCTGATGGGGTGTCTGATAGATGTATTAAATCCCCAGGGCCTGATTTAGAGTTTGGCAGATGGGTTCTCCATCACAAATGTGATAGGTATCCCATCAGGCTAATTACAAGTGCATTATATCGAATGGCACTTGTAATACCGTGAATGGGATATCTGTTGTATTTGTGATGGAGTAACCCGTCATACATACTCGATTATACTTCTCTTATACTGCTTGACACTCTCACACTCACATACGGCAAAACTGCTACAGGTCATGTCCGTCACCGAGTACTGTACCAGTTCACTGAAATAAACCACCCATCACCAACTGAAAAGGCATGGAATAATTGAACAGATCTGCCACAGGCCACTGCCAATTCGAGCAATTAAGTTTACTCCACCACTGCAGGTGCCAATAAGCTACTAACTATGACCGCTTCTTGACATTTCACAATGATAATCATATATGGAATGATATTAGCAAAGCTTTTCCTAGCAATCTTTCCACCATATCTTCCTCCAACCTATGCCTGCTTAGGACAAGAAACTTCAAACAAGATATCTAAAAATGGACATCTCAGTGCAGTAACCAAATAAGTCTACTATGATCAAAAGGAATGCCATAAAGGGACCAGCAAAGCTATTTAAAGTTGCCAGTTAACTGAAACCTATAAACTGCACACCACACTCTCACACTTCTTCAACCACCTCTCGGCTAAGAGCGGCATCCTGTAACGCGATAACTAATGAATTTTCTTTTTTGTTGGCTTTAGGAATCTGTGCCCTTTATCAGTGCTAACCAGTGCTAAAGTGCTTGAGATCACTCCTTAAAACAAGGTAAAATTGGCCTACATCTGATTGACTTATTTACTTTACTTTTAAGTCCCAAGTAAAGTGGCACAACATTATCCTAGGGCCTGCAAATTAAATGATACTAGTGGGTCTGCAGCACTTATTGTGTCACCCACTTAAGTAACCATTTAAAACATGTCTCAGGCCTGCCAGTGCAGCCTATGTGCAGTTTTGAACTGCCAATTTGACCTGGCAAAAGAAACTTTTTCCAAGCCTAAACCTCCTTTTAAATACATATAAGTGACCCCTAAAGCAGGTCCTAAACAGCCCAAAGTGCAGGGTGCATTGCATCTAAAAAGTTGGACATGTACTTTTAAGGTTTATATGTCCTGGGTAGGGAAAAACTCGTAAATGTGTTTTTCACTACTGGCATGCCTACCTCTCCCATTGGATATCATTGGGTTACCTTATTAAAATTAATAAGTGCTAACTTTTGATTGGGTACTGGTAGAAAGGTCATGTTTAGACTCTAACAAATTGTAATTTAAAGTCCTCTTTCATGGTAAAGTCAGATTTTAAGTCACGATTTGGAAAATGCCACTTTTAGAAAGTTAGCATTTTCTTGTCCTAACCATTTGGTGCCTAAAGCCGGTGTTCTGGGTCACATGACTGTGAGTAGTTGGCAGTTGGCCTTTGTGTATTCCTTGAAGTTTGTGAGATGAAGGGGGGTTGGATGGGCCATATAAGCCATCCTGCCAGGATGGGAGGAGGAGACCTGTTCCCTGCCCCACTTACATTTCAAAGGAGTTAGCTCTGGCTCAATCACAAAGAACCTCACACCAGTCCTAGACCAGGAAGGAAGATCCAGAGTCAGATGTGGAGGGAAGTCTAGAATTTTCTCCCACTTCAAAGGCTGGCGCCACATATAAATGTTGTACCCTCTGACCAACTGTTCAATTTGCTCCTAGGCCCACGATGACCCCAGAAGGACTGCCTTGTGCTTCAGAGGTCTGATCCGCTGTGTGAGGTTTGCTTTCTACTTCAGTGGACTGCCTTGCTGCTACCAGAGGATTGCCCTGCTGCTTGAAGATTGCCTTGCACCTCCAGATGACTGCCCTGCTGCTTGAGGCCTGCCTTGCTGCTTGATCACAAGACTACTAGAGTGACTCCAAGGGCTAGTTGGTGGGCCTCCTGTTCTGATTTACAGGGACCCAAAAAGCTCCAACAAGCTTTAACCCGTACCTGGACCCTGCCTGAAGTGAGTCCTGGCCTCCAAAGTGTGCCCCACCAGTCCTGGACCCTGGGAAGTGATGTTAAAGTACCCAAACAGCCAAAAACTGAAACTTGAGACTTAAAAAATTTCCACTAAGAAGTGGCCTGAGAATTGACAGGAGACTGGGACCTACCTGCTCGCTGATCCACCTGAGTTGCATCGCTGGGTTGGCCTGACTTTGCGTTAGCTTCTGCTACGCTCTTCTCTGCAGCTGCAAATCCTGTACAATGGCTTCTCTTCAGAATGGTATAGGGCCTTGTGGAGCCCTCATCGGCTACAACCCGCAGCTTTGTCCCACTGGAGATTTTCGACTTCCAAAAAAGTGGCAAAGTTTCAACATAGAAATCTTCACCACGACTTCGCCCAGCAGCTCCCCGACAACAATGCCGCCTCCCCGGACAATGCTGGCTAACTTGCCCCGCTGAACTTAACCTTCTCAGACATTTTTCTTCAAAAATTCTTCTAGGTCCAAAGCTGAGCCAAGACCAGGCCCAATCCTCCTTGTGTATCTGAATCGCACTCCATTGCTGTCTGTCATAACTTTTGGCTCTGCCCCGGTCTTGCACGGCTACATGGCGCTTTAATCTCATAGGCACTATTTTTCACTGTAGAAAATTGATTATTAGTAGTGATAAGTAGTGACTTACCACTAGTAATAAGACCACAAACACAAGGAAAGGGTCAGTCAGGGTCTCAATAAATTATTCCCTTATTCACTCCTTGGTAGCTGGCAACGAGCAGGCAGGCGTAACTTAGGAGACAGGACTGTAAAGCATTTAAAAAACACCAATACATTAAATAAGTAGGACACAACACACAATAAAAATCCAACTCTAATTTATACAAATAGATTATATTTTTATGAACAAATAGACACTAAAATGACACAAATCCAATGTTGGGAACCGGAGATCTGAATTTGTAAAGAATACACACTTTCTGAACAATGGGATACAGGGTGCCACCCAGGTGTATGACCACCTCCTTTAAAGTGTGGAATATTCTTGTCCCAGAAAGCTCTATTCCCTCAAAATCCATCATGGAGAAAGTCTCTCCAGAGGCACAGGATCAAGCTAACCCAACCTACTGGTGTGGCTAATTTTCCAAAAACGCTCCCCTTCCAACCCTCTTCCTAATCTAATTACCGGGGCTCCTGGGTGGCTGGGGAGTGGTGGAATATTGGGGTCAGCCTGTGCTGTCCTAAAGTGTCATTCACCCTTTGAAGACAAGTTTGGCTACCCCTCACCCCTCACCCCCTTCGTGCTATCTGCTCTGCATCTTGTACTCCTCCACCCACAGGAAACCCATTGTCTCTCTAGCAGGGCTTTTCATACCTCATTAGAGCAGCCTGGCCAGCCTGGGCTAGGGCTGGCCAATCAGGAGAGAGGAACTGAAAGGCTAGAGTTTGGCTCACAGAAAAGAAAGCTTAATAACTTATTTTCTGTCATAGTTATTTTAAATCTAACAGTGGCAAGTTGTTGAATTTATTTGAGCTATTAATTTGATATCTTGAAGTATTTTCTACGTGGCTCCTAACAATTTCTATACCTAAATAAAATATTACAATGTTAGCCTATGGATCCATTTACTACAATGGGGAAAAACAAAGTTAGCAAATTCTCTCTCACCAGGGCTTATAAATCATCTTTTATAATGTCCCTGCTTATAGTTACTAGGCACTCTACCCCTGGGGCATCCAGGGGAGACTTTAGGAGTGACGTATATGTAAAAATAAGGTAGATTAATACTTTGGAAGTACCTTTAAATCCAAAGTCAAATTTGCATATAATTTCAATTTAAAAACAGCCTGCCAGGCAGGGCTGGCTTTTACAATGGCAGCAGGCACCACAGTAGTGCACACTCCAGTGCAGGAAATCTACTGAGCCTTTAAACCTCCATGCCCCATTTTATACTAGGGGCACATTGGTAGTTTCAATCCCCCTTGCCTTATTATCTACTAGGGACTTACAGAGGTCTGTCATTCCCAATTGTAATATTACCACATTACCATGTACTTTTACACACAGGCCCTGGGTCTGGTTAGCAGGGCACAGTCAGAGTCAGATAACCAGCATCTAGTGGTCAAAATGGGGGCAAAAAGTGGGAGGACACAACAAACAGGTCCTGATTCATCACATTCACTAAAAAGTAAAAACTCATAACTCTGGTTCTGCTTATTGGATTTAATTCATTTTGTAGTCAAATTGTTTATTAAATGTTACTCTAATTGCTACATTGGTGTTGGATTTTTCTTGTGTTGTGTCTTCACTTTATTACTGTTTGAGTGCTGCATAAATGCTTAACATCTTACCTCTAAGTTAAGTTTGACTGCTTCTGTGCCAAGCTACGATAGGGTTAAGCACAGGTTAATTTAGTGCCTTTTTGTGGTTCATTGTAACAAGAATTGTGGCTGTTGCTTGAGTAGGGTTTCACCCCCTCAGCCAACAACCCATTTTCTTACACAGTCCACCCCAGAGGAGCAGGAAGAGGATGGTCCTGAGGAGGAGGAGGTGGACTTGGAGGAAGAAGACATGGAGGTTCTGGCCACAAACCCTGGCCTGCAGCAACCTGAGGAAGAGGAGGACAATATGTTCACAGGAATGGAGCTCCCTGCCAGGGCAGGGAGCAGTGTTTCCTCCCACAACCTGTCCGATAAGGAACTGGCAGACAGGAACATTGAGAGGGAGTTCAAGCTGCAGCAAGCCAAATTTAAACTTGAAGCAGCCAAGGACGAAGCTTCTGCAAAGAGGGCCTTGGATTAGAGGGGACTGGCCCTGTAGGAGAAACCGGCAGAGGAGAAGATGGCTGAAAAAGTCTTGGAGGAGGGAAAAATGTTGATGGCTCATGAAATAAATCCCAAGGAGTGGCAACTTAAGGCTAAGCAAGCAGCAGAGTCCAGCAGCACTTATGGCAGCATTCATTCAGTGTCCAATGGAGAGGTGAAGGCCTATATACCTCATGACCTGGTGCCCAGCTATGTGATGGCGGATGATATAGACAAATAGTTTTCTGTCTATGAGGTAGACCTGAGGAAGCACATGCCCTCATTGGGGATGGATACCCTTCTTACACTAGAGGTAAGGGATCAGATGAGGTATGTTCCCATGAAAGCATTTTTACTCACCAAGTTTGGGCTTACCCCTGAGAAATGCTGCATAAGGTTCAGGACAGTCAGAAGCAGCCAAACCAGTCTTGAGTGAATTTCATGGACTCCTGCAGCAAGGTATGGAGTGGCTGGGTGAGGGGCAGTAAAGTAAGTAGTTTCATTAGGCTGTATGACCTCACTTTTAGAGTGTACATGCTCAGTACTTGATTTACAGAGCTTCGCCGACACCCAATTGACAGCAAGCTAACTGACCCCAGGGAGCTTGCAAAGAAGGCAGACCTTTGGGTCAGCACGAGAGTATCCAAGAAGGCATCTAAGGGGATCTGTAAAAAGGTGGTCAGGGTCCCCAACAGAAGAAGGAGAGGGGATAAAAGCAAACATAAGGCATTCTATAAAGGGCCTCAAAATAGTTTGCAGGGGAAGGAGACTCATCTTCAACCTGACGAGACGAAGAATGGGTTTGTTGACAAAAAAACAGGAACGTTTATCCCCAGGTGCTATGAGTGTTATATGTATGGTCACATGAAAAGGAATGACAAGTCTCTCAAGAGGACAGCCCCACACTGGTGCACATATACAATGGTTAGCCAGTGCAGCACTTGAGGAGGTGATAGCCCCAGTTAGTATAGGAGTAGAGTAGAGGTTACAAGGGAGTGCCCCTAGGTTACAAGAAGAGGATGCCCAAAGCCCACATATCTGCTAATGCTATCAAGTGCAGGCAGTAGCTCACTATTAATGGACAGTGGGTGGAGGCTCTGAGGGACACAGTAGCCAGTATGGCTACTGCAAGGTGTCATCTGGTGTCCACAGAGTAGGTAACACCAATACACTCCACCAGGTTGTAGTAGCAGACAACTGTGAAAGCCACTACCCTGTGGCTCTGGTTCCCTTTGAGTGGGGCAGGTCTCAGGCTCTCTAACAGTAGCTGTGAGTCCTGCCTTAACTGGTGATTGTCTGATAATGAAGGACTTGGAGCACACTGTCTGGAAGG
This sequence comes from Calotriton arnoldi, assembly GCA_963921515.1. Classification (NCBI taxonomy): domain Eukaryota; kingdom Metazoa; phylum Chordata; class Amphibia; order Caudata; family Salamandridae; genus Calotriton; species Calotriton arnoldi. Next base: position 461,759 of record CAWUFW010002477.1, on the reverse strand, counting down.
AAGTAGAGCTCTGGTCTCACCAGGAGATGTGAAAGTTACCTGAGTAGGTGTGCCTGTCCACAAGGTCCATGGCAGCCCGAGGGGGTAGTCAAGAAGGCCTGGACCCTGGAAAAATAGTCCAGGACACTTCCAACAAGAGGAAGGGCAAGGGATGTGGAAACCGGACCCTGAAACTTCCATTTCCAGGAAGATATTGAGCCTAAGGGTGTTGCCCTGGAATCTATAGAGAGGAAATTGCAACACTGGGAGACCTACCTAAGCTTGGGGAATGGCAAGTTGAAGGTGGGCCCGCCAGGGAAGAGTTCTGTGGAGCTCAGAAAGAGTACCCAACTCTAGGGAGCTTGAGGCAGCAAGCTGAGGCCCAAGCAACTAGTCACACCTCTGGAGATCACCTTATCTATTGGGAGAATGACCTCCTATATAGTGAGAATAAGGTTCCTGAACCTGAGGTAACTCATGTGTTGGTGGTTCCCCAGTTCTACAGAGACTTCCTACTGTGTCTGGCTAATGATATACCCCTGGTGGGACACCTGGGGCAGGGCAAGTCCTTTGCTTGGCATGCCACCCACTTTTATTAGCCACAGATGAAGACAGCCTCATATGTATTCTGCAGATGATGCCCCACCTACCACGCCAGTGGGAAGTTAGGGAAAAAGCTAAAGGCTCCCCTGGTTCCCTCACCTGTCCTTGGAAATCCCTTTGAAATGGTGGGCATTTTATTGCTGGCCCCTGCATCCCAAAACTGTCTCAGGCAACAGGTTTGTCCTTGTTTTGGTGGACCAAGAGGTCATACCTCAGAGGTCTGTGACTGCACCTGCAGTGGCTAGAGCCCCGAAATGGTTTTTTACCCCGATGGAGCTCCCCAAAGAAGTAGTGTCTGACAGGGGAACAAACTTCACGTCTGCATACATAAAGTCAATGTGCGATGAGTGTGGGGCGACTTATAAGTTCTCCACACCCTGTCACCCTCAGCCCAATGGGCTTGTTGAAAGGTTCAACAAGACCCCTTACGGCATGAATATGGACCTATCTAAGCCCATGAGGTAGTAGTGGGTTGTCTTCTTACCATGCCTTCTTTTTGTTTAGAGGGAGGGGCCACAGAAAGGAGTTGGGTTTAGACTTCTTGATTTCCTGGATGGCCAACCTGTTAGGGGAAGGAGCAAGCTACCTAGAAGCACCCCCAGGATATGCTGCCTCTCAGAAACCAAATGCAACACTTCTGGAAGAAGTCTTCTAAGAACCTGAAAGTCAGTCAGAAGATAATTAACTTGGGCATGACAATAAGGCCACTCTGGTCGAGTTTCAACCTGGACAAAAAGTGTGGGTGTTGGAGCCAGTGGAGCCAGTGGCCCTCCAAGATCGCAGCTCATGGCCTTATGAGCTGAAGGAGAGAAAAGGGGAGGTCACCTACATGGTGAACCTCAAAACCCCCAGGAACCCTTTGAGGGTACACAACGTTAACTGCCTCAAACCACGCTTTGAGAGGTCTGAAGGCACCATGCTCCTAGTGATAGATTATGTGGTGGAACAGGAGAGTGAGCCTCTCCCTGACCTCCTATATTCCAAGGTGCAGGATGGGTCAGTAGAAAATGTCAACCTCTCTCATACCATGACCTCAGAGCAGCAAAGGGACTGTCGCCAGTCATTTGGTCAGGTTGCTTCTCTGTTCTCTCTCACCCCTGGGCTTATATATTTGTGAACACATGATATTGACAAAGAAGAAAGTACACCAGAAAAAAACAAAATGTACAGGCTATCTGACAAGGTGAGGGCTAACATTAATGAGGAAGTATCCAAGATGCTTGAATTGGGGGTGATTGAGCACTCCAACAGTCCCTGGTCCAGCTCAGTGCTTCTGGTACCCAAAGCCGTCCCACCGGGAGTTGCCTCAGAATTTAGATTCTGTGTGAGTTATACGAAGCTCAGTTTAATGACTAACGCTGATGCACACCCCATTCCCCAAGCTGAAGAGCTCATTGACAGGCTAGAGGCTGCTCCATGGTCTCACAAGGCAATCAGAGAAACTAGAACTAGAGCTGATTCAAACCCTAGCTACCTCAATTGCTAAACTGGAGGCAAAATTTACCAACATGGAGCAAAAGGGGCCATGCTCCAGCTCAGTTGGAAACAAAAATACATTATGTGACTGCCACAAAATAGCTGAACAATTATGCACCTTACAGGAGGTATTGACCTCTATGATTTTAGAGTTGAAACTCGCTCTCCATCACCTTGACAACCCAGGTGTACATACACTTCCGGCAACATTGGATCCAGTAAGCCCATTATCAGAAAAAAAACAATTCATCGAGCTACAGTTACAGGAGACCCGATGGATCCGGTGAATCAATTCTTAGAGAAAACACAAAATCCAGACATTGCGACGGGGGGCAGGCAGGCTTAGTGTCAAATATATCTTCCCCCCCTCTGGCATCAAAACAGGAGCCACTAACATATTTCTCGGACATTGCTAGGATGGCCCCTTATAAAGATACTCCACACACCTCAATAAGCCAATAGCGGAAAAAACCTCTTTTAACATCAATGAGGATAACACTATACATAGGGATAACCAGTGGACAAGGGTACTTTCCAAATGATCCAAAACACAACTGAAAAAGGCCACAAATAGAGCAGTCAAAGAGCAAATGAATAACCAACACTTAAATGAATAAGGGGCCAACGTGGCTGAGGTCAACAATGTGTATCCCATTTTTAAGGCAAGGGGAATAGGTAAATAAGTCACAGATCCTGAGGGAACAATCCAACTTCCAGCTATCTCAGCTCCTGGATTTCCTTTAGTCGATCATGAAGCAGGAACCTCCAAAGAGCAAAGTTCATCAACAACACCCTTTTTGTTGCATGCTCAATCAGCTCCCTCTCGCCCAGCTACTTCCAAATTAAGCAAATGTCCAGGATTGCAGGCAGATAATAACACAAGCATGCAAAAAAATGAAGAATCCACAAACAAAGCATCTCTAGACGGTAGCCTTAACGGACCTTCAGTAAAGCAAGATAGAGAGCATGCAAAAAAATGAAGAATCCACAAACAAAGCATCTCTAGACGGTAGCCTTAACGGACCTTCAGTAAAGCAAGATAGAGACACTCAAATCAGCTTCGCTTTCACTCCTAGTATCCCCTTAAGTGAACAAGTAAGGGCAACCCAAATAAGTATCAATAATCAACTCAGTGGAACCTGTAGTGAACCTAGTCCTACCAAACTGGAACTTACACCACAATACTCTTCAAAGGGTAATCATGACAGTCTTAATCGCTCTAACCTACTACATCTTTTCAAAGTTATCCCAAACCCATCTAAAATAACTTCAGAGGACATTCTGAGTATAGAATCTAAAATGTTGCCAGAACTCACTAAAAGAAGAGAGTCCACAATAATAACATTAAAATCACTCTCATTGGCGGAAAAAATCATGGGCAATAAATCCATCTTTGAAGACGAGGGCATACATAGGGATTTCAAGACTTACAATACCTAAATTTCACTTTTCTCTAAAGTACCAAAAAGAGTCACAAAATTCACAGACATCTACTTATAGTTTCTTAAGGGGTGCAGGACACTTACAAACTACTCCAACTTGGTGCAAATTGAGTATATCACGACAGTACACAAATACAAGGGACCCAATTAGAAAAGTCGCCATGGGACTTGTTGAGGGAAATTGCAAAACGGACTGGAGCTGGTTAGCTCTCACCCTATCTAGTAACCGACAAAACTACTCCTACCATTAGTAAACAACCTGTGGAATGTAAAAAAACAACTAAAGACATTAGGGGCATATTTACAAGCCCCTTGCGCCACTTTTGCGCCGCCGTTGCGTCACTTATGTGACGCAGCGGCGACGCAAAACATGCGCCACGTTGCGCAATATTTACAACGTGACGCATCTAGGGAGATGCGTCACGTTGTAAGCCCCTGCGCCACATGAAACCTGCGTCAGGTTTCATGTGGGCGTTCCGGTGCAGGGTGGGCGTTCCCTCGCAGGTACGCCTCGTAAAAGTGACGCAGTGAAATCTGCAAGATTTCACTGAGTCACTTTTACGCCCATGCTGCGTCAAAACCCTGCGCCTGCTTGAAGCAGGCGTAAGGATTGACGCAGCATGTTAGGCATAGGGCACCCCCGAGCCTTGCTGGAGCCGCGTCGTGCTTGCGACGCGAATCCAGCAATGCGCAGCCTTTCCGTCGGGGGATGCGACACGCATCTGCCCATCCATGCGCCACGTCGCGCCGCATTGTAAATGCGGCGCATCGGCGGTGGCGCAAGGGCAAACTTGCGTGACGCATCTTCCCTGGCGCATCCCTGCTGATTTGCAGGGATGCGCCAGGGAACGTAAATATGCCCCAAAGTGTATAACATAACCGGATTGTCTAGAATACTTAAATCACCCCTCCCAAGGGCATTGATTGCAACCTAATACTTACTCTGCCCACAGGAAACCTGATCATTAAGTCCCACAATCAAACCAGGCTTCCATGAAATTCATCATGCCACAAACAAAAATAATACATTTGGAAGGCCCTCTGGTGGCCTTTCTATATATCTTTATATTGGCCTAGAGCTAAAAGTAAAAAATGTTCCAGCCGACAACAGCATGCTGCAAGCGATCACACTGGAAGGCACAAAAATTATGGACCGCAAGATAAGACTCCTATTTATTAATCTATATTTTAACTACTTTGGTCCTGAACGAGAAAAAAGGATGACACAGCTATGCAACTCATTAGATGGTGCTCTCTGTGACTATGCAAACCATGGATAAATAATTTGTGGTGACTTCAATCTCAATCAACTGGGGGCCTCATTTCCCAAACACCCCCCAGTGAGTATGTCGCTAAACCTGTTACGTAGCTTGCTTAACATACACACTCTTAAATCTATCCAACACACATTGGAACACATTACAGCAGACCTACAATTTCCTAAAACTTTTAAAGGAATAAGCACACTTGACTACGTGTTTACTACGGACAATATCATGGAGCCGTTGGTGAGCTTCAAAATTCTTACTCCAAGAGAGCGACCTCTTCCACTCTGTACGGTGCTACAATTAAACTCAGTGAAGCGTGACTACCAAAATACAATTGGCATCTCAAAAGGCGATGAAAAAACACAAATAATCAGGTGAATCAAATGGGGACCAGTCCCCCTGGAAAAATTCAAAACTTGGAAATCCACCTGTGGCTCACTACTAAAGGTGCAAAAAGGAAAAACACTACTTGAACATTGGGATACCATCATTAAAGGCATCCATTCTAGAATAAGCCCTAAATTTCCCCACTGCAGGCCCACGGCCAGACAGCCTCACCAAAAGGGTCTTGTAATAGTAAGTAAGCAGAAGATCGGCAGGATGCGGAAATTACTTTACAAAACGCAAAATCAGAAATTTAAAACTGACCTGCAACAAAAATTGAAGGGGCAATTAAAATTATACAAGCAGCTGGTGTGGTCTATTTAGCGTGAACAAATGGAGAAAGAATGGCTGCACATATACTCTCTATTAGGCAAACATAGTTGAGTTGCGGAGCCGCATCAAAAGCAAAATGTCCCAAGATATACACAAACTAATGCAATAGAAGAGGCTCAGTGGACGCAGCATATAAATAAACTGTATGTAGCCAAAACACCTAGCATTCCTTTTAACTACAATCTTAGTACAGACCCCAAGGTTTCTAAGAGAGATCCAACCTGTACAGCAAACTAATTTCAAACACTTTGTCAAAAATCAGAACAACAGGAGCTCCAGGTCTAAACGGCATCCTAGCCCAACTTTTTAAGAACGAAGTAGATCTATGGACCTCCATACTCTGCCCACTATATCATACATGTTTATTCCCATGGCAGATTCCGGAAAGTTGCAGAGGTTCCATATTACATCTAATATTTAAGAAGGGTGACATATTGGATCCAGGCAACTATCGTCTTATTGCGCTTCTCGATATCCTCCAAAAATATCTGGAGTCCTGGGTGGAAGAAAATGAACTGATCCTATTTTGTCAAACTGGCTTTAGGGCAAACTCATCAACCATTGACAATATCGGGGGCATGGCTTCACCTGGCTGCAAGATGGCCGCACCTTGAGTGGGTTCTGCTGGGTGAGCATCTGAATCCAGCAGAATCTGGCGATACGAGGACACATTAATCCTCTTAAAAGGGTGATTCATACCCTAGATAACATACTGGATACGCTGACTCGTCAAGAACTCCGTAGCCTGCTGTGCATACCGCGTGGCGCTGTTGTCAGTTGAGAAGTAGGGACGGCCTACCATGTGGTCTACTTTGAAGACGGTCGGCTGAGTGCAGCATACGTGGTGGTGGAGGACTCACCTGCAGCGGGTCCTGTTTTTTAACCCCCTGGAAGGGGAGTGGCACAATTGCCTGCTGAGCCGATACAGAGCTCCATAGAGGTGGGACCGCAAGGGCCTGCTGCTGCTACCGGGCCTGGCCGTCCTGGGAGGCAGCCTGTGGAGCGGCCCGTTGGGTGGGCTGGCTGAATACCGGGCAGGCAAGAGGTGCAGGCCCTTCGGAGGAGACCAGCGGAGCCGAAGCCGTGACATCCGGACGGCAAGAAGCGGGAGCAAGATTGAGCGGCGTGAGGGTGAACCGCTGCATAACAGGAAGAGAGAAGCACTGAGAATCTGATGGGGGCCAAGGTAGGAGAGACTGCTGCTGGGGTGCGGAGGTGTGGTGGGGAGAGAACCCAGCAATGCAGGGGGGCCCCTACAGGCTGACCACTGACTCTCTGCAGGTCTCTTGTAGATGGAGTCAGGGTCCCCCTGCCCTAGCTCTGACACACCACGGCCTGGGGGCCCCTCGAGGGCGCTGAAGACCACTGGACTTGGCCGCTGAGCAGGGGGGGTGAAGAACACTGAACTTGACAGTCCCCCCAGCTCAGAATCAAACATGGAGGCCTGATGGAGCCCCTCGAGGGCGACTAACTACTGACGCCAATCCCTTGCCCTGAGGCTCCCTCATAATGAACACTGATGATTTGAGGTGGGGTGCCCGAAGTACAACTCATCATCGCCTGTAAATGGCCCGTCTGACCTGATAAGTGGCGCTGGCTGTGTACAGCACCGCAGAGCCAGCTGTGTGACCTGCTCCTAGCCACCTTGCTGATTCTCACAATAGGGCCTGCTATTGAGCTTGCCTGGAGATGGTGCAGTGGGCGCGGTGCCCCCAAGCTTACAAAGAAACCTGCGGTGATTGTAGGGGCGCTATTCTGAGAAACATCAGCGATAATGGGAAAGCCTGATGCCAAACAACCCAAGCTCACATTTGAAGGACGATGCCAAACCAGGCAGGGCGAACCATCCCAGGATGCGGAGGGACAGGTCATGGAAACGGAGGACACCGGCACCCCTGATGAAGATATTCGCTCGCTCCTCTTGGATATAAAGACTAGCTTAACGACTATTGACTCCAAATTGGATCTCCTCACTACCCACCTGGACCAGGTTAAACAACGGGTTGACATGCCCGACACACATACAAACCACCTGGAAACAAGGGTATCGGATACCGAAGACAGAATGGCGGAAGACAGACAACAGTTGTTGAAAATGGACAGAGTGCTGGAGGTCATAAAAGCTCAAAATGAAGACTTAGAATCACGTTCTTGCAGATATAACCTCCGCATCACTGGAGTCCCAGAGTCTACTGCGATCTCTAGGATGGAGGACTATGTAGATGCCCTATTGCGCCAGCTGATCGGCACTGACCTATCCGCTGTGGTCATTGTGGAGAGAGCACACTGATCGCTCGGGCCGAGACTGCCGCCTGGAGCCCTGGCCCGCCCCATAATATCTTGCCTATTAAACTATCGAAACACGATACTTTGACATGCAAGGGAGCGCAGGGAGGTTCATCACCAGGGCAATGTCATCTCCTTCTATCCGGATTTCACTTTGGCAGTGCAGGCTGCAGGAAGGTAGTTGTTACCGGCCAAGCGCGCACTTCAGCAACTTGGAGTGCCCTATGCTCTTCTATACCTGGACAATCTGTGGGTCTCACATGATGGAAAAATACACTTCTTCATTGACCGTGCGGCAGCGCTAAAACTCGACAAACAACTCGGCAAAGCTAAGCGTGCCTCATCCAAATCTCCCCGTTCATCTAAGGAAGGCCGAACGAGTGACAATGACTAATCGCACCTGCAGCTGTCTGCTATTGGCCCACCTCCCCTCCAAGGCAATTTAATTGGAATAACATTGTTGTATTTTGGTTATCTCCGGTGACAAGGAATGCACTGTCTCCTGATGGCTGTCACACTTGTGATCTATTTGTCCCCTCTGAAAGTCCTCGCTTGGCCACCCTGGTCCTTGAGACTGGGTTGTCTGCTGGAAGTGCCCATGGAATAAATCCTATATCTAGTTATGCTGGTTTGGGTTCCCGGTTGTGGGAGGCGAGTGGGCATGATAACTCAACCTGATTGGGGGTTGGAGTGGGGGTTGGGGCAATGTCTATGATTTTGTTCTTAATAATGTGGCTTGTTGGGGAAGGCGGGGGGAAGAGGATTTGGGTTACTTTTGGTTAGTCATTCTAGGCGACTCGCTGACTTAGATATTTACCCTTGCAATTTCCCTCTCACCTTCATACTCGACTGACTCGCACACGTCACTGTCACAGGAGGCCTTTTTACACATGGGCAGACTAGCACTGACAACCACACCTGTACCCTGCTATGATGGACAGTGTTAATTGTCTGACTTGGAATGTACATGGCGTTAACGACCACTATAATTCTTGTCTGGTACATGCATACCTCACGGTCTACAAGGTGGATATATGCTTTTTGCAAGAGATGAACCTGACTATAAGCACTATCTCTATCTCTAGATTGCAAGCTCGCTGGTGGGGCGAGACGCACTCCTTGATATACTCCAATTACAGCCGTGGCGTCTATAGTGGCATACCACACACTCGCTCATAGATAAGGATGGTAGATACATTATTCTGGTCAGCACACTATACAAACAGCCAATGATATTGGTGGAGATATGTAAGGCCCCAATACGGACGACACAGATTTTTTTCTGCATGTCTGGAAGCAGGCAGCAGATTATGGCCCGCGGACGGTGCTATGGGGCAGGGATTCTAATGTGGCATTGGAAGGTACGCTAGACCACTCTGGTGTGCAACAGCAACACCTGTGATCCACCGGAGCCCTGAACACATGGAAATCAGACAACCTACTTACAGATGCGTGGCGACACACCCACCCGAATGCGCGGGAAGGCATATGTTTCTCCTCTTATCACAATACGTGGTCCCGCTTAGATTACTGGCTCGTGTCTAGAGATGCACTTGCCGGGACTACATTGGTCACACATCTTCCACACTCGCTCTCTGACCATGCTCCAGTGAAGCTGACGATTCAGGTCCCACAGACTATTCCTCATGCCTTTTCATGGCGACTCCCCCCTCCGTCTCGCAATTATGGACTACTTTACGCTGAATGCTGGGTCGGTCGAACCGTCCTCCACTTTGTGGGAGGCGTTCAAGGTGGTAATACGTGGTGCCTGCATCGCAAAGCAGTCCGGGGTATTGCAGGCGATACGCGACTCACTATGCAGGCTGGAGTCAGAGATCCAGGGCCTAGAGGGAGACTATTTCAGAAACCCTGGCCCCTCCACACTAGCCGATACTATAGATAATTACAGCCTATCGGGAGGAGGCCGACAGGGAGGCGCACTACCTGGGTAAAGAGACCCAGGCGCAAAGGTACGGTGAGGGGGACCGCCGGGGGAAGACACTAACTGGGCTACTGCACTGTGGAGTGTGTGCACTTGGCGTGGGATGGTCTCTGCAGGCGGGCCGGCCTAACGAAGTTATACGCGTATTTTGCCTCTTTGACAGATAATCCCACATTCCCCCCCTTGTAGGATAAGGACGCGGCCAGACGCGCAGGGGCATGGGGTATTAAAGTTTTTGCAGACCTGTACCCAGATGGCGAGTTTCTTCCCTGCGTGTCCGGCATCGATACGCAAACAACGACGCTCTCGGATACATTGTTATATTATCAAACCAGGGTCACTTGCCGCACAATCCATGACTCATTCCCCGCTCCCCCTCCTGTCTCCACAGCGCTAGAATATATATACTCATCTACGTAACCGTGTAAACATATAACCAGGCTATACACACTCACACAGGATGCCTCTCCAATCGATACTGCGAAGGCTCGAACAGCTTGGGAGAGGGACCTACATTCCGATATATCAGAAGCACAATGGTATTACTGCTGTGCCGAAACTGAGAAGCTGTCTCCTAACTACACATTGTGACTAATACATTTTAATTACTTGCACAGAACATACTGCACGCCATCACACTTCCATAAATAGGACTAGCAGCGGACTCGCACTGCTTGCGCTGCCGTGGGTCACCTTCTTGTTTTTAGCATGGACCTGCCCTGGAGTGGCGAATTTCTGTACTATGGTATGTGACATGGTGAGTGCCATAATTAGGGCCCCATTTCCACTAGATCCTATTGTGTGCCTTCTGGGCTTTGTGAAAGATGCCCCGGATGGGTACCTACAACTCACTGTGATGCTGCTGCTGCTGGCTAAGCGTAGGGCAGCGATACACTGGGGGAGACGGCCGATTCCGACCATTAAGGCCTGGATTGCAGACATTTCCTACTGCCAGGAGCAACTTACGGCGTACTGGGACCTGATGCCCCAAGGACATTTGGGAACCCTTTGTATCTTACCTTAGACAGACTGGCATGGACAGAACCCCAAACCCTGACACACCTCCTGAATAGTTGCATGCTGTGCTGGCCCATAGCATGTTAAGATATTCTTACCATAGTAGATACCAGGTTCTGAATCACAGGACAGAATGGTTGCAGGAAGGAAAGCTAGTTCACAGCTGTCGCTGTATATATTTCCTGATAAGACATGTACTTAACATATTATATCTTATGCCATGGGAAATGGGACAACGAGAAACTCCACCATGAATGACTCTGTTGGGGGGAGTGTTACTCATTATGCAATTTACTTTAAACTCAATAAATAAAACATTTTAAAAAAACATTGACAATATTGTGGCTATATCCTTTTTAACCCACAAACCCTAAGCCAGAATTTGCATCCCTTATACGCTTGTTTTATTGATTACTCTTCCGCCTTCAATTCAGTGGACAGGAACAAACTGTGGCGGAAACTACCGAATTGGAGCATCCCAAATAGCCTGCTGCGGGCAATAATGTCATTATATACCACAACTTGGGTGAAGATTAAGTTATCTCAAACAGTCACAACAGGGAAAATTCTGAGAGACAGTGGATTAAAGCAAGGGTGCATCCTGCCCCCTCTTTTATTTAACCTGTACACAGCAAACTTGTTTTTGGCATTAAAACACGCAAATTTGTTGGGGCACTTAAGATCACATTACTACAATATGCTGATGATATAGTTTTATGAGACTGCACGAGAATGGGGATTCAAAAATCCCTGAATGCCCTACATAAATATAAAGAAGTAAATACAATGACTGTCAACGTGACAAAGACAAATGTTTTAATTTTTGGACGAACAAACAAGAAAGCAAACACAGTTTGGAGTCTGGGTCCCTTAAAAGTCCAAAGGACAACCTCTTATAATTATCTGTGTGTGTGGCTGACAGCAAATGAAGGAATCAAAACCCACTTGGACCATCTGAAAACCAAGGCTGCATTGATCATCATGAGATTAAGACAACTTAAGACAATTGTAGAAAGCCCATCCACAATACCAATCCATCGGGCTCTTCAAGCCTCCCTTTTACCAGCACTTAATTACGGGCATGAAGCTTATCTTGGCAACCTCACTAAAACACTCAATAAGTTGTAACCCCAAGCACATAAGAGAATTTTCAGACTCGCACACCATACAAGAGGTTATATGATCAGATTAGAACTGGGTTTAAAGGGGCAAATGTGGTCTATTATGGGTGCCTTCTTAAAATATTATTATAGGATTATTAAGGCCCCACCTAACACCTTGAAATCAGCCCTTTAAGAGATCTTCATTCAAAAGAAGAATCCCTGGTCAAATTCCTTAAACAAATCAGTGGACACTCTCCAAATAGATTTGTCTGTGTTAAATAACAAACTGCTTTCACATTCAGCACTTAAAATGATCCTGAAAAGGCAGACAAAATTGCAGAAGCAGTGGCCACATCATACAACACCCACGATCTGCCTTGTCTGAGACCACAGCTATACCTCCAGTGCTTGGTCGGAAAGATAATCTTAAGACAAATCATGGCTGCAAGGTTGATGTGCCTACAGACTAAAGAGATGAATGCAAAATGGCACTCACTTTCCATGATAGTCAAGTGCAGACTCTGCTGATATAAACATGAAACATTTAACCACCTTTTGTGTTGCTGCCCGGCACTATTGAATGCTTGCCACACCTTGCTAAAACCTTTCTTCCTTACACACAGGATACGAACCTGTAAAGAGGCAACAAATTTGGTTTTTAACATAGTAGAGCCATGTAATTTCAGCGAAGTTTGGCAAATATATCAACCTTCTACAAGTATTACTTAAGGTCATTAATAAGACTGATCACCGCTCCAACTAAAATCACTAAACTAGTGAATATTAACATTTTATATGGCAGGTTTTCAATATCCACTTGGACAGATTTTTTAAATGTTTTTATTAGCCGCACTTCCAGCACATGACTAGAAAATAATCTGCCTTATGGTTCCTAGTCTATATGCACTTTATGCACTATTTTGCACACTTAAACAACTTTGCACAGTAATGAACAGATATCTAGCCACAGGTATTATATATGATTCACAAATTCTCATGGCATTTATTTAAAATCGGACACAAACTGTTTTATATTTCTGAGATTACTTATGCTTGCATTTAAGACAATGTGCACTACATATTCTGTTTGCACAGCTAAGCTATTTTGCACAGCAATCATCTGGATTCTAGCCATAGGCTCTGTTCACAAATCCGAAATTTTTATGGTGCCTATTTAAATTTGGCCTATACATGTGTTATAGCCTTGAGACCGCTTATGCCCGTGATAGCAACTTTCACAGGATCCTGTCTTTCTTGATAAAACTTGATTTATATTTAGGCTTTGTATATATATTGTAATGATTTTAATTAATTATACAGTAAAGGAATATTGACTGGAGGCTGCCAAGTTCCTCAGTACTTTTGATCTCACATCAGGGTGCTGGCAGATTGTCCTGACTAAAAATGCTAAGGACAGCATTCTCTACCCCAGAGGGGCACTTCCAACTTAGTGTGATGCCGTTTGGAATAAAGAATCCCCATGCCGCCTTCCAGAGCTGGTAAACATGGTCCTGGATGGGATGGAACCCCTCAGTGCTGTCTACCTGGATGACATGGGGATCTACGGTAGCCGCTAGGAGGACCACCTGTGCCACCTTTGGGAGGTGCTTCAGGCCATGCAACAGGCATGCCTGTCTATCGAGGTCAGCAAGTTCCAGATAGGGCAGAGAATTGTGGTGTATCTGGGGCACCTGACGGGCCGGGGCAAGGTGCCACCCCTCCAGAACCCAGACAGAAGTGAGGGTCTTCCTGGGTCTCACTGGATATTATAGGAAGTTTGTCAAGAGATAGAACACCATTGTTGCCCCCTTGACTGAGCTGACTTTAAAGAAGCATCCCAAGAAGCTGATCTGGACAGAGGCCTGCCAGAATGCCTTTGATACTCTCAAGAAGGCCATGTGTACAGCACCAGTACTCAACACCCCTGACTTCTCAAAGGAGTTCATTGCACAGACAGATGCTTCAGAACAAGGCATAGGGGAGGTACAATCAGAATTAAATGAGGATGGCCTAGATCAACCTGTGGCCTTCATAATTAGGAGTTTACTCCCTAGGGAACAGAGGTGAAGTGTGAGAGAAAAGCCTTTGTGTTGTTTCATAATGAGGAAATGTTAACTGATGTAATTTGAATTCTGGAAACTGATTAATGAGTGCTTATTAACAAAAGATTTCAATAATTAGAACAGAATGTTCCCGTACTGGGAAGTATGTACCTGCTCTTGATATGGAAATGCATAGACTGTACCGTAATAACTCTTATAAATGCCAATAAAAATTATATTAAAAAAATAATAATACATTTTTAAAGTTCTAGGTGAAATTAGCGCCAAAAAGCATAAAGCATCACTAACGGGTATCTGGTTGTGTTGGACTGTGCCAAGTCACAAATTCAGGCCGACAAGGTGGAGTGCAGATTGAATACATGGAACAGATTTGCACCTGTGCTGAGTTTAACTTCTCAAGGTCCAAGTCTGGGCACAGAAGAAGATGAGATCAGAACCTGTTTGAGGCTTACTTCCGAATTCAGACAGACCACAGGGCCCTCAAATGGGCCCTCAAATGGCTCATGCAGATGATGGGTAGGAATCCCAAACTGTTGAGGTGGTCCATCTCCCTACAGGGAATGGTCTTTAAGGTGGAATACCGCCATTAGTCGGACCGCTCCACTGCTGATGGTGTATCTAGGTTCTTTCACCTTAGTGATGAGAACTTCCATAAGAGTGTGTACTTCTCCACACCTGCAGCTGTAGTGGGGGGGGGGGGGGTGGGCACATGTTAGACCTGACAGCTTTGGTGTGGTCTCTCCCCAAATGTTTTGCCTACTCACCTCCTGTTGCTGAAATTCATTTTTGTTGGCTTTAGGACGTTGTGCACTTTACTACTCCTAACCAGTGCTAAAGTGCTTGTGCTCACTCCTTAAACCATGGAAAAATTGGCCTACACCTGATTGGCACATTCACTTTACTTATAAGTCCCTAGTAAAGTGGTACAACATGTACCCAGGGCCTGTAAATTAAATGCTACTAGTGGCCCTGCAGCACTGTGCCTCCCACTTAAGTAGCCCTTTAAAACATGTCTCCGGCCTGCCATTGCAGTCTGTGTGCAGTTTTTAACTGCCCGTTCGGCCTGTCAAAATAAACCTTTTGCCTGGCGTAAACCTCCCTTTTTAATACATATAAGTCACCCTTAAAGCAGGGCCTAAGCAGCTCATTGGGCAGGGTGCATTGTATTTAGAAAGTTGGACATGTAATTTTAAGCTTCATATGTCCTGGTTGTAAAAAACTTCTAAATTCAATTTTTCACTACTCTGAGGCCTATCTCTTGCATAGGATATACTATTGACTACCTTATTATATTTAACAAGTGCTAACATTTGATTGAGAACAGGTAGAAGAGTCAAGTCACCTTGTTGTTTTTGCACTTACTGCCCTATGTCCAGATGTGGATCCAATGCTCACTGTGTCACTGGAACCAAGCTGTGCAAGGTTGATGAGCCCATAACCAGGGTAAAACCGGTCTTGGGTTGCTTGTGCTCCAGTTCATGGAGGAGCTTGTTTAGCAGTTCGGGCTTATCGGTTCCCATGAGGAGCAGGGTCAAGACTAATTTGCAAATCCCTGGGTCCAAACTGAGGTGGCATTGTGAGCAAAAGAACAATGGGTTGGAGTGATACCCCAAGCTATTGCCACTGGTTAGACTTATTGCAAGCAGCGTCCCGTCACCTTTTGTGTGTTGCATAAATACTTAAAGCATGGCCTCTAAGTTAAGCCTGAATGCTTTTGTTCCATGCTACCAGAGGGTTAAGCACAGGGTAATTCAGTGACTTTTTGTGGTTCACCCTCACAGGGAATGTGATTGGTGCTTGAGAAGGATTCACACCCCTTGTTGGAAAATGGTCCTTTCAGAAGGGTCACCCCAAACCTTTTTCCTTCCTCCTCTCCTTTTCTGACCTTTTTTCTGTTGGCCTTAGGACTATAAGCACTTTACCACCGCTAACCAGTGCTACAGTGGATGTGCCCTCTTCTCTAAACATGGTATAGTTGGTTTACACCTGTTTGGCATATTTAATTTACTTGTAAGTCCCTTGTAAAGTGGTATACCATATACACAGGGCCTGTAAATTAAATGTTACTAGTGGACCTGCAGCACTGATTGTGCCTTCAACAAAAGTAGCGTTTCAAACCTGTCTCAGGCCTGCCTTTGAAGGGCCTGTGTGTGCAGTTTACTGCCACTTCGACTTGTCATTTAAAACTACTTGACGAGCCATTAACCCCTCTTTTATTACACATATGCAAACCCCAAGGTAGGCCCTAGGTAGCCTTAAGGGCAGGGTGCTCTGTAATTAAAATGTAGGACATGTACTTTTATGCTTTGCATGTCCTGGTAGTGACAAAAAGCTACATTTGTTTTTCACTACTGTGAGGCCTACTCCTCTCATATGTTAGCATTGGGAATTCCCTTATGCACTTTTAAGTGGTAATCCCTTACCAGAAAGGAGTAACTGTGTCATGTTTTATATCTTTGGAATGTATTGATTAATCCTGCTTACTGATGAAGTTGGATTTAACATTACTGTTTTAGAAATGCCACTTTTAGAAAGTGGACATTTCTCTGCACTCGTTGTTCTGTGTGCCTTTCAGCCAGTCTCCAATACACATCTGGGGTGGGTGACAGCTACACTTTGTGCATTCCCTCTAGATAGCCACAAACACAGGAAGCATAGGTGTGTCTGAGTACCCATCTACATACATCTGCATTCCAATGACCCTTCCTGGGCAGGAGGGAAGGGAGGTGCTAACACTTCACTTGAATAGGTAGTGTTCTGTCCCCACACTTAAATAGGTAGTGTCCTGTCCCCATACAAAGGGCTAATTTACCTCCTATAGCTAGTCTGGAGCCAGGGCTGAGAGGAAAAGAGGACCTGTGCACTTCAAGGGCCTGCTTTGAAGTCACACCACTTCAAAGGCACGTTTAGGTATAAGTACGGGGTCTCTGACCCCCTAGATTCACACAGTTTTGGACCTACAACTGCACTTTGTCAGAAGGACTGATGTACTTCTATAAGCACTTATTGCTGGACTGCTGGCCTCGAAAGCCTGCTTTTCTCCTGTGTTGCCCTGCTTCCTGCTGCTCTCTGACTCTGCTGAAGGAGAGCTGGCCTTTTCCTCCATGTGTGCTCCAAGGGCGTGTTGGCTTGCCTCCTGATGCTTGAGGCTCAGGGATATAAAAGTCTCTACCCCTGCTCCTGGGTCACTGGAAGTAGCCCCAGTTACTTGCAACATGGACATTGAAGCATCTGCTGTGTGCGTTTAGCAGAACCGGCTCATCGACCCAGTTGCGTTAGTAAAATCGGTGCTTCATTCTCAGAACCAGCGCATCGAGAGCCCGCCGCATCGGAACCGTGCATCACAGCTGGAGCAGCTCGGAGAGAACGACGCATCCCTTGACTGCGTGGAGAAACCTGGCACATTGCTCTATGGAACCAACATATCTCAGTTCAGCATCTCGCCTGCGGAACCGACGCATAGCCATCACGCATGGAGAAAAATCTATGCATCCTCAAGCTACGGGATCGACATTGATGCATCTCACAACACATCTTGTTGTTGAGACCAGGAACGGTACTTTGTTCACCAGGGCCAGTGTAGGGTCCTGTAGCTGGCCAGCACTCCATCGCGGATGTCCCAAACTTTGACTTTGCCACGGTCCACGGCGACCTCAAGTACCCCTAAAGCGCTATTTGCTTCCAAGCGTTCTTTTTACACTTATTCTTTTAAAATTCATATCTCAACTTGTACTTATTGGATTTTTGTCATTTTGGTCTTGTTTTACTCATAAAAGTAGAATCTATTTTTCTAGCTGTTTGTGGAGTATTTCTGTGGTGTTTTTATTGTGTTGCTGTGTGCGCGTGTTGCACAAATACTTTACACATTGCCTCTTTAGATAGGCCTGACTGCTCTGTGCCAAGCTACCAGAGGGTGAGCACAGGTTATAATTTAGCTTGCATCTAGCTTACGCTGACTAGAGTGGTTGTTCCTGCTTAAACAAGGAGCATACCTCTGCCAACCAGAAACCCCAGTTCTAACACCCCCTCAACAAAAAACCTTATTTCTAACACTACCCATGTAGGCAGGTGCTTCAGCGTCCCATGTAGGGTTAGTAAGCGCTATATACATTTTGCAATACAATATAATACAAAATGTTCCCTGACAATAGCCAAGCCAAGCATCGTGATTTTGAATTTCTTTAAAAGTAGTTTTAGCTTAACAGTTGCAATATTTGGGTAGTGCAACACTGTATTTCTTAATATCTTATCATATTTCATCAAAAGCATTCCAAAAATGCTGAGAAATGTATGAGAGGAAAACCATACTAATCGGCAAATAAAGCTGTGACCTTTTCAGATAGATTTGAAAACAACTCTATTGTCTGTTACAGGCCACCAGGTTCCTGTGATGCTATTGACCAGGGCAGATAAAGAAGGCGAGTCCACTTGTGCCCCCTTCAAATTAGGATGTTAAATATTCAGTCTGAGACAGAAGGATGGGCATTCAAATTTTCATTGACTCTCTGGGATAGCATGGCCAGGAAGCCAAGTACTAACTGCTGTGGGCTGGTACGAAGGAATATAGAAGATAAGCTATAACACACTTCTCGTAGTTATAAAGCAGGAATGTTCAACCACTATTTGAAAAAAAACACGTAAAATTTAAGACACACTAGAAAGTAAAATAAACTGTAAAAACTCAGGAAAAACAGGCCACCAACACTAAACTCTTCAATTACACCCACAACGTATTATCCATGTTCGCCATGATTAACTGAATGACTGAGTACAGTTATAATGTGCTGACATACCAGGTCTCCAAGCAATGTGTCTCTAAACACTATGCCGTGCATAATTCCATGTTCATAAAAATAAAGGCCACAATGGGCTCATAGGAATCTAAATTTTCCACCAAGGGGTACCTGGCTACCAACCTTCCTAACAAAAGTGATTAATGTTACTTTGCTAATTGTGATCATTGTGCTATTTTTTGTAACCACTTTACATAAAAGTAAGGATTGGAGTCATTCTTCTTGGGGAACAATGGGCAATGTTATCATATAAAAGTGGATCTGCATAACAATCGGACGCCAAAATGTGTGACTATTATTGCCCTGTTTTTGATAAATAGACTACGCAATCACACAGTAGTAACCTCATATTTGGTGTAAAAGCAATGGAACTTTGGATATCAGACAAATACATTTTTCTTGTTTCCAAAAGCTTGCTGCATAGTTTTTCCAGCTGTGTTTTGATCAAGAGATCTGATCTGTCTCCCAGTTCAGTGTTCGGCTTTGAAAAGAACATAAAATTCGATTATCTTATAGCCTCGGTGGTCCAAGCACCCGTGAGCAAAAAAGCTCTAGGTTTAGAAGTGACAGCTCTTGTATATTAAGGGCATAGAGTTGACCTTGGACCTCCAGGTGCTAATAGGATGCTAGCCCAAAAGTACAATATGGCACACCAAGGACCATGCAGGTTCACTCTTTGAAGTCAATGACTGTCTGCCACACAGGCCAAGAGGGCGCTGATCCACTACACACCCGAAGAAGGGCAAGAAACACCAAAGTGTGGTTCAGACAATTTTTCTGTTACTGGACCCAAAACGGCCTTTGATGCACCCATTTATCTACACATGTGGAGTCATTCGCTAGGCACCCCTCCTGTATGTTTGGTGAGGAGGTCGGAATACTTCAGTACCTTTCGACTCACTGGTCAGGCTAGGGTTTCTAGACAAGACAAGGCAGCAGCAAGGCAGATTAGCAAAGAAGTGGAGCACAAGCTTTTGTTTACAGTTCATGCAGATGAGAAGGAAAACACTGCAAAGCAAAGTCAGTGCAGGCTGAATATTTGAAGTCTTGACCAGTCAGGTTATGTCCGATTTTCCAGTCTTTCGAAAGGTATGTATGCTGCTTGGCAGAATAGGTTTGTCCTACACTGAGTCTGCACTCTAGAGCCAAGCTAAGTGCCATTACACAAAGGATAACGTCAGGAGCACTACATTTGCGGCTGCCCGTGGCCCCCACAGGGGGCCACCCTAAAAGGGCGGCCCCTTTAGTGCCATTTTGGCACTTCCCCACCCCCACTACTAATGCGGGACTCTAGGAGGAGTCCCCTTACCAGGCGCGCCAGGCGCGTCACTTCCGGCGCGCTGAGGAGGTGGGGAGGTATTTATGCCTCCCCCGGCCATCTTGGCATCCTCTTTGCGCCGGACACGCCTGCGGGTTGTTGGGACACCAATCCGGATCCTATGGTCGCGTTGTGTGAGGTGAGTGCAGGCAATGCCCCAGCCCCCCCACCCGGTCCCACAACTTGCCGCCCCCGCGGCATGCGCTGGTCCGACCCCAGCAGTAGGCTGGGTGGTGTAAGAGCCGGGCCGGAGCAAGTGGGGCGGCGGGACGGGGGTGCACGGTATAGGGGTTTTGGTCATCCCTGCCCCTCATCGCACGGGTGTCCCAATCGGTCCCAGCAGCCTGAGAACCAGTGAGATTCCACCATAGACCCCGAGGACGAGAGCCTGGCGGAATGCTAAGGCGGTGAGTCTTTGCCGCAGCACCTCGGGTAGTCCCACTTGCAGAGGCGGGGAGTCCTTGCAGGGGGCATTTGGTGGACAGCACGGGCGGGGGGACGTAGCCACGGCCCCCAGTTATGGGCACGAGTGGGCCGGCCGACAGAGTCCCAGGGCTTGTTGGCGGCCAAAGTTGGCTCGGAGGTCCAACAGCGATCGAGGCAGAGAGTGTGATATACAGAGCCCACCCCCCGTACAGTGATGCAATCTAAGGCGGGAGAGTGCACCGACGCCTTTAGGACAGCGCGGTCGGGCTTGGCCCGGGGGTCTGACAGGAGGCGTAGCACACGGCTCCCTGTGAGGTGCGCGAGCGGACCAGCTGTGGGTAGCGCTGGCCCCCAGACTAACTGCAGACCGTGTTACAGTGCGGGTTCCCTCGGCGGTCGCGGTGCTTGGCCGCGGCGCAGGCGCTCCATCCGTAACCCCTTTCATCTACCTTGTGGGGATTCTGGGCCACTCGCAGACCCGGCATTCTCTCGGGGGCCGCGGGCGTGAGGCCGTGAAAGTGCGGGGGGGCTGCCGGGTCACACAGAGTATGGCTGCGCCCGGGGCCATTAAAGTCCGCAGTGCCAGGGAGGACCTGGGTTCGAGGCCTGCAATGACGCTGAACAGCCTGTGATTCTGGGCAAATCATTTAAATTTTGGGGGGAGGGGTTTCGTTGGTCTCCGGGCATTTCCTTGTAGGACCGGCTGTCCCTGTCTGTGGGTGTTGGGGCAGGTCTGACCTGGCGAGATTGGGCGTGCGAGCGAATTGAGCGGCACGTTTTCGCATAAGAGTGGCTGGGCTCGCGCTCGCGGACTGCTGTGTTGTTCAAGGGGTGGCATACATGCTTAAGCAGCACCGGCGAGCTGTAACGTGCTACAGGTTGGGGTAACACCTTTCCACAGTCTCGCACAGAGCGAGCTTGCCGATATCGTCTCCACTAATGTCACCACGAAGGGCCCCAGCTGGAGGTAAGCACACAACGTGCAGGTGGCAAGGGATATAATTTATGCCTCTCTTGCTACGCATTTGGCCAAAACCGGTAAGCTCGACAGGCACTGCGATAGGGGTACTCCTGTAGTGCTTTGGGGGTAACTATCGGGAGAAGAGAGGATGTGACACAACGGTCGGATGTGCCATCTGTGGAGCGTGATATCCCGCTTCAGGCCTTGCCGTGGGCTCTACATCCTGTGAGTGTGGGAGAATCACTCATCTCCCCGTGCCTAGTAACAGCACCTATCATGAGTGCTACATATTTTCAGGTAGGAAAGAGAAACATTTGGGGAGGGTGTGCAGACGTTGGCAGCCCAGCAAGGCTGGGGCGGTTCAGAGTTGAGATTGGTGCTCGGGTACCCAACCACAGGCCTGCAGGTGGTGTGGGTCCTGAGGCGCGGTGCACGCTGCATGGGCGGCCCGAGGTGTGCTTGGGTGGATCACGCTCTGGGCATTCCCAGGTATGGATAGAGCTACCCAGGGGTCTACGTAAAAGGTAATCATTCCCAGTGCGGTCACAGGACATGAGACTGGCATGGAATTCAGGGTCTGGTTCCATTACACCACTGGTTTGTCCCAAATCCTGGTGTGTCAATGTGTCTTCTCTTGAGAGCAAAATACAGGCAAGGGTTTTGGGCAAGTTTCAGAGAGTGATGCTCAGGCAGGCACGGTAGCTGCAGGAGGCCCCAGGCGTACCTGCCTTGCCTATGGCCGGCCAGTGCCTTTTGGGCTAGTCCGCCAGGGCGGAGGGTTGCCCAGCTGGGAGGCCGTTGGTGCACTGCCCGGTGGCATTCGTCCGAGTTGTTCGGGCACGCAAGCTGGCGAGGCAGAGCCGGGGTATGCAAGGGGCACACAGAGGTTTCTCGTTGGAGCGAAGAAACAGGTGGCACAAGAAATGGAGTGCAGCCACAGGGGGCGGGCAGCTTCAGTTGTAGAGGTGCGTCTTGTGGCCAGAGCTGTGCAGCAGTGTAGCCGGGTTTCGGGTCCAGGTGACCGCCGGTGCATGTTTCGGGGCATGTGGCGCCAGGCCAAGCCCTCGCATAACAGGTATTTTAGGGGGCTTCCGCACACGTTGTGCACTGTGCGGCATCAGGCCGGCGAGTGGCGCCAGGGCCCATGCGGGGGTGACCCAGGCTGGCTTCGGCGCACCCCCCCCATCACAATGCATAGCCACGTAAGGGTAATGATCTCATGCTGTGGAACTGCTTCCCACTTAACCGGGACATTCAATTCAAGGTTCAGGACCATCAATGGTGCGAGGTTGTGGCGTAAGTCTAGTGCTGCCGATCTCGAGCTGCGAAAGCAGATTCGAGCCTCACTTGGGCTCAACTTCCTGTGATTCAAAGGATGAATGTGTCCTTGTGTAATGCAACTGGTGTCTCACCATTTCTTAATGGAAACATTTCCTACAGACTTATGCTCGTATCCACATTTGGCCTACTAGCTCCTGCAACTAACAGGCATGGTCAAAGCCAATAGTATGGGCTATGTGGGAGTGTACTGTTGCTTGGAGATATATCTGGATGCAATGACAGAAGACGCAAACACCAGTCGGCAGCACACTGAGCTACGGTCATAATTTTAGCTTACATGTTGTAAGCCACGCCCGGAAGTCATCGATCTTGCCCATTGTTTTACTAAGATTAGGCCAGTAGGGAACATGTTAGACCAACGCCATCCATCGGTCCGGCTACCACATATTATGGTGCCTGAGTAGATCATGGCGCATTCCTCCCCTCACTGGAGGGAGGTGGGATGTTACGGGAGGACCAGGAGATAAGACAAATCCCAGACAGTATTGGCATTGCGACCGGCACTTATGATTAAAGTGTTCCAAGCGCCATGACGGCGTTTGGGTTTTTAACATGCCAATAGTAAGCACTCTGGGGGATCAAACTGATTATCTCTTGATGGACCTTGCCGGGTTATCTGCTTCCATGGCACCATCAGTCAGGCTGATACTCCCTGCTCTTCTGAGCTGGCTCAGTTCTCTTAAAAAAACAGCAGCACCCAGATCAGAGTGAAGAATTCATTGTGCCTGATCCCCCTTTGTCGCGCCGAAAAGGTGTAACTCTAAGGTAGCTTCGCAAAGGTGGCATCACGGGTCAGCGCGCGCACACCAGAGCGGGGGTGCTCTGTGTAGGAAAGTTGCGGACGGCACGGACCATTAATTTGGGTGCCGCCCCAGAGATAGTTACATGTTCTTCTCCCCCCCCCCCCAGTAATTCTGCAAGTTTTCAGACGCACCGGACCTGCCAGGACCAACTCGCGCCGGCGGGCAATGCGAACGGTAAAAGCAGTAAGTAGGGCGGTGCTGTCCATGCCAAAAGGGGCAGTGTGTCTAGTTAGGGACGGCACTCCAAGGGTGGGTCTCCCTGGTGCGCGCAGCTTGGTACTCCTTACAGGGGGGCAATAAGGGTCTGAGACTGGGCGAGTAAACCTTGGTCCGGGCCCGAATAATTAGACATTGTGTGGCTGTACTAAGTACCTTGAAGCGGTCAGGTGGCACATTAGGATAGTTGTGCTGAATATGGAAAGTAACTGGCGCTCATGTATAGCATTTCAATACCTTTGCATTCACACACGCGTTACATTTGTATAATTAATGTTATTCTCCATGCGCGTTAGATTAACGCTATGAATGGCGTATCGGTCAGGCTTTTCAGGGAGCGGAATATCTAGTAAATGCGTGATGTGCCGGTAGCAGGTCTGAATGCCATAGTCATTGCCTGAGCAAGCTGGGTAGCCCTGCAGATTAGTTTTAACTCTTAAACAATCCTTGAAGCTTGCTCAGGGCTCCCTCTGCTCTGCTGGTGTCTTTTATATTGGCCAGGTCCTTCTGGAACTCTTCACCGCTGTGTCCGGGACCTGGTGGAAGGTGTACACATTGCCTTCAGCACCTATGATAAGCAAAGATTTAAGCTTAAGGTGGATGTTGATATAATGTTCCGTGGTCTTTGTGAGGGGCTCCAACAGGGTAGGATGACCCAGCGGCAAGGGGCAGCTCCAGCTCAAACATCAGGCAATACCACCTGCACTCCGTCTCAGCGGCGACAATTATGTATAGTAGGCATACACAGGTCTAGTGGCCACGGGGTAAGGCACCCAAGGTAGTGGTCGTGGTATGACCTCATGGTCACGGGTTTTGATCCCGGCAGGCCCGCCGGCCTTTCATCCTCCGGTGGCCATTCAAATGATTTATCATTACTGATGGATGTAAGAAAGGATCACGGATAGGGAGTATACTGATCCCTTAGCGGGTGCAGCACAAGTGTGACGGGTACACATGAACGTGAGACCTCAGGACGCCCGGTCTTAGCAGTCAAGCAAGAGATTCAGCATTTCCCCGTGCCAATGTCTGGTCGATGCAGCGAAGAGGTGCACTCTGTAAACCAGGGAAGGTTACAGGTTGCTTCAGTTAAGCCACACTCACCCGCCCCTTAGCCATGGCAGCAGAGGGGTTGAGGTAGTTGTCATCTAACAAGTATGCTGCGGTTCAAAAAAGTTTGGGAAACGCTGCGTTAGAGCACAAATGGCTGCAAGGTATTATAGAACATTTGGCATCCCCAATATACAAAAAGGGGCAGGTATCTGCACATATTGTTCCCTTCCTGTTCACACAGACCTGCCTGCTCCCCTGGTTGTCCTTGTATGGGCCAGTACCAGAGATTGGAAGGGGCATCTTCTGCGACCTGTGTCCCAAATAAGTTGACGGTCAACGCTGGGGTAGCCGTACCATTAAGGGCATGGTTACTACTAAGGTTGTCCCAAGGTTTTGGGGTCAAACTGTGTTGAGCGGTAAGTTCACAGTCCTTAGGAAGCATTCAGCATTCCCTCAATCAAGTAAGGGCAGTAGCTGTACATAATTGTTAGGGTCATTATGATCCAATATTTTTGTGTCTTGCTGCGCAGTGCTTGTACAATGTCACGTACCATTAAGGGCATGTTACTACTACAGCTGTCCCAAAGTTGGGGTCAAACTGGGTGGGAGCAGTAAGTTAAGGCGCAAATAGGCCATAATGTTTAGAGAACATTTGGCATTCTCAGTATTCAAGAAAGGGCAGGTATTGATACCTATGGTTCCCCTCCTTTTCCCACTGCCTTGCCTGTTCCCTGGTATACTAGCAGAAGTTTGGGAGGGCAAGACTTCACCTAGGGTGGACTGGCTTAATTCAATGGACAAATCAAAATGCGTCACTTTTGCCAACGTGAAAAATTTTGAGCTGCCTGTACGTAGTTTCATTCTAATGCGCAATATTATTAAGTTAAATAATCGCTGATCGACGTGCGACCAGCGGGTGTTCACGCACCAAGGCATTTGGCAGCGGTGGACTAGTTGATGGACTAGTCCAAAGGTTCCATAGCAACTGCACGTGGGAGAGTGTCAACGACCTGGCATAGTTCAGTCAGATACACAGTATCATATTAATTTAAATAATCTCTGTAGTTGCAAGCGTGAGATTCCCTCAATGCCAGCAACTGCTCACATTGTCAGCAACAAAAGCTGCTTGGGAAGTCTGGGTGCAGTCACCACAGATTAAACTGAACAGGCACCAGTCTGGCAGGAAAGGAGGGATTGTGAATTGATTGCCCATGTAGCAGTATGACTATTACACAGGAAGATGGAGGGTGATTCAAGGGACACAGGTGGTGTGATGGCAACACAAGACTGTCAGCTTATGCTGGGTAGGAGGTTCCGTATCACCAGCCACAAGGGTGCCATGTGGCAAAACCAGTAAATATGTTAAAGATATGATATAAACGCTGGTCAGGTTAACTGCATTGAGAAAAAAAAAAGCATAAAAGGAGTATGGCATAACACATAGACTACTAGGAATTGAATCAGGGACCAGCTACCCTTACACTGTTGGGTGACTGGTGTAGGCACCGGTGTAGTTGTCACTCCACGAAGGGGTGAGTTGTCTCCAATAGTGGGCACAATACATATATTGCGGTTGTCAGCGCCATGAGTTACTAAATGACAACGGTACAGTGGGCGTACTTGCTGACCGGGCAGTATTGCTACGGCCTCCAAGGGCCAATTAGTCGGACACCAGTAGCAGTGAGTGTGGCTTGCCCTCTGCGCAGTTTTTAGGAGAATTTAAATTCCATGTACAGGTTATACTGGACTGGCTACCAGCGGGTCTCGTGTGTGAGCCGGTTAACTGCTTTGAAAAAGGTATAAAAGGAGTATGGCATAACACAGACTACTAGAAATTCAATCAGGGACCAGCTACCTTTACACATGGATTTCGGTGGAGGGCAATTAAGTCCGGGGTAACCAAGTATACCGGGTCTTGTGGGTTGCATCTTGGGTCAAAGCGGGTTGGCACACAAGGGGTGTCTAGGATCGTCCAGGCACACCCTGCAGTGTAGAATGCAAAAGAACTGCACGTTGCTACTATTTGGAGTGTGACAGATGCAACAATTTGATCCCTGCCAAGGCAAACCAAGGTTCTTATGGTCAGATACACAACATACAACCGTTCACTCCAGCTTCACTGAAGGTAGTCTGTTAGCAGAGGTATAGAACGGTGACATCTTGCGCCAGGGTGCGGACAGTGCACGGGCAGCACAGCAGATAGTCTGCTGTCAGACGAGGGTGATTGCGGGCTAGGAGGCAAGGCGGTGTAGCAGAACCAATTCTAAGGACCTCCCTCCCCCACCGGACTGCCCGAGAATGTGAGTGCAGTGGGATTTGCAATGTTACAGGTATTTTCCCCCCCATACAGGGGCAGAAGGGTACATTGCAGGTATCTGCATAAATAGAGTGGGGGGCAAGACATATAGACGATGTGCACGGGTAACCGCAAGAGGGTGGTGTGAAGATCAAAATCTCGCAGCGGCAAGTTAGCCTGTGGCATGCGTCAGTTGGTTAGGCCAGAATGTGTGCCGTGGCTCCAAGAGCGGCTTGAAATGTGTTTGAGCACCATCGCTGACAATTCCAGAGCACACACCGCACCTCGGCCCAGTAGGTGAAGGCCATATGCTCATGTGCGGCTTGATCTTGTGGAAGGCAATATTTCCTGGAATAACAAAGTACTAGGTCATTAGCTGGGTTGAGCATCAAGGGTCACAGCTGGTTAGCAGGTATGTGTGTATCTGTGATCGAGCTTTAGTTAAGCAAGCCTGGTAGGTGGCGTAAGTTGTCACTCCAAATGGTTGCTGTGACTGCAATAGTGTGCGCTATGCGAACAGTCTGGTTCGCTAGGGTTTATTAATCGCAAAGGTCTGTGCACATGTCTGGTCAACTGCAACAAAGTAGGTGCACTCTGCTCCCAGAGCAGGTTACGGGTTGCTGCAGTGATGCATGAAATGCCCCGTCCGCATAGCCAGAGTATATAGGCTGGTTGTGGAAGCGGTCATCTAAGCAAGTGTGCTGCTGTCCATAAATTGGGGAAACAGGTGTTAGGAAGCACAAAATGCTAGAAGGACTGCAACTACAGGTTGCAGGAGGTGGGAACCACATCAGCTTGAAGGGTAATATAGCGATGTTTAAGCGTAGAGCTCCCTCCTGGGAGGCCATCACATTCTTGCAGGTCATGCGAGGCACTGGTACATTCCCAGAGAAGGATAAACCGCTCCATGCGCAAGTTCGCAGAGCAAGGGGCTTTGGCTTCAGCAGGCATGGGCGATGCCGGGCGAACACCAAAGGTTATTTTGACAAAGTTGGGGTGCACTTGGCACAGGTGGGGCTTGGATCTGTTCCTACTGGACATGAATGAGGCCCGGGAGATTGCAGGTTGCAGTGAGAAAGGAGCTGTTTTGGTGGGGGGCTCTTTAGGCAATGGGGGCCGCCTCCAGAGCTTTGGCGGAGTTACAGGGCGACCTGGAAGCATATGGGTACAGAAGAGTACCTCTGCGTGGGCACAATAGGGGTGCCAGAGCCAAATCCCAGGATCCTCATGGGAGGGTCCTGGAACAATTACGTCGGCGCCCCGTTAGTCCTTCGGGCGGTTGTGGGCCTGAACAACCGGGGGCTTGCCTTGCTACGCTCCGCCCTGAAAGGGGCGTGAGTAATAAGGGACCAATGTGTCACGTGATCCAGTAAGGGGATCACCCCCATAAGGGTAGCGCTGATTGGATTCTCCACAGTGCTTGGCTCATCAGGCGGGCAGGGCAGCATAGGTTGGTACAGCTGCCTGCCCTTGGATCGCCCATAAGATAACCCACCATATTGCATACTTTTGTATGGAATAAACCTGCAGCAATATTTTCTCCAAACAAAAGTTGTGTTGTGTATTTATTTATGCATGCCTACTCTGTTGTGGTGTGGGTGGGGTGTGTTGCAAATAATGGGACTATGTGAAAAACCATGGCATTTCACCCAGACAGCTTCTGTAAAAGACAAAAGAGCAAGATCAGGGACAGGCAGACTGTTAGCCTTTATGTGGATAGCATGTATCCTCCATCTTAACTTAAGGCATACAAATAATGCTGCTGATTGTCTAAGAGCAATCCTAATGATAGATGGAGAACATGGCAGCTGCGGCTGCAGACGTGGGTCGCTAGGCGCTGCTGAGCACACCACCACCGGATGATATATTAACCCCCCTCCCCTCTCTTCTCGAATTAAAAATCAATGTGCCTCACCGAATTGCCTCTGACGGCACCTGAAGTCCCAAGGGCCCTGGCAAAGGGCGTGGAGTCGCTGCCGGTCGACCACGGCGGATCCTGCTGGATCAGAGCCACCCTGGAGCTCCGAAAATGCTGCAGGGCAGCAGTGCGAGGTCTTCTCCGGGGCAGCGGGAGCAGCGCTATCAAAAGCGCTGCTCTTGCATCAGTAGAAGGAGTGAAGGTTTCTCTGGGTTCAAGAGGAAAAAAAGGAGAGCTTTTTTCCGGCAGAGGGAGAGGAAAAGCGGAGAGGCGGATTGCAGGCAAGGCAGCCACATTGCAGAGAGGTAGGGGGGCTAGCCCAGAAACACAAACTTTGGTCATACCTAGGGTCGGGAGGCAGAGGGAGGAAGTTAGTGACTTGGTGGAAAGGGGGGACCAAGAGTTGTACCCCGAGCAGACTGGTGAAACCCGCCTAGATTGCCGGTCTCTTACTTCTGAGACCAGTACGGAAGGGTTTGACTCACAAGGATATAGACTGAAGGGGAATGTGGGTAAAGAGACCCAAAAGGTAGGGGGAGAAAAGAAAGGACGAAATGACATTTTAAGTCGTAAAATAAAAATCACCCCCTCCTTGAGGACCTTTTCTAAATTTCTCCCACCCGTGGTGACTCTTCGAGATCAGGAAAAAAGAGTAGAAAAGAACCTGGGTAGGCTTGAGATGGCAGCAGAGGGGAGTACAGCCTGCCCAGGAGTGTCATGTCAAGAAACAGTATTAAAAGAAACAAGGGGTGAGAAGAGTGGGGCCCGGATGGGCGATGACACACTGGACAAAAATAGGAAGGAATCTCCTTCGGACAGACACTTAAATGATCTCAGAGAAGAGAAGGAGGATGCGGGGGCTGCAGGAAGTTCTTTAAAGGTTATGTTTTCTTCGTTCTCTGGGGACATTAGAAAAAGTTTAGCAGTATCGGAGGCGAACCAGGGTGAGTCGAGATACACAATTTTTGTGAGGCTCTAGAGAAAAATAGTAGATTCTCTGACAGTAAGAACACAAAATTAGAGACTAATGTTGGGAAGCTGAAAAAAGATCTAAATGATAGCAAAAAGGAGATTGCATTGGGGGGAACAAGAATTGCAGGAGAAAATGGAACAGCATGAAAATAATTTGAGGAAGAACAACCTGAGAATATTGAATGTCCCGTAGGGAAGGGAAGGTGATGATTTGAAATCATTTGTGATCTCCGTAATAAAAGAAGGGCTGCAGATTGAAGGGAGTGAGGCAGTTATCGAAAAAGATATCCAACGGCTACATAAAGATCCCTTCAGACAAAACCCAAACAGGGTGAAGCCAGCGAAGATTCTGCTTAATTTCCAGACATATGCTCTGAAAGAAAAAATACTTTTAGGTGCACTAAAGCTGGTAACAATGATATCAGAGAGCAATAGTGTGAATAGGGAACCACATAAAATTTGTTTTTTCAAAGGAGTGACAAAAAAACGCCCATATGAAATCTGCATTAAGAAAATCCATGTAAGCAGAAAATATTGATAAAAGCGTTCTTTCTCCTGTAGTGTTTGACTATAAGACAGCACCTCCCACCTGATCCACCTGCCCCTTGAATAAAAAGACCAGTGGGTAAGCGCGAGAGTGCCGAAGTGTGTTTGACACAACAAGATGGCCATCATAGAAAGAATGCATAAGGTTATAATCACCACACCTAGAGATTGCATCTGGACCTTTCAGATAGCTCACCGCCTATATGTATATAGGTTTATAAATAAAGGACAGAGTTGTACAAAGTCAGATCACGAACCACAGAAATATGAACAGTCACAGGATCACCTATTCATTTTTGGTTTTTAACAAAGAGATATAGGGGAGTCTGTTGCCAGAGTGTCAAGCACAATTTAAAGATATGCATAGAACACAAAAACACGGTCCAACATTATGAATGGATGAGACACAATTTAACTGTCAGGATGAGTGAGAGAAGAAATAATGGCCTCTTCATCTCTCTTCTTTCTTAGAAAATCTACTGAGGAAAAAACGAAGATAGGTGAGTGCATTAGGCCTCACGTTTGTGCATGGTGTGCATGCACAATAAAGAAACAGGGATGAAATAAAAGTATAGAGCCCTGACAAAGGCCCCAGACCCACGTGGGCTCTTAGCGAGGGCCGAAACATGTTGGCACAGTAACAGGGGTATAACTGAACAATTATGTTCAGTAAAACCCATAAATTCATATTTTATCCATACCCCAGGTACTCGCCAAATAAAGCATAGCATTTGGGTATACCTTGAGGTATTTTTAACAATCACTCTTCTGGATCCCTGCTTATCCAGTAGTGCTTTATCTAAGAACTCCCATTTCATCTATGGTTGAGTCCGCCCGGGTAGTATCATCTTACCCGGGTGTGGATAGGCGCCAATGATGAAGCTTGTCACGATAAGTGAGTGAGGCGTCTACTCCAATATCTTTGGATACCCCATCTTCCAGGATAGGGCAGAGGGAGATTACTACATCCTGACAGAGTTAAAAAAGCCCAGAGTTTCTCAGGAGAACTTTCAAGGCAGCAGTTGCTTGTATGTGATAGCATTATAAACGGGAGTTTGCAACTGACCTGACTTTCCCTCGCTCTCCATTGTGTAAAAAAGAAAATTGGACTAACATCAGGTCCAGAAGGAAGTATGGGTGGGTTCTCCAAGGGGAGTTGGGGGGGTAAGAGGGGGTGCACTGGGCGGGGCGCATGTGGGAAAAAATTTATAAAAAGTTCCTTGAACACCTCAGAGATACAGAAGGCAGCTAATGCGTATAGTGGCGCTCAATTGAGGGGTTAGGAGAGTATAGTAGGACGATGATGACTCAGATACTAACATGGAATGTCAACGGGTTACGTATGAAGGGCAGAAGAGATAAGATACTACAGTATCTTAGAGACTCTCCAGCATAAATTCAGATTTTACAAGAAACACATTTGGTAAAGGAAGAGTGCATGAAATTGTTTAGAAAGCAAAGATGGGTGCAACAGATGGTATGTGCAGAGCAGACCGCTAACATAAGAGGGGTGGCAATAGTGGTGAAAAAACAAGGGGGGGGGGTATATGGCTACTGAATACGAGGGTTGATAAGGCTGGTAGTTGGATTAGGGCGAATATCAAAATAGGGGGTAGTCCACTAACTTTAGTTACCAAACCATGATGACTATGAACCATTAAAAGCAGTGTTTACCAGCCTGTTTGACTTCCCTGGCCCTGTTATAAAGGCAGGAGATTTTAATATCATTATGGATTTGAATTTAGACAAATCAAGTAAAAGTAGAGCAATATCCACCACGAAATCCCGTGCTTTTCTAAGATCTATGATGAGGCAACATGCTCTTTGTGATCTATAGAGAGAGAGGGCTGGAGTTTTGCAGGGTGCCTCGATTTATAACAAGAATTATGGACATAGATCAAGGATTGATTACTTCCTGGTAGAGGGGAGCAATAAAGAAGATATCCCAGATATTGAATAGCTGACAGCTCATCTGTTAGACCATTCAGCGGTAGCCATAACAATTAGGAACACTAGCCGTCCTACAGAAAGGAGGTGGGCACTAGATCGCACCATTTTGGCAGATACAGCGGTAATGGAAGCCTTGAAAGTAGAAGTAGGGTACTTCTTTAAAATTAATAGCGGTTCCGCTCCCAGGGTAGTAATATGGGATACGTTGAAAGATTTAATTAGGGGTAAGATCAGGAGTGCACTCGGCTATAGAAATAAACAATATAGGCTTGAAATAGCCGGGCTAGAGGAAGAAATGAAAAACCTAGACACAAAAAGCAATACAAATATAGCCAATGATAGTCGGATTTTGATAGAAGAGAGATTGTTGCTATTGAAATACGAAATGGAAGAAATCCTCCAAACCCAAATCAAAAAAAGATGGGATGCAAGTAAACTGGCTGATTTTGAGTATGGGGAGGGAGCAGGCAAGCTTTTAGCATGGAAGATTAAGACAGACCAAAATAGAAACCATATTAATGGGATTAAGGTAGGGCAGTCTTGTGCCCTGCTGACCAGTGAGGCGGGATTGGAGGAGGCATTCACAGAGTATTTTTGGGATCTCTATTCTCTGAAGAAGGGAGGGTTTTCAGAGGATGAGGTGAATGTCTGGTTAGCAGACTCCATTAAACCTCTCAATCTAGGACAGAAAGATATTCTTAACCAGGAAATGACAGAAGAAGAGGTTAACATAGCCTTACAGGCAACTAAGAGAGGTAAAGCTGCAGGACCGGATGGGATACCAGCGGAATTATATAAGATTTTAGAGGAAGTTTTAACACCCTTTGTGACGGTAATGATTAAGGAGATTCTAGAGCAAGGGATGCAACTACCAAAATCGTGAAATGAAGTGAAAATCACGCTTATTTTGAAACCAGGCAAGGATTCTACTAGCTGTGATTCATATAGACCAATATCTCTTTTGAACACAGACTATAACATTTTCACAACAATCCTGGCCGGGAGATTAAGTAAGGTAGCTGGAGAGGTGATTCATAAGGAACAGAAGGGATTTATCAAAGGGAGACACATACATGAGCTACCATATTGGCTCATAGGAGCGATTGATGTGGTAACAGCTTATTCCGCCCCCTCGCAGTTATAATACTAAATGCCTCCAAGGCCTTGAGCTTGGGGATAAATTTTGTAGGGCAGTCCAATTGATATATCAGGAACCCTCAGCAAGAGTTTTAGTGAATTGAAATCTATGCCCACCCTTTAGAATCTTGAGGGGCACAAGGCAGGGGTGTCCCTTGTCCCCCTTGTTATTCAATCTTTACATAGAGCCCTTCACTTAGAGACTCAGGATGGCAACTAACATTTCCTCTTTCTCCTGAGGGGCTGGAAAAAGAAAGTGGCTTTATATGCGGACGACTTGGTGATTTTTTCCTCTGACCTGGAGGCTGCACTATCACCCACTATACAGATGGCCTTGGATTTTGGCAAAATATCGGGTTACTTGGTTAACGAGGCAAAAACAGAGATTATGGCTTGGAACCAGAGGAAGGATAACCCATTGATTAAAAGGAGATGAAGTATCTGGGCTTAAAAATTGTGGAAGACTTAAACAAAATTCCGGAAATAAATCTGGAGAAGATATCCAGGGAAATTGGGCAGTAAATGAAAAGCTGATTACATCTCCCTCTAACGATTTTTGGGTGGGTTAACCTGATTAAAATGGTGATATTGCCAAAATTCTTTAAAAACACCAAACTAAAAACACTGCAAGCATTTGCTAGAATGTGGTATGTGATAAGAAGACAATCGAAACTAGATTACTACTCCTTCTCCGCCCCAATCTGGGACTCTCCAGGGACACGGGAATGTCTTAAAGATAATTTGGCACTATTAATAAGAAAGGCTGGGGTACTCGTTTGGGGAGAGATCACTCAAGATGGACAGCTAACTGCATGGAACGAGTTAAAAGATCTCTTGGGGGACAAAATCTCACATTTTAAATATATGCAATTGAAGAGTTGGGAACGGGGTCTGAATGCACCACTTGGACAAAATCTCACATTTTAAATATATGCAATTAAAGAGTTGGGAACGGGTTCTGAATGCACCACTTGGTTTTGGAAACCACTTGGAAGAGCAACTTGCTGGAAAACCCCTTGGAGAGAAAGAAGTCTCTTTCTGGTATTGGGAATGAAAAGATAATGTGGATGGAGAATTCACCCTGGCAGAAGATGTATGGGGAAGATGCTTGCCGAGGGGCGATTGAAAACATATGTGGCAATTATCGATGCGTACAATTATTCCATTGTCAAGCCTGCTTTTTAAAAAAGAAACAACCTCTTTTCACTTCATAAGGCATATATAACACCTTAAGAGTTGTCAAAAATGGGGAAAGGAAGATCGACATTCGGTGCAAACTGTGGCTTTGAAAAGGCGACAGATGTACACATGTTCCATCAATGCACAGAGATTAAGAGATGTTGGGAGGAAGTAGAATTGACACTCTCAGGTATCTTGGGGATACAAATAAAGGTAAGCCTTTCACTAATAATTTTTGGCGTGATGGAAGGAGTAGCAGGAGTTGTTAGAGATCCTTTGTTTTATGCAATCCTACTTGCTAGAAGAGAAGTTTGCCGTAATTGGGTGAGAGAAACCACGCCTCAACATTCAGAGTGGCTAGAGTCCATGTTTTATATGTCTAAAATGGACTTGTTGGGAAATGGGTCCAAGAAAAAAAAAGACTCTGGGTTATGTTACAGAATTGGGCAGGGGCTAATTGAAGTTAAGGGTTGCTGAAAAAATAAAAGATGAAATCTCTGTCCAATGATTTATGCAATCCTACTTGCTAGAAGAGAAGTTTGCCGTAATTGGGTGAGAGAAACCACGCCTCAACATTCAGAGTGGCTAGAGTCCATGTTTTATATGTCTAAAATGGACTTGTTGGGAAATGGGTCCAAGAAGAAAAAAAGACTCTGGGTTATGTTACAGAATTGGGCAGGGGCTAATTGAAGTTAAGGGTTGCTGAAAAAATAAAAGATGAAATCTCTGTCCAATGATTACACCTACATAACTGTCTTTTTGCTGCAATATATCGGTTTGATACGATACAGCTGCCGTAATATCGGACAGTCTGAGAGAGATTACCGGAAGTAGGATAATGTCTGATCCCAATGCCTCCCCCATTGGTTTATGGTCTCTCTCTTGCAGTGAAAGGCAAGAGGACAAGTCATTAGAACCTGAAGTGAACGAGGACAAAAAAAATCCTAACGATAGATGTACCAAAGGTGGTCGCATTTTTCCATCTACATTCTTTTGGGTGAGCATGATCAGTTTTGTTTTTCAAAATCATCACAAATACTTCTCGAAATCAAAATAACCATAAATTGGACTAAATTATTAGGTTATTGCGCTTAACTTGTGTAGCCACTAGGCATCTCCTGTGGTTTCATCCATAGCAGGTTGTGAAAGGATGGAATGAATTAGAATCCCTGCCAACTCTAAACCCCTAGATGTATCAGATCAACATGTATTCAGTAGGAAGATAAGGAAAATAGGTAGAGGAGAAAGAGAGAAACACTGGACTTAAATCTTTTTTTAATTGATTTGCCTCAGTCACGTGTCAGTAATAGACTCCTGGGTCCACAGGACCAACTATAAGGTAAGAAGTAACACAAAGTCTCAACACAAAATATGATTAGATGCCGGAAACGTACTGTGAGAGGTTAAATCAGAATTACTGGTCTTTAAAGTGAAAGTCACAATTTTGAGCACCCAACAGAACTGGGTACCAGTCGTAAACATTAGGACACTTAGAAGATCAGCCGGACAGGAGCTGAGAAGGCAAAATATAATACAAATACTGAAAAAGTGCCTTGGCACAGCAAAAACAAACACAAATGTGGGAAAAAGGGGAGGAGTCTAAACATCAAGAGAACCCAAAAAGAAAAAAAAATCAACTCAAGTAGGGAAATGCATGGCAGGGTTTACACAGTAGTGAGGAAGAAAGCCACAACAACACTAACACATTGCTGAGTTTCTCATCCATGTAGCTTTGTCCCTAACTCCTAACTCTTCTTAACCTCTTCCGTGCGTCGGACGGCCCCCGGCCGTCTGACGTCACGGTGGGCGTGTTCGGAGGACGGCCGGGGGCCGTCCGAACCGCGCACGCGTGGAATTCTCCAGCACCGCAGGGGAATTCCGGCTGCAGCGAAGCAGTTAATCTGCCCTGGAAGTGCCACAGTAAGCTGGAAGTGAGTCAGTGACTACAATGGTCTGTTTAACGGTCTAGTGTTTGTGTGTTGTCAATGTCAGTAGTCCTGTTCTCCCCACCTTCTAACCCTGGCAGCCCAAACCCATTCAGCACTATGTGTAATCTGGTATCTGTGCTGTTTAGGAATCTGGATAGAACCCACGCCCGGGAAGCAGCACCCGCACCCCAATCAAGATGCAGAATCAGGCATAAAAGTCGTTTTTTGTAATACTTCTGCAGCAGACAAAGATCTTGAACAAAATGAGCTTCCAGAGATATTGTAGACCTCCTAGGCAACCAGATTGTTTTAAGTAAACAAAGTTAAATTTATCGCCTTTAAATCTTCTTTATTATCCAAGTATAATTAACACAGGCCTACATAAAGAGTCCTTATCCCCGTTTCCCACAACATTCTTATATGTCATATAAATACCCAACTAACATTCCATATATTACGTGTGGCACAGGGTAAGTACTGATAGTACAGTGACCTCGTGCAAGTGTTTATGTGAACGTATGAGTGTTAGTAAGTGTGTTACATGTATTACTGTATGAACGTTATATGAATGATTTTATACATGAATGTAATTGTTGATTAGCGTCATGTGTGTGAACTATATACATCTCCCTTTCCATTAATAAACAAATAAGATATATACACCAATACATTATGAAATCTGAATAATTGTTAGGTACAGTAATCCTCCTGCTATAACTTAACACATTTTCAATTTTTTCAGATCTATAAATTTCTTTAGTATGTGAATTTTCATCCTGTGAAACTGGTGGCCTAAAATCTTATAATTCACTATGATCACCCTCCTGTGATACATCACCTTGTAAAACATTTTCACTTTCTACAACATTACTGCCTGTGCCATTACACACCGCATTACCACTTTTAAAAAAAAAATGTTTTATAAGGAAAATCAAAGTACAGTTGACTATCATCGTCAGTTAGTGTCACACTTTTATCTTTCCAGAATTTCTCTTTTCTAGGTTTAAATATAATAACAGCACTCTTACTCCACCATCCTTTGTTTGTAAGCAATACTGCACTAATTGAAACCTTCATTACCTGTACAGATGAATAGTGCACAGACTTACCTTTTTATACTTTGCCTGGTGTTTTAATTATCATCCACTCACCTTTTTTAATATATTACTTTTGACTTTATTGACAGAATTATGATAATTCTTGATTTTTCTTTGTTTCTCTACAATTTTTTGTTTCACATGTACATTTTTGTCATTTATTTCTGCAAACTCCTTTTTTCCAAATTTAGATGTAAGAATAGTGTTCGCTGTTCTACCATGCAATAAATAAAAAGGTGAAAATCCAGTTACCGTGTTCAATGTATTGTTGTAGCTATTCACCTTCTCACGTATGAAATGAAATATGGACAAATGAGAAGCAATAGCCATTTGCACTCTTTCCTTAAGAAATCTATTGATTCGTTCAACTTGGACATTAGAAGAAGGACTATAGAGAGGTGTTTTTCCTTTTGATACTGTGTAAAGCCAAATATTCTGACATTTTTACTGACACCAATTGTGTGCCATTGTCCGATATTAAAATATTGGGTAAACCTTTGATGACAAAAATGTTTCCTAAAAATTCAATAACTACATATGTTGTAATATTAGAAATAAAATTATAGTGAATCCACTTAGAATAGTAGTCAGTAAGAGCAACTAAATAACGTTTGTCTGACTCCAAAATATTCAATGTACCACAAATATCGTACCCACTTTGGGCCAAGGTCCATTTGGTATGTCAAGCAAATGCATTTTATTTTGTTACACTTACAGTGTTTGTCAGTTTTTACGCACTGTGCACAATTGTCAATGAACATATCCATATCAGCATCTATTCCAGGCCATCAATAATAATCGCAAAGTAACTGTTACATGGCAGTAACCCAGGGTGACCCTTATAAGCTAAAATCAAACGTTTAGTACGCAATTGTTTAAGTGGTACAAACAAATGATGTCTCAATAATAGTTCACCTTCAATTGTTAATTCACTAGCTACTTGAAAATAACTCCTAAACGCTGTATCTACATTTCTGATTGGCTACCAACCCTCAATTACATACCTGTTGAATGGTCACATCATTTATTAATGCTTCTAACCATTCTTTTTCATGAATTACTCCCACACTATGTTCAACAGCATCAACTGCCGCAACAACACTCTCAACCTCTCCCAAACATTCGTCACCATCTTTTTCATGTAATGGTAACCTGGACAAACAGTCCGCTCGCTGGTTCAAGCCTCCTGCTATATGTCTTACATTGAAATTATATTCTTGCAACTTAGCAATTAATCTCACTAAGCATGATGATGCTTTTGAGTTCACCCTACCACTACCATCCATCATGTAAAATAGGCGTTTGTGATCAGTAACAAGCTCAAATTCTCTACCCTACAAGTATGTTTTTAATTTTTCAACTGCCCATACGCATGTCAGGGTTTATCTTTCTATTGTACTGTAAAAACATATGGAATTTCAGAATTTCCTAGAAATTAAAGATACTATGTACTCCTTCCCAAACATAACTTGGCTAAAAATGGCTCCAATACCTCCTGCACTGGCATCCACAGTAAGTATGTTTCTTCCTTTTGCATCATAAGGCTGTAACATAGGTGCAGTGAGTATGGCATTATTTATCTCTTTAAATGCATTCTCTTGTTCAGATTCCCAAATAAATTCTTATTTTCCAAAAGTTCTCTTAAAGGTTCAAAAATGACTGCATAAACCAGTATGAAACACAAATAATATTCACTAAGTCCTAAGAATGACCTTAGTGTGTCCTTATCTTTTGGATTAGGTGCTTCCCTAATGGCCTTTACTAAGTCATCCTTTGGTCCTATGCCCTCAAAGGATAAAGTGTGCCCAAGACACTCTATTTATGTTTGTAAAAATGTGCATTTTGATTTAGAGACAGTCATACCTCTAGCACGTAACATTGATAAAAAACATTTTCAGAATTTCATTGTGTTCCTGAATACTCTTTGTATGCATTAAGATATCATCCTGAAATTTCTGAACTCCCTGTAAATTATTGAATAAAACATCCATCAATTTTTGGAAAACACTTTCAGTGGAAGCTAACCCAAAGGGCAGTCATATATATCTGTAAGCATCAAAAGGTGTTTCGAAGGTAGTGTAATCTTTAGACTCCTATGATAAATGTACCTGAAGATATGCTGACTTTAGATCTATTAAGAAAAATATTTGGAACCACTAGCAGGTGCTATCATTTCCTGTATTTTTGGTAGTGGATTACAGTCCGCAATAATATTTTTGTCAAGGGATCTCAAATCAGCGCAAAGCCTTTTTCTTCGTAATGACAACAGCCGATACCCATTCGGGTAAACTTTTCAATTCATCCTTAAAAGACAGTGGTACAGGTCGAACTTTATGTACCACAGGTATGGCTTTTTCCTTTGACTTTATAGCATGTTCCAACCCTTTTCTCTTGGTCTGCAAAACCTCCTTATTGTCTTTAAATATTTGGTCAATACTCTTTTCTATAAAACAAGACACACAA
This sequence comes from Calotriton arnoldi, assembly GCA_963921515.1. NCBI lineage: Eukaryota > Metazoa > Chordata > Amphibia > Caudata > Salamandridae > Calotriton > Calotriton arnoldi. Next base: position 421,469 of record CAWUFW010002477.1, on the reverse strand, counting down.
GATATTGGTAAGTCTCCAAGCAGTATAGGCCCTGGTGTGCCAGATTTGAGAATTATACCCAGCCTTCCCAAATCTCTCCACCGAACTATATTTCTGCCTTTTTCTGCAACATCGATCTTAGTTTTAATTGTCCTGCCCTTAAATTCTAAAGTTTCCTTAAAAATATTCTAACATATTTATATCATATTCCCCAAAAGCTTTCAGATTAATATCAGTTTTCTCCAACTCAACATTTTTCCATAAATTATAAAACAGTCAGCCATAATATCCAATTTTATCTAAGCAATATGTACTGCTTCTAAAGGCCCCTTAAATTTACCAGAAGAATCTTCCACTGTGAGAACAATGTTCAAACACATTTTGTCATCGAAATCATCCACAGAGTTAATTTTGACAGTTGAAAAAGTACTACTCTTTATATTTTTACATACCGCACTAAAGTGTGCAACTTTCCAACACTTTCAGCATTTCTTACCAACCACAGGGCATCCTGACTAGTCTGCCAAATGATTTTTAGCACCACATCTATAACACGTAAGAGGTTTTTAAGTATTATATTTACTATATGTTTTTTCAAAAGATGTTTCATTGCCCTTCTTGCTATCATACTTTTTATCACAAATTGCATGTACAGTTGATGCATATGTACGATCATTAACTAAATTCTTGGATGATATCATTGATCGTTCAATACCCTTGGCAATGTCTATGACTACCTGCAGTGTTGAATTTCTGCAAGCCAACAACCTCTCTTGTATCTTTTTGAATGGCATAGAATTTTTTTTTATCCCTTATGTAGATGTCAATCATGTCTCTGAAATCACATGAGGCCGCAAGAACCTTTAAGGTAGGAATATACTCTTCTATATTTCCTGTTCTGATTGCGCATGCAAAAACTATGTCTTTCCACCATAACATTACGTCCCTCTGTAAATAGTTTTTCCATATGTTTCACTGCTTCCTCATACTCATTTAGAGGTATAAATTACACAGGTGGTGCTTCAAATTCAGGTTGTTTATCAAACATGTCTTGCCCAGTATTACCTAGTAAACCAAACATCAAAGCTTTCTTCCTCTCAGGATCGTATTTTTACCATCAATGGCTACCAAATAGTTCTACAAAGCTTTGTGCCAGTTTTTCCATTTCAAAATGGGCTTCCCATGATTGTTCAGAAATAGAGCTGGTTGGTTGACAGCATTCACTTGTGCCATTGTGAGCTTTACAGGATGTTTTACTGTGTGCCTCTGTAAATTTGATAAAGATCCTTGTTTTATTTAAATAAAACAAAATTCAATGCACGGTTGTAAGAACCTGCAACCAGAAAAATAAGATTAGCACAAAAACCACCAAGAATTCTGACCACTGCGAAACCCTATAATGAACAGTGTGCTGATCACTGTAGATTTAGTAGTGCGGGTTAAATCAGCACAAAATTAGTGTGCTAATCACTGTGCAGGATCAGACAAAGCTTCAGATCAGCAAAAATTTCTATAGTGTGCTGATCACTGAACAGTACTGTAATTTAACCAGATGGTGGCAACGTTACACAAGATTCTCCTTCGCACACAGATGATTTTGGTCATTGATAGCCTCAACTGAAATACCTCGCAGAGCAGCTCGCGAAGAGCAGAAATTGCCAAAATTGCAAAAACTCCCAATGAACAATCATATGCATGGAGCTAATGATGCTGAAGAACGCCAATACTGACTATGAGCTGAAACAAAGCACAGCAATTCTTGTAGAATGTGGAACGATTAGGCTTTAAAATAGTCAAATTCTCCATGTGTTCCCAATCCAATATGGCGGCATTTAAACTCCAATTATCTCTGACAGTCCAACTTCCTATTATGACCAGTGTTGCCAAATTGGGATATTTCCCGCACAATTGGGTGACATTTTTCCCAATTGTGCGGGAAAAACCCATACCTAGCGGGGGCTACTTTTTGGGCTGGAATTAGGCCAGTGTGCGCAATTTACTGGCTGGGGCGCCGCCGACCACGATGAGTCCATGGCGTGCGCCTATCACAGTGGCGCAGAAGGTCCATTGGCGAATGAGTGCGCAGCGCGCGCTAACATCAGTGCTAATCATTGGAGGAGGACCCACCAGGGCCTGCCTGTGCGCACATGACCCCACCCTCTCTACCCTAACCCCATGAGCATCACGAGTGACACGTGAGGCGGCTGGCTGGCTGCACGTGAAATTGTGTAAGTGCAAGCGCACCTGCTACACTTGCACATGCACAGCGCTGCACCACCAGATCACCACCACCCAGCTTGGTAGTAGTGTGTGCGGGCCGATGTGGGTCCCCAGGGCCGTCAATCTTGTAGCGCGCGAAAGCGCTACCAATGACAGCCCTGGGCATAATTTTTGGCCAGCCCCCGGCCGGTTCCTTATAATGCTGGGGGTGTCTGACACGCGCTCTCCCTTTCGGCGCGGGTGGAGGACGGAGTGGACTGTCTGGTCATCTCATCTCCCGTCGTCGACACATGCCGGTGCGTCATGGTCACCTAGGACGTGGTCACTCAGCAGGCGCTCGCAGCCGGCCCGCAGGCCGCAGCAGACTTGCTCCGGACCCAGGGGCGTAGCTAGGCCTTAGGCTGCCCGTGGTGGCCCCTGCGTTTGCCGCCCTCGGCAAAATGATTGAAGGGCGGGGGGTGGTGATAGCGGCCGATTCTTGCGGCCGCAACGGCCGCAGGTAAGAGCGGGGGGAAGGGGGGCCGGCTGCCGCCCCAAAACTCGTGCCGCCTGGGGCCGTCCGCCCCCATCGCCCCCCCCTAGCTACGCCACTGTCCGGACCTCGACCTCTCCTCTCTGTGGTCTGGTAACTTCAGCCTCATCTGCCTCAGTCGGGTGTCGGGACCGTCAGTGTCAGTGACAGTCGCTCTCAGGCCTAGGCGGCTATACCTGCAGCAGCTGCCTGCGCTGCTGCTGGGCAGCGCACCTCGATAGGCCTAGCCCCTGGGCCCTGCGGCTGGCCGGCTGCCTGGCAGGAAAATAGCGCAGGATAAGGCTTTTCTTTAGTTCAACCTTGCGCGCTGCCTAAGGCTTAGGCTAAGGCTGGCCTGTAATAATCCCGCGGCTGAAGGAGGCCAAAGAGGCCAGGGCAGGGTAGGGACCAAACAAGACTGAGTCCCGCTCTGAGTGCCCCCCCCCCACCAGGTGAAGCCGTGGTCCGGACTCGGTCTAACACACGAGGTCGGAGTGGACTCGGCACTCAGACTCAACTCTAGTGTGGCACTGGCACACACTAGTGTGACAGCACAGCAGTGAGTGTTGGTTTACCACCACACCACTGGTTAATCCTCTCGTCGATGTCTGGAGTGGACTGGACACTGGAGGAGTCATCACCAATTCGCACTGCATGGCACGGTGCACCGCACGTGTGCACTGGGCTGCTGCCTGCCTGCCTGGCCTGGGCTGGCTGGCCTGCCTGCCTGTGTGTCTGTGTGCACCCTCTGTCTGCTGCTACCACAACAAGTCGCAGCCCGACTCCGGCCCAGCTTTCATTCCCTCCCTGTCCTTGAGTAGGTGGCCTGGCTGGCAGCTGCCTTCAACTTCAGGAATCAGGAGGACGCCAGGAATGGACCAGGACGCCCGGTTCGGTTGACTGACTGTATCCTGATGCCCGGCCCCTAATCCAAATCCTCTTATTTATTTGCCTTTGTAGAGCTCCTGTGCCCACTCAATATGTGGCCATGGAAATGAGCAGCCCCTCCTCTGTGGTCACTCTAAAATTGTTTTGCCACTTGGATTTGTGGCAGCCTGAATAGGGTGAAAAAAGAACCTGACAGGCTCAGGTGTTAGTTACACCTGCCTGTGACAGGGTAGGCCTCTTTAAAGTTAATCGAGTTCCTGGGCACAATCAATAGGCCTTCCTATCAATAGAAGAATAACACCGCCGACACCCGAGGCCTTTTGTCCCTGTCCTATTAGAAATACACACCTTGCCACAGTCGCTATTCAGTTCCTATGTGACAGCTGGGATTCAAACAGAGAGGCATCATTCAGGAGCTGTTTGGCACTGAGGGGTGCTGGGTCACTTGCGTCAGATTCCATGAACCCAGCGATCAGAAGCTGTGGAGTGTTGCATTGCGAGTCTCTGCATCGGATCCAGTGAAGCCACAGATAAGGAGCTGACTGGTACTGCAGTGCGACATCCTGCGTTGCACTGCGTCACTCTGCATTGGATCCTATGAATCCTTCAGTTAAGCAGGAAGACATGCACTCCTACTCCAGCCAAGGGTCCATGACCTTGAGGACAGCATTTGGTGGCCAGTACTCACTTCCACAGAGGTCAAACAGAGGGGATCAGGTCAGGTTCAGTTGGGTCTGGTCAGTTGGAAAGCAGGAAAGGACTATGGAAGCTTGTTGTGTCCGTGTAGCTTAAACAGGTCAGCCAACTGACCCTTTGAATTGCTTTTACTTCTGGGGTCATTGTAATTGTATTTATATAGCGCTTACTACCCCTCATGAGGCATTGAAGCACTTTTCGGCAAGTAGCACGATACTCCAGAACCCAAAAAGGATTAGTATAGAGAAATATGATTTAATTTGAGCGGTGGACATGTGAGTCTGTTAGTTGGATTGAAAAGGATAATGGAGGGATAGAAGGGGAAAGAGTTTTGAAAGTGTTTATTAGGAGATCATAATAGTAGGAGGTTTGGGGTGATTAAAGGAGAGATGGAGGAGGGAAGAGTCTCTAGTAATGGATTAGGAAACATATAGTAGTAAAATGAGGTATTGGATGAGTCTAAGGAGGGATGCAAGAGGAAAGAATGTAGAAAGGGTTGTTTGTGCGATCTTAGTAGTAAAATGAGGTTTAAGGTGATGCAAGGAGGGATATAGGAGGGAAGAGTCAAGAAAGGGTTATTTTTTAGATCATAGTAGTAGAATGAGGTTTGGGATGAGTCAGAGAGTGGAGGTAGAGAATATGTTGAGAGAGGTATAGAGTGAAACATAGGGTAGTGCATTGGAGAGACTCAAATGTGTTTTCTTTACAATCGGAGTAAAGTAATAGATATATTGATACATAAGTATATGGAAAGTTTACATGTATAAGAAAGGTCATATATCAAGATTTAAGCTGCATTTAATTAACTCAGACTTTCAAGTATTACTGTACTTTAAGCTAATTTATTTGTGTGTTTCGTTTTCTTTTTCAATAATTCAATAGTGAAGCAAGTGTAGATAAATAGTTATGATAAAATGTACATATTGTGATAGATAAATAAACGGAGAACCATAAGCATCTAATCAAATAACTTATATGAAAACTATACAGTGACCTATATACATGTTAAGCATAGAATAATATAACCATAAGTAATATGTACATTTGTTAGGCAAACCTAAGAATATCTTTATATTTATAAACATTATTAGTATACATATTTATACAAAGAAATACACATATGTAGATACATGCATACAATCAAATTAAATGTTTATATACGCCGGTATATGTGTTTCATATTTACACGTTCATATATACTCTGTGGTGTTGATTTAAGGGCACTGTTTTCATTCAATATTCTTCTCCTGCCTGTTACCCTCTGTTAGGTTCTGGCTCTAGAATTGTGTATAGCTGGAGTTGTGTGCCTTGGCTGTCGGCAGGTACTGTGCGGTTCTCCCAATAAACGTCTGGAAACCTTTCAGGGATGTCTTACTGTGATTGTAACACTGGCGGTGAGCTAAAGAGGTGCTTTCTACTTTACAGACAGCACAGAAGTGGTGCCATCTTTTTGGATTATTTTAACCCATGTTTCAATATTTTGTGGATTACTCTATTTGATTTGGATTTATAATAACAGCAGATTTGCGGTGAAACAACTGTGGAATGGCTTTCATTTGAATTGTTGGTTGTGCCTCAAATTTGGAAAATACTGAAGATCAATACCGCAAATTGCTGATTTTATCTTTAACACCTTGCGTGTCAGCAGGCCTGGAATCCGGCCAACATTCTTCATACGCGTGAGGCTTTGAGGAGAGCTGTGCTTGTGGTGGCCGGAGAACGACGCTTAGTAACATCTGAAGTGCAGCTTGATTGTTCAGAGGGCATGGATGACGTGCTGACACAGACGTGCAGGCTCAGACAATGCAGGATACCATCACCGGCTCCATCTTGGAATCAGGCACGTAGTACTTCTGACAGACAGATGCGCTGACGATGCAGGATACCGTCAGCAGCGCCCTTTTGCATCAGGATTTCATTTCTCCAGCGCCGATGCGCACGGCTTGAGTGCCATTGTTTATATTGCCATTTTTGTCTTCAGCGCTGAGGCTTTATATTTATTAGTCTGCCTTTTCACAGTATTGGGGTTGTGTGCTTCACACCAATGACGGCCCCCGGGGGAAGTGAAGGGCGCAGACCAGTCTTCCCCCGGGGCACTTTGTGAAATGGCCGGAAGGACAAGGTGGGGAGGGAATAAAAAGAGTAGGTGAAGGGGCAGGAGTTGGGAGGGTATAAAGGTGTCAGGGGAGGAGGATCCGGCCTCTTCCTGACACCTAGCACCACCGGCAGGGCAGAAGAAAAGTTAGTCAGCAGAAAAGTTAGTGAAGGTTAGTGGGGTTTAATGGGGGCCCAGTAGTCGCCGGGTTTAGTATTACGGCATAGGTTTCCACGGATAGCAGGATAATGGGGAGCCTACCTCTCTGAGGTGGGTGGTTACGGCGAGTGCAGTGAGGCATCGCGCCGCTCAAGCCATTCATGGCAGGCCGGGCGGATCTCCCGAGGCCTGGTATTAGACCAGGTGAGGGGGCGGTGGGATCCGACCCACACGGTGCACCCGGTGGGCCACGGCAGCAATGGTGGCATGTGAAGGCGAGCTGCTACGAGCTGTAATGGTGTCCGTAGGCTTGGGCGGGGCTAGTAGCAGGACGCTCCCTGAGCAACGTGTGGTGGCGGGGTAAGAGCCTGCCCTCATGGCTTCTCTAAGTATTTGGCAGCCGCGATGTGTAGCGGGGGGAGGAGGCGGCGATAAGAGCCGGCGCCACAGCGTGGGTGCTGCTGTGACCCCATCAAGATATGAGCCTCCTGTGGAGTGCGGGCAGCGGGCCCCTCCTCGGAGATGTTTCCCAGGGAGCAAGATTGGGTTTACATTAGCCAGACTGGCCCCCACACTTAAGACGCGCAGAGGGGCTGGGGGCCCAGGGATGGGAGGCTGGGCAGTGAATGCGAGGCGCGAGCCATGAGCAGGAGGTTTCAGCTCAGGAGTGGAGGGAGCGTCAGGCGGCAGTTGCCCTGGGGAGGTGATGGACCCCTCCTCAGCCAGCACGGCAGAAAACGGGGACTGGGGTAGGTGGGGGGGACTGCAGGGGGGCCTGGGTTTGCAAATAGCTGGTCCCCAGAGAGAGTGAGCGGGACTGCCAGCATGGCATGGAGGCCTGGTGGTGCTCAGGACACACCAGGTTGGAGCAGCCTGGTGGGGGGGGAATCAGGACCGGCGGATGAGGCCGGCAGGAAAGGGGCGCCGCCAGCAGGGCACAGGATGGCCCTGGGACACTGGCCAGAAGCAGCAGGGGGGTCCGCGGCAGCCTACCCTCCAACGAGGGATCGCGCAGCGAATCCTACAACGTATGAATGTATTTGGAAAGAATAGCACGAATGCTAAGAGTAAGAAGAGGTGGAGTGTGACGATGTGTGGGGCACAATGGAGGGTGAGGAGGATATGGTGCCAGGTGATGGGGATAGGAGTGTTGAATGGAGGGTGAAATGTGATGAGTCACTGTGGCCTAGTGGTAAGGCTCTGACTCCTACTCCATTGGTTATGGGTTTCAAATCCTGGTGTTTCAAGGGTCGTGGTTGTGAGGTAAATTTAGGAAGTGATGAGGGGATGAGGCTGAGGGAGGTTCTCGGGAAGGGAGGAAAGGCAACCAGAAAGATTGGTGTTTTGCAGGAGGCAAGTGCGGCCAAAGACAGAGTGGTGGGCGAGGAGCAAAGAGGAGCAGCAGCTCCAGGCAAGGACGAGGAGGTCCTAGGCGGACACTCGGGTAATTGGAAAGGGCGGATGACATGGGACGAGGGAACCAAGGACTAAAAAGAAAAGCCTGCCGATTGGGGGGTGGGTGTGGGGGGCTGTGAGAGATTTTAAAAAAAACAGTTGCAGCTGCGGTGCCTGCGTGGGACAAAGGGAAAAGCCGGGGCCAAGCGCTTGGTGGGGATGGTGTCTAGACGGACAATGTGGGAAAGCCCGAGGGGAAAGCGGACAAAAAATGGGATAAGCATCACTAGTTGCCATGTGTGAAAAGGAGTGACAAAGGGACATCGGTTTTCCGAAGTTATGCCAGCATTTTTACGGTGTGAGGCTTCGGGGCAGGGCAAGTGCCCTGTGGAAACACAGGGATATTAGCCGTAAGGCACAGCGAATTGGGGATTGTTTTCGCCTGGCTAAGTTAAAATGTGGAATAAGGACCAGGGTCAGGCCCAAATCGGCTAAACTAAAGGGGAAGTGGAGCAGGAGCTATAAATGCAGTGGATGGCATCGGCACAATACTTTGCATCCACACAAAAAGCCAGGGCCTGCTAGTGACTTATTGGGCCTTCCAAGGGGACCACTTAACAGGGAGTGGAAGGGTCTGAATTGGAAAGCAGGGGGATCAGGTTCCTTGGGACATCGAAAAACAGGCAGGTTTCACCACGGGGACAGTGGAGAACTTTAAAAGTTCTCTGCGCCAAACAACCACGTAAATTAAGAATGACGGGTACAAAGAAAAAGGAGAGACATCCACTCACACGAGGTTTCACGTTTGGCCACCTTGGAAGAACAGAGGAAGGCCACTAAGGGAGGTGGGGCAGTCTGAGCCAAGGGGCCCTTACCCGGTTAGTTTGAGGCCATGGGCCCATGGCGCTCGACGTATCCCAACAGGAAGCCGGTACTACGGCGATTAGGAGGGGGTGTTATCGAAAGTTTGTCGGGTAGAACAACAAGTCCACGGAGGCGTAGAAAGGCAGACAATCTGAAGTAAGCTTTTTCAATACTACAGGGGTTTAGCAGAATATGGGAAAGAAGTCAATGAGGACATGACTTGCTGGTCCGGTGCGGACGACCCCTGTTTAAGGGAGGACTTGATCATTTCATCTTCAAGGACGGTGCCTAAGAAGGAGTCGGGGGGATATAGAAAGATGTACAACCTATTTGTCAAAAGAAAAGGGGCAGTCAACTACTTTGGAGCAGTGGAAGTCCCCAGGGTGCGGCATGCCTCTGGGGACGATGCCATCCATCAGGGGGGGCGAGTGTGTGGACAGGAGAAAAATGGGGTTGTATGATGTCAAGTCAGCTCTTTCGATAATGCCTATACACCCACTGGTTTTCGCTTGGTATGCAACTTGAGGGGGGCATATAAATGGGCAAGGACTTGCCTGGGGGCCGGGCAAGCAATGGGTGCCCCATGTTTGAAATGTTTTAGCACACTCAGTGGGGTTTTTTCACAAGGAGCAGCGGGCTCCGGAGACGTCGCAGTAACTGGGCGGAAATGTTGTGTGGAATAAAGGGAGCCTATGAGGAGGGTGACGGGACAGGACAACACTTTGGAGAATTAAGCAGGTTTTGGGGGACCTTGGCGCCGTGAGAAACGGCTAGGCCCAGGGCAGTCTGACTTTATTGGGTAATTGAATTCGGACTCTTTACAGTGGGGAGATGCGGTTGTATGAAAGAAAAGAAAAGGTCATCCAAGTTTCTCTTTCTACAGGCTGTGGGCGAGAGTAGATCTGAGCCGAGGGCAGTGTAGAAAGGGCTGGAGGAGTTACACAAATTGTAGGCAGGAAGGGGGTAACAGGGAGAACAAGTTGCTGACACCAGGCATGGCCAGGGCAGGGGGCAGGTTTTCTGTACCATAGGGTAAGGAGTACGCTGGGGAAGGCAGATTTGGGGAGTGGGAAAGGTGTGGCTGATTGCAAGGGTGTCATTGGATGTTGCGGAGGGGGACGTGGTCTGGCAGGTGCAAAAAATTGTAGATGCAACAAGATTGTGTTGAGTTAGGGAATGTGCGGGGACGGTCGATGATGTATGGAGAGTGGGCCATCATACATTGGTCAAATCAAAGAAAAGTATGGCATTATTGCAGTTTTCCCAGGGTTGGTGGAACTGGATGTCTGGGGTGCGAAACTTGGAAACGGGATGGTATGGTTCAATATGGAGAGCATATCAGTGGGGACTGGCTGATTTGGAGGGGATTTTGAGTGAGCCTAGCGCGTTTGAGTGTGGTAAGTGAGACGGTGGTTCTTTAACAGAGAGTGGTGACGACTCATTGAGGTGTATGTATGTATGGGGAGGTGTGCTTGGGGCAGGGACGATTGGGGATGGTTGAATCATTTAATTCGAATCAAGCAGCCAGGGAAAGTGGAGCGTGTTTCATAGAGAGTGGGAGGAGAGCAGAGGGCCTGATACGAGAATGGCGGGATTGTGTCAAGAAGGGGACGGCCGCTTGCTGGGGGAATTTTTCCATGAGTCGGAAGGTAGAGTGACAGCCTCTCGGCTAATATAGGTCTTACGCAATGCGCCGCGTAAAGTGGGCAGGCGCCACCCAATGGAGAGATACATTTCCTACGCATTGGGGCTGTATTGGCGGCGTTTCAGGATGGACCATGGGGGGTGGAATTTGAAGGATCGGAAGATGGGGGTCCAAAAATTGTTATGAGAAGATATAGGTACTAAAGGGGTGTTTTTAGGACTGGGGTTAGAACAGACGGTGCGGGGGGTCTAAGAAAAAGGGGAAGAATTTATTACAGGCCTAATCATCTTCTTTTATACTACAGGATGCGGGGGCAGGCTGGGAACCAAGACGGTTACCTGGATAGGTGGTCATTCTCTTGTGCCTTGGGCAGCCAAGGATGCAGACCAGCAGGTGTACGGACGTAACTGGGCTGGAGAAACAGCCACCAGGAAGTGACATGGTGGGGTAAAATGGAATGCACTGGGGGGCGTTGTTGCTGGAACGGGCGAAACAGGGTCAAAAAAGGAACTGCGCAGATATGCTTTTATTACATGTGGGAGAGAACAACTTAGTGCGTCTGTCAGGACTGACACTACGCAAAAACACATGCAAAGGGATCTGGTTCAATAAGAAGGAATTTGCGGGAATTGGGTTAATTTGAATGAATTGTGCCTCGCAGAGGATAGAATTGGGGGCTGCCAAGCATTCATCAAGGGAAAAGGCCCGCAGGAAACGGGATAGGACCATGGAGGGGGTTTTTGCCAGGCAAGAGACATGAAGGTCCTTGCACAAGGGGATTTAAGGAGGAACAGGTTGTCTTGTTCAAAAGATGGTGTGCACCTTTCACGGTTGGGGAATGGCACAAGATATGATTGGAACACTGGTTGCAGTTAATAAGTGGTGGAAGGAAATCTACATGGTGCCGCAGGGTCGGCTGAAGAGAGGCAAAAGGTGCACAGGAACTGTGGGGGGGGGCAGGTAACTGCCCTATGGGGGTTCCCTGGTTGGTGGTACTTTGGAGGGGTGGTGAGTCACATACAGGTGGATCCACTCCTTGGGAGGGGGGGAAGGGTACAAAGGTGACTGTTAGTGGGGCGCGGGAGGCAATGAGCAACGAAGGATATTCAACAGAGGATGTTTGGAGGGCAAGTGAAAGTGAGAATGGGGAGATGAAGGAGGTCCCCGAGTGAAAGGGGAAGAGTTAAACAGGTGAGATGGTTTTGAGAATGGTGAAGGGAGAATGAGCCGGTATGGGATGGAAAAAGTATATTTTTGCATTTATGTACTGTTAATAAAGTTTAAATGTTGCAACCGTGTCCTAATAAAATGGCCTTTTATGCTTCAAGTAACAGCGTGGAGTGTAGTTATTGCTCGATGCACACTGCACGGAAAGGGGTTGCAAGTATGTTCACTGTATTGCTCACTTAACTCTTAACTCTTTGTTTTGAAGCATAATTTTGCTGTTTAATACTGCACACATTATTTGAACAGTGTAAATTGATGTTTAATATGGTACAATTTATTTGAGCAGTGTATTTTAATGTGTAATACTGTATAATTTATTCGTACGCATTTATCCACGCATACTCCTATATAGGGTGACTTATAGGGGTGTCCTATTAGGTGTCATCCTTATTTCTTCTGCAACAATGCAATTTGAACTTCCTGCAAAGTTTTTACAAAACAAGAGAGATCCTCCCATGCCATGGGCAAGATGGGAAGAGGAGCTCCTCACGTATATGAAAGCAATTGATGGGGATAGGATGGGAGAGGAAAAAACATTTTACTCAACTGCTTAGGCTCAGAGGGCCAGTTTAGATTTAGAACTTTGCCGCAAGTTCCTCCTCAGGGAGAAGGAGATCTGAATGTGTTTGAGGAGGCCTTGCTATGAATGGAACTTAGGTTTAAACCTTCCTCCTGTGTGGCGTTGAACAGGTGCAAGTTTTACACCAGCGCCCAAAGTGAAGGGGAGTCGTGTGATGACTTTCTTACAGCCTTGAGGGGACATTCATTACACTGTAGCTTTTGGGGCTATTACTGATGAAATGATAAGGGACCAGATAAATGTGAATGTTAAAAATAAGAAGGTACAACAGTTGTGGGTAATGGGAGACCCAAAGTTACAGGATGCCATTACCACTAAAGCCATTGAGCAGTCAAAGAAATAGATGAAGTCTGTGCAAGATAGTGCTGCAAGGAGTGAGAAGGTGACTGATAAAGTGTATGTAGTTGGAGATAGTTCTGAACGCAATAGTGAACAAGCAGAAAGAAGTATGACAAAGCGCTTACTTGTTATTGATGTGGTAGTTTTAGTTACTTGGCCTCATCACCTCACTGTCCAGCCATTGGAAAGAAATGCAGTAAATGTGGATGGAAGGATGGAACATTTTCCATGGATGTGCAAGGGTGAAAAGAAGAAAGGTGCTGATACGTCCAATGGTAGGGTGGCATGAGTGAGGAAAGTATCTTATGTAAAGTGCGCTTGTGGTGGAGACAGTGACAGGGAAAAGGGGAACGTTTTATCTTGGAACTCTCAGGAAGGGGAGCTAGAGGTTAGCAGACCTCCCAAGTGCAGAGTTTCTATTCTTAATAGAGATCTGGAGCTCATGGCGAATTCAGGGTCTCCTTGGACCATAACCACTGAGCAATATTTTGTGGAAAAGTTTGATGCTGTCATGAGTCGAGAAGACTTGCGGGCGTCAGACACTGTGGCTCAAAGTTTTGATGGGTCAGCCATTGAAATGAAAGGCTATACTGAGGTAGATGTTACATTCAAGGGAAGAGAAGTGCACATTAAGTTGTATGTGGTGGTGAAAGGTGTAAATGTTTTGGGATCGAAGGATCAGTGGAATCTGACTATCATACTGAATTCACGTAGCAAGGAGACAGTATTAGTGGTCAGTGATCCTGAGGATTTTGCCTGGCTAATTTCTTAGTTTTCAGAAGTGTTTACCGAAATGTTGGGCAAATTGCAGGGTTACTCTCACAGTATTAAGCTCAAGAGTGGGGCGCTACCAGTGAAACAGAAGTGGAGAGGGGTACCCATTAATGTGAACTCAAGAGTATTTTGGATGACATGTTGAGTGAAGGTATCATTGAGGAGGTGAAATCTTCCAAATGGGCGTCTCCCATAGTTTTGGCATGCAAGGCGGATAAAACTTTGAGGCTATGTGTTGGCCTTAGAGCATTCAATGCTAATATAATGGTTGACTGCCACCCATTGTCAAACATTAATGAAGTAGCGAGTATGTTGGAAGGTGCAACTGTGTTTTCTACACTCAATTTGCCACCAGAGAGAAGATCCAAGTGTTTGACTGCTTTCATTACTCCACAAAGCTTCTTCCACTTTAAGAGGATGCCTTTTGACCTTGCGTTGGCGGCATCTGTGTTTCAAAGGGTGATGTTTCACATCTTCAAGGGCATGGAAGGCTATGTTAAGTGCTTCCAAGATGACATTCTTATCTAAGTAGAATGTTGGGCAAGCAAGGTTTGACATTAAAAGATGGCAAGTGTAAGTTACTTCAAGAGACAGTGGAATATCTAGGACAGGCTTCTCCAACAAGTAGCTCGTGAGCTACTACTGGTAGCTCTCCAGCTACCTGTGACTAGCTCTCCTGTGTGCAGCCTAGGCTACTAAATTAGAGGCTTTTGCCTGGCTTAATTAATATATGTGAACCAAAACTGAAAAGCATGTATTCAAAATGAAAATGTGTGTACTTTCAGAACTTTTTTCAGAAACTTATGATTGGAGAAAAATGGTTGAATTTGCAAAATAAATTTAAAGCTGATAATTGAGAGATAAATAATACAGCAAGGGGGAGCATATTGCTCATGTTATTACCTTGCAACAGAGCGCATTGCAGCAATGGCAGTTATGTATTACCCACGTAGACGCAATCCAAATTGATAACTCCTTGTTCACTTTACTGCTGGTAGCCCTGCCTGATGCAATGAGGTGATCACTACTGACAATTTGTTTGGGGTGGCCACCAGTGTAATCGTGACTGATATGGTCACCATGACAACACTAATAATATTAGTTGCTCAGGATGATTTTTATTGAACATAAGTAGCTCTTTATACACAAAAAGTTGTAGACCCCTGATCTAGGACATACGTTGTCTAAGGAAGGGGTTGAGCCTGAGAAGTAATTAGTGGATGCCATTGTCAACGCACCTGCACCAGACAATAAGGAGAAGTTGCTCTCATTTGCAGGTCTCTGCGAATACTGCAGTAAGTTGATCAGAGACTTTGCGACTAAAATTGAACCATTAAGAGAGTGGTCGGAGAGACAATTGCAAGTTTTGAACTGGTCAAATCAGAGATTGTGGGGGCACCTACACTTAAACCCTTTGGTGTAAACAGGGAATTAATAATTACATTTGATGCTAGTCTTTATTAAACTGATAAGAACAGATACTACACTTGATCTTAGCCAAAAGGCCGAGAAGCGATGTCGTCAGTCGAAGTGCGCACGGAGAACCTGGAGAAAGACGTCTCCTCCCTGAAAGTACATCGTGACGAGCATGAAGGCATAATCAAGGACTTAATGCAGAAGCTCGAGGAACAAGAGAACAGAATGCGACGTAACAACCTTCGCTTTCTTGGGATCTCGGAATGGGTGGGAGGGAGCGACCCCAGGGCCTATATGATCACGCTTCTCAAAGGCGCGTTTCCCGAGCTGCATTCCTGGGACTGGGATAAGGAGATACAGCGTGCTCACCGCTTCCCATTAACACCTTCCAAACGTCTCCAGTCCTCACTGCAGTACCCTCGCACTATGTTTGTGTATTTTGGCAATTTTCTCCTACGCCAGACACTCTATGACTTAGCAAGACCAACAAGCAAGAGGGAATTCAATGGAGTTACTTTTTTCCCCAGGCCGGACTTTGCCCATGCCACAGTGGAGCGAAGATGGAGGCTAAGACAACTCTTTGCCCCTTTTCAACAATTAGGAGCAACGGTATATCTACAGAATCCGGCACGCCTTAAAATTATCTACAAGGGAGTCACGCGCAGCTTCACTTCTGAAGTTCAGGCCCAATCCTACCTGCAGGAGATTACAGAGTCAACAAGGGTCACAAAGTAAACACCAAAAAGAAGAAAAAAAAAGAAAAAGCCAAATGCTTAAGGGTTAATGCTTTCAAAAGTCTTCAATAAGTGATAAATAATAAAGAAAGGAAAAACAAAAATTATATAGGGTTTTTTTTTTTTTTTAACGCACGGGCAAATGAACACAAATGGATTTCAGCACAGATAGGGTGCATAGTTTAAGATAGGGGTCAGATCGGGGGGGTCACGGGGCCCTGATTGCTCAGATGCCCTCACCCTGGCTTAGGCTGAGCCAGGTAGTCTCAGTGGTAGGTGGTGGGAGGGGGGGGCTCCCAGTGGGGTGGGGAAGGGGTAGGGATGGGGAAAGGGTTGGCACCAAGAGGGACGGCTCGATTTTCTTTTTCTTATCTGGTTTGGGGGTATGTGAACTGGAATAATTTTATGGCACAAAATGAGTAAATTACGTATCGCAACAATTAATGTGTGTGGCCTAAACGATCCTAAGAAACGTCGCAACACTGCTACTGCGCTTCGATTACTTAGAGCAGATATCCTATGTCTGCAGGAAACACATATTGATAGAACACAGATCCACCTTCTAGACTCGCTCGGTTTTATAGTAATAGGGGCCATAACACAAAGTACCAGGACACGGGGGGTGGCAATATTAACCGCCAAACGCTCACTTCAATTTTTACGTACATCAGCTGATCAAAATGGGAGGTGGGTTATTACGGAGTGCCGTAGGGAAAATGGAGATTCACTCACCATATGTACGGTTTATGGCAGCATCGTTGATGACCCCAACATTTTTGATTATTTGAATAACGAATTGGCTGAGTGGCCTCTACCTATTATCATCTGTGGTGATTTTAATATAAATCTGCCCGCTAATCAGAGTATAACCTCAGATAAAAATTGGAATTATAGCGGTAGGAAACCCAAGGTCTTCAAGGCCCTGAGGACTTTAAGTCATGAACAGGCACTCACTGATATTTGGCATTCACAACACCCCTCTGATCCCGGCCACACCTTCTATTCTTTTCCACACAATAAGCTTGTGAGATTAGATTTCATCTTTATATCTCACTCTATTCTTCATTTGTGTACAATAGAAAAGACCCCACGCATCGTGTCGGATCATAATCCTCTAGTACTGGAAATAAGAGGGGTAACAGTGGCTAATCGAGATTTGGCTAGCTGGACTTTTGAACGTTCTTTACTATTAAATGATGAATAATGTAAACATATGAGGCACTGGATCCCTCTATTTATTAAGGAAAACCTAGGCAGTACTGGGATCGAAGTGGTTTGGGATGCACTGAAAGCTTCAATAAGAGGAGAGACACTGAGCTTTTCGCTTGCTTTAAATAGGAAAAAATGTCAGCTTTTAGATACTCTGCAATCCCGACTAGCCGCTGCAGAAGAAAACTTTATCACTGCGCTCAGGGACGGCGACGACCCGGCAGATGCACTGGTTAAAATAATGTCAGCCAAATCAGCGGTCATGGAAGTAATAGCCAAAAGAGCTGCAGATAGATTGGAGACTTGGAGAAAGGAGGCCTATGAGTTTAGCGAGCAGGTCGGACATCACCTCGCGATTAGGGCCAGACAAAAAGCCACACGGAATATTATTACTGCAGTGAAAGACTCTACCCAGGCTATAGTCTCAGATCCAGAAGGTATTCGCAGAGAGTTTCTTACTTACTATCAAGATTTATATCACGAAACTACCAAAACTCATTTAAACGATATCATGAACTATTTTAATCAAATCCCAGTAGAACAGTTATCTCAAGACGACCAGGCTCAACTGGAAGAGCCTCCTCAATGGGTGGACTCTCTGCTTTGTATCAATAGCCTCCCTAACGGTAAAGCTACAGGCTTAGACAATATCCCAGCCGAATACTATAAAAAATTCTCCACAGAATTAAAAGAGGCTATATACCCCTTATTCAGACATGTTTTCAAGGGGGGGAGACCACCTGAATCATGGTCGCAAGCCAAAATTATCATTTTTTTGAAAAAGCACAAATCAACTCTGGATCCCGCCTCTTATCGCCCTATAACACTAATAAATGCGGACAGTAAAATCTACTCTAAAATACTAGCAGTTCGACTAGCAGGGGTAATACATAAAGTTATATCACCAAGGCAACATGGATTCATCCCTGGACGTAGTACCGTAGACCATATTAGGAGAACTATCTCACTGTTTGATGCAGTGCATATTTCTAGAGACCCAATAGCACTCATTTTACTCGACGCCTAGAAGGCCTTTGACAGAGTCTCCTGGCCGTTTTCATGGGAGTCTCTGTCAAGGGTTGGGATCGGCCAGCGATTTATACAGGCATTTAAGATGTTATATTTTCAACCCACCGCAAAATTATTTCTAAATGGCGCACTCACTGACACTTTCAAAATTACTCGAGGTACCCGCCAGGGATGTCCTAGTTCACCTCTCCTATTCGCCGTATATATCGACCCCTTCCTACGAGTTTTGGAAGCCAACCAAAGGATTAGCCCTATTATCACTCACGGCTGGGAAACCAAGGTATTGGCATATGCCGACGATATTGCTCTAGTAACTCCTAATCCTGAAACATCTATGGTGGAGGTTGAATTAGAGGCAATGAGATATGGACTTCTGTCCGGGTATTCCCTTAACAGATCAAAAACCCAGATTATTTGTAAGAATGTTAGTATGGGCGACTGACATCAGGCAGGTGGAAAGGGCTACATATCTGGGAATAGATATTACGGCCAGTGTTGAAGAGTTAGTTGATTGTAATGTTGACCCCCTGATAGATAAAATCAAACCTGAGCTAAATCGATTACATAATTTGCATCTTTCGATAATTGGCAGATGTAATATAATTAAAATGCTTTTTTTCCTAAATTCCTGTATCTTATAAGAGCCATCCCGCTAGAATTTAGTACCAATTGTTTGAAAAAGATCGAAGATCTGTTTTCTCGATTTATTTGGGCCTATGAAAAACCTAGAAGAGCATATACGTTCCTCTCACTACCAAAGGACAGGGGCGGACTGGCCCTTCCAAATATCAGACTTTACTATTGGGCAACCACTCTTTTGCATAATCACACCCTTTTTTCTGACAAGCCAATAGACAACCTCCTGGGAAACATACCTACACCTATTGAACTCATAATGGGCAAAGATGCCTGGGGATGGACGTGGAGGTTTCTGAATGATTCCCATTACAAAAAGGTCCGCTTTAAGACACTGGCTGCTGGCTATAAAACCATGAAAGCGGTCCGTAAAGTGTTAGGATTGGGCCGCCTGAACTATTACTCACCGATTTATAACAACTTAATCTGCCCGAAATTTTTAAAGACTCAACAATAAAAAAATGGCAAGATAAAGGCCTGTCCAAACTCGGAGATTTCTATTCTCTTTCCGATATAGCTTCTTTTGAAACTCTTAAAGAACAATATGGATTAGACTGGAGGGATTTTTACAAGTATTTGCAAATACGTGATTTCCTTAGCAAGAAATGTGGCGGCCCACTAGGTTTCATTAACAATCCTATTATAGATAATCTGAGGCAGAATTATCCATCTATAGGAACTGTGTATAACTCCCGTAATTCTTTAATGCCGGATGACTTGGGAATGTGGGCTAGTAAGTGGAAAGAGGAAATTGACATTTCAGAAGACCTATTTTTTCACTCAACTGAACTAGCACAAAAAATGTTAATACCGGCACGGCTTCAGGCGCAGTATTATAAAACCTGCTTCTTGCTCTACTATACCCCGAGAAAGATTGCGAAATGGAGAACAGGGAAGGGGACTTTATGCCCTCGATGTTCTCTGTATCAGGCGGATCTTAATCACATGTTTGCTTCCTGCGCTACATTAAACATCTTAAAATTGGAAATGGAAATTTTTTTCAAAGAGGTGCTAGGGAGGGATATAAGTCTTTCACCAGCCTTGATCTGCCTAGGGGTAGATCAGGAAATCGAAGGGAAGCCGGGAGAGCAACTGATTTTCATAGGTATGGCAGTATATCGACTTTCCTTAGCCTCAGCCTGGCTAGATCCATCCCCCCCCCGGTTATCATCAATGGTTAACATGACTAGTGGCGAACTATAATTTTGAAAAAGCCATATATGAAAAAAGAGGGCTACGATCCCGCTCGAAAGGCTTGAAAGTTTGGGAACCATTGACCAGATGGCTCGAGAGATAAGTGTAGTGGCTTAAGTCATTTTCGTCTCTGTACTCTTTAGCACCCCCGACAAAAAATGCATCTAAAATGGATAGCCAACCCCGGGGTGGGAGGGGAGGGAGTGGGGTTTGAAAATTTATAAAACTGTGCATGAGGAAATGTTACGGAAATGTTATGGACACAATATAATTTTTCTTCTTTTATAAAAAATATTTTGGTTTTTAAGGGTATGTGTTACTCTGAATTAGTGAACTAATATCTGTATGATTTTTTGCTCTCATCGATGTACCTGTAAATTATTGAGAACTAAAGTGCTACTCGCAACATTGTAATCATGCATTAAATAAAAAGTTTAAAAAAAAAAAAAATGATGCTAGTCTTTATGGTGTGGGAAGCGTTTTGTCACAGAGGTGCAGTAGTGAGGAATGGAATGTGGCATTTGCTTCTCGCACCCTGAAAGATGCCGAAAGAAGGCATGCTGTAATAGAAAAAGTTGCTAGCATGGGTGGGCAGTGGAACATTTCCACAATTATATATGGGGCTCTCATTTCATCATAAAGATGGATCACAAACCACTGGTTGGAGTATTGTCTGCCAATGCACATATTCCTAGATTGATGTCCAGACTTCAGGAGTACAATTTCAAGGTGGAACACATGCCTGGTAAAAGCAATGTCACTGCTGATTGAAGGCTAGCATGTGAAAAAGTTAATGGAGCAGAAGATTCAGAGGTAATTGACAGCATAGCAGATGTGATGTCCAAAGAATTTGAAGGTGTGGATGAGGAAATGTGGAAGATTGCTGAAGAAGGTGATGTGTTGTTCGAAAATGTTTTGGAATGCAGAAAAGAAGGGTTGCTGAGAAGGATGGAAGTTTCAGCTGAGTTATTCCCTTACTGGAAAGTGTCTGGGTAATTGGAGGTAGGAGGAGTGGTGTTCTTTAAAGATGGAAAGTGCATACCACCTGTTGGGTTGCAAGATCGCATTCTGTCTTTAGCCCATGAGGGACATTTGGGAATGTTATCCATGAAGAGGTTGGTGAGGACAACATTTTGGTGGCCGGGACTTGATAGACTGGTGGATATTTTTGTACGGTAATGTGAAGTATGTGCAAACAGTGAAAAGATGCTTAGAGTGGTTTCAGCGCCTTTGTGTCCTGTTGAGTGGCCGGAGTTTCCGTGGCAGAAGGTAGTTTTTGACATTTCTGGTCCTTTTAATTTCTTACCCCATTAATGTAGATATGCCTTGGTTCTGGTGGATTACCACTCTAAATAGCCGGAAGTAAACTTTGTCTCTCAAGTTACCACTGTGGCAGTAATTGAGTTCTTCAAGGAGCTGTTTGCTCGGGAAGGCTACCCATAAGTTCTTATCACTGACAATGGTGTGCAGTAGAGGTAACATGAGATGGAAAGTTTTCTTAGGTACTGCAAAATCCGCCATGTCACCACTGCATAGATGAACCTCTGAAAAATGGACAGGTGGAACGGTTCAACTGTGTGTTGACAGAGAGCAATTTTAGGGCATGTGATTTTGGTTGGGAGTGGAAGGACAAACTGCGGGAGAACTTGTGGTCATACTGGATTACTCCTCATACCACCACAGGGGATAGTCCATTTAAACAGCTTAAAGGTAGGAATCCTATTTCTCAGTTGTGTCCCTGGTGGTTTAAATGAAAGAAGTTGGAGAAAATTGAGGGTAAGGTGAAAGAAGAAGTGGTCTCAATGGTGGAAGAGAAACAGGGGAAGGTTAAGCGTGCTTATGATGCCAAATGGAAAGTTAAGGAACCTGATTTTATGGTGGGAGATTGGGTCAGGATTCGCATGCCTGGAGTTTTGACCAAAAGTGAGTCCAGATTTGGTAAGGCTATGAGAGTGGTCAAGGTCAACAGGAACAGAGTGGTCACTCAAGGTGGAAAGGTCTGGAATGTCAGAAGGGTGGCTAGGAGTGAAAGCGGCAAAAGAAGAGCTCCGTTTGACATTCAGGGCAGAATGTATCCATTGGAGAGTGTGCCTTCAATAGTCAAGCAAACTAATCATGACAGGAGGCCTCCTCGTAGATTTTTAGATTTTGTATAGTATTTGAGTTTTGTCTGGGGGCTGTTTTTGGTGGTGTGTGTGAAGTTTTTATTTTTTGCATGTTGAGTGTAGTCTTTTGTGGATTTGTGTCAGTTTGTAAGGAGATAGGTGTGTTACATATTTACATGTTCACATATACTCTGTGCTTTTGCATTAAGGGCACTGTTTTCATTTCAATATTCTCCTACTGCCAGTTGCCTTCTGTTAGGTTCTGGCTCTAGAATTGTGTATAGTTGGGAGTTGTCTGCCTTGGCTGTAGGCAGGTACTGTGCTGTTCTACCAATAAACTTTTGGAAACCTTTCATGAATGTCTTATTGTGATTGCAACAATATGCTGTACATATGTGTTTGAGTTTGGTGGTTATATAAGGAAGAGCTAACTCTAAAGTAGTCTCCTGAAGATAAGATAGTTATCTGTGGATCTTATGTTTGGGGGTAGTCAGTTTCATAGTTTGGCTGCTTGAACAAAGAAGGATGTGCCACCTAAGTTTTTTTCTTGTATGGTGGGATTTTGAGGCGAGGTGCCAATCTGGAGTGGATGTTCCTTTACTGAATGTATTTGGTGATTTTATTCCTGATGAAAAGTGGCCCTGTTCCATGTATTGCTTTGTGGGTGATGCAAACCAGCTTGAATGTGAATCTTCAGGCAACCGGTAGCCAATGTAGGACCCTCATGGCAGGGGAGATGTGAGCTTGTGGCTTTACATGTAGGAGTAGTTTGGCAGCAGAGTTCTAGTCTTTTCATAGTTGATAAAGATGATCCGTGGTAGAGGCCATTGGCCTAATCATATTTAGACAGTACAAGAGAGATAGTAGCCTGGACCTTGAGTGGAAATCCCAGGTGGGGTAAGAGGTATGCAGACAGAATATCGAGTTGGAAATGTCGACCTACACAAATATCGAGTTGGAAATATCATGACACAGAAATGTCGACAGCAAAAAAATCGTGGTCAAGAATATCGAATTTAAAGTAAGAAATATAGTTTTCAAAAGTATCGAAGTCATTAATATCGTTTGCAAAAATATAGGGGCCCATTACGATGGCGGGCGGAAGCACAACCGCCGTGCTGGCGGATGCAAAACCACCAGTTACCGCCGGCACGCAGCAGTCCACACGCCCGCCCAATTACGATGCGAAAAGCAGGCCAAACACCGCCGGCAAGCCAGCAACACCGTCCGCCATCAAAGTGCGCCCGTACACGTAGCGGCGCAGCCCAACTGACACACACCGTCCGACGAAACACGTCCCGCCCAGCGCATAAATTACGATGCCGCAAACAAACGGCTCCCACGGCTAAGAGACACCGCACGTGAAAGAGAGGCGGTAACACGGACGCAGAGCACGGACAACGAAGAAGCGGCACCCCGGGCATGAATCCAGCACTGCAGGCCCTTCCCATGCTTCTGCTGATGCACCACCAAGGACGCAACGTACCGCGGAGACGCAGGTAGGCACACACACAACAAGTGCACGCAAACAGCGCACACAGCGCAAGGGCGGAAAAGCGGACAACCCCCACCAGCGCGTGTACACTACACATCCACCATTGCATCCACATATGACACACAGGCCAAATCCTAACATCGCGGAACACATGTGTACACACCACCTGGGACTAGGAACCAACCACCCCGTCACGGCCCCAAAGCGCCGATGACGCCGCCACACATGCGCACAACGCAGAGGCCAACCGCAGCGCCATGCATGCATCGCACACAGACACAGGGACACAACCAAGCAGCACACACATCAGCCCCACCCCGAACGCACATGACACGTGACAGGCCTGCCACAGACATGTCCCCAACGCCCAATTCACGGACAACACCCAACGCCACACAACCGACGCACACATGTCAGTGAAGACACGCAACAGCAGGACACACCCCAGTGTAACAAACATGGCGTAGCACACAGCGGCGGCAACACCAACTAGGAGAAGCAGGGCTCCCTTCGGGAAGAGGAACGCCAGTACCACACTGAAAAACCCATACCACCCTGCACATATGAACAAGACATATGAAACGGAACACCAAAGAGCCCGGGGACCGACAACAGGTGGCCCAAGAATAACATCCACACACAAGGCCCAACGCAGAGCGGAAAGGCAGCCTGCCGCCCACACAAGGGAGAGCAGACAGCACTGAATGACCTTCCATTCCAACTCCGAAACCACAGCCCTACGACAGAAGCCGGTGAATACAGCCATTGTCCAAGAATAGACCAACACAGGCATGCCGAGGAGACCGACCACAGGGCAGATAGCGCATATCACAGAAGCACACAACGGACGGGGAAGAAAGAAGAAAACACTCCCCCATGTCGGCCACATGCAAGTTAATTGGAAGGAGTCACACAGCACTGACCTTGAACTGTCTGAGAAGCATGTGGGAAGAGGGCCCGTGTCCTCCAAACAAGCCAACAGAACACAAGTCCTGTCTCCCTACGACTACACAGAGCTCACAGCAACCCCGGAGCGTGCACATTGCAGACTGCACACACAGCCGGAGCACGCCATCTCAACGAACCGCTGCGAAATGGCAACCGCAACACACCTACCCAACTACGCCGAACAGCTCAAGCTGTACAAAACCAACACGATACATACATTGGGATGCGATCTCCTGTCCCTGCTGAACGTAAGTTACCGACTGACTTACCGCATCACATTGTTCAGCTGCGTCATGCCCGTCTTCTACTGTCGGAGGTGTCCCTACCAGCATCCCGTCGAGATATGCCTCTCCAACCCGGCATGTCTGAAGGCGGACCTGCTACCACTACTCCTCCCTCTGGACGCACACGACAGGGCCTGCTCTGCCTATGGGGGCATGGCGTATGTGGCCAACATCGCACCCGCTCTGAAATGGGACCACTGTGCCTCCACACGACGGATCATCGAGAACAGCTACATCGAATGTCACCCAGCATGCCCCATCATGGTCCTCCAAGGGACAACTTACGAACAACACCTTGAGAGCCACCATCCGCTTCATTGGCTGGCAAACATGTACACCACCAATGACCTGGAAGCCCTGCTGGACGGCATCGCATACCTGACAACCTGTAAATACGTCGGACCACAACGCATGTTCCCCGAGTGACCTATGAAGTCCAACCCCGCACCCATGCTCAGCTTCCGCACGGACTGGCCAGTCACCACCACAACAGCCATACCAAACGTCCGGCAACTGTAACCACACCATCAACGACATCGCCATGACATCGGATATGACCGGGACATGCACACTGTTCCCCATCACATCCAGGAACACCGCATGCATCGTGGGAGGCAGTGGCATGGGCTCTGTGTATCGCACCCACATGGACGGAACTGCACGAACAACCAGGACACGACATGGATCCAGCGCACATGGACACACACACCGCTCAGTGGACATGAATAGGTCGCCTGGAGTCTGTGGGTGCTGCACCCCTCCCACCCCCGCCCCGGGAATCCCATACCAGGACCTTTGCATGGACGACAAGTGCATACAACAACAACACGACCCCAGTGACTGTGACATGTCCAGTAACCACCACAGTGCAACAACAAGTGGCACGCCGCTGCATGCACGCAAGCACATGCCCTGATGTCATCTCACATGCACGCGTGCATGAGGAACAACCGCAGCAAACCTGTCACATGGAACTGAGATGGACTGTGCCCATGATGCCGAGCGGTCTGGTAGGCTACATGTATACCGTCTGTGTCAAAGTCCGCAGCTCCGCAGCTATACGTAAATGTACATTAGCACAGCCTTGGCCAAGCAGATGTAACTCTGAAGCCCACATCCCACATGCAACAGCCAATCACATGTAACCCCACACCCTATCCAATTTGTAATCATGCTCAGTATATCCTCAACATGTATTCCGCTGCCAGTAGTGTCCACTATACTGCATCACAGAGGACAGAAGACTCAATATAATGTTTGAAACCAAAACTGTCTCCGCTGACTCATTTCACAAGTACGAATGAGAAAGGATGAGAGTATGTGAAGTACACGGCAGTCGTGACATGACCATGTAGTCCACTGGTATTGGATGTCAACGCAAATGAGTAGCACTACTGTGGAAGACACACATGTGTCGTGTGAAGTCGTATGGACGCAGTGCTCCGGTGGGTGGGTGCGACGGGTAGATGCACACATGCCAAGTTGGAGCACGCCGTGTTGGGAGGGGTCATGAACAGTACACCACCGCTTCCCTGGGCATTGTGAGAGGACACCTGTCGGGGGGAGTGAACACGTGTGTGCACAGCAGCCGGGCACACGTACAAAGCGGTACCAGGCGCACCTCAGCCCACCCTCTGTGGACAAGCTGGATCCTGTTGTGCGCCCGCCATGCCCCTTGACAAGGCACACACAGCCCCAGTCGACCAGGTGTAACCCCAACATAGTCAATCCGCACAGGCGATACAGGGCACGGGATGGCAGTGGAGCATGGTGTGTGAGAGGTCTCCTCGCGCTCCTCCTGGTCATATCACGCAGGCAATAGAACCTCAACGTCCAGCATGGCAAAAAGTCAAATGGAAGTGTAGGGGGACGCACCACAGCACGAGCAGCACTGACGTCACGGGAGGTGGCTCGCACCATCCCATCCATTGCCCATCATACCAACCACGCCACATGCCATTGCGACTAAGTGCAAGCGCGTGCGCCACCACCCCTGAGCCCTCCCCAGAGAGGCCAAAGAGTGAATGTGTGGGCCATCAGCCACAGACGGACGCGGCCTGGCCGCAAGGGCAGCCACAGCCACTGGGTGTCGCAGGTGGCGGATCCGGAAGGCGAAGACTGTGATGCATAGTCCATGCAGGCCGGGTCTCCATTTGGGGCACCACGCAGGTGGACGGCGTCCCGCCACACATCATACCCTGAGACAGCCCACTCGTGCAACTGGACCCACACATACACTCCTTGCCCTCTCTGGTGCGAGCTTGGGGCTGCCTGTGCAAGCGCTAGCCTCGCAGGTGAGCATGCATATTGGGGGGGCGAGGGGAGGACATGAGGGCTGGGGCGAAGATGACTGTATCACTGTCAGTTAGTACAAGGGATGACCCAGATGTGGAAAGGAAGAGACGTGTCCCGTGTGTACTGCAACTAGTCGCCAATCCAACTACCCCCCCATGTCCGGAATGTAAGCCCGCACCTAGGCCCGCCCATCCGCCACATCGAACATACCACCAGCACGACAACCTTCCCATTCGAAACACTGACTGGGGGTGGCGACCAGTGAACAATCATGTGTAGCCTACCCACGCGTACATGTGGGCCCTCCATGATCCATGTCACCTGCGGCAAAGACATGACATGCGCAATGAGGGAAGTGAGGAGAGCTGTCCGCCCCACGCGCAGAAGGTGCATCAGCTCCACAGACCCAGCAGCGAGTCCAGCAGGGGTCACATGTGCAGGGGCAGCTGTGCCTGGTGTGAAGGCACATGCATATAGACAGCACATCGACCAATGTGTAGTCTGCCCACATCCACAGTCCATCATCATGCGGACATAGGAATTGAACACAGGGCAACACATCTTAGTTGGTGCACCCACCGTGACCAACAATGCGCAATCATCGACGTACCCGCCCTGTGCATGGCCCCCCACCCAACGGAGGCACATCCAGTGCCACCATCCCACACACACAAGCCTTCCACGGAACATGCTGTGTCCAATGCTCAGTACAGAGTCAGCGCCCATCTGGTGGATCCTGAACAGGAGACACATGCACACACATGCCAGCTCCCACTATGTACGTCTGCCACCTGGCACGTGCAATGTAACCTCTCACCTGTGACGTGTGACTGCAAGCACACAGCCGTCTTGGCATGGGGCTGTCAATGTGGACACCAGTCAATGTTTCGGGAGCTGTGATCCGTACAGTGCTGTACATAGGGTGCAGTGCTGACACCTACTACTGTCTCATATCCCCTCGTGCCACAGGTCCCACTTGTATTGGCCGCTCAGCCCGTGCCCACATCGTCGTCGTCGTGTGCCATACTCATCCAGCCTCGGAAGCAGTTCCATGCTCAGCAGACACTCATGTTGCCGTGGCGTTGCCGCTTGACGAATATGCAGTCAGTCCCCATCAGCACGCCCCGCAAGTCATTGGGGCCTAGATCCCCATGTGCATGCACATGGCAGTGGTATGTCTCACTTGCCATTGCCATTGTTGGGAGACCTGTGTAAGTGTATTGTGGCCGTGCCGTCCCAGCTTGACAGCTGGGCTGTGGCTCATGTGCTTGCTCAGTCATGTCAGTGATGTGTATGCGAAATTGCTATGTGTCGTGTTGCTTTGACATGTGTCCTCTGCCATTAAACCCAGGCGGAGACCGAACATTGACCGCCCATACCAATTGCTGGCGGACATGGACGATACAGAGGTTATCAGGAAGTTTCGGCTGGACAGGCCAACCCTGCATCGACTGTGTGCCATGTTAGAGCCCCATCTCCGTCCCCGCAGGGTGTATCCGACTGCTGTCACCCCCACGGCTAAGGTGATGGCCGCCATGCATTTCTTCGCCACTGGGTCATTCCAGCACACAGTGGGCAGTGGAGGAGGGATGTCCCAGCCCATGTTCAGCAAGGTGCTGAGGGATGTACTGGCAGCCATGATGCTGTACCGAAACAGGTACATCAGATTCCCCAGGGCTCGTGAATTGGCGGCAGTGAAGGGTGCATTCTATGCCCTTGGCAGAATCCCACACGTCGTGGGAGCCATTGACTGCACACATGTTGGCCTTGTTCCACCACAGGCCACTGAGCACCTGTACCGCAACAGGAAGCACACGCACTCCCTGAATGTGCAAGTGGTGTGCCTTGCGGACATGGTGATCACCCACGTGTGTGCCAAGTTTCCAGGCTCGGCACATGACGCACACATAATGCGCAACAGCATCTTGCCACGACTGATGGCCAATATGCAACAGGATCGTGCCTGTATTGTCGGTGAGTATGTGGAGTGGTGTAGCGTGCTGGTTGTGCGATGCTGTCCCCTGTCCAGTTGGAATAGCAACGGTTCTCTGTGTCCCTCACACCCAGGTGACTCTGCGTATCCGAATGGGGCATGGCTGCTCAGTCCATTGAGGAATCCTCGCACCCCAGCAGACGATCGATACAATGAGTAACATGGGAGGACCAGACGTGTGGTCGAGCGTACCTTTGGCCTCCTCAAGTCCAGGTTCAGGTGCCTGGACCGCACCGGGGTGCACTGGCGTACTCCCCACAGAAGGTGTGCCAGATAGTGGTGGCGTGCTGCATGCTGCACAATCTGGCCATTCGGAAGCAGATCCCCCTCATTGTGGATGACGGAGATCAACCAGGGCCCCAGCCCGCAGACCAGGACAGCTCGAGTGAGGTGGACAGCGGAGAGGAGGAAGCTGGGAATGTGCGCCAGCAGCTCATCGCCCGCTACTTCACTTGACGGTGAGTGTCCATGTACGACGGATGATGTGTCTGTATCTGTGCAGGTGTGTGTGTGCTGTGTCAGGGTGGCCGTATGTTCACTGCGTGCAGTGTGTCAACGCTCCATGGCCAGGGTAGTATGCCACTGTTGGTGACTGTGGCATTGTGCCCTATTGCTCTGTGCGATGTGTGTACATTGCTTGTAGTTGTTGACATGTACTGTGTGATGGGTGTGTGACACACTCATTGAATGTGCTCCTGTTCTGTCTCCCACCCCTAGGTCCCTACAGGCCCTCCGGATTCCATTGCCATGCCACGCATCAGGTGCCTTTCCGCCCAAGGTGGCCGTTGTATTCCGTACAAATAAAACACAGGGCACAAACAGCAGTTAGTGAAAAAGGTGCATTTATTACAAACTGTGACATGTGATTGTGTGTAAGGTGATGACAAAAGTGGTGCGTGCAGTGACAATGAGCTGTCGGTCATGGCTGCGTGAAGCTCAGGGTGTACCCACTGGTTCTATGTCCATAGTCCAACACACACATGCCATCCAGATGGCTGTGTGGAGTGGGATCGTAGAGCAAGTCAATGCAGTGGCTGGTCAAGGAAGGCTGGCGGAAGGCTGGCTGGCTGCCTCACTTGCGACTGGAGCGTGCGAAGTCCTCCCGGGAGATCTGTTTCCTCTTCGGACGGCCCCTTCCACGTTTGGGAGGGGGGTGTGTGGTGGCGACCTGCTGGTGGTGGGTGAGGTGTGCTCACTGGCTGTGGACGCAGGGGAAGTGGACACTGCTGCCCGACCCTGCGCCCTAGCAGGTGGTGGCGGAGGTGGTGTTGCTGGCCTTGCCTGTGACCCCACCGCCACCACCAGCTGGCCCATGAGGTCCACGAGTTGGTCCATACGGGACACGAATTGGCCCATATGGGCGTCCATGGACCTCAGCACCCCCAGCACCTCACGCGTGTCTGTAGCTGACCTGGCCCATTGTCCTTGGGCCTCTTCATAGGCCCCAAGGACTCTGGCCATTTGAGGCAGGGCATGGCTCCCAGGGGAGGCTGGCGTTTCCCTGACCCTGCTCCTCCTACCAGTCCTGCTGCCACCGGCCTGCCCACTAGCCACATTGCACACCACGGTCCTCGCTGTGGCTCCCAGGGTGGATCCAGTCGGCCGGGCCACCACCTGCGCTGGGGCTGGTGCCAGCGAAGACGTGGTGGTGGTGGTGGCGGTGGTGGTCGGTGCGGCGATGGTGGCGGTTGCGGCAGTGGTAGTGGCCGCAATGACCGTGGGTGTGGCCGCAACGACAGTGGCAGCAGGGGGCTGGGACTGTTCAGCATCCCTGGATGATGGGTTGGTGGGTAGGAGGGGTCCTGGGGAGCGGCTGGGCCCTGCCACACCAGATGGGCCTGCTTGGTGGTCCGTGTCCGAAGAGGAGGACAGATCCTCCAGATCCGTGTGTCCTCGTTGGGGGCTTGTGGGCTGGCTGTGCTGGCTGCTGTCTCCATCCCCAGCATCCGGCAGTTCGTCACCTGTGGAGGGAATGAGATTTGTTATTGTGTTGCACCTGGCGAAGTATGTATTTGTCGTCTGACATTGGCAGTTCGTGCAATCTCGTACATGGGTTTCCCGGAGGCGAGTGTGTGGCTGTGGCATCTGTAGTTGTGTGTGCTAGGCAATGGGACTGTGTGCTGTGCACATGTGGCATGGGACGGATTGGCCATGCCGATGGGTGTGTTGCTGTGCCCCTACTCATTGTGACTCTGGTGTATGCGGGCTCCTGGCCCATCCTGGGTCTGGTTTGTACTTTGCTTTTGGGGTTCATATGGAACGCTTAGGAACGCATATGGCAACATGGGGGCCATGCCCCAGATTTGCATTTGGGAGGGATATGCTTTTGGGGTTCAAATGGAACGCTTAGGAACGCATATGGCAACATGGGGGCCATGCCCCAGATTCGCATTTGGGAGGGGATATGCTTTTGGGGTTCAAATGGAACGCTTAGGAACGCATATGGCAACATGGGGGCCATGCCCCAGATTCGCATTTGGGAGGGGATATGCTTTTGGGGTACATGCTGTGAGCCATGGGTGCCGAACGTGACATGTGTTGTGGCAGCATGACAGTGCATGGTTTGAGGTGTGTGCATGCTTGACATGGCCTGCATATTTGCTGTCTGTTGTGATTACTGGACATGGCATTGGACGCATCGTTATGAGTGAGTGATAGTTGTGTGCCAGCCAACGTATTGCAGTTGTCCCTTCTCCTTGGTGTGCGTGCTGCCCTGTGCCATGTGCATCACTGCAGTGCTCGGGGGGGGGGTGTGGCTCATGTTGTGTGTTGTTGCTCACAGTGTGTCGTGCGCTTAATTGACTTCTGGCACATGGTTGGTCATGGGCATGTGTCTTAGCGTGACTGCTGTATGTGTGGCAGCTGTGCGGATGACATGCCTTTCATGAGACTGGGGCTGACGGATGGGATGGATGGTATGTTGTATGTGCATGGTGTGTCTGTGAGTTTGATGGGTTCAGTGGTGTTCGTGTGCATTTATGTTGTTCCGCTCTGTTGCGTCTAGTGTTGTTTGTCTTACATAGGCGTAGTTGTGGGGTGTGTGGTTGACAGGCAGTAGGGGCTACATGGACAGGACTTCAATGGTGTTTCGGTTGTGTGTGATGAGTTGCACAGTGGCTGCCGTGTGGGACTATATTCAGTGTGGCTTGTGCATGCAGACGTGGCTCCTTGGGTGTTGCTATGTCTGTGATGGGTCATGTGGGGTGTGAGTCTGTTGTTCATGTCCGTGTGCACATTGTTCACTTGTTCGTGACGGTGGGCGGTGCTGCGTGTTCGTGTGCTACGTGACATGTCCCATGTGTTGGTCGTGTTATGGTCCTCATGCCTCCAGTAATCCAGCCCTGTCCAGTTTCCCACCTGCAAGTTGTTCGTGCGTGCACTGTACTGGATGCCACATGGCTCTAAGCGGGGGTGCTCCATGTTGCAGGTCTGTGGGGGTGGGGGGTGTTGTGGGTCGTGGGGGTGGCTGGACACCCACTGACACCGATTGCTGTGGACCGTGATGTCTGCCTTTCGGCTGTCGTTGTGCACTGCGGTGGCTGACACGTGGCTGTGGGGGATGCTCCTCCTTGCTGTGCTGTGGGACTGGGGCCTGGTGTGTGTTGTACTTGGGCTGTCCACCCTCCCACCCACTGCACTTTGTGTTCCTGCCACTTACCTGTTACTTGTCGGTTAGTGCAGCTGTGGCGGACACATGGGTGTGGTGGGTGCTCGTTGTGGCGCTTCTGGCATATTTGGGGACCTGTTGGTGGTTACGTGGCTGAGTGTACACATGTCCCCACGCATCTTACAGTTGTTCGGTTTGGGCTGTGTGTGGTGGTGTCTGTTGCATGTGTGTGTGATGTGTTGTGTATTGTGTGCTGGACATGGGGGTGTTTGTCCCTGGGAGCTGTGGCATGGTAGTTGCGCATGTGAGTACATAGCGGTGTGCTGGTATACATTAGTTTGTACTTACCAGCCTCCACTCCCCCTGCTAATCCGGCGAGGATCTCCGGATGGATTACGACTCGCACCTTCTCCTCCCACGCTTTGAAGGTCTTAAAGAGCGCGGGATTCCCTCCGCCAGTGACGGCAGCCAGCTCTCTGTTTTTGCCCTCCTTCTTCTTGACCAGGCTCTTTACGTCATTCCAACGTTTGTTTATTTCACCTCTGTTCCTGGGCAGGGTCCCGACTGCATTGACCTGGTCTACGATCCGGTTCCACATTCTGTTTCTGGTGGCTAGTGGTGTGTGCTGGACCATGTTCCCATAGATTTGTGGGTACACCTTGATGATCTCGTCGACCATGACCGTCAGCTCCATGGGCGTGAACTTGGGCATCCTTTGTGGTGCCATGGTGTTTGTGGTGCTGGTGCGGTGTGTGTTGTGTAATGTGCAGGGGGTTTGTGGTGCCGGGGTGTGGTGGTGGTGGTGGTGGTGGTGGTGGTGGTGGTGTTTGGTGGTGGTGGTGGTGGTGGTGGTGCTGGTGGTAGTGATGTGTGCGTTTCTGTGGTGTGCTGCTGTCCTTGCTGTGTCACTGTGTCCTCTCCTCTCCTCTCTGGTTTGCACTGTAGCAAGGGGTTGTGGTCTGTGGGAGTGCTGCTTTTGTACTCACCTATGTGGGTGTGTCCTCATGGTCTGTTGTTTTCAGGTGTGTTGTGTCTGGGGTTCTGGCCTTTGTATTTTTTGTTTGTCCGGGGGGTGTTTTCGGGATGTGTACTGTGCTTGTGTATTTGTGCGTGCCTTGCTGTGTGGACTTGTTGGCCATGTTGTGTGCTATTGGTTTTGTGTGCGGATGGTTTCTGTGCAGGTACGTTGGCGCCATGGCTTCTGCCGTGTCGATTCTCATCGGCGTTGTTTGCGCTGGCGGGCGGTATATTTGTGGTTTTTCCGCGCTCATGGTGCGGTGTGTCGGCCGTGTGGGCGGGCGGTTTTGTGTTGTCGTGCGTGTTTCCGTCCGTGGCGGGCGGTTTGACTCCGACTCGGACGATGGCGGGCGGTATTTTGTGTGATTTTTCCGCCGATGGCGGTTTTCGGTTTGTGTAATCGTAATGGCGTGGTCGGTGTTCAGGCGGTGTGTGCGGGTGGATTTTTGCCGCTTCCATGCCTGGCGGATTTATTTACGCCGGGTATCGTAATGGGCCCCATAGTTGTTTAAAATATCGATTTTTTAATTAGTGTTATGTATTTTAGTTTATATTTTAAATGTATGTGATGTATGTTTTTGTATGAGTATTGTTTATGTTTTTTGATATATGTGTTAAAATTTTAGTAGTTATCAATTTTATTTTAATTAAATGTTGCGTTTTTTAGTTCCGTAGCGGGTTGTGGGTTTATAGGAGAATAGGGTGGGAAGTAATTTAATTATAATTAAGGCTCCCGGTTTTCCGTTTAAAAGGATTTTTGCATATAAATACAGACGGAAAAATATTTTTCTTTCGTCTGTATTTATAAATAGAAACGGAAAAATGCCAATAAATATGTTTACCTTTGCTGCTGTGTGCCAGGAGAAGACGAGCCTGTCCCAGTGCAGGACGGGGAGAGGGCATATCAAATTTGAGCTGTGCCCATAACAAAGGTCGACATTAAGGGGCCATCAGGCCCCCTTTTGGTTACGTATCCTGGCTGGAAGCTATGGGGGGAGGGTGGGGGCCGGTGAGGAGGAACACCATCCCTAAAAGCAATTGAGGGAAAACAAATGCGCACAGCTTATCACTTCACAGGTACTTAAGAGAGGCCTGCATTTGACTTAGTTCAGTCACTGGAGCCAAGAGATATAAACGCACTGTAGGAATGTTAGATGTGTTGGTTTATCCCAGTATTTACACAAATGACAATTTAAATTCTGCTATTGAATTTATTTCTTTTATAGCGCTATAGCCCTACTCATCATAATGCAAGGTCTCAGAGCGCTTGACAATAAATCATATGTGTGTAAATCAATTTATATGATGTGTTGCATAAGACATTGAGGGTTACATTAGGAGGACTGCAATTTACTAACTGCAAGTAACAAAAGGATCTTTGTTAAAAGCAGTAACCCATTTACCATCTACATAGATCTATCTAAACCTATAACAACCAAGCGCGCATTGCTTATTGAAATAAATGTGGAAAAATACTAGCTGCATCTTCTGTTTTTGCTTGCGGCAAAATAAAATGTGGATAAATACAGATAAAATGATCAAAAAATAAATATGGATAAATACAGACGGAAATGTTAAAAAAATAAATACCATAAAACCGGGAGCCCTAATTATAATAAATTAATGAACATTTTTCATTTAATAATATTTATTTAATTGAGATTTTATAGTGTTAATTGTGGGAAGTAATTTATTTGTAATTCATTATTAATTGGTTGGTAATTAATATTAATTAATTAATTGGTAATTAATTATGGTAATTGTGTGATTATTTTTAGGTGCAGTTTGTGGGGTTTATGTGGTAAATGGTGGGAAATAATTTTTGATTAATTAATAATTATTTGTTAATTTATATAAATTAATTTATTGAAAGTTAATTATGGAAATTGTGTAATTATTTTAGGTGCGGGTTGTGGGGTTTATAGGGGTAAAGGGTAGGAAGTAATTTATGTTAAATTAATTAATAATTAGTTGATAATGTATATTAGTTAATTGATTGTAAATTAATTATGAAAACTATTTAATTTTAGGTGTGGGTTGTGGGGTTTATAGGGGTAAAGGGTGGGAAGTAATGTATTTGTAATTAATTATTAATTAGTTGTTAATTAATATTAATTAATTAATTGAATATTAAATATAGAAATTGTATAATTAATTTTAGGTGTGGGTTGTGGAGTTTATAGGCGTAAAGGGTGGGAAGTAATTTATGTTTAATCAATTAATAGTTAGTTGATCATTATTGTTAATCAATAAATTGATATTAAATTAGGGTGTTTATATTTTTTTGTGTGTGGGTTTTACTTTTATAGGGGTAAAGGGAGGGGAGTAAATTAATTTTACTTACTTTATAATTAGTTGTTAAATACTATTAGTTTTTTAATTGAAAATAAGTTTTAATTATAATGAATTTTTTACAGTTACATTTTTGTTGTGCGTTGTGGGGGTCATAGGGGTAAAGTGTGGGAAATTAATTAATTTTTATGAGTTTTAATTTGTTTTTTAATTAATAATATTTCTTTAATTGGTAATTAATTTTATTAGTTTTGGAAGTACATTTTTTTTTATTTAGTTGTGGTTTGTGAATTGTGTGGTGTTATAGAGTAAAAACTAAAAAAGTAAATTTATGTAATAATTAATGTTTTTGTTTCTAAATATTTTGTAATTAAAAATATGTATTTGATTGAAAATAATTTTTTATTTTATTTAATATCATATTTGTAGGTATTTTTCATATGTATTTAACATTATAATATGTTTTTTTTATTTTTTAATATTGAATATATTTGTATTTTAATTTTTAACATATTTATATATATTTTTATTTTCTTATTTTTTAAATATTTTTGTTTGTTTTTAATTTTGAACTGACTGTAGTGAGAATATTAATTGTTACCCCTCCGAAATCCAACACTTTCCCTACTGTTGCACTCACTGGAGTGGAGATAGTACTTTTACCTCTAAGCTATCCAACACTTTCCCTACTGTTGCACTCTTTGGAGTGGTAATACACATTTTTACCCCTCCGCTATCCAACACTTTCCCTACTCTTACAATACTTGGAGTGGTAATAGTAATTTTCACCCCTCCGCAATCCAACAATTTCCCTACTGTTGCACTGACTGGAATGGGAATATTAATTTTTACCCCTCCGCTATCCAACACTTTCCCTACTGTTGCACTCACTGGAGTGGGAATAGTAATTTTTACCCCTCCGCTATCTAACACTTTCCCTACTGTTACACTTACTGGAGTGGGAATAGTAATTTTTACCGCTCCGCTAGCCAACACTTTCCCTACCGTTGCACTCAGTGGAGTGGGAATAGTAATTTTTACCCCTTTGCTATCCAACACTTTCCCTACTGTTGCACTGACTGGAGTGGTAAATTTAAGTTTAAAGATTTTTAAATAGTTTAATGTTTTAATTTATAATAAAATATTTTTTATTAGATTTTATGTTATTGGTATATATACATGTATATGTATATCTTTTGGTACTTACACCTCACCTGCATAACCTGACTGGCTTATACGGGACCGGGGCACTTGCCCATTAGACATTCTTTGTGGCTGGGGTTTTCCTTATTATATTGCCCGGGGGTGCCGGCGGTCATGAGATGAATGTACCGCACGATATGCCCTGTTATGCACTTGTTGTTGGCACGTCTATAGGCACTTGCCCATTAGTCAACATTTTTCATCAGCACATGCCACAGGTTGTCACTGTCCACTTGGACTTGGACGTATGCACGTACCATCACATGCTCATGTGGTACGGTAGAACAGCTAGTCACCGTACCTGTCAACGAACATATCTTGTTCGCATCTTTAGACACTGATAAAGTTTTCTTTGTTTTGGGCATGCGCAGTGACTCTAACTGCCAGGACTGAATGAGAACGATCTGTGCATTATTTTCGATTTAGCATTATGCTTCACACTTTTAATTCCGTGTCCCTCTGGGGGGGGTCTCAAATGTATTTATACAGTGTATACATGTGTAGATCAATGTATTTTACGTTTACGCTACACTTTTGATACCACTCCAACATGTCCGCCATGTACCTTGCATTGGTCCTTTTTCTCTCTCCATACTGTCAGGCTATTTCAGTCTCTCTGTTTGGGTGCACGTTTCACGTGATCAAGATTCCTTGTGAATCGAAACGCGTTGTGGAATAAACGGTGGATACTTATTTTTGCGGAGTTGTGCATTACTGAGAGCGCGCTTTACTGCTAAGACTTTGGGAATACGTATTGTCCGGTGTGCTCCGCCGGCATGTGCGCCACTCTCCTTGGGTCCCAGACAGTCCGGAAGGAGCTCTCTTTGTGCGAATTTTGATTGAGGACTGCAGCTGGACCGGCCGTTACCTACTTGGAAGCAGACGACTACGTGTGTGAGGAACGAAATCGGAGGAAGAGACTGAGAGGTAAGCGGGAGTCAGCGCTTTCTGTCCCTAGTGTGAGGGGGTTGTGATGCCAATCGGAGGGTGGGCGTCATCTCCATTTCCCGGGGCAGCGGGGGCTTTTGATGGACCGCGGAACCTCCAACATCTCTTTATCTGTCCAGGCCTTGGGCACATACACTTTCCCCGATTTGAGCTAGGATTACTTTCTCACGTTCCCGCCTCACGTCAGTCCCTCATTCCCAGTTGACGCCCACAGATCGATTTTGGGCTCCAGACTGTATAAGGCAGAGAGAACCTGTTATTTTACAGGGGGATTGCACAAACTCCGTTTTTTGAAACATTAGTCCACTGAGCAAAGTGCGCAATGGAGGAAGAGGAAGAACGAAGGGAAGCTGCCCGGGCCATCTTCACGAGAAAACCAATGCCACCAGCCAAAAGTGGCAACACAACTAATCCCACACAACCCATTGAAGACAAACTACGCAAACTTGAAAAACTCAAAAGGGCAGAAGTATCCAAATGGTGGGAAGCCATATCATTACAGAACTATGTGGATCAAGCTATGGCACCAAGAGGTCTGAAAATCTTCACGACTCCCACATATGAGACACCAAATCCGAAAATGCTTGAGGAGTGATCTGAAAACTCCTCACAAAGCTCCAAAAGGATGTTGGAAATTCTGATTAAGTATGCGTGGTTGGATCGTGAAGGGATTTAGAACAAATCAAATAACTTATGGAGGATCTAACCAAGCAGGTAGAGAAAGAAACACTGAGTAAATCTCTCACAAGCATGAAAGATCGCCTCAAGAAATATGAGGAGGACATTAAAGCGCGCAAACAGAGGAAGCTCAATCGTGATTATGGGGATTACGAAAGCGGCAGAATCTTGACGTTTAGCAGGAAATTTGACCACCTTTACAGCCAGCAGGCCACAGTAGAGGACACTGCAATAAACAACATGGAACCAACAACCACAGAAGGATCAACGGCCAGCGGGAGTGAATCGGATGTGTCAGTGAACAATGCCCCAGTAGAAGAACGAAGCACACGAACACTGACTTTTTTAGACGAGTATCGGACCCGTCGCCAGGGTCGCCAGACTACAAGGGACACCCCGATCCCAAAAACAAGGGGACAGAGAGGTCGAAGACGAGGCAGGGGATGAGGAAACGTAGGAACAGACGGGCAAGAATCCGACAACGGTGGCAGAAGAGGCAGAGGACGTGGCGGCATGGGAAGGAAACAAACACGCGCCAGGAAAGCCTTCTAATGGATTTAACCACGGTCAATAGAACTATTATCAATCTTTCCAAAAGACCCATGAACGATGTTGAAAAACAAACTTTATGTTTAGGACTCTCTTTCTGTCCCTCCTATCCCTTTAACTACACGAATGCCAGAATTGACCTCTTCAAATACGTCCGCAAATTGAAACTCAAGAAATGGCATACAATTAAGAGGACAGGTACATGCAGGGACACCAATGCCAGCACCGCTACAGGGCAGACAGGTCTCAACATAGGCGACATTGACACTCTGATCACTATGATCGAACTAGACCAAGACGATGATGGATCTGATCCTACCATCAGCACCACACAAAGACTGGCTGAACACGACATCAGGACTGATGCCGCTGCTTCCTCTGGCTTTAAGCCCAAGTCTACATTCTTGCCCAGTTTACCCCACGATAGCATTGATACATTCCAGGATTGTGTCAGCAGAGCATTTAACAAATTCAGACATCAAACAAACAGGAGGGGACATAATGGTGACAACAACCTTACATCAGAACAAAGACAAATACTCAGATCTCTCTCTGAGGATGACAGCATTGTCATCCATCCAGTGGACAAGGGTGGCAATGTTGTCATCTTGGACAGAGATCTATACATAGCTGAGGCACACAGACAATTAGATGATATCAAGTTTTATGTGCCCATTAGCATGGATGATTACAATACCAGCATTACTGGTCGAGGAACATGGCGGCCGCTAGCTAACGGCCGCGGTCACGCTCCCTTGGGTTTCCTTATCGGGACTAATGCTGGAGCACTAATCTTTTTTTTTTTTTTTTTAAATCCCTCCCTTACCTGCCTCCACTTACTGAATGATATGCGGCTGTTATTCTCTTCTTCTCCTGGTCTCAACGGCAGTAGCGGTGGTTTGGCGGTCGCGGACTTTCACCGAGGCAGGGTGGAGACTGCAGAGCGACGTTGGAGGTGGGGTGAGGCCGCGCAGGAGAGGAGACGCCGAGACGCTGCTTTCCTGTTGCCTCGGTTTACTGGGGGAAGAGTCAGCACCTGTTTCAGAGTGCGGCTGGATCTTGCGGCGAGTGAATTTTGTGGGGCAGAGCAACGGGGAGAGTGGGGAGAGTTTTTTGCTTCAGCACTAGTGGCTTAAAACGCTTTTATTACTTACCTGAAGGTAAGGAGGCTTTACAATTTTGTCCTGGGAGGGAGTGTATTGCTGACAACTCCTCGTTTTGCCAAGTGAGAGCTTTTGTGATTTCTTGGTCTTCTGAAGAGAAGGGAGGGGTGCTCCTTAACCGCATGGAGACAAGTGATTTAACCAAAGCAGGCATATCTCCACCAAAAATAAGTAGATACACTCTGCGAGCTAGAGTCGCTCACTTGTGTTCAAATACGATCATTACCCAGCCCATTTTGCCTCCTCGGGTTTCCCCCCCCATTTCCGAAGTTAGAATATCGCAAAAACAACGCAGGCAGGGGGGAGCCATAGTTAACAGTGGACTTGTTGTCAAGGGGAAGGGGGTTAACAGGGGCAAAGGAGGCAGTAGGAACAAGAAAACATCTCCATTAAAAACGAAAATAACTCCATCTTTAAAAACCTACTATCAAGTTATGTCCCTGTCTACCTCTTCATCCCATACCCCTGTTATCACTAAATTACCTGGTGGCGAGGTTTCTGGGTCCACTACTCGGGGTGGTCCAGCGGGGGAGGCCCGGCCCGAGACCCCCGGGGTTGTGGTGTGGGCAGTCTGGGCAGTGTAGGTGAGTTAACGGTTAAAACCTTGAGAGCCTGTGAAGATGTCTCCCTTAGAGGCAGTTCAGGAAGGGAGGAAGCATTGGAACCGTTGGCTCAGCTTAAGGGATCTGAAGATCAGGTGCCTACTTCTGTAGGGGTGGCTATTGATCCTATATTCCTTCCTATGCCTTCTGGAATTGAGACTGATATACATCCAACAGTGAGCCTTTCAAATAGATATTCCATTCTGGGTATACAAGAGGGGCTGGAGGTGGGGACGAGCAGGCGCTGGAGCAGGAGCAGGATGTTCAGCAGAGGGTCAGCAAAAACATCAGCACCCTTACCATGGAGGAAGGCACTGTCCAGGTCTCTACTACACACTCATTAGTTGAAATACTAATGACCATGAAAGAAGAGATGACCAGTAGGTTTATAACATCAGAGACCAATCAAGCTGTGATGGCTAGTAGGTTTGCTGTGTCTGAAGCGAACCAGGCCGCTATTAAATCATCGTGCGAGGTGTTGGCCCAGAAGCTGGAGGAAGTTATGTTGAGGACCGACGCAATTGAGGCCGAGATTCCCAAGCTAAAAGACGCTATTCAAACGACTTCTGTAGATCTGGCGAAGGTATCAGCTCAAAATAAGGAATTAAAAGAGGACCTCGAGCGGTTGGAGAATCACTCTAGGAAAAACAATCTAAAGCTCCTAAACATTCCGGAAGATCTTGAGGGGACCGATATAAGGGGTTTGTAATTTCCCTATTAAAAGGTTCAGTGCTTAGAAATTCCCCCAGTATCGATCTAGCTCACGAGATTCAAAGAGTGCACCGGGACCCCTTTAAGAGAAATCCAGGGAGACAGAAGCCTCGAAAAATGTTGGTGAACTTTTTGTCCTATTCTGTTAAGGAGCTGATTTTAACGGCTGCGCTTAAGGAAGGGTTGATTCCATCTACACTTTCAGACTTAAGCCCCTTTTCCTTTTCTATTAGATCTGACATCTCCCACATAACCGCAACGAGACAATGGGAAATGGGAAGGAGGTTAGCTGAATTAAATAGCTTGGGGGCAAAGGCTCAATTGAGGTTCCCAGCCACACTACGTGTGATGTGGAACAACCACATGCATATGATTCGAACAACAGAAGAGGTGGATGCCCTAATTGTTAACATCAAAAGGATAGGGAAGGTAATACAGGAGGGAAATAGTGGTTAAGAGTGCTCTTAGCTTTTGGTCCCTAGTTTTTTTGTTTGAGTGGTTTTTTTTTTTTAAGTGTTACCCGAGGGAGCGGAGACCGAATAGGCTTAGCCTACTGGAAGGGAGGGTTCCTCAGGGTGAAGGGGGTCACAGGGGGAGGGTGGGGAGGCGGTGGGGTTCACAGGGTGGGGAGCAGTTGGGAAAAAAATAAAAGAATATTCCTCATCTCTTATGTATATTGAGAAATGCCGCATAGTGGGGGAGAGGGGTTCATTAGTTGATGGTAGGCAATCCTAATAAAGATAGAAAAGTCTGCTTTATCTCCTGGAATGTGAATGGGTTAAGGTGCCCACGTAGGCAAAGGTTGATTCTTAAATACTTAGAACTAAGTCCAGCCCAGGTCTTTCTTCTACAAGAGACACACTTGACACCTGCAGAATTTCGTTCAATTTTTTCTAAAATTCCTTGGATAGATTGTTTTTGCTCTTCACAGCAAACATTTAATAGCAGAGGTGTCGCAATAGTGGTGAAGAGAGGGATTCCTTGTGTAATTAAATCTGTCCAGACTGATCAAACGGGGCGATGGATAGTGGCCCAGATGGAGTTTGGGGGTTAGAGCTGGCTTGTTCTTCTTATTATGGTCCTAATGTGGATGACCCGTCATACATTTGTAAATTACAAGCTAAGTTGATTTCGGCGACGCCCCCCTTGCTGATAGGAGGTGACTTTAATGTTCTCCTTGACCCAGTTAAGGACAGGTCGAATTTGAGCCGTATAATAGGAGCTCCGAGAACCCGTCGGGCCATGAAAAACATGTTGTATAATATGGATCTGGTTGATGCCTGGAGGGCTAAGAAAGGAGATCTCCAGGGGTTCACATTTTTTAATAAAAAATATCACCACGCTTCGAGAATAGATTACATCCTAGTTAGTAGGGATGTATTGGATAACCTGTTTGGGATTTCTGTACTACCTACCCATCTCTCAGATCATGCTCCAGTTTTGTTCTCATACTCTAGGCTAGGTAGTATTCTACAAACTAGATGGACGCTGAACAGAGCAATGCTGTTAGATTCTGGAATTATTCAGTCTATTAAAGCATTTTCGGTAGAATTTTTATTTTGAATATTGGCTCTACGACCCTGGAGTACGTATGGGATGCGTACAAAGCCGGCCTGAGAGGCAGGTTGCATGGTTTAATTTGCTCTAAAAATCGAGCTCAAGCCCAGGAGATATATGCCATAGAGAAAAAGATCTTGGATTTAGAAGCCGAAAGAAATGGCCTTACTCAGGAGGCTACGGATAGATCGATACAAATTCAGAAGGATTTGGAGGGGGCTAGGCAGGAGTTCAGTAGCCTGCTGGACCAGAAGTGTAGGGCACAATGGCTTGTTAAAAATATGCAAAACTTTGAATACGGGGGAAAAGCTGGTGCTCTGCTAGCATGGAAAGCCAGAGTGGATAGATCAAGAAATAATATTAATGAATTGATAATTAACAACAACGGAGATAGGTCTAGTAAGGTAGAGGAAATGCAAACGTGTCTTCTTGCCCTTTTCTCAGACCTGTATAAGGAGAACTTGGTCCCCCTAAAGATAAAATACAATCTTGGCTA
The DNA here is from genome assembly GCA_963921515.1 of Calotriton arnoldi. Taxonomy (NCBI): domain Eukaryota; kingdom Metazoa; phylum Chordata; class Amphibia; order Caudata; family Salamandridae; genus Calotriton; species Calotriton arnoldi. The sequence continues at coordinate 377,936 of CAWUFW010002477.1, read as the reverse complement.
GCGGGCAAATCTTTGCCAATTTTAACAGATGCTAGCCGTGCCCTTCTGGAAGCTCCAATCACTCTAGAAGAGATCAGGAACCAAATTAAAAAGTCCAAAAAAATAAAGCCTCTGGGTTGGATGCTCTTCCGAATGAAATTTACAAACTTCTGTTGGATGAATTGGCCCCGGTGTTGGAAACTCTATTTAATTTAATATATAGATCAGTGGGCGAGATCCCTAGATCTTGGAAGGAAGCTACCATCGTCCTGATTTTAAAGCCGGGGAAGGACCCATTAAAAGCCGATTCATATCGTCCGATCTCCCTGCTGAATGCCGATTATAAGATCTTTATGGGCATTCTGGCGGGGAGATTGGCTAAACTGGTCCCTAGTCTGGTTAATATCGATCAGAAGGGTTTTATAGCGGGGAGGTTTATCCAGGAACAAACACAATTGTTGATCGGGAATATCGATTTGGCTGTGGTGAGATCAGATCCCTTGGCAGTGGTGGCCTTGGACGCGGCCAAGGCTTTTGACAGAGTGTGTTGGAGATACCTCTGGGAGGTACTAGAGGGAATGGGCTTCGGCCCTATTTTTGTCCAAACCCTAAAGAAATGTTACCAGGGGGCCTCAGCAAAGATTTTGCTGAATGGCATGTTGACCCAAAGTTTTGACATCCAGAGGGGGACCGGGCAAGGATGTCCTTTATCCCCCTTGTTATTCAACATCTATATAGAGCCGTTGGCGCAAGCCATTAGATTAGATGGCTTAATTCATCCTTTTAGATCGCAAACCTACCGTTGTAAGGTAGCGTTATATGCTGACGATATTATCATCTATACTAGCGACCTAGAGGCATCTATTCCACGGCTTGAAGACCTTTTGGAGGAATTTGGTTCAATTTCTGGTTATCTAGCTAATTCCTCCAAAACGGAGGTAATGTGTTGGAATATTAATCATTGGGGAGGCCCTATCAGTAATGAATTTAAGTACTTGGGTATCAAAATAGTAAAAGACCTAGATAAAATCCCTATGATCAACTTGGAAAAAATCATCAAGGAGATTGATTATCTGTTTGCCAGATGGAGGAACCTCCCCTTGACAATTTATGGCAGGGTCAACCTGGTGAAGATGGTCGTTCTTCCCAAAGTGACCTACCTGTTTAATGCAGTTCCTCTGGCTTTCCCTAGCAAGAGCATCAGCAAGATCCAGGGTAAAATAGGGAGTTTCATTTGGGGTGATAAAGGCGCCAGGATGTCCTGGAAAAAGCTGAGGAGGAGGTTAAACAAAGGAGGGCTGGCACTCCCGGACATTAGATGGTATTTAATTGCCTTTCAATTTAAGGGTATTAGGATGTTGCTCTCAAGTCCAGATGAGACGTCGTGGGGTAGACTTTTGGGTGAGATGGCCATGGTTGAGGGGGGATTGGAGGAGGAGGGTTTCTATATAAGTTTGGGGCTCCGAGATACTTTAAACGTGTGCGTCTTAAGGTTCTCAAGGCTGCCCTGGAAACATGGTATAAAGTCAGATGCAGATGGGGGCTGGGATATTTTTCTGATTTTGCCCCTATATGGGACTCTCCCGGGACTCCGCTCTGTCTTAAGGATAGCCTGGCAATGCCAATTAAGAGAGCGGGCGTGGTTATCTGGTCAGATTTAATGGACACAGAAGGAATCCTCCCATGGGAGGTATTAAAAGCAAAGATAGGTCTAGCCTTGTCTAAATTTAAATATTTACAACTTAGATCATGGTACGAGGCAGAAGGTAGAGAAATCAGGGAGATTGGGAATTGGAGGAGAAACTGCAAAATGTTCAACCAAAAAAGAAAGAGATATCTATGTGGTATACGAGGTCCCTAGATGCTGAAGACCTGGACCTCTTGCCTCAATCATCAGTCTGGAACCAATCTCCCCTTGAGTCAAATGTTGAAGTTCTTTTTGAGTCATCTTTAAAATTGCTTTACAGATATATTAAATCAGCTAGCCTAAAAAAGAATCATTTTTTGTTGTAAATCGATTATATTACACTCCGGCCAGGATAGCCAAGTTTGCCCCGTCACCTCCCCGAAATGTCCCAGGTGTAGACTACCTATTGCGGATGATATTCATATTTTTTTTGAGTGCCCGGAGTTAAGATCATTTTGGAAGGAGGTGGGAGATTCCCTGTCAGGTATCTTTGAAATTAACATAGTGGTTAATCTTCTGTTGGTGTTTTTGGGGGTAATGATGTATCAAATTCTGTTTTACCACAACTCCATAGGGGGCTGTTGTTATATTTGATTCTGCTAGCGCGGAGAGAGCTATGTATAAGGTGGAAAAACCCCACCCCCCAAATAGGGAGGATTGGCTTAAGGCCTCTTTTGCTATGGCACGATTGGAGCAAGAGGGGAACGGAGAAACATCGACTAATATTTGGCAGCCTCTATTGAAATGGGGCAGGGAGCTGAGGTTATTCTTTCCCCTTGAGAGTAAATGATATTGTGTCATCCCTATACTTAACCCCCTCCCCCTCCCCCCCGCTCTGGGTCCTATGATTACACCAAGCCTCTACTACCCGGGGCCGGTCGGGTTGACCTAGGCTAGTGCAGTTAGCCGTGGGGCGCCCAGTTGGAAGACGTCGGCTTTTCAAACCTGCAGATGCCTATTGGTGAGATGAGGACAAAAAAAAAAAAAATAAAAAATACCAGCATTACTACCATCTGGGATTTGCTTTGTTTGTGGAGAGACAAGGGTGTTCTCGAATGGGAGGAATTTTGTTATTTGAAGAAGGATCACCCTGTACTCCCTGTCCTTTACCTCCTACAGAAGGTACACAAGGACCCCTGCAACCCCCCAGGGTGACCGATTGTTTCATCACTGGGGAGTGTAGCAGATCATATTTCCAAATATGTGGCTCATTTTCTTAGGGACCATGTCAGTACACTTCAGAGCTACATCAGGGACAGCAAGGACTTTCTCAAAAAAATACAGAACATGCAGTGGGGGGATGACCATTGGTTCATCACCCTTGATGTACACAGTCTTTACACCATCATAGACCACCAGCAAGGACTTGAGGCATGCGCACATTATCTCAACACCAGACCCTTGAGATTCCGTGAACATAGCAGGATGATCTTGGAGATGATAGATTATTGTCTCAAAAACAATATCTTCATGTTCAATGGTACCCTGTACCAGCAAACAACTGGGACCGCCATGGGATCTTGCTTTGCTCCCAGCTTTGCCAATTTGTTCATGGGAAGCTGGGAGGAAGACATTTTCTCAGACCGATATTTCCAGAATGACCTCAATCATGTATCGATGTGGCTACGCTTCATCGATGACTTGTTCATCATCTGGGTAGGTCCCCAACAGGAGGCTCAATCGTTCATTGATAAACTCAATGTTAACGATCGGAACATCAAGCTGAGTGGCAGCATAAGTGACAAGAAAACTGAATACTTAGATGTCAGCTTAGAGATAAAACACAATCAAATCCATACAGCTCTCTACAGGAAATCGACAGCATGCAACAGTGTTCTCCATGCCCTCAGCAGCCATCCAGAGGCTCTCAAATGGAGCATCCTCTACGGCGAGCTGCTGAGGGCTAAGAGAAATTGTAACACTGATGAGGCATACCAACTAGAAAGGGACACCATGGTTGAATGCTTCAGGGAGAGGGGTTACCCGAACTGGGTGCTCAAGAAAGCAAAGGAGAGGGCTGACGCTATGGACAGATCACTGACCATTGCTGATATACCCGCTTCACACACTGACAATGATGGAGGAAACACTAGGATGATCATGACCTTCAGTTCAGACTCCAGGGACATCAAGCGCATCCTGACACAAAACTGGAACATACTCAAAACCGACAACGTCATCGGTGACACCTTACCCAATAGACCGAATGTAACATACAGGAGAGGTAAAAGTGTCAGGGACCTGTTAGTACATAGCGATATCACTATCTATCCTGACAGAAACCTACATGGTCTCAGGGTTTTTTTCCCCTGCGGTCACTGTAAGGCCTGCAAAAAACAGCAAATTCCGCAACCATGTCGAGTACAACGGGGTGAGTAAGGAAATATCACAATTCCTTACATGCAGCTCTACTTTTGTCGTGTACGCCATAGAATGCACATGCAAACTTTGGTACATTGGCAGCACCACACTTATGGCCCAAAAACGCATTCTAGAGCACTACAGAGCCATTACCAATCGTGACCAAAAATACCCTGTAGCACGTCATTTTCAGGATACAAATTTTTCCAACGCATCCAGTTTATGTTTCTTCATCCTTGAACAGGTGAACAGAGAGTCCCGGGGTGGTAACAGGGTTCTCACATTGAGACAGAGGGAGTCCAAACACATCATCAACTTCCAAACCAAGACCCCTGGGGGACTCAACCAGGACGAGGAACTAGCTATACACCTCAAATATGACTAGTTCCATGCACAGTACATGACTAAGAGCTAATCAACCACTTACATGTCTTTTGAGGAACGTTTCTCCTCTCTTCTTTCGCTCTTGTCTCTCTGCACTGCTGGATCCACACATATGACGGGCCTACGGGCACGTACAACATGTGTGCTCCCTCGCACCTTTTATACATTTTTATATACATGCAGTTTTTTTCTTCTTCCCCCTATAGCGTTAGAACAGTAACATCCAAGTTTTTACTTGTCATGTAACCTCAGTATTCCATTTTTACTTGTTGTGAATACCATGTGTCCACACTTTTTTAACCTTTTTTCTGTTCTTTGTCTTACACAGGAGGAAAGGAAGGGGTACACGCACCTGTAATCACCTGCACGGGCCGCCTACCCTTTTTCCCTATGGGCACATCATCATGCAAGAGAGACTGTATCCTGTATGTGTGCGTATGGATCGTTTGGGGACAGGGCTCTGTCTCCATGTTTACCATAGTAGGACAGTGTTCCTGGATGGACTTTTTCATTTTACCAGCCTCAGGGCACTTGCCCGTTATTCTGTTTTGGTTTTGACTTGTTTTGTCCTGTTTTGGTACTTACACCTCACCTGCACATAACCTGACTGGCTTATCCGGGACCGGGGCACTTGCCCATTAGACATTCTTTGTGGCTGGGGTTTGCCTTATTATATTGCCCGGGGGAGCCGGCGGTCATGAGATGAATGTACCGCACGATATGCACTGTTATGCACTTGTTGTTGGCACGTCTATAGGCACTTGCCCATTAGTCAACATTTTTCATCAGCACATGCCGCAGGTTGTCACTGTCCACTTGGACTTGGACGTATGCACGTACCATCACATGTTCATGTGGTACGGTAGAACAGCTAGTCACTGTACCTGTCAACGAACATATCTTGTTCGCATCTTTAGACACTGATAAAGTTTTCTTTGTTTTGGGCATGCGCAGTGACTCTAACTGCCAGGACTGAATGAGAACGATCTGTGCATTATTTTCGATTTAGCATTACGCTTCACACTTTTAATTCCGTGTCCCTCTGGGGGGGGGTCTAAAATGTATTTATACAGTGTATATATGTGTAGATCAATGTATTTTACGTTTACTCTACACTTTTGATACCACTCCAACATGTCCGCCATGTACCTTGCATTGGTCCTTTTTCTCTCTCCATACTGTCAGGCTATTTCAGTCTCTCTGTTTGGGTGCACGTTTCACGTGATCAAGATTCCTTGTGAATCGAAACGCGTTGTGGAATAAACGGTGGATACTTATTTTTGCGGAGTTGTGCATTACTGAGAGCGTGCTTTACTGCTAAGACTTTGGGAATACTTATTGTCCGGTGTGCTCCGCCGGCATGTGCGCCACTCTCCTTGGGTGCCAGACAGTCCGGAAGGAGCTCTCTTGGTGCGAATTTTGATTGAGGACTGCAGCTGGACCGGCCGTTACCTACTTGGAAGCAGACGACTACGTGTGTGAGGAACGAAATCGGAGGAAGAGACTGAGAGGTAAGCGGGAGTCAGCGCTTTCCGTCCCTAGTGCGAGGGGGTTGTGACGCCAATCGGAGGGTGGGTGTCATCTCCATTTCCCGGGGCAGCGGGGGCTTTTGATGGACCGCGGAACCTCCAACATCTCTTTATCTGTCCAGGCCTTGGGCACATACACTTTCCCCGATTTGAGCTAGGATTACCTTCTCACGTTCCCGCCTCACGTCAGTCACTCATTCCCAGTTGATGCCCACAGATCGATTTTGGGCTCCAGACTGTATAAGGCAGAGAGAACCTGTTATTTTACAGGGGGAATGCACAAACTCCGTTTTTTGAAACATTAGTCCACTGTGCAAAGTGCGCAATGGAGGAAGAGGAAGAACGAAGGGAAGCTGCCCGGGCCATCTTCACGAGAAAACCAATGCCACCAGCCAAAAGTGGCAACACAACTAATCCCACACAACCCATTGAAGACAAACTAAGCAACCTTGAAAAACTGAAAAGGGCAGAAGTATCCAAATGGTGGGAAGCCATATCATTACAGAACTATGTGGATCAAGCTATGGCACCAAGAGGTCTGAGAATCTTCACGACTCCCACATATGAGACACCAAATCCGAAAATGCTTGAGGAGTGGTCTGAAAACTCCTCACAAAGCTCCAAAAGGATGTTGGAAATTCTGATTAAGTATGCATGGTAGGATCGTGAAGGGATTTTAGAACAAATCAAAGAACTTATGGAGGATCTAACCAAGCAGGTAGAAAAAGAAACACTGAGTAAATCTCTCACGAGCATGAAAGATCGCCTCAAGAAATATGAGGAGGACATTAAAGTGCGCAAACAGAGGAAGCTCAATCGTGATTATGGGGATTACGAAAGCGGCAGAATCTTGACGTTTAGCAGGAAATTTGACCACCTTTACAGCCAGCAGGCCACAGTAGAGGACACTGCAATAAACAACATGGAACCAACAACCAGAGAAGGATCAACGGCCAGCGGGAGTGAATCGGATGTGTCAGTGAACAATGCCCCAGTAGAAGAACGAAGCACACGAACACTGACTTTTTTAGACGAGTATCGGACCCTGCGCCAGGGTCGCCAGACTACAAGGGACACCCCGATCCCAAAAACAAGGGGACAGAGAGGTCGAGGACGAGGCAGGGGACGAGGAAACGTAGGAACAGACGGGCAAGAATCCGACAACGGTGGCAGAAGAGGCAGAGGACGTGGCGGCATGGGAAGCAAACAAACACGCGCCAGGAAAGCCTTCTAATGGATTTAACCACGGTCAATAGAACTATTATCAATCTTTCCAAAAGACCCATGAACGATGTTGAAAAACAAACTTTATGTTTAGGACTCTCTTTCTGTCCCTCCTATCCCTTTAACTACACGAATGCCAGAATTGACCTCTTCAAATACGTCCGCAAATTGAAACTCAAGAAATGGCATACAATTAAGAGGACAGGTTCATGCAGGGACACCAATGCCAGCACCGCTACAGGGCAGACAGGTCTCAACATAGGCGACATTGACACTCTGATCACTATGATCGAACTAGACCAAGACGATGATGGATCTGATCCTACCATCAGCACCACACAAAGACTGGCTGAACACGACATCAGGACTGATGCCGCTGCTTCCTCTGGCTTTAAGCCCAAGTCTACATTCTTGCCCAGTTTACCCCACGATAGCATTGATACTTTCCAGGATTGTGTCAGCAGAGCATTTAACAAATCCAGACATCAAACATACAGGAGGGACATAATCAATCAATCAATCAATCAATCACAGAATTTGTAGAGCGCACTACTTACCCGCGAGGGTCTCAAGGCGCTGGGGAGAGGGAAGGGGGGGTGCTGCTACTGGTCGAACAGCCAGGTCTTGAGTAGCCTCCTGAAGGTCAGCAGGTCTTGGGTCTGTCGTAGGCTTAGTGGAAGGGTGTTCCAGGTCTTGGCGGGCGAGGTGTGAGAAGGATCTGCCGCCGATGGTTGTTCTTCGAATGCGAGGGACGGTGGCGAGGGAGAGGTCGGCGGAGCGGAGCTGGTGGTTGGGGACGTAGAAGAAGAGTCGTCTGTTGAGGTAGGCTGGGCCAGTTTTGTGGAGTGCCTTGTGTGCGTGGATGAGGAGTTTGAAGGTGATCCTCCTGTCGACGGGGAGCCAGTGCAGGTTTCTCAAGTGGGGGGTGATGTGGCTGTGGCGTGGTACGTCGAGGATCAGGCGTGCGGAGGCGTTTTGTATGCGTTGCAGTCGCTTGATGAGCTTGGCCGGGGCTCCCGCGTAGAGGGCGTTCCCATAGTCAAGTCTGCTACTGACGAGGGCCTGGGTGACTGTTCTTCTTGTGTCTGTCGGGATCCACCTGTAGATCATGCGAAGCATGCGGAGGGTGTTGAAGCAGGAGGAGGAGACTGCGTTGACTTGCTTGGCCATGGAGAGCGTTGAGTCGAGGATGACTCCCAGGTTGCGTGTGTGGTCGGTGGGTGTCGGGGCTGCTCCCAGCATCGTTGGCCACCAGGAGTCGTCCCAGGCTGAGGGGTTGGAGCCGAGGATGAGGACCTCCGTTTTGTCCGTGTTCAGCTTTAGTCGGCTGATCTTCATCCAATCGGCGACGGCCTTCATTCCTTCATGGAGATTGGCTTTGGCGGCGAGGGGTCCTTGGTGAGGGAGAGGATCAGTTGAGTGTCGTCGGCGTAGGAGATAATGTTGAGGTCGTGCTGTCTGGCGATGCGTGCGGCGGGGCCATGTAGATGTTGAACAGTGTTGGGCTGAGGGAAGATCCCTGGGGTACGCCGCAGATGATCTCGGAGGCTTCGGATCGGAAAGGTGGGAGGCGGACTCTCTGGGGTCTGCCGTCGAGGAAGGAGGTGGTCCATTCCAGGGCCTTGTCTCGGATCCCTGCGTCGTGGAGGCGTGCGCGTAGAGTGCGGTGGCAGACAGTGTCGAAGGCGGCGGAGATGTCCAGCAGGATGAGGGCTGCGGTCTCACCATTGTCCAGCAGGATCCTGATTTCGTCAGTGGCGGCGATGAGGGCAGTCTCAGTGCTGTGGTTGCTGCGGAACCCTGATTGGGATGGGTCCAGGATGCTGTTTTCTTCGAGGTATCGGGTTAGCTGTTTGTTGACGATCTTCTCGATGACCTTGGCTGGGAACGGAAGCAGGGAGATGGGCCGGAAGTTCTTGAGGTCTCTCGGGTCCGCCTTGGGTTTTTGAGTAGGGCGTTGATCTCTGCGTTTTCCAGCTCTCTGGGAAGGTCGCGGTCTCGAAGGAGAGATTGATGATGTTGCACAGGTGGGGTGCGATGGAGCTGCTGGCTTTGTTGAAGATGTGGTGCGGGAAAGGGTCTGACGGGGAGCCGGAGTGTATTGTGCTCATGGTCTTGATGGTGTCCTCGATGTTCACGCTGGCCCAGGCTGGCAGGGGGTCGTGGTCGATGGTGTGTGGCGGGTCTGGTGCATCGATCTTAGTTGGGGCTGTCTGGGTGTTGAAGCTGTCGTGGATGTCGGCGATCTTGCGGTGAAAGAAGGTGGCGAGGGAATCGCACAGGGGTTGCGACGGCGGGATGTCGTTGGTGTTGGAGCTGGGATTGGAGAGTTCCTTCACGATGTTGAAAAGCTCCTTGCTGTTGTGTGCGTTGTTGTCGAGGCGGTCTTTGAAGGAGATTCTCTTGGCAGACCTGATGAGGTGGTGGTGGTTACGGATGGCGTCTTTGTGGGCTGTGTGGCTGTCCGGTGTCTTATCACTGTGCCATTTCTTCTCTAGTTTCCGGCAGGTACGCTTGGAAGCTAGGAGTTCCGAGGTGAACCAGCTGGCTCTTTTGTTGGTGTCGCTGTAGGTGAGCTTTTTCAGCGGGGCGAGGGTGTTGGCACAGTCGTCCATCCATCGTCTGAGGTTGCAGGCAGCGTCGTTGGTGTTGGATGGGTCGGAGGGAGGGCTGAGAGCGAGGGTTGCCCGAAATTGGTCTTCGGTGACTTTGCTCCAGCAGCGGCGTGGGATCTGTTGGGTGCGGTGGTGTGTGGTGGGTTTCTGGAAGGTGAAATGGATGCAGCGGTGGTCGGTCCAGAGGAGTTCCGTGGTGTGGCTGAAGGAGACGTGGGAGCTTGAGGAGAAGATGGGGTCAAGCGTGTGGCCGGCGGAGTGTGTCGGTGTTGTGACGAGCTGGCTCAGAGCGAGGTTGGCGAGGCTGTCGATCAGGGTGGTGGAGTTGCTGTTGTTGTTGTTCTCCAGGTGAAAGTTCAGGTCTCCGAGGAGGATGTAGTCGGTAGAGGTCAGGGCGTGCGTGCTGATGAAGTCGGCGATGGAGTCGCTGAACTGGGGTCGGGGCCCAGGGGGTCTGTAGACAAGGGTGCCTCTAAGGGTGGTGTTGGGGTCCGTGTGGATCTGGAAGTGCATGTGTTCGGCGGTGCTGAGAGTGTCGTCGGTGCTGGTCGAGACCCTGATGGTGTTCTTGTGGACGATGGCGATTCCTCCTCCTACTGCGTTGATGCGGTCTCTGCGGGTGATCTTATAGCCGTCTGGGATGGCTATGGCGATGTCGGGGGCGGAGGAGTCGTTCATCCAGGTCTCAGTCAGGAAGGCGATGTCTGGTGATGATGTGTCGAGCAGGTCCCAGAGCTCGACGGCGTGTTTGCGTGCGGAGCGGGTGTTCAGTAGGATGCACCGGAGGTGTTTGAGGTCCTTCTTGGCGGGCGCCTCGGTGGCTCTGAGGCTGGTGTAGCTGCAGTTCCAGCAGGTGAAGGGACCATGGGTGCGTTTCGGGGCGGCCTTGAAGCAGTTGTGCGTCCGTCCGGGGTTGAGAGCGTGGAGTGTGGTGGCATCGTATCGGCGTCGGTCCTCGAGGCTGGAGCGGGGGGCGCGCGGCCCAGGGGTTCTGGCGCTGGGCGCGGTCCAGGCACGGACGGGCGCAGACGGGCTTGCCTTAGGCGCATCTTCGGTGCGCCAGCGGCGCGGCCGCGCAGTGGCCGCCATATATGGGGAGGTGGGAGGGAGGAGCAGCTGGGAGGCAGGGGCAGCGAATGGGCAGTCAGGGGGGCGGGGCCGCAGGGGATGCAGCGGCGGGATTGGAGAGAGGCAGCGAGGGGTACAGAAGGCAAGAAGGACACAGGGAAATGGGGGCAGCGAGGGAGACAGAAGGAAAAAATGGACGCAGTACAGTGGGGGCAGCGAGGGGAGCAGAGATAAAATGGGCACACAGCAATGGGGGCAGCGAGGGTACAGAAGGAAAAAATGGACACAGTACAGTGGGGGCAGCGAGGGAGCAGAGAAAAACGGGCACACAGCAATGGGAGCAGCGAGGGTACAGAAGGAAAAAATGGACGCAGTACAGTGGGGGCAGCGAGGGGAGCAGAGAAAAATGGGCACACAGCAATGGGGGCAGCGAGGGTACAGAAGGAAAAAATGGACGCAGTACAGTGGGGGCAGCGAGGGGAGCAGAGAAAAACGGCACACAGCAATGGGGGCAGCGAGGGTACAGAAGGAAAAAATGGACGCAGTACAGTGGGGGCAGCGAGGGGAGCAGAGAAAAAACGGGCACACAGCAATGGGGGCAGCGAGGGTACAGAAGGAAAAAAGGACACAATACAGTGGGGGCAGTGAGGGAAAAACAGACGAAAAACGGGCACCGAGGCCACAAGCAGAGGGCGAGCTTACCAGCAGCAGCAGCGGGCAGGACACCACAGGCGGAGCTGTGTGGCGGGGAGCGACCTACCTGGTAAGGTCAAGGGTCGCTCTCCTCACCGCGCAGCGGCCGCCATATATGGGGAGGTGGGAGGGAGGAGCAGCTGGGAGGCAGGGGCAGCGAATGGGCAGTCAGGGGGGCGGGCCGCAGGGGACGCAGCGGCGGGATTGGAGAGAGGCAGCGAGGGGTACAGAAGGTAAGAAGGACACAGGGAAATGGGGGCAGCGAGGGAGACAGAAGGAAAAAATGGACGCAGTACAGTGGGGGCAGCAAGGGGAGCAGAGATAAAACGGGCACACAGCAATGGGGGCAGCGAGGGTACAGAAGGAAAAAATGGACACAGTACAGTGGGGGCAGCGAGGGAGCAGAGAAAAACGGGCACACAGCAATGGGGGCAGCGAGGGTACAGAAGGAAAAAATGGACGCAGTACAGTGGGGGCAGCGAGGGGAGCAGAGAAAAAACGGGCACACAGCAATGGGGGCAGCGAGGGTACAGAAGGAAAAAATGGACGCACTACAGTGGGGGCAGCGAGGGGAGCAGAGAAAAAACGGCACACAGCAATGGGGGCAGCGAGGGTACAGAAGGAAAAAATGGACACAGTACAGTGGGGGCAGCGAGGGGAGCAGAGATAAAACGGGCACACAGCAATGGGGGCAGCAAGGGTACAGAAGGAAAAAATGGACGCAGTACAGTGGGGGCAGCGAGGGGAGCAGAGATAAACGGGCACACAGCAATGGGGGCAGCGAGGGTACAGAAGGAAAAAATGGACGCAGTACAGTGGGGGCAGCGAGGGGAACAGAGATAAAACGGCACACAGCAATGGGGGCAGCGAGGGTACAGAAGGAAAAAATGGACGCAGTACAGTGGGGGCAGCGAGGGAGCAGAGAAAAACGGGCACACAGCAATGGGGGCAGCGAGGGTACAGAAGGAAAAAGGACACAATACAGTGGGGGCAGTGAGGGAAAAACAGACGAAAACGGGCACCGAGGCCACAAGCAGAGGGCGAGCTTACCAGCAGCAGCAGCGGGCAGGACACCACAGGCGGAGCTGTGTGGCAGGGGAGCGACCTACCTGGTAAGGTCAAGGGTCGCTCTCCTCACCGCGCAGCGGCCGCCATATATGAGGAGGTGGGAGGAAGGAGCAGCTGGGAGGCAGGGGCAGCGAATGGGCAGTCAGGGGGGCGGGGCCGCAGGGGACGCAGCGGCGGGATTGGAGAGAGGCAGCGAGGGGTACAGAAGGCAAGAAGGACACAGGGAAATGGGGGCAGCGAGGAGACAGAAGGGAAAAAATGGACGCAGTACAGTGGGGGCAGCGAGGGAGCAGAGATAAAACGGGCACACAGCAATGGGGGCAGCGAGGGTACAGAAGGAAAAAATGGACACAGTACAGTGGGGGCAGCGAGGGGAGCAGAGAAAAAATGGGCACACAGCAATGGGGGCAGCGAGGGTACAGAAGGAAAAAATGGACGCAGTACAGTGGGGGCAGCGAGGGAGCAGAGAAAAACGGGCACACAGCAATGGGGGCAGCGAGGGTACAGAAGGAAAAAATAGACGCAGTACAGTGGGGGCAGCGAGGGAGCAGAGAAAAAAACGGCACACAGCAATGGGGGCAGCGAGGGTACAGAAGGAAAAAATGGACGCAGTACAGTGGGGGCAGCGAGGGGAGCAGAGATAAACGGGCACACAGCAATGGGGGCAGCGAGGGTACAGAAGGAAAAAATGGACGCAGTACAGTGGGGGCAGCGAGGGAGCAGAGATAAAACGGCACACAGCAATGGGGGCAGCGAGGGTACAGAAGGAAAAAATGGACGCAGTACAGTGGGGGCAGCGAGGGAGCAGAGAAAAAACGGGCACACAGCAATGGGGGCAGCGAGGGTACAGAAGGAAAAAGGACACAATACAGTGGGGGCAGTGAGGGAAAAACAGACGAAAAACGGGCACCGAGGCCACAAGCAGAGGGCGAGCTTACCAGCAGCAGCAGCGGGCAGGACACCACAGGCGGAGCTGTGTGGCAGGGGAGCGACCTACCTGGTGGCAACAACCTTACATCAGAACAAAGACAATACTCAGATCTCTCTCTGAGGATGGCAGCATTGTCATGCATCCAGTGGACAAGGGTGGCAATGTTGTCATCCTGGACAGAGATCTATACATAGCTGAGGCACACAGACAATTAGATGATATCAAGTTTTATGTGCCCATTAGCATGGATGATTACAATACCAGCATTACTACCATCTGGGATTTGCTTTCTTTGTGGAGACAAGGGTGTTCTCGAATGGGAGAAATTTTGTTATTTGAAGAAGGATCATCCTGTACGCCCTGTCCTTTACCTCCTACAGAAGGTACACAAGAACCCTGCAACCCCCCAGGGTGACCGATTGTTTCATCACGGGGAGTGTAGCAGAACATATTTCCAAATATGTGGCTCATTTTCTTAGGGACCATGTCAGTACACTTCGGAGCTACATCAGGGACAGCAAGGACTCTCTCACAAAAATACAGACCATGCAGTGGGGGGATGACCATTGGTTCATCACCCTTGATGTACACAGTCTTTACACCATCATAGACCACCAGCAAGGACTTGAGGCATGCGCACATTATCTCAACACCAGACCCTTGAGATTCCGTGAACATAGCAGGATGATCTTGGAGATGATAGATTATTGTCTCAAAAACAATATCTTCATGTTCAATGGTACCCTGTACCAGCAAACAACTGGGACCGCCATGGGATCTTGCTTTGCTCCCAGCTTTGCCAATTTGTTCATGGGAAGCTGGGAGGAAGACATTTTCTCAGACCCCAATTTCCAGAATGACCTCAATCATGTATCGATGTGGCTACGCTACATCGATGACTTGTTCATCATCTGGGTAGGTCCCCAACAGGAGGCTCAATCGTTCATTGATAAACTCAATGTTAACGATCGGAACATCAAGCTGAGTGGCAGCATAAGTGACAAGAAAACTGAATACTTAGATGTCAGCTTAGAGATAAAACACAATTAAATCCATACAGCTCTGTACAGGAAATCGACAGCAGGCAACAGTGTTTTCCATGCCCTCAGCAGCCATCCAGAGGCTCTCAAATGGAGCATCCCCTACGGCGAGCTGCTGAGGGCTAAGAGAAATTGTAACACTGATGAGGCATACCAACTAGAAAGGGACACCATGGTTGAACGCTTCAGGGAGAGGGGTTACCCGAACTGGGTGCTCAAGAAAGCAAAGGAGAGGGCTGACGCTATGGACAGATCACTGACCATTGCTGATATACCCGCTTCACACACTGACAATGATGGAGGAAACACTAGGATGATCATGACTTTCAGTTCAGACTCCAGGGACATCAAGCGCATCCTGACACAAAACTGGAACATACTCAAAACCGACAACGTCATCGGTGACACCTTACCCAATAGACAGAATGTAACATACAGGAGAGGTAAAAGTGTCAGGGACCTGTTAGTACATAGCGATATCACCATCTATCCTGACAGAAACCTACATGGTCTCAGGGGTTTTTTCCCCTGCGGTCACTGTAAGGCCTGCAAAAACAGCAAATTCCGCAACCATGTCGAGTACAATGGGGTGAGTAAGGAAATATCACAATTCCTTACATGCAGCTCTACTTTTGTCGTGTACGCCATAGAATGCACATGCAAACTTTGGTACATTGGCAGCACCACACTTATGGCTAAAAAATGCATTCTAGAGCACTACAGAGCCATTACCAATCGTGACCAAAAATACCCTGTAGCACGTCATTTTCAGGATAAACATTTTTCCAACGCATCCAGTTTATGTTTCTTCATCCTTGAACAGGTGAACAGAGAGTCCCGGGGTGGTAACAGGGTTCTCACATTGAGACAGAGGGAGTCCAAACACATCATCAACTTCCAAACCAAGACCCCTGGGGGACTCAACCAGGATGAGGAACTAGCTATACACCTCAAATATCACTAGTTCCATGCACAGTACATGACTAAGAGCTAATCAACCACTTACATTTCTTTTGAGGAACGTTTCTCTTCTCTTCTTTCGCTCTTGTCTCTCTGCACTGCTGGATCCTCACATATGACGGGCCTACGGGCACATACAACATGTGTGCTCCCTCGCACCTTTTAAACATTTTTATATACATGAAGTTTTTTTCCTCTTCCCCCTATAGCGTTAGAACAGTAACATCCAAGTTTTTACTTGTCATGTAACCACTGTATTCCATTTTTACTTGTTGTGGATACCATGTGTCCACACTTTTTTAACCTTTTTTCTGTTCTTTGTCTTACACAGGAGGAAAGGAAGGGGTACACTCACCTGTAATCACCTGCACGGGCCACCTACCCTTTTTCCCTATGGGCACATCATCACGCAAGAGAGACTGTATCCTGTATGTGTGCGTATGGATCATTTGGGGACAGGGCTCTGTCTCCATGTTGACCATAGTAGGACAGCGTTCCTGGATGGACTTTTTCATTTTACCAGCCTCAGGGCACTTGCCCGTTATTCTGTTTTGGTTTTGACTTGTTTTGTCCTGTTTTGGTACTTACACCTCACCTGCACATAACCTGACTGGCTTATCCGGGACCGGGGCACTTGCCCATTAGACATTCTTTGTGGCTGGGGTTTTCCTTATTATATTGCCCGGGGAGCCGGCGGTCATGAGATGAATGTACCGCACGATATGCACTGTTATGCACTTGTTGTTGGCACGTCTATAGGCACTTGCCCATTAGTCAACATTTTTCATCAGCACATGCCGCAGGTTGTCACTGTCCACTTGGACTTGGACGTATGCACGTACCATCACATGCTCATGTGGTACGATAGAACAGCTAGTCACCGTACCTGTCAACGAACATATCTTGTTCGCATCTTTAGACACTGATAAAGTTTTCTTTGTTTTGGGCATGCGCAGTGACTCTAACTGCCAGGACTGAATGAGAACGATCTGTGCATTATTTTCGATTTAGCATTACGCTTCACACTTTTAATTCCGTGTCCCTCTGGGGGGGTCTCAAATGTATTTATACAGTGTATATATGTGTAGATCAATGTATTTTACGTTTACTGTACACTTTTGATACCACTCCAACATGTCCGCCATGTACCTTGCATTGGTCCTTTTTCTCTCTCCATACTGTCAGGCTATTTCAGTCTCTCTGTTTGGGTGCACGTTTCACTTGATCAAGATTCCTTGTGAATCGAAACGCGTTGTGGAATAAACGGTGGATACCTATTTTTGCGGAGTTGTGCATTACTGAGAGCGCGCTTTACTGCTAAGACTTTGGGAATGTATATATATATATATATATATTTGTAAATTTTTATATATGATAAAATAAATTTAAAGTAATAGTTTATTAATTGTTTTACAGTAAATATATATATTAATTATTATGTATGTGTGTTTAACTTTTTTAAATTAAGTTTATTTGTTATGTTTGTTGAAATGTATATTAAATCTACTTTACTTTTTAATATTATTTTAATATTTAATATTTAACATATTTAATATTTATTATTTTACTTCTATATATTTAAAAATCAATATTTTGTACAACTATATTTTTCACATCAAAATGTTTTGGGGGATATTTTTGTACTTACCTGTTTAAGTATAGGGAGTCGATATTTTTGCTTTCTATATTTTTTCATCGATATTTTTAACAACAATATTTTGTACATCGATAGTCTGTCAGTGAACCGAAGGAAGATGCATTGCAGAGCTTTCATAGTAATGAAGCTTGATCTTGCTAATTTGTCCAATTGGGCATTCATTGATAGCTGGCAGTCCATGGTAATTCCAAGGTTTCTTAGGGGCACATTACGATACCCGGCGTAAAAAAATCCGCCAGGCATGGAAGCGGCAAAAATCCGCCCGCACACACCGCCTGAACACCGACCACGCCATTATGAGTACACAAACTGAAAACCGCCATCGGCGAAAAATCATACAAAATACCGCCCGCCATCGTCCGAGTCGGAGTCAAACCGCCCGCCACGGACGGAAACACGCACGACAACACAAAACCGCCCGCCCTCACGGCCGACACACCGCACGTGAAATTACGATCGCACCGCCATGAGCGCGGAAAAACCACAAATATACCGCCCGCCAGCGCAAACAACGCCGATGAGAATCGACACGGCAGAAGCCATGGCGCCCACGTACCTGCACAGAAACCATCCGCACACAAAACCAATAGCACACAACATGGCCAACAAGTCCACACAGCAAGGCACGCACAAATACACAAGCACAGTACACATCCCGAAAACACCCCCCGGACAAACACAAAATACAAAGGCCAGAACCCCAGACACAACACACCTGAAAACAACAGACCATGAGGACACACCCACATAGGTGAGTACAAAAGCAGCACTCCCACAGACCACAACCCCTTGCTACATTGCAAACCAGAGAGGAGAGGAGAGGACACAGTGACACAGCAAGGACAGCAGCACACCACAGAAACGCACACATCACTACCACCACCACCACCACCACCACCACCACCACCAAACACCACCACCACCACCACCACCACCACCACACCCCGGCACCACAAACCCCTGCACATTACACAACACACACCGCACCAGCACCACAAACACCATGGCACCACAAAGGATGCCCAAGTTCACGCCCATGGAGCTGACGGTCATGGTCGACGAGATCATCAAGGTGTACCCACAAATCTATGGGAACATGGTCCAGCACACACCACTAGCCACCAGAAACAGAATGTGGACCCGGATCGTAGACCAGGTCAATGCAGTCGGGACCCTGCCCAGGAACAGAACCGAGATAAACAAACGTTGGAATGACGTAAAGAGCCTGGTCAAGAAGAAGGAGGGCAAAAACAGAGAGCTGGCTGCCGTCACTGGCGGAGGGAATCCCGCGCTCTTTAAGACCTTCAAAGCGTGGGAGGAGAAGGTGCGAGTCGTAATCCATCCGGAGATCCTCGCCGGATTAGCAGGAGGAGTGGAGGCTGGTAAGTACAAACTAATGTATACCAGCACATCGCTATGTACACACATGCGCAACCACCATGCCACAGCTCCCAGGGACAAACACCCCCATGTCCAGCACACAATACACAACACATCACACGCACATGCAACAGACACTACCACACACAGGCCAAACCGAACAACTGTAAGATGCGTGGGGACATGTGTACACTAAGCCAGCCACGTAACCACCAACAGGTCCCCAAATATGCCAGAAGCGCCACAACGAGCACCCACCACACCCATGTGTCCGCCACAGCTGCACCAACTGACAAGTAACAGGTAAGTGGCAGGAACACAAAGTGCAGTGGGTCGGAGGGGGACAGCTGAAGTACAACACCCACCAGGCCCCCACTCCCACAGACCAGCAAGGTGTAGCACTCCCCACACCCATGTGTCAGGCACAGCTGCACCAACCGACAAGTAACAGGTAAGTGGCAGGAACACAAAGTGCAGTGGGTCGGAGGGGGACAGCTGAAGTACAACACCCACCAGGCCCCCACTCCCACAGACCAGCAAGGTGTAGCACTCCCCACACCCATGTGTCAGGCACAGCTGCACCAACCGACAAGTAACAGGTAAGTGGCAGGAACACAAAGTGCAGTGGGTGGGACGGTGGACAGCCCAAGTACAACACACACCAGGCCCCAGTCCCACAGCACAGCAAGGAGGAGCATCCCCCACACCCCACACCCACGTGTCAGCCACCGCAGTGCACAACGACAGCCGAAAGGCAGACATCACGGTCCACAGCAATCGGTGTCAGTGGGTGTACAGCCACCCCCACGACCCACTACACCCCCCACCCCCACAGACCTGCAACATGGAGCACCCCCGCTAAGAGCCATGTGGCATCCAGTACAGTGCACGCACGAACAACTTGCAGGTGGGAAACTGGACAGGGCTGGATTACTGGAGGCATGAGGACCATAACACCACCAACACATGGGACATGTCACGTAGCACACGAACACGCAGCACCGCCCACCGTCACGAACAAGTGAACAATGTGCACACGGACATGAACAGCAGACTCACACCCCACATGACCCATCACAGACATAGCAACACCCAAGGAGCCACGTCTGCATGCACAAGCCACACTGAATATAGTCCCACACGGCAGCCACTGTGCAACTCATCACACACAACCGAAACACCATTGAAGTCCTGGCCATGTAGCCCCTACTGCCTGTCAACCCCACACCCCACAACTACGCCTATGTAAGACAAACAACACTAGACGCAACAGAGCGGAACAACATAAATGCACACGAACACCACTGAACCCATCAAACACACAGACACACCATGCACATACAACATACCATCCATCCCATCCGTCAGCCCCAGTCTCATGAAAGGCATGTCATCCGCACAGCTGCCACACATACAGCAGTCACGCTAAGACACATGCCCATGACCAACCATGTGCCAGAAGTCAATTAAGCACACGACACACTGTGAGCAACAACACACAACATGGGCCACACCCCCGAGCACTGCAGTGATGCACATGGCACAGGGCAGCACGCACACCAAGGAGATGGGACAACTGCAATACGTTGGCTGGCACACAACTATCACTCACTCATAACGATGCGTCCAATGCCATGTCCAGTAACCACAACAGACAGCAAATATGCAGGGCATGTCAGGCATGCACACACCTCAGACCATGCACTGTCATGCTGCCACAACACATGTCACGTTCGGCACCCATGGCTCACAGCATGTACCCCAAAAGCATATACCCTCCCAAATGCGAATCTGGGGCATGGCCCCCATGTTGCCATATGCGTTCCTAAGCGTTCCATTTGAACCCCAAAAGCATATTCCCTCCCAAATGCGAATCTGGGGCATGGCCCCCATGTTGCCATATGCGTTCCTAAGCGTTCCATTTGAACCCCAAAAGCATATTCCCTCCCAAATGCGAATCTGGGGCATGGCCCCCATGTTGCCATATGCGTTCCTAAGCGTTCCATTTGAACTCCAAAAGCAAAGTACAAACCAGACCCAGGATGGGCCAGGAGCCCGCATACACCAGAGTCACAATGAGTAGGGGCAAAGCAACACACCCATCGGCATGGCCAATCCGTCCCATGCCACATGTGCACAGCACACAGTCCCATTGCCTAGCACACACACCTACAGATGCCACAGCCACACACTCGCCTCCGGGAAACCCATGTACGAGATTGCACGAACTGCCAATGTCAGACGACTAATACATACTTCGCCAGGTGCAACACAATAACAAATCTCATTCTCTCCACAGGTGACGAACTGCTGGACGCTGGGGATGGAGACAGCAGCCAGCACAGCCAGCCTACAAGCCCCCAACGAGGACACACGGATCTGGAGGATCTGTCCACCTCTTCGGACACGGACCACCAAGCTGGCCCATCTGGCGTGGCAGGGCCCAGCCGCTCCCCAGGACCCCTCCTACCCACCAACCCATCATCCAGGGATGCTGAACAGTCCCAGTCCCCTGCTGCCACTGTCGTTGCGGCCACACCCACGGTCATTGCGGCCACTACCACTGCCGCAACCGCCACCATCGCCGCACCGACCACCACCGCCTCCACCACCACCACGTCTTCGCTGGCACCAGCCCCAGCGCAGGTGGTGGCCCGGCCGACTGGATCCACCCTGGGAGCCACAGCGAGGACCGTGGTGAGCAATGTGGCTAGTGGGCAGGCCGGTGGCAGCAGGACTGGTAGGAGGAGCAGGGTCAGGGAAACGCCAGCCTCCCCTGGGAGCCATGCCCTGCCTCAAATGGCCAGAGTCCTTGGGGCCTATGAAGAGGCCCAAGGACAATGGGCCAGGTCTGCTACTGACACGCGGGAGGTGCTGGGGGTGCTGAGGTCCATGGACGCCCATATGGGCCAATTCGTGTCCCGTATGGACCAACTCGTGGACCTCATGGGCCAGCTGGTGGTGGCGGTGGGGTCACAGGCAAGGCCAGCAACACCACCTCCGCCACCACCTGCTAGGGCGCAGGCTCGGGCAGCAGTGTCCACTTCCCCTGCGTCCACAGCCAGTGAGCACACCTCACCCACCACCAGCAGGTCGCCACCACACACCCCCTCCCAAACGTGGAAGGGGCCGTCCGAAGAGAAACAGATCTCCCGGGAGGACTTCGCACGCTCCAGTCGCAAGTGAGGCAGCCAGCCAGCCTTCCGCCAGCCTTCCTTGACCAGCCACTGCATTGACTTGCTCTACGATCCCACTCCACACAGCCATCTGGATGGCATGTGTGTGTTGGACTATGGACATAGAACCAGTGGGTACACCCTGATCATCACGCAGCCATGACCGACAGCTCATTGTCACTGCACGCACCACTTTTGTCATCACCTTACACACAATCACATGTCACAGTTTGTAATAAATGCACCTTTTTCACTAACTGCTGTTTGTGCCCTGTGTTTTATTTGTACGGAATACAACGGCCACCTTGGGCGGAAAGGCACCTGATGCGTGGCATGGCAATGGAATCCGGAGGGCCTGTAGGGACCTAGGGGTGGGAGACAGAACAGGAGCACATTCAATGAGTGTGTCACACACCCATCACACAGTACATGTCAACAACTACAAGCAATGTACACACATCGCACAGAGCAATAGGGCACAATGCCACAGTCACCAACAGTGGCATACTACCCTGGCCATGGAGCGTTGACACACTGCACGCAGTGAACATACGGCCACCCTGACACAGCACACACACACCTGCATAGATACAGACACATCATCCGTCGTACATGGACACTCACCGTCAAGTGAAGTAGCGGGCGATGAGCTGCTGGCGCACATTCCCAGCTTCCTCCTCTCCGCTGTCCACCTCACTCGAGCTGTCCTGGTCTGCGGGCTGGGGCCCTGGTTGATCTCCGTCATCCACAATGAGGGGGATCTGCTTCTGAATGGCCAGATTGTGCAGCATGCAGCACGCCACCACTATCTGGCACACCTTCTGTGGGGAGTACGCCAGTGCACCCCGGTGCGGTCCAGGCACCTGAACCTGGACTTGAGGAGGCCAAAGGTACGCTCGACCACACGTCTGGTCCTCCCATGTGCCTCATTGTATCGATCGTCTGCTGGGGTGCGAGGATTCCTCAATGGACTGAGCAGCCATGCCCCATTCGGATACGCAGAGTCACCTGGGTGTGAGGGACACAGAGAACCGTTGCTATTCCAACTGGACAGGGGACAGCATCGCACAACCAGCACGCTACACCACTCCACATACTCACCGACAATACAGCCACGATCCTGTTGCAGATTGGCCATCAGTCGTGGCAAGATGCTGTTGCGCATTATGTGTGCGTCATGGGCCGAGCCTGGAAACTTTGCACACACGTGGGTGATCACCATGTCCGCAAGGCACACCACTTGCACATTCAGGGAGTGCGTGTGCTTCCTGTTGCGGTACAGGTGCTCAGTGGCCTGTGGTGGAACAAGGCCAACATGAGTGCAGTCAATGGCTCCCACGACGTGTGGGATTCTGCCAAGGGCATAGAATGCACCCTTCACTGCCGCCAATTCACGAGCCCTGGGGAATCTGATGTACCTGTTCCGGTACAGCATCATGGCTGCCAGTACATCCCTCAGCACCTTGCTGAACATGGGCTGGGACATCCCTCCTCCACTGCCCACTGTGTGCTGGAATGACCCAGTGGCGAAGAAATGCATGGCGGCCATCACCTTAGCCGTGGGGGTGACAGCAGTCGGATACACCCTGCGGGGACGGAGATGGGGCTCTAACATGGCACACAGTCGATGCAGAGTTGGCCTGTCCAGCCGAAACTTCCTGATTACCTCTGTATCGTCCATGTCCGCCAGCAATTGGTATGGGCGGTCAATGTTCGGTCTCCGCCTGGGTTAAATGGCAGAGGACACATGTCAAAGCAACACGGCACATAGCAATTTCGCATACACATCACTGACATGACTGAGCAAGCACATGGGCCACAGCCCAGCTGTCAAGCTGGGACGGCACGGCCACAATACACTTACACAGGTCTCCCAACAATGGCAATGGCAAGTGAGACATACCACTGCCATGTGCATGCACATGGGGATCTAGGCCCCAATGACTTGCGGGCGTGCTGATGGGGACTGACTGCATATTCGTCAAGCGGCAACGCCACGGCAACATGAGTGTCTGCTGAGCATGGTACTGCTTCCGAGGCTGGATGAGTATGGCACACGACGACGACGATGTGGGCACGGGCTGAGCGGCCAATACAAGTGGGACCTGTGGCACGAGGGGATATGAGACAGTAGTAGGTGTCAGCACTGCACCCTATGTACAGCACTGTACGGATCACAGCTCCCGAAACATTGACTGGTGTCCACATTGACAGCCCCATGCCAAGACGGCTGTGTGCTTGCAGTCACACGTCACAGGTGAGAGGTTACATTGCACGTGCCAGGTGGCAGTCGTACATAGTGGGAGCTGGCATGTGTGTGCATGTGTCTCCTGTTCAGGATCCACCAGATGGGCGCTGACTCTGTACTGAGCATTGGACACAGCATGTTCCGTGGAAGGCTTGTGTGTGTGGGATGGTGGCACTGGATGTGCCTCCGTTGGGTGGGGGGCCATGCACAGGGCGGGTACGTCGATGATTGCGCATTGTTGGTCACGGTGGGTGCACCAGCTAAGATGTGTTGCCCTGTGTTCAATTCCTATGTCCGCATGATGATGGACTGTGGATGTGGGCAGACTACACATTGGTCGATGTGCTGTCCATATGCATGTGCCTTCACACCAGGCACAGCTGCCCCTGCACATGTGACCCCTGCTGGACTCGCTGCTGGGTCTGTGGAGCTGATGCACCTTCTGCGCGTGGGGCGGACAGCTCTCCTCACTTCCCTCATTGCGCATGTCATGTCTTTGCCGCAGGTGACATGGATCATGGAGGGCCCACATGTACGCGTGGGTAGGCTACACATGATTGTTCACTGGTCGCCACCCCAGTCAGTGTTTCGAATGGGAAGGTTGTCGTGCTGGTGGTATGTTCGATGTGGCGGATGGGCGGGCCTAGGTGCGGGCTTACATTCCGGACATGGGGGGGTAGTTGGATTGGCGACTAGTTGCAGTACACACGGGACACGTCTCTTCCTTTCCACATCTGGGTCATCCCTTGTACTAACTGACAGTGATACAGTCATCTTCGCCCCAGCCCTCATGTCCTCCCCTCGCCCCCCAAAATGCATGCTCACCTGCGAGGCTAGCGCTTGCACAGGCAGCCCCAAGCTCGCACCAGAGAGGGCAAGGAGTGCATGTGTGGGTCCAGTTGCACGAGTGGGCTGTCTCAGGGTATGATGTGTTACGGGACGCCGTCCACCTGCGTGGTGCCCCAAATGGAGACCCGGCCTGCATGGACTATGCATCACAGTCTTCGCCTTCCGGATCCGCCACCTGCGACACCCAGTGGCTGTGGCTGCCCTTGCGGCCATGCCGCGTCCGTCTGTGGCTGATGGCCCACACATTCACTCTTTGGCCTCTCTGGGGAGGGCTCAGGGGTGGTGGCGCACGCGCTTGCACTTAGTCGCAATGGCATGTGGCGTGGTTGGTATGATGGGCAATGGATGGGATGGTGCGAGCCACCTCCCGTGACGTCAGTGCTGCTCGTGCTGTGGTGCGTCCCCCTACACTTCCATTTGACTTTTTGCCATGCTGGACGTTGAGGTTCTATTGCCTGCGTGATATGACCAGGAGGAGCGCGAGGAGACCTCTCACACACCATGCTCCACTGCCATCCCGTGCCCTGTATCGCCTGTGTGGATTGACTATGTTGGGGTTACACCTGGTCGACTGGGGCTGTGTGTGCCTTGTCAAGGGGCATGGCGGGCGCACAACAGGATCCAGCTTGTCCACAGAGGGTGGGCTGAGGTGCGCCTGGTACCGCTTTGTACGTGTGCCCGGCTGCTGTGCACACACGTGTTCACTCCCCCGACAGGTGTCCTCTCACAATGCCCAGGGAAGCGGTGGTGTACTGTTCATGACCCCTCCCAACACGGCGTGCTCCAACTTGGCATGTGCGCATCTACCCGTCGCACCCACCCACCTGAGCACTGCGTCCATACGACTTCACACGACACATGTGTTTCTTCCACAGTAGTGCTACTCATTTGCGTTGACATCCAATACCAGTGGACTACATGGTCATGTCACGACTGCCGTGTACTTCACATACTCTCATCCTCTCTCATTCGTACTTGTGAAATGAGTCAGCGGAGACAGTTCTGGTTTCAAACATTATATTGAGTCTTCTGTCCTCTGTGATGCAGTATAGTGGACACTACTGGCAGCGGGATACATGTTGAGGATATACTGAGCATGATTACAAATGGGATAGGGTGTGGGGTTACATCTGCTTGGCCAAGGCTGTGCTAATGTACATTTACGTATGGCTGCGGAGCTGCGGACTTTGACACAGACGGTATACATGTAGCCTACCAGACCGCTCGGCATCATGGGCACAGTCCATCTCAGTTCCATGTGACAGGTTTGCTGCGGTTGTTCCTCATGCACGCGTGCATGTGAGATGACATCAGGGCATGTGCTTGCGTGCATGCAGCGGCGTGCCACTTGTTGTTGCACTGTGGTGGTTACTGGACATGTCACAGTCACTGGGGTCGTGTTGTTGTTGTATGCACTTGTCGTCCATGCAAAGGTCCTGGTATGGGATTCCCGGGGTGGGGGTGGGAGGGGTGCAGCACCCACAGACTCCAGGCGACCTATTCATGTCCACTGAGCGGTGTGTGTGTCCATGGGCGCTGGATCCATGTCGTGTCCTGGTTGTTCGTGCAGTTCCGTCCATGTGGGTGCGATGCACAGAGCCCATGCCACTGCCTCCCACGATGCATGCGGTGTTCCTGGATGTGATGGGGAACAGTGTGCATGTCCCGGTCATATCCGATGTCATGGCGATGTCGTTGATGGTGTGGTTACAGTTGCCGGTCGTTTGGTATGGCTGTTGTGGTGGTGACTGGCCAGTCCGTGCGGAAGCTGAGCATGGGTGCGGGGTTGGACTTCATAGGTCACTCGGGGAACCTGCGTTGTGGTCCGACGTATTTACAGGTTGACAGGTATGCGATGCCGTCCAGCAGGGCTTCCATGTCATTGGTGGTGTACATGTTTGCCAGCCAATGAAGCGGATGGTGGCTGTCAAGGTGTTGTTCGTAGGTTGTCCCTTGGAGGACCATGATGGGGCATGCTGGGTGACATTCGATGTAGCTGTTCTCGATGATCCGTCGTGTGGAGGCACAGTGGTTCCATTTCAGTGCGCGTGCGATGTTGGCCACATACGCCATGCCCCCATAGGCAGAGCAGGCCCTGTCGTGTGCGTCCAGAGGGAGGAGTAGTGGTAGCAGGTCCGCCTTCAGACATGCCGGGTTGGAGAGGCATATCTCGACGGGATGCTGGTAGGGACACCTCCGACAGTAGAAGACGGGCATGACGCAGCTGAACAATGTGATGCGGTAAGTCAGTCGGTAACTTACGTTCAGCAGGGACAGGAGATCGCATCCCAATGTATGTATCGTGTTGGTTTGGTACAGCTTGAGCTCTTCGGCGTAGTTGGGTAGGTGTGTTGCGGTTGCCATTTCGCAGCGGTTCGTAGAGGTGGCGTGCTCCGGCTGTGTGTGCAGTCTGCAATGTGCACGCTCCGGGGTTGCTGTGAGCTCTGTGTAGTCGTGGGGAGACAGGACTTGTGTTCTGTTGGCTTGTTTGGAGGACACGGGCCCTCTTCCCACATGCTTCTCAGACAGTTCAAGGTCGGTGCTGTGTGACTCCTTCCAATTAACTTGCATGTGGCCGACATGGGGGAGTGTTTTCTTCTTTCTTCCCCGTCCGTTGTGTGCTTCTGTGATATGCGCTATCTGCCGTGTGGTCGGTCTCCTCGGCATGCCTGTGTTGGTCTATTCTTGGACAATGGCTGTATTCACCGGCTTCTGTCGTAGGGCTGTGGTTTCGGTGTTGGAATGGAAGGTCATTCAGTGCTGTCTGCTCTCCCTTGTGTGGGCGGCAGGCTGCCTTTCCGCTCTGCGTTGGGCCTTGTGTGTGGATGTAATTCTTGGGCCACCTGTTGTCGGTCCCCGGGCTCTTTGGTGTTCCGTTTCATGTGTCTTGTTCATATGTGCAGGGTGGTATGGGTTTTTCAGTGTGGTACTGGCGTTCCTCTTCCCGAAGGAGCCCTGCTTCTCCTAGTTGGTGTTGCCGCCGCTGTGTGCTTCGCCATGTTTGTTACACTGGGGTGTGTCCTGCTGTTGCGTGACTTAACTGACATGTGTGCGTGGGTTGTGTGGCGTTGGGTGTTGTCCGTGAATTGGGCGTTGGGGACATGTCTGTGGCCGGCCTGTCACGTGTCATGTGCGTTCGGGGTGGGGCTGGTGTGTGTGCTGCTTGGTTGTGTCCCTGTGTCTGTGTGCGACGCATGCATGGCGCTGCGGTTGGCCTCTGCGTTGTGCGCATGTGTGGCGGCGTCATCGGCGCTTTGTGGCCGTGACGGGGTGGTTGGTTCCTAGTCCCAGGTGGTGTGTACACATGTGTTCCGCAATGTTAGGATTTGGCCTGTGTGTCATATGTGGATGCAATGGTGGATGTGTAGTGTGCACGCGCTGGTGGGGGGTTGTCCGCTTTATCCGCCCTTGCACTGTGTGCGCTGTTTGCGTGCACTTGTTGTGTGTGTGCCTACCTGCGTCTCCGCGGTACGTTGCGTCCTTGGTGGTGCATCAGCAGAAGCATGGGAAGGGCCTGCAGTGCTGGATTCATGCCCGGGGTGCCGCTTCTTCGTTGTCCGTGCTCTGCGTCCGTGTTTCCGCCTCTCTTTCACGTGCGGTGTCTCTTTGCCGTGGGAGCCGTTTGTTTGCGGCATCGTAATTTATGCGCCGGGCGGGACGTGTTTCGTCGGACGGTGTGTGTCAGTTGTGCTGCGCCGCTACGTGTGCGGGCGCACTTTGATGGCGGACGGTGTTGCTGGCTTGCCGGCGGTGTTTGGCCTACTTTTCGCATCGTAATTGGACGGGCGTGTGGACTGCTGCGTGCCGGCGGTAACTGGTGGTTTTTGCATCCGCCAGCACGGCGGTTGTGCTTCCGCCCGCCATCGTAATGGGCCCCTTAGTTCCTTAGATACTTTAGGAGGTGGTCCCAGATCGTCAGGCCAAGCGGCGAGTGGGTCATAATTTTTACTATTGCCACATGTGAGTATTTCCGTTTTGGAAGCTTTCAATTTGAGATGGCTCCATGTCATCCACTGATCAATGACTCTGAGGCAACAGAAAATTTGTGAGTTTCCAATGTCTTTGTGGCTTTCCAGTTTAAGGAGTATTTGTATTTCATCTGCATAGTTATAGCATGTGAACTGAAATTCATTGATCATTGCCAGTAATGACTTCATGGATGACATGATAGAGCCTGGAGGGCAGTAGCGGTCCGTGGTAGGAGTGCCGGCCGGGCGGTGACGTGGGGTGGGGGAGGGGCAGGGTGGGGGTAGTAATCCACGGATTACGGCCGAATACAGGTAAGTAAACATTTAAATAAATAAAACGAATTTCGTTGTGAGCGCTGCATCGCCAAATGCGATGCAGTGCGCGCAACGAAATTCGTTTTATTTATTTAAATGTTTACTTACCTGTATTCGGCTGTAATCCGTGGTTTACTACCCCCCACCCCACGTCACCGCCCGGCCGGCACTCCTACCACGGACCGCTACTGCTGGAGGGATCCCTGCTTTTTTGGAGTACGGTTTGGATGGGAAAGGGGGAGAATGAATGACATTTGTCCTGTTTTGAAGGTAGGATATGATTCAGTCGAGTCAAGAAGTTCCAGTCTTCCTTCTTCAGACAGCAAGAAAGTCCATTTTCCTAATTTTCTCAGGGCCAGCTGTATTGTGAATTCAGGTTATGGGAATGCCACTTATATGCTCAGTACCTTTGCCTTAAACTGGCTCAGTTAGTTCTTCCCCTCCCTTCCACTGAGTTTGGCTCCAGTCTGTCTAGTAAAACAAAGGGCAGCCAGGCCTACGTGTGAGCTGCATTTGCCCGTGACAGGGTAGACATCTTCTGAAGCCAGGAAGTGGCTGGGCACACAGCCCTCAGGCCACCCTTTGAAGCTCAGAAATGGGCTTTGCACATCTTCCCAGGGCATCCTGCTCAGGAGAAAGATCACACTTACCCACACCCAAGGCCCCTTTGTTCACGTTGGGGGGAATGTGCATCACACCACAGGAGAGCCATTAATTGGCAGGTGATTCTGGATACTGGCAGTAAGGCACATTTGGATTTAGGCCGGAAAATGTCAACTTTCTAAAAGTGGCATTTTTATATTAATGATTTGAAATCCAACTTTACCATTAAATAGGATTCAAAATTGCAATTAAAATGAGTAGAATAATTATTTCTCTAGCTGTTCTTAAACTGAATTTAGCACTTCTTAAATGTAATAGGGTAAACCAGTGTTAGTCTATGGGAGGCCAGCCTTGCCTCAGACAAAACACAACTTTAGAGATTTTTCACTGCCATGTCTTGTAAAATATGTTGAATATACATGCCCTACTTTTTAAATACCATGCACCCTGTCCTGCGAACATTAAGGGCCTAACTTAGGGGTCACTTATACGTGTTAGGAAGAAAGTTTTAGGCCTGGCAAAAGATTTGTTTTGCAAGGCTGAATTGGCAGTTGAAAAACTGCACACAGGGGTTGCAGTGACAGGCCTAAGACATGTTTTACAGTGCTACTTTAGTGGGTGGTACAATGAGTGTTGAAGCCCACTTGCAGCATTTAATTTACTGGCCCTAGGTACATATAGTACCATATAAATGGGACTTAAATGTGTCAATTAGTTTTATGCCAATTTAACCATGTGTAAAAGGAATAGCACACGTACTTTACCACTGGTTAGCAGGGGTACACAGAGTCAGAATGACAGCAAAAAAAGGGTCCTGAAGAAAATAGGGTAGTGAAGTCAATCCAATCAGTAGAACCCTAGTTACGTTTTTAGTGACATCTAGCAGCCTAAATTATCAAAGTGCGTATTGCAACTATCTGGTTGTGCAAGACTGAGGCAATGTCAAAAGTTAAGTTTAACCACATGGGAGCATGGGGGTGTGGCTACTGCAGCAAGATGGTGGTCAAGTACTAGGATTGCTCTGGCAAGCGACCCATGATCTGTTGTCATCCGCTGTGATCCAGGTTGTGGCTGACTAGGCATGGAAGGCCCATGGTGTGGAGAACAAGCAGCACCAGCTCCGGCAAGCGGTCCACAATCTATTGTCGTCTGCAGTGATCCAGGTTGCGGCTGCCTAAGCAGGGAAGGCCCGTGGTGTGGCAAATGAGCTGCACCAGCCAAGCTGCCTCTGGGGCTGCGGAATTGCCGGGGAGCTGACATAACGCCTTGTGCCCTTCTGCACCCACGCATCCTGGGTGCGGGCCTCCGATGTTGAGGTGTGAGTCTGAGCAGCCCGGGTGGGCCGTCAAGTCAACTTAAGCTGCCTATACGGTTTTAGAGTCACCTCTTTTCTGCCTCTAATGACGGTGTGTGGGACCACTCCCCACAGGTGACACAGGACTTGGCCAGTGTATGTAGTAAGTTGACCCCAGCTGATTTCAGACAGCTGTCTGCATCACGTGTCTGTGGCCCTGCTCCCTGTGCAGTGCCCCTCCTTGTACATCCCTGCTGGACATCTATTGTCTGGGGGGATCTCGGTCAGCGTGGTGTCCTGGCCACTCTTGCGATCCCTGAGTGACAGCATGGCAGATGGCACTCATCACGTGACCCAAGACCCGGCTAGTGAACAACCGGAACAGGTGGGCCCAACGAGGCCTGGGCATTTGGAATAGCTACCCGCAATGCATGACGGTTGCCCCCTTCTTTAGGTGACTCTGGTGCGCCAGGACGGACTCTCCCCCCATGCATCGGCTGGAACGCTTGCTATATTGGGGTAAATAGATTGGAAGCTGCGCCTGAGTGCCATGAAGGTATCGCATCATCAGTATACATACGCGATGCCTGAACCAGCTTGCAGGGGGTGCCTGATCATTGAGTGATCATTGTTGGAGGTAGTTGAGGGAGTGAAGTTAGGGGTCCATACACACCATACCACAGTTACATCGCCTTCCCCTCCAGACACCAGCATTTTCGGCCTACGCTTATTTCCTTATTCCCCCTACTCTGCTGACCATCTCTGTGGGGGCCTGTGCAGAGCCTAGACTGCTTGTGCTCCCTTGCCCTAGCTGGGCTTGAGAGGAGAGGCAGTCCTGATGTGGTAAAATGGCTGCAGCCAGCTGGAGACCCCTAACCTGGACTCACACTTGCGGCCATTCTATAAACACCACCACCCTCTTATGCAACATTGCCTATCACCTTTGTGAGCCCCTGGCAATGCAGGACGATTCTCCACCATACCAGTACCACTCTCCTCAGACAAGCACCTCCATAGGCGGGGAGGAGACCCATCCAAAGATGCTGACGGAGTAGACCCTTGATTGCCTGGAAACCTTGTTTGTGGTTTTGGAGCGAAAGCCAGTGGACAGGCGGGTTCGCAGGCAATGGCCACTAACTGTCATACAATAACCTCAATAACCTCCCCTTGGCAGCCTGTTCACTTGGATTCACTGTGTACTCTCGCACAAGATATGCCACTTCTAATCCTACAATGGGGAGGCAAGGGAAAGGGGGCTCCCAATCGGTGGGGTTACAGATTCCAGGACCAATGATCGAGTTGACCAGATGACACCAGAAGAAAATCTACTAGCAGTCCTAGTTGATGCTAAGCTAGACCAAATCCTCGCTGTCATTACTGAACCCAGACAAGACCTACAAAACAGGGTCAATGCAGTAGCAGTGGCAGTGGGCCTACTATGTGATGATCAAAAGAAACTTACCTCCCATGTCACATAAGCAGAGGACACGCTGGACGAGCTCCGGCCCACAGTTTCCGAACTTGAGGGGCAGCTCAGATCCCTAACAGCCATGATTCATGAGCTCAAGAGCAGAGCAGAGGACTCCAAGGGACGGTCCTGATGCAACAATCTGCGAATAATGGGCTTCCCTTGGGGTGCGGAGGGCCCAGGAGACTTGGCTGGCATGAGCGGTGGCACCTGTGGAACCATCCACTCATTACCTGGTGGAACATGCACATTGAGTGCGAGCGAAGAGGCGGCTGCCGGGGGCACCCCCCAGGCCAGTAGATGCCAAATTAATGAGCTACAGAGATAAGGAGGCTATCCTACAGACGGTTCATGCCTCGAGGCCGATTATGTATGAAAACACACACATATTTCTGTTTCCAGACTACACCCTGGCAATGCAATGCCGCAGAGCCTCCTATCTGGAGTGAAGAAGTGACTACGATCTGCAGGCTAAACCTTCTCCTTGCTATTTCCAGCCAAGTTTAAAGTCATGATGAATCAATCTTGCTACTTCTTTACAGAACTGGCAGACACCTGGGATTGGGTGAAGCAACGATGGTATGAGTCCTCGTTTACGTCAATGCCAACACCACTATACTAGAAAGATACAACTCGGCGGAACTGCAAGTGCCTGAATCGTGGAAATGAGGACACGAAAGTCAATAGCACCCCACCCCGGTGTAAGTCAGAGTGGAACAGATTCAGGCTCTCTCGGTCGCTACCATTATGTGGGTGGAGAGACGCTCCCCGTCACCCCAGACTCCTGATCGACACGATCTCTGAGGTGGGCTCCAGTGCCTCAATTGGCAGCACAACATCAGTTATCCTACCGGATGTAACTCTACAGACTGCAGGTACTCTAGGTTAATGTGACTGCAGGTAAGACACGCAGGGCCATGCTCAAGCGCCGATCGGCCAGCCTCTGCTACTGTGTGGGTGTAAGCGCCTGTCTGCCTCTACGCAGAGGTAATGCGAAATTGGCCACTCTTTCTTTCTTTCTCTCTCACACCTGCTGACTGTCTGTATAGGTTTGAACTGATGCCCAACCTGAGTGGGACCTTTTTGGATGTTTCTACTCCTGACTAAATGGGTCAAACACCCTACCCATGTGTTTTTCTTTCTGGTTCTGGGACTGTTTATTGTTTGTTTGGGCGGTTCGAGGTTGCTCGGCCACCCTGAGTTGGGGGTTCTGTTTTTCTTGTTTGTACGATTATGCAGTGAGACTTTAGCTAGCCCGATGTATTAGGCCAGGAAAGAGTACTTTGTTAAACAGATTGAGGGTGCAGAGCACTCTAGCAAAGAAATTTTTAGGATTGTTAGATCCTTCACCAACCCTTCTATGGCCGTAGGAAAAATTATGCCCCCCTTAGCTTGGTCTTCCCAAATACACCCTGGCTCCACTAAGGGCATCACTGAACGCTGCGGCCAGACTGGTCACAGGTACCAAACGAAATGAGCACATATCCCCAGTCCTAAAATCTCTCAATTGGTTGCCCTACGAAGCTCAAATTCAGTTAAAGATTGCCGTTCTGGCGGACAAAGCCCTGCATCTCAATACTCCCAGGTACCTAGGCAAAAGTTTGATTTATCCTGTGGTGGGAGAGCCTCAAGAAGTGCAGACAATTTCCTCCTGAAACCACTCATCCTTAGCAAAAAGAGAACTTGTCACCGAGCTTTCTCCGGAGCTGCCCCAAAGATATGGAACTCTCTTCCACCGGATGTACGCAGAATCTCTTCAACGACTGCTTTCAAATTGGAAGCCAAAAGATTCCTAATGAACAAATTCTTACCTTAATTGGGTCTAGGTTTCTCCGGCTCGAATTCATTGATCATACAACCATTGTACCATCATTTGTTGCTGCTCTCCTTTACTGCATTGTGTGCCCCCCCTCCTAGCCTGCTATATTCCTGTTTATTGTGTTACTCTCCTTGATTCGATTGTCTGGGTATTATGTGATTATTCCTGTTGTGTATTCTTACTTGATGTCGATATTGGATTTATGTCCTTCCTTTTGTAAAGCACTCTGATATCCTTCGGGATCATGTTCGCGCTATAGAAAACTTTATAAATAAATAAATAAATTGGCTTTATGTTCTAACCTATCCAACTTCTTTGAGAAGAAGATTCAGATCGTATACTCCTCTTTCACATCTGAAGAGCCATTATTGGCTCCTCAGGCTCCAATAACGTGCAAGACTGAGGGCACCTTTATAGAGTTTGCCCATATAACCTTGCAAGAGTCTTTGGCTGAAATCTTGAGGTGCAAGTTGGGCTCTCCCGCTGACCCTTGTCCTCCTAAGATTTTCAGAACACTTGCTCACTGGATTAATCCAGTACTGAATTATATCTGGAATGTGTCTCTGTCCACAGGCATCTTTTCTGATGTCTGGAAGCAGGCTCTCCTATTACCGCTCTTGAAAAAATCTAATGCCGACCCCAAGGAGCTTGGGAACAACCGTCCTATTTCTTTGCTACCAGCTCTGGCAAAAATGTTGGAAAAATTAGCGCAACGCCAACTCTCCATGTATGTCGACTCTCATGACATCTTACACAACACTCAATCAGGCTTCCGAACAGGATACAGCACTAAAACCGCCTTGGTGGAGGTGGCAGAATCCATAATAATGTCAGTGGACGGGGGAGCATCGGCTATGTTGATCCTGTTGGATTTATCCGCGGCCTTCGACACGGTCGCTCACCCCATACTTCTTAACAGACTTGAACAGTTCAGTGTCCAGGGCCCTGCACTGGCTTGGATCCAGTCTTATCTTTACAACCGCCCTCAAAGTGTATTTTTCCCTCCACACCAATCATCACCTAAGCCTCTGAGGTGTGGGGTCCCAAAGGGTTCGGCATTAAGCCCTTTGCTTTTTAACATCTACCTGGTACCACTCTTCAATCTCATTGACACCTGGGAGTTAAAGGCTGTTTCATATGCAGACGACACCCAGCTGATATTCTCCTTTAGGGATCAGTCAAGGGACCCATTTGCAAGATTGATGAGTTGCCTGAAAGACATCACTAGCTGGATGAACAATAACAAGCTGAAACGAAATGCGGACAAGACGGTGATCATGTTTTTTGGTCAGCCTTCCCCCCCTTCCGCAGGACTTTGGTGGCCTGCTGAGCTGGGCACTCCGCCTTGTCCGGCAAAGACAGCTAGAAATCTGGGCGTCAAGTGGGACTCAGATCTATCTTTCGAAACCCACATAAGCCATGTCTCGTTGATCTGCTTTGGCAAATTAAAAACTTTAAAAAAATTCCTGCACCTCTTGCCAGAGGAGAGCAGGAGGACTGTGATTCATGCGGTGGTGACATCCCATCTGGACTATGCTAATAGTCTATACCTAGGACTTCCCAGTTATCTGATTCATAGACTTCAGATTATCCAGAATGCGGCTACGAGGATTATTCACAGAGTGCCTTTCCGCCAGCACATTTCCCCTTACATCAGGCGCCTCCACTGCCTCCCGGTTGCAAAACGCATTGAATTTAAGGCCTTGACCATAGCTTTTCGGGCAATGCACAACATAGGGCCGAGATACCTCAGAAAGAGACTTCTCCCATACCAATCGGCCCGCACTCTGAGATCCGACTTTAAGCTCCTACTGTGCGTCCCCCGGTTTGCTAAGGCCAGAAAGGGAGGAAGGACCTTCTCGGTCAGGATAGCTATGCTATGGAATGCTCTACCTCTGCAACTCCGCTTGCTAGGTTCTGAATCCGAGTTCCGAAAGCAACTGAAAACGTGACTCTTTGGCTAGGTTAGCAAATGCCCTTATCTACTCCTGACTGCCGTTAAGCGCCGGGACGCCTCTGTCTGAGGTAGCTGTTTGCGCTATATTAAGTAACTCTATTATCATTATTATTATGTATTACCTGCCCTTCACGCTAGTACCCCCGGGGGTGTCATTGTGGCCCTTCCTCTGGTTCCCTCTCCCCGTGTGGAGCACTATGACTAAATTCTGTATCTTAATGGGGAATGTCCGGGACATGGGGACACACACAAGCAACATGCAATACAGCAATATATTAGAAGGCGAGATGCTCAGATTGCATTTCTCCAGGAAACCTACCTATCTGGAAAGGAAGACACGCACCTACAAAAATAGTGGTGTGGTCAGTGCTATAGTATTACGTACTCCGGCTTTGCCCTGTGTACCCTTTTCTGGGCTAGACCAGCAGTGCTTTTTAGATGCATAGTCACGGAAATACACCCTGAGGGGCACTATGTCCTAGTGGAAGGATAACTTGACGGCAGGCTTTTCTTTCTGGGTAGCATCTAAGTGCCAAATACAGCACCGCAGGTGTTCCTTGCATGTCTCTACGTTATCCTCACAAGATGGGCACACATACTCTCTGTCATCGGAGGAGACTTTAACTGTGTCTTAAACATGCAGCTGTCGCTCACATCCTCCCATGCCGACCTCCCCTGTAGTGGCCGTCGCTGCTTGTCTTTTCCCTGGTCCCTATTGTATAGCTAGTGCACCCTTAACACAGATGCCAGAGAATACTCCTTTTATTCACCGACATACGACCTTCACGTGCACCTGCATCATATACTTTGTCACCCGGCCACTCAACTACAGGTCATCTATTCCGAATATTTAGGGAAGACTTTCTCAGATCATAACCCACTCCAGTTACATTTTGAATGGGGAGCGCCGTGCCCACCAGTCCCTACGTGGCGGCAATAGCCCGTCATTTTGGAAAGCCCAGTATTTAGGGATGCCACTCACATGGCCCAATATGATTACCTGACAGACAACTGGGGCACAGCTACCACCAGATTAGTGGAATGGGAGGCGATGAAGGTGATGCTCCGGGGCCAGTGCATTTCTGTGGGAGCAAGGGCTGACCTTCACCTGGACCTGGTCCATACAGAGACATCCCTGGGAGCCTCGGAAGAGGCAGCAAGTACAGTTCCCACTAAAAGACCGGCATTGGGGATAGCGAAGGAGCACCATGCCCGACTGATTGAACAACTGCAATGCCTAGACTTCAGGGCATAGCAGGCCAAAATGCCTGTGGAGGGTGATAAGTCCAACCAATTGCTGGGTTGGATACTGATAATTGCAATACTGGTCACCCCCTTCACCATGGGGATCACTTGCATCCCCATGAATGAAATCGCTGGGGCTGAGTGCCTTTGTTTTCAGGCCACGTTATCCCCCCATCAGTGCATAGCCGGAGTCCTTATATATAGACCACCGGGCCATGCAGGGGCTTTTTTGAAGTCTATCAGTGACGCTATCGCGCCAGTGGCCTCCAGATTTAAAACTTTTTTTGTCTTGGGTGATTTTAATATACACATGGACAATCAGGACACCCCAGAGACTGTCTCCCTAGTAGAATCTCTGGATGCGCTGAATCTTGCTCCATATGTCTTTACTCCCACGCATGTTAAAGGCCACACCCTGGACCAAGTATTTGCCAACTGTTATATCCAGACAGAGGCTCCTGTACCTCTAGTATGGTCTGACCATTATCTGGTGGGTTTTAAGTTTCCTAAGCTAATGAAACTCTCATTGATTCAGAGCAAACGGCCATCTTCTACTTATAGGCCTTTTCACAAGATCACCTCGGCTGCCCTCAAATATGAACTCGACCAACACCCTCTCAGGATAAGTGGCAATATAGAGCAGGATGCTGAGTCCCTCGTTAACTGGATATCGCATGGAACTCTGTCCCTTGCCCCTGCAACCCCGTGCTCTACTAGAATTACTAGATGCTCAGCCCCCTGGTTCAACGAGACCTTGCGACTGTGTAGAAAGGATTGTAAACGTCAGGAAAGAGTATGGAGGAAAGATTTTAACGAAGAAAATAAAAGGAATTATAAAGAGGCCCTAAGAGAATATCATAAAAAGATACAGGAAGCAAAGAAAAGCTTCTTTGCATCTAAAATCGAGTCCGCAGGAAATAAAAGCAAAGAAATTTTCAGTATCGTTAAAAGCTTCTCTTCACCTAGGGCTGCAACAAGGCTTTCCCCTCCCTCTGCTGTCTGGATTGGAAAGTTAGCCAACTTCTTCTATACGAAGATTATAACAATTCAATCCTCCTTTGATGGTTTAGCTGGGAAAGATGTGATGGCTTCCTCTATAACTGCCCCCCCGAACGAGGACGGGAGGGCCACCCTCTCCATCTTCCCTCCCATGTCCCTTGAGACGTCTTTATCAATAATGAAGGCCCTTAAATCCGGCTCTCCCATGGATCCGTGCCCTGCCAAATTCCTGGCTTCAATGGCAGAGGTTCTGAACACCACTGTGAATAACGTTTTGAACGTGTCTCTTCTCAGCGGTCAAGTCCCAGTAAGTTGGAAAAGTGCAAAAATTATCCCTTTATTGAAAAAATCTACGGCTGATCCCTTGGTCTTAACTAACTACAGACCAATCTCCTTACTGTCCTTCTTTGCAAAGACAATTGAGAAATATGTTGACATGGTGATCAGCGACTTTGCTGAAGCCAATAATCTTTTTCACCCAAGTCAGTCCGGTTTTAGGCAGAACCTTAGCACAGAGACGGCCTTGCTGGAGGTCTCTGATTCCATCAAGGAGACCCTGGATAAGGGCGGCAAAGCTGTCCTGGTACTTCTAGACCTCTCTGCGGCTTTCGACACCGTGCCCCATGACCTCCTTCTGCAGAGGCTGCGGGAGTGTGGACTGGAAGGCACGGTGTTGAAGTGGTTCTCTTCCTTTTGGAGGACAGAAATCAAGAGGTCTGGTCGCCCCCGTTTTCTGCCAGGGTGCCGCCCTTGAAGATCGGTGTGCCACAGGGATCTATCCTGAGCCCTGTACTTTTCAATTTGTACATGGCTCCCCTGGCTACCCTGGCAGAGGCAGGGGAGGCTATGATTATATCCTATGCCGACGACACGCAACTGCTGTTCACTTGCAAGAAGGGGGAGGAGTTTAACGGTGAAAAGATTAATAAATGTCTGAGAGATATCTTTGCTTGGTTCAGACATAACCATCTCAAATGTAACCCGGAAAAGTCGGAAATTATTTTCTTTGGCACACCCCCTCTGGACGCCTGGAAGCAATGGTGGCCCTCGGATATGTCTCCCCCCCAGTCAGCTGTTAAGATCGTAAAAAATCTGGGAGTGAAAATGGATGACACTTTATCTATGATACCTCAAGTACAGTCGGTGGCGGGTACGTGCTTCGGGTTTTTGAAAATGCTCCGTAGGTTTCTTTTTCTATTACCGACCTCTCACAGAAAGACGGTCATTCAGGCCCTTGTCACCTCCAGATTGGACTATGCCAACGTGCTTTATCTGGGCCTTCCAGAGTCTATCCTTAATAGACTGCAAGTCGTGCAGAACGCGGCAGCCAGAGCAGTCTTGAGACTTGGACCTAGAGACCGGATCTCCCACCATTTGAAGAATCTACACTGGCTGCCTGTCCGATGCAGAATACTCTTTAAAGCATTGGTCCTTGCTTTTAAAGCTCTGCACGGCATGGGGGCACAGTATATCCGCAGAAGAGTCTCTTACTACATACCCGGCCGTTCCCTTAGATCAGCACATCATCATCTACTTGTCATCCCTAAGTGTCTCAGAGCCCGCCGTGGTGGACGCTCGTTCCAAGTGCAAGTGGCTAGATTCTGGAACAAGCTACCTCTATCGCTGAGACAAGCCTCAAGTATAATGGCATTTAGGAAACAACTGAAAACCTGGCTGTTCCAGCATGCAGTTTAATGGCCTTCTGCCTCGGGAACGTTGTTCCTCCCTGGCCTCTGTATCTTTCTATCCTAGCGCCGGGTTACTCTATTGAGTAGCTGCGCGCTTTATAAATCCACTCTTAACATAACATAACATAACTCCGACCCACCTGGTCACCAGCCAGGCGGACATACAGGCAGTGTTCACAGCCCATTATCACAACCTCTATGATCGCCCCCCATGGACAGCCAGGCCCACATTGAAGAGTTTCTTGATAGGGTTACACTGCCTGTCATTGAAACAACTGATAGGGAAGAGCTCAACACACCTATCACAGTGCAAGAAATCTTAGGAGCCATTGGTGTCTGCCACGTGTAAGACCAGGGTTGAATAGTCTGCCAATCGAGTTCTACAAAGCATATGAAGGCCTTTTTGATTTCTAAGCTGCTAGAATTATAACAGGTCGCGCTAACAGAGGGTCTACTCCTGCCAATGCTCCTAGAGGCGCTACTCATATCCCTCCCCAAGCCAGGCAGAGACCTACTGGAGGTGACGTCATATCGCCCACTGTCTATACTCGGGACTGATTACAAAATTGTAAGATTATCACCATGCGACTACTGGAGCACCTTCCCTGCCTGGTACATCCAGACAAGAATGGCTTTATTCTGGGCAGATCCACCACTCTTAATGTACTTAGACTCCACAGAGTGATGGAGTTGGCTCCTACCCTTTGGCCTTACGCTGCATGCATAGTGCAAGACCTGGAGAAGGCGTTCAAATCTGTTGACTGGGGATTTATGTACTCGATGCTAACATCCAATGGCATATCTGGCAAGCTACAGAGACTAATAAGACTCTTCTACACAGAGCCCACTGCTCGGTTGAAGATTGGGCAGTGTATTTCTACCCTATTCCCGGTAAGCAGGGGGATGCACCAGGGGTGCCCTTTGTCCCTAATAATTTTAACCTTGGGGATGGAGCCACTTACACAGAGGCTTAGACAGCAAGGCAAGATGTGGGGCATACCACTGGAGGGGGAGACACACATTGTCTCCCTATACGTTGATAATGTACTACTATACATCCGTGATACCAGAGACGGCATATCTGAGATCACGAACATCCCAATGGAGAATCAGGCCACCTAGGGCCTGGGAGTGAACTGGTTGAAGTCCTGCCTGTTCTCGATTCACCCGGAATACCCGCCGCAGCAATTATTGGTGGACATTCACCTTTTCTGCTGGGAACTACACACCTTCGGGTTCCTAGGCATCAATATTTATCATACCACACAGGATCTTATAGATGGCAACCTTTCCAGGGCCATTGCTTCCCTACACCCCCAAATGGCATTCTGGAGCACACTCCCACTTACTGTACAGGATAGAGAATCTCTGTCTAAAATGGTGATACTCCCACGTCTGCTATATTTTTTTCCAAAACCTCCCAGTGGGCCTACCCTGGAGCACACTTTGTGTCCTGCTCACCATGCAGGGAGCATCCATTGGATAAAGGTAGGCACCGAGTAGCTTTGCACAAGCTGCAGCTACCTGTCGAAAAGGGCGGCCTTGAGGCCCTTAACTTTGAACATTATTTGGCAGTGCAACTGCAATGGCCTGCCCTCTGGCTGGTGGGACAGCTAACAGGAAAACTAGGGCTGCTCTCTACGGATGATGCTCAGCGGGTAGTGCGAGAAGCGTTTCTACCATGTGAAGGGATCCCCTGGAGGCCAAAAATCAGCTGCGAGTAGCGTACAATAGCTTTTGCAGAAGCCTGCACCTAATGCTGACTATGTCACAATGCTCCCCCGAGATCCACATGCTTTAGGCCATTCAGGGACCTGGTCGATATTGAAGGGTTGATGACATGGGAAGCAGCCAGAGTGGGTACCCTAGGCGCTCTGTTTCAAAACGGCATGCTCATCCCTTCTAAGCAACTACAGACTGACTGCGGATTGCCAGAAGGTAATTTCTTGGCCTATGGCTGATTGCTGGCCGAGATAGGCTGACTGTGGCAGAATATTGACAAGGAGCCATAGTAACACCCGTTGGTTCACATCTTACACACTGTAGGCTTGGGCCACTGACTTATAACCTGGCTCACACGAGCCCTGGCACACACTTCACAAGACCCCCTGGGACTGAGATATAGGCCCAGACTTGACACATAAGGAATGGGACAGGGTATTGTTATAGCTGTGCAAACGTTCCTGCATCGCCAACTTTCAGTATTATTATAGTTGCTTGTAAAGTGCAGCTGACACCCTACGGGTACCCTGGCGCTGTGATAAAATGTTAGCTGGGTGTGGAAACATCCAACTGGGTGTGCTGGGTGTGTGAGTACATCCAACATAGCATTCCTCACTGAGCCTATGTCACCCCGGTAAGTTACACAAAATCTTTGGGTATGCCTCGAATTACCCCTGATGCCAGGTCCCAGATTTGGATATGTCACATATATTATGGGATTGCCCAGTGGCAGCGGATTTGTGGCAGGAGGTGATGGACGCACAGAATGTCAGTACGGGGCATCAAGACATCTACACCATGGCGAACAGAATCTTGGGACTGGTACGGCGCAAG
The DNA here is from genome assembly GCA_963921515.1 of Calotriton arnoldi. NCBI lineage: Eukaryota > Metazoa > Chordata > Amphibia > Caudata > Salamandridae > Calotriton > Calotriton arnoldi. The sequence continues at coordinate 335,175 of CAWUFW010002477.1, read as the reverse complement.
AAGGCTGGGAGCGCCATAAATCATTTCATAGACCTAGTGTTGCTTATAGTCCCCAGGTCCCTAGCCATGCACTGGAAAGCCATCACATTACCCAGGCTGAGACACTGCACAGCGATGCTTAAATGGGGCAGGTCTGAATCGGTGGCGCTTAGGCGAGTAGAGGCCCAAGGCTTGTGCAGGGTCCCCATAGCTGCAGACTGGTACACTTTGCTGTATGAGCTGCAAGCATTTCAGGAGGATCACCCTGAATGACACAGGATATTGACCCAGTTGTCGAACGACTCCATGCTCCGAGTATATGGTACCTATTTATATATATATATATATATATATATATATATATATATATATATATATATATATATATATATATATATATGGTACCTATATATATATATAGAGTATATGGCAGTTGTTTCGGCCTCCTTCGTGGACTTAAGCCGCTGCTCGAGTTCTTTGATGCTCAAATGTGCCAGACCATTATCCAGTCTACCATCCTTACTAGACTGGATTATTTCAATTCTCTCTACCTGGGTGCTAATAAAGTGGGCATCAATCACCTTCGGAGTGTGCAGAACGCCGCGGCTCGGACCCTCTTCGACCTCCCGAAATCCTGCTCTACCTCCAAATTCATACATAAGTTGCACTGGCTTCCGGTCCAGAAGAGAATTCGCTTCCAGTTCTTGTGTATCTCTCATAGAATTTTTTATGCACAAGCCCCTCCTGTTCTAGCTAATCTCCTTACCCCCTATGCACCGGAACGCGCCCTCCGTTCCTAAGTAGCTTCAGGGAGTGGGAAGGAGTGAAGCGTACCATGGGCGGGGAAACAATTATGTCACTTCCTGTGCAGATGGATGATGGGAAATCAAGTGATGTCACTGCCTGTGCAAATGGATGATAGAAGATCCAGTGATGTCACTTCTTGTGTGGATAGGTGAAGGGAAATTAAGTCCTGTTACCTGGCTTCTTCTTATAAAGACGGTTTTGGCTGAAAACTGGTGATGTCACTTCCTGTGCAGAATGATGATGGGAAATTCAGTGATGTCATTTCCTGCGCAGATAGATGAAGGGAGACCCAGTGATATCGCTTCCAATGCTTACTGGTAATGAGAAATTAAGTCCTCTTGTTTGGCTTCTTCTTATAAAGACGGTTTTGACGAGAAACCAGTGAGGCCAATTCCTCTACAGATGGATGATGAGAAACCCAGTGATTTTGCTTCCTATGCATGATGGGGCATTGAATGATGTCACTTCCTGTACTGATGGGTGATGGGACAAGTTTAAGTGTAGAAGGGAACAGCTCCACCCCCAAATATCCTGGCAGGATACTCATACTGCCTACACCCAATTCCTTTTGTTCCACTGTCTGGCAGGAACAAAAAAACCTCAATAGCAGAGGTGTTCACAGTCATGTGACCCAGAACACTGTCAGCAGGCATCAGCTTACAACCTGGCAAAATGACTCTACCTGCTAACATCTAGTCCCCTTTTGTCTCACTGTCTAGGAGAAATGCACAAGGCCCAAAAGCAGGCCATTCACAGTCATGTGACCCAGCAGACTGGTAGAAGGCAAAAATTGTTATGACAGGAAAATGCCAACTTTCTAATAGTGGGACTTTCAGAATTGTGACTTAAAAACTGACTTTACCATTAAAATGGATTTTAAATTAGAATTCAATTGAGTCTAAACATGATATTCCTACCTGTTCCCAGGGAAAAGTAGGCACTTATTAAATGTAAGAAGGTAACCCAATGTTATCCAAGGGGAGAGAAAAGCCCTTACAGAAGTGGAAAGTGGAAATCAAATGTAGTCGTTTTTCACTATCAGTAGAAACTTTAAAACACGTCCTCATTTTTTAATACAATGCACCCTGCCCTATGTGCCTTAGGGGTCACTCATATGTATTACAAAAAATTGTTTAAGCCTGACAAAATATTTATTCTGACAGGTCGAAATTGCAGTTTTAACACTACACTACAGGCTGCAACAGCAGGCCCAAGACATATTTAGAGTTCTACTTAAATGAGTGGCACAATGAGTGCTGCAGAAACAGTAGGTAGTAGCATTTAATTTATAGGCCCTGGGTACAGGTAGCTCCATATACCTCAGATTTACAAGTACATTAAATATGCAAATCAGGTGTAAACCAATTTTATCATGTTTTAGAGCGAGAGCACATGCACTTTAGCACTGGTTAGCAGTGGTAAAGTGCACAGAGTCCTAATGCCAACAAAAAAAGAAATTCAGAAAACAGGATGGGTGAATTTAAAACGTTTGAGGGGAGAGTGCACCACAGATGTCAGGTTTAACAGGGGCTTATTTGTATTAAAGATGATTTTTCATATTATCATGGTAAGTCTGGTGTATTAGGGGGCATAGCTATTAATCAGACATACGTGTTGGCTACCAATGGTTCATATAGTATTATAGAGTGTCTAGTATAGAGGGCTTTCCAGAATAAATTAATAGGTGGCACCATTTTTTGTGATTGTGAGCATATATGAAAAAAAATGTTGCACACACTGTCTGCCTCAATTGAATGAATTAATGGGTGAATGACTGCATGCATTAATTAATTAATTAATTAATTAAACATTTGTATAGGGCTGCTGCTGCCCAACCAGGCATTGCCACAATTGTGGTTAGTTGCTCACCAAAGCACAATTAAGATTTGCAACCGACCATTATGCATCCCAAGCATACTTAGTGCATGGAGAATGAAATTAGCACTCAATTTATGTAAGTATTTATTTATTTATTGATGTAATTGTTTCGTAGTACACTGGCTTGTGACTGGAGGCCGTTTCATTGCAATCTTCTGTGGAAGGTGTGAGTCGCGTTTGCCAGGTCTTTTTTCCCAGTTGGTAGACACCCATAGCTGGTGGAGAAGAAGTCCCTAGTAGGTGGTTTACCTGAAGATTTTGTCTGTGGTTATTTTTAGGCTCTTGAGTGGTCCTGTCTCTATAGATGGGGTCTGAGTCCCCGGTGAGCATTTAGCAGGAAGGAAAGTCTTCTTCAAACTGATTTGTTTTCTGTTTCTTTTTGCCAGTGATCTGGTCAGAGCGAGTTCCAGGGTTGAGCACTCAGAACCTGGGCCCATTCAGCGTTTTTCCCAACTGAGACTAGTGACAGCACAACATCTTTGGATCTCAGTGTCACTGCTGCCCCAAGCACCACAGAAGACAGATTACATTTGGTAAAGGGGCACAACTGAGGATGTGGTCTGACGGCTAGATTGCCGGCTTTGGAGCTGGGTAATCAAGGTTCGAGCCTCGGGGTCGCGTCCACATCCTGTGATTCTGGGCAAATCACTTAATCTCCCCGTGACTACCAAAACAAAAAAAAACTGAATGTGTCCTTGTGTAACGTAACCAGTGCTCGTGTAAAGCGCTCCAATACTTTCGGGACGAGTTCGCGCTATATAAATCTGCATTAAAAAAAAAACTGCGTTCAATAGCAGCCAGCTCTGTAAATCAAAAAGACTACAGAGCATCGCAAAGCAATTTGTCTTTCGCAGACCAAATTGCATTTTTTATCATAACAAAATACAAAGGAGAAATATACAAATCCATTTATATTTGAGGAATACATTATGAATCCACTGCGGTGCGCTTTTTCGTCTTCAGTGACTACATGGCACTAGGACACGGGATGCGTGACGGCTTTGTGTGCTTTTTGGCTAGTTAATGCCAGAAAGATAAATGTCAACCACCTGAGACAGAGCCTTTCCCAATGCAAACAAAATATCACTGGGCCGTATTGTGTCCCCTGTATTAGTAGTCAACCTGTACTTGGAGCCCACAGGGTATCTGACCACCAACATGGGCATTGACATATATATATTGAAGTGCAAATGTCTCCCATACCTACAAAATGCATGTAGTGTTGTATGCACAAATGAATAAATAAAGGCATTTGGGATATTAAGCTACCGAAGTCTGTTTTGTGCTGTAATGAGTCAACGATTGTGCAACATTGTTTAAAGCTAGATCCTGATAGGATGGAATGCATCTTACTAACCAGTAACAACTGTACTATCTCTCAAGAGTACTGCTTCATGAGCTTTCATGGCGTGGTACGCCAGGATCACCCTGAATTGCATCATGTTTATGGCAACCTACGAATTATAAAGCAAGAACATGAATATATTGATGACACAGGAGTAAATATGTTGTTCTCTACCCTTGCTTTATTCGCATCAAGTGAAACTGAGCAAATTGCATTGCCCAGAATCTTTCGAAACAGAAAATCACCAGCATGTGTACAAATAGATGAAGCAATTAGAAAAGACATGGGTAAATAGGCACTCAGCTGGAGCTAGCAAGTCCTCTTCTTGGAGAAATTGGTCAACCAGGCAAGGTGTTGCAGGACGAAGACAAGCAGCCAAACTACTGCACAGAATACAGGAAGTACTGCCAGTCCTTTAGAATGCACATCCTCCTCAATCAGTGGCAGGCTTTGTGGGAGTCGGAGCTGCAAAAAAAGGAGAACGAGAACAAACATTGAAAGACCAGCTAAACTGTGATGTTGTTTTATTAGAAACAGAAGCGCAAAAATACTCGCAGGCCCATTTTTAATGAAATATGGACCACTGCTGGACACGCGTTGCGAGTAGGATAGCGCTGCCAGATGGGCTAGTGTGTGGGCAGTTTTTTTCTAGTCCTGTGGGCCCTGATTGGACACACAAAATGGCCCACTCACTGGCCCTTTCAAGTTGGTCCATCTGGCAGTGCCAGACTGTCCGACTGCCTGGAAGGAGAGTCCAACAATGAAGGGATTTCCTTTACTGTCTGTCAAAGGGGAACTCGTTCACCCAAACTCTGAACCACCTACATTTTGGGAGTGATTTGGAGTTCATGAATCTTCCAAACCCTTTGCACATTTGATTAAATTATTTCTACGCCCTTTCAGAAAGGGCAGGCACTCACATGACAATGTGGAATTTACAGAGGTAGAAGGAATACATACCCCCAAAGGCAGTGGTGCTGTCTAGAAAACATGCTTTCCTACTTCTTAAGGTGGGATGGTGTAACTACTGTATACAGGATCACATATAGCTGATGGTAGTCTTTTACAATGCCTATAATGAAAAGGACATAAAAAAAGTACTAAATCCATTACGGGATGTGTAGTGTACTGTAGAGGTTTACCATTTCTACAAGCAGGCTGACATAGTAAAATACTTCAATCTTCTATACGCAAACAAAGCAGACTCTTACCTACACCTACAGCACAGATTAAATAATGAAAAGATTGCAGTCTGGTGCATGAGATATCACAGATTCTAACGTCCAAGATGCTCTTGAAAGAAATTGAACACAGACGAATAGTAACTCTTGCTGATGAAGATTTAAAGAAAGAGGAACATTTATCCATCAGGAACACTGATCTACAATGAGGGTAGTGTCCCATATGTTGTAATATTTTGGGGGAAGAAGGCTTTGAAAGATGGTTACTTTTGAGAAGACAGCAGGCTAGAGGATGTGCATTAATAGTTTTCCAATCAGTTTGAACATGTGATACAACATTAGTTGAACTTTAAATGTTTAAATTCTGGAAAAATATATCCTGTGATGCTAGGGAAGTTTATACATTTAGAATGTAATAATGACGGGAATCCATACGGTGAGAGCGGTCCGACGACAGAACAAATGAGCATTGGGAACTTACCAATGCCCGTGGAAAATTGGACATCGTGATTGTGATCAACTAAGGAAGCAACTTACTCTCTCGGTGGGCAAACCCTAGGAACTAAGAGATACTACAAAAAAAGTCCCACATCTAGAGCAAGAAACAAAGTCATCTTTTATATACAAGAGACATATTTCATTTATTGACTAGGCCCTGAAGAAGACCTTCGGAGTCGAAACGCGTTAGCTACAGTTGCTTTTTTAAAGAAGAAAAATTCTTTCAATAAAGAACAAAAAAGAAACAAGAACCTGCTGAATGAATGTTCTTTTTCTTTCTGTTTTCACCTTGTTTGTACTTAAAAGAATATATTGTTTTTCTTATAAAGAGAAGTGCTGAATCGTTATTTGAAATTTATGAGTAGGATCTTTTTATCCTAAAAGGCTTAAGAGGTATTCAGCCTAGATTCTGTGCACCCGAGTAGCTTATGATATACATAAACAATACAGTCTAGGATAGGTGCGTCAGTAATTACTCGATACCTCTTTGCATTGTTGTTGTTATACATTTAGAATGTGTCTGGAATTGACAACTATGGGGCCGATTACGATGTCGGGCGGAAAGCCTCCTCCCGACAGTCGGAATCTCCTTGAGCTTGTTGGAACCCTTCTGACGGACTTGGTGGGTTTACGATCCTCCCGACCGATTACAATGTTCGGGTCGGAATGTAAACCGCATGGTCATTCCGAATCGGTTCCGACTGGCTCTCGGAGAATTTGTATCGGTCGGAACCGCATTGTACACCTCTATGGACAGCGTTTCCGACCTCGCGATTACGATGCCGATTTCCAACAGTCTTTCTGAGTTGGCCTGTCGGACACGGAAAGGCTGACGTAAAGTGAGTTTGAGGGCCCCTAGCAGGGCCCTCTTCATTCTGAGGCCTCTGGTTGGGGCTGAGTGGGTACCTAAGGGACCCCCTGTAAAACCCTGGGGTGCCTGCGACAGGGTGCAGGGTTTTACACACACACCCCATTTCACCATAGGAGCCTGTGTTGTCGGGCGGAACACAGGCACCCGTAGGAAACAATGGACTCCGACCGAACAGTGTTCAGTCGCATTGTAATCGGGCGAGCGGAACCGCCGACCGCGAGTCGGTCGGTCCCGATTCCCAGACAGTGTTGGGCAGAAAGCTTCTGCACGACATCGTAATCGGCCCCTATCTGTTGATTGTCCCATCCATGCACCAGCTACAGTGATCTAACAGAACTACCTATTAACTTTTGATGTTACCTGGAGCAAACACACTTTGCATGTAGATTGCCGCATTCTCCAAAAGGCCAAAGCTCACCATACTGAACCTAACTACAGTAACTGACACATCTGACCGTCTGGCAAAAAATATGATTGTAATATTCAACCAGAATTCAAGGAGGAAAAGCACATGGAAGTTCACTGAGAGTTTAATAGCACCTTAGAGCCACTCCTAAAATGCAAAAAAGAGGTTCTTGGTGCAAACTATTTCCAAGTCTGCAGGTCTGCCCAAAACTCCAGGATTTTGTTATAAAGGGGAAAACAGTGATGAAGAACTGCATAATAATGGCCTTGAAGAAAGAATTGAATAGACATAGTTCTGGATTCTAAATAAAATAAAGAAGATACATGGAAAGAGAATCAAACAGAAAGTCATAATCTATTCCACCATCATGTGCTTCCCCAACAGACAGCCTGGAGGAACAGAATTTTGGTGATAAAAGCGAAGTTCCCAAAATTCATTGGTGGATTCCTAGGAGATCTGAAATGTGCCTCTTTTGACTATTGAGTGAAACAACTACTATTAGATTGTCAATCTCCACCTTAACTGAACATTGACCCTTACATTTTTTTAAAGCACAAATGATAAAGGGGCTCGCAATCAACACGTTCTAATAGATGTGCAATATTGGATCCAGGAAGATCAATTTCTTCCATTGGGGATTTGAAGATACAGAGCACATAACCTGATCTGCATAATGATAGACATCAAATCTAGATTTGGTGATGTACAAAAGTGTATGAAGGAAACCAAACTGTCCAACTATGGAGGGAGAGGCATCAGTCTTAATTTTAGCAGGGGCCGACTGCCACACAATTAAAACAATCTAGATCCTATATGTAAGAAATGTGAGGTATCTCAAGAGTATCCTTTTTAGATTGGCGTAAGCAAAGAGACTTTGCCTATGGTGTATGAACAGCAGTGCCAAAAACAACATTACAGTTAGTAAATAAGATATACTTTTTAAAAAAATTGGATGAAAACAAAAAACACTTGCTTATTGAAAATGGCCTACAAAATAAACACATTTTATTCAGAGATTAGAGGATATTTTTTGCGTTAAAGGCAGTTATTTTTTTAGCAGTGGAATAGTGGGTTAATGTGGTTAGGAGGTTTTGCCCACAGGATCATGCGTGCTTCAGGGAAAAGAGAGTTCACTTTTGGCAACCTATAATAGAGTGGTTAAGATCAAAGAATTTGGTCTAATGATTATCCACTTGTCTGTCAAAGTGAACGCTCAGGTGTATGACCTCCTTTTTTTGGGAGGGGGGGCACCCTTGTCCTGCGGGCTGGGGATACTTGAACAGCGATGGCATTGCAGCACATAGTCTGGCCCATCTGTGGTTGGTATAGTTAGAGCTCAAATAGTATCGCTTGAACCGCTGATGAGGAACAAAAAAGGCAGTTTTTTAGTGAGGAATAAAACATTAAATTGGTTGGCTGTGACACCTCAATGAAAACAAAAATTGTCCCTCAATGGCAGCAATGTACTTCCTTTAAAACAATGCATACATCTATTTATCCCAGTATAACGGTGAATAATTTTATTAAAAAAACAATCCATATTTCTCAAATGCAAGGGTTCCCCACAATTCTTCTCTGGCGCTAGAAACATCTCCCAAACTTTCAAGGACTGTTTTTAGTACCACAAGTAATTGGCTGAATTCCCACAATAAATCATACTAGAATGCCCACACGCTCCCCAGTCTTCTTTCTCAGCAGCGTAATCCAGTGCCTCCTAATAATGCAGGGACAATCCCAGTAGATCACATTTTCACGATTTAAGATAGTGTTGAGGATCCTTGCCTAAGGTTCTCTGTCCTTTATTCTTTCCCCCTCCCAGAGCCCATCCCGCCCAGACACTTCATATCCCATCTAGGCACATCTGAACTATCTCCCACTTGGAGGAGAGCTTCAGTATGTCAATGATTTTATGAGTACCAATTAGGTTTTTGTCGTAGCTACAGTCTGTCTAGCTACCCTTAAACCAATATCAGATAAACAGATTATTAAAAGTGTTCCAGCTTACCAAAGTATGAGGAGGCTGTACGTCTGCTGCTAAAATGACAATTTCAGTCATCTTTCTAAACATTCAAGTGGGCAAACGTATGTTTTAAAACTGAGCATTGCACAGGTGAACTTTGCTGGTACAAGGCACAATGGCAGTTGACACAGTTAATGTCAGAATTAGTAGATCTTCAAGTGAAAGATTTTCTTCTCAATACTAACACTGGTGCATGGGCCACAGTGGAGTATGGCTTCCTTCACCATGGCCACCCTGCTTTCAGCATCCCACATAGAGCAATGGCAGAGCTTACCGGTACATTGTAAAATGCTGGAGTTGACATTTTTTTGGTTACTTCTTGACCTAAAAGTGGACAGCTACGATATATTGAGGGAGAGGTGGCACCCATGTGAAAATGCTGGAAGTGACATACAGGAGGAAGTGTTTGATATATGGAGAACCACAATACATGAGATGCATGAATGGCAACTATGGCATTGACATATTGACTCTCTCATGTTGATTTATGGTACTGGCATATTGTATGTAGTTCTTGCCATACGGGGTACCCATGACAAAAAGCAGGCAGTGTCATACTGAAAGTTATTCGTAACACATGACAGGACACCATAGCAAATTTATTTGAGAAAAAATGAGGGATCATCAACTCAAGAGAAGCATTAGGCTTCACTGGCACACCGGGAAAGTACCAAAATATTTTATGAGTGCTGTTTCAGAATCCATAGCTTATTAGCAAAACCACATGAATATTGTGCTATAAAAGGCACTATTTGAAGTCTTTTTCCTGCATTCTCTCTGGAGAAGCTACCGCTAAATTATCGTACAAGTCAAACTAGCTTGTTTTGCTCACTTGATGGAATTTAGGGCAAGTAATATGCCCCACCACTTTCAAAGATCACCTGCCCCCACAGCTAGGTACCAATAGATTGGTGTGTTGCCTGTGTTGCTATAGATACGCATGTTCTTCAAACTCCTGATGACGGCTGAATAGCCAGAAACCGGTCCCAGGATGCTTGTTTCCGGTCCAGGGAAGACATGGCTTGGCAGTTCGGGCTGGACTGTTCCCATGAGGCACAGGGTCAGACTGATTTGCATATGGCCATGTCTGAACTGGGGTGGTGGAGTGAGCTAAAGAATGATGATGGATTAAACCCAGATCAGTGACTGGGGGTGAGTGTTTGATTTGCTCAAGCGCTCCGTCCATCATCCCCTTTGGTATCGCTTCAAACTCCTGCCATCTAGTGTTGTGCTTAGATGTTTGCAAGTTGTTTTTCTTCGAAGGAGTCTTTCGAGTCACAGTGTATAGGGTGACTCCTCCCTTAGTTGAGAATGGCAGAAACATCTGTTTATACATCATCAGACTGGGGAGATCCCACAAAGCTGCCTCCCACGCCCACAGAGACTCTGCCTCACAAAAGGAAATTGACTTTTGAGGACGAGGTTGACTTTGGAGCCACCCTCAGCTCCTAAGCAAAAGAGACGCAAAGACAGGGTCACCACCCCCCTTCCATACGTACCTTCCCTTCCCCAATGACCCACCTTACATCAAGGGTCACGTCAGTCCTTATTCTCCCGTGGTCCATACTGTGCCAAGGTTCAGGACACAGGTGATGCTTCCCCCACCTGACAAGGAGAGCAAGAAGCTAGACGCGGCTCGGAAGAGGGTCGCAGTAGGAGAAGCCACCCATTGGAGGATTGCCAATATTGTCAGCCTGCTCTCCCGATACGATAGAGCATATTAGGAGGAAATGCATGCGCTCATCTAGCACCTCCCAAAAGAGTATAAGAAAAGGGTTGAGTTGGTGGCAAAGTGGAAGACGATATCCAATGCCATCATCCTCTGTGCCCTAGAAACGGTTGGCACCGGCTACAGAAGGGGTTGATATTAGTGCCCTGAATCAATGCCATATGTGGCTACACATTTCTGGTTTTAGACCCAAGGTCCAAGACCATCTGCTCAACCTGCCATTCGATGGAAAACACATATTCAGCCCCCAGGTTTACCAGATTCTGAAAAAGGTAAAGAAGGACACTACCAAAGCCATGGGCATCCTTCAGACCTCAACCCCTAAGGGCTCCTTTTGGAGGTGCCAGTATAGGGCAAGCTCCAAGGCCACCTCATCAGAATTTAGTCTGGCCTATTAGAGGCAGCGGCAGACCTACCACCAGCAGTCACCTCATGGGTACACCATGGGTGCCTAAAGAGGCAACAATAACAGGGGCAGGGGCAAGGGAGGTTCTGGTAAAGAGTCCTCTACCCCAAGTAGTGACTCACTTCGATCACATAGCACCTGTTGGGTGCAGACTTCAAGATTTCCTCCCTCACTGGCTGGAAATCACATCAGAAAACGGAGACCTAGCAGTGGTCCACCATGGCTACTGCCTAGAACTTCTTACCCACCCACCCCCAATATTCCACACCACAAGCAAATTCGCAGCAGAGAACTACTTGAGGAAGAGGTGCAGGTGCTCCTTTAAAAGGGGGGCATTAAACAAGTGCCTCCCCACCAGCGGGGCAAAGGAGTGTACTTTGTTTACTTTCCCATTCCTAAGAAAGACAGCTCCTCAAGCCCATCCTGGACTTCAGGTCCTTCAATCAATACATCCTCTCCTAACATTTCTATATAGTGATGCTGTAGCATGTCATCCCTTTGACGACTACATGGTTGCTCTAGACCTCAGGGATACCTATTTTCACATCCCCATTCATCCAGCCCACCGACGCTACCTATGCTTCCTGGTAAGTGGTTGTCATTACCAGTTCAAACTACTTCCATCTGGCTTTACTACTGCCCCAAGGGACTGACAGTAGTCGCTACCTTCTTAAGGAGGGGAGGCATTCACACCTTCCCCTGTCTAGATGACTGGCTGATAGCAACTGCAAACAGACAACAATGCCTAGTGAATACCCAGGCAACTATCTTGCTTCTCCACAGCCTCATGTTCACCGTAAATGTCACCAAAGCCCCTTCAAATCCAATCCTTGCTAAGGGTGGTGCTCATTCTGGTTTCAGGCAAAGCCTATCCCAGTCTGCAAAAGGGAAGAAGATTTAGCCTAACAACTAGAGTGGTCGACCTCGAAGCTGGGGAACCGGGTTTGAGTGTTGGAAAGTGTGAGAAGTTGGCCTGGTATATGATGTCCACTAATTAAAGTGGGCACCTTGCACCAGTCCAAACAACCCTTATGGTGATTTAAGAGGTCAAAGATAACTTTAGAAAGCTATCCAAGAGGTAGCTGTGGAGAGCAGCCTTCAGGCTTATTCTTGAAGGAATGTTAAGCAGCTTGTTTTACCAGAATGCAAACTTATTGTATTGGTTAAATGAAAGGAGAACCACACAGAAGTTATAAGAATATATATTTATTATTATAAATAGGCTTTCCTGTTTTCAGTTTCTATTTTTGGTAAATTCTGGTGGGGTTTTTTCAGTGTTTTCAAATGATTTCAATACCTTAAGAAAACAGTGGTTATCAGTGGTTACACATTTTCGCACCATTAAAAATAACAGAAACAGTGTTTTTCCGGTGTTTATGGAATGTTTTGCTTTTATTATTGCTTGCTTTATGCGCTGACAGCGCATGGTATATAGACAGTGTACGTATAGTGTATATGGGGTCCAAATACATTTTTGCAAATTTAACTTATTGTAGTACATCATACAAACGTCTCCCATGAGTCTATGGTCATGTGCACTCGCTCTTTCCTTCCCATGTAAACTTTTTTCTGTGAAAAGGCCCTCCCAACATTGGCACTTGAGACGGGCATCGCCAAAACAGCCAGTACACAATTTGTTAACTCTGGCCATTGACATAGCTCTCCATGCCAATACTGGTGCACTTGAAGGTTGCGATTCTCAAGGCAGGTTCTGCAACATTTGCGTTGAACTGGGCGCTTATGCCCTCAGAGTTATTGAAGCGGTCAAAAATGAAGCAGCAGTTTTGAAACTACGGAGGAAATTTCCCTTTATGGAAGGGATCTAGAACTTATACAGAGTACCACAGTGAGGTTTCATTGACTTCAAATGCCATGGATGGTGAAGGGACATTTCTATGCATCATTGCAAGCCATTTCTCATACATTGTAAAATAAAAGTCTTTGGCATCATCACTCAGCAAAACTTCTGTAAACTGTTGCCACATGGATAATATAGCATACATAGCCCCTTGGACTGAGAACCATCATCTAAGTGACACAGTTGGCATAACTCTTTCTTTGATGCCACACAAAGCACGAAATGAGAAATATTTGCATTTTAGTTCCTGTGCATAGCAAAACAGTGCACCAGTATGGACTCAAAAGTCAATAGCATTCTTCATTAACTCTAACGATTGTAAAGATGCTTTCAGCATACCATCTAACAAGTGGCAAGGATCTCTTACAGGGAAGAATTTCCGCTCAGGTATCGATTTTGACAGGTCATCACACATCTTTTTCATTTAGGTAGCTGACTCACTGCAAATACAAACAATATCACTCCAATCTTTGTTGAACTTGGAAAGAACCTTTTTGCAGAGCATTCCAAGTGACACTGCGTTCCATGTTTTCCAAAAGTCAGGTGTCATGGTTTCACCACTATCCCAGATGCTTGGTGATAGCACTCTTTTCACATATACTTGTCACTATACCTTGCATTGAATGTTTAAAGCCTGAGGTGTTGGCAATTCACCTACTATCAATACTGATTCACTGGAAACTGGGGGCTGATGTATCAAGGGTTTTTACCCATTTTCTGTGGGTAAATGTGATGACACATATTGGGAAAGATTCCCAGCCATTTTACCTATCAGTGAAAGAATCAAACGCAGCCAAAATATCAAATATGATTTTGATATTTCCTGATTCTCTACAGTTTATAAAATAATTAAACAAGATCTAAAACATGCTTCTAAACCCTGTATCTTTAGACCAAAGACCAAAAAACTGAAATAAGCAAAAGGAAGAAGAAACAATATTTTAGTGGCCTCCCTAAACAAGAAAACTCAAGCAGAATAATGTTAGCCCAGTTTTATCTTGCTGCTAGCTTGTATAACAAAGTTACATTGTATTGGCCTCTTCAGGAAGAAAAAAATGACTCTTTCACTCTCTTTTTTCTTTCTTTGAATGGCATTTAGTTTGTGGTTGTGCAGGTGTTTTTTCAATGTTTATATGTTTTCACTGGTGAGGGCTATTTCTCTTTCAGTGGTGTTTAATCAGTTATTATAGGTTTAAACCTAAAACCGGACAGCCTAATTATAACACACCTTAAAGACCTCACAGTATCTGCTACACGCAGATAAACAAAAAAGCACACAATACTGTAGCACAGAAACAATAGTATTTAGCACTAATACACAGTGGGCTCCAGGGGGAGACTAAAACATATACTAAAATAGTGGTATAAGAACCACGACTTGAGTCAAGACAGTGTCTAGAGAATGTAGAATCGCTAGGACCCCAAGGAACCACCCAAGGTGAGTAAGTAGGGACCCCACGGAGGACGGGTGCAGTGTGAGAACACGACCGTGTGCTACGTGCAATTCAATAGGAGAGTCGCAGTTGCAGTTTTAAAGTTTAAGGACCCTTACCAGTGGATTACAAGGAAACCCTTTGGAACATAGGAGGTTGGAAAGCCACCCCACCCGTGGATACCGAAGTACCAGAGTTACCTATCCCAGGGAAGCCGGGTGCATAGGTCTGAAGTGGTGTCGGAAACAGCCGTTGTTCTCAATGGGAGTCTTCAAAGAAATGCCACTGCTGGAAAGAAGAAAAAGTGTCCGGTGGAATCCGCAGGTGGATTCTTGATGGAAGCAACCTGAAAGCAGAGGGGACAGAGTCTGGGTCACTCAGGGGTGACCAGGGGCTCGGTAGACGAATGCCCACCGATGTCGGGTGCTTCAGGTGCGAAGAAGGAGACCTTGACTCTACAGCTGCAGGGACCAGGAGATGTCAAGGACAACCAGGAGCTGGATACGAGTTGTCCCACGGAGGATGTTGAGTGCTGAGGGGTCGGTGTCTTGGCAACGGCAACCCATGAAGAAGGTCGAGGAAGGTCACGGTCTGGCCCAGCAAGGACCAGGAGACTCACCACAGCAAGGGGAGTCAGGGCAGGCCTGGAGCAACCAGGGGAGCCCATAAAAATCAGTGTTGTCCCTCCAATGGACCCACAGGCCGAAGGCACAGGAGTCGCGAGGGGACCTCTATCAGTTTTACAAAGCAACATCTTGCAGGGCACAGAGTGTGAGGAGGCCAAAGTGCTTTGTACAAAATGTGAGGGCTATCGACAGCCCAATGCACAAAGTTGGGGAACACCAACAAGTATATGCAATTGCAAAAGTATGCGGTGCTAGTAATTAGTGGTTTTCAGTTAATCAATACAAAGATTTATCTGGTAAAACAATGCAGGCTTGAATCCCAACCGCTGCACACCAATGTGAAAAGTTGGCCTGGTATATGATGTCCACTAATTAAAGTGGGTACCTTGCACCAGTCCAAACAACCCAAATGGTGATTTAAGAAGTCAAAGATAACATTAGAAAGCTATCCAAGTGGTAGGTGTGGAGAGCAGCCTTCAGGCTTAGTCTTGAAGGAATGTAAAGCAGCTTGTTTTACCAGAATGCAACCTTATTGTATTGGTTAAATGAAAGGAGAACCACACAGTAGTTATAAGAATATATATTTATTATTATAACACAACTTAAATACCTCACAGTATCTGCTACACACAGAAAAACACAAAGCACACAATACTGTAGCACAGAAACAATAGTAAGTAGCACTAATACACAGTGGGCTCCAGGGGGAGACCAAACCATATACTAAAATAGTGGTATAAGAACCACGACTCGAGTCAAGACAGTGTCTAGAGGATGTAGAATCGCTGGGACCCCAAGGAACCACCCAAGGTGAGTAAGTAGGGACCCCATGGAGGATGGGTACAGTGTGAGAACACGACCGCATGCTACGTGCAATTCAATGGGAGAGTCGCGGTTGCAGTTTTAAAGTTTAAGGACCCTTCCCTTTGTATTACAAGGAAACCCTTTGGAACATAAAAGGTTGGAGAGCCACCCCACCTGTGGATACTGAAGTATCAGAGTTTCCTATCCCAGGGAAGCCGGGTGCATAGGTCTGAATTGGTGTCAGAAACCGCCGTCCTTCTCAATGGGAGTCTTCAAAGAAATGCCACTGCTGGAAAGATGAAAAGTATCCGGTAGAATCTGCAGGTGGATTCTTGATGGAAGGAACCTGAAAGCAGAGGGGACAGAGTCTGGGTCACTCAGGGGTGACCAGAGGCTCAGTAGACGAATTCCCACTGATGTCGGGTGCTTCAGGTGCGAAGAAGGAGACCTTGACTCTACAGCTGCAGTGACCAGGAGATGTTGAGGATGACCAGGAGCCAGATACGAGCTGTCCCACGGAGGATGTCGAGTGCTGATTGGTCGGTGTCCAGCGGGAGCACCAACAAGCCTTGGCAACGGCAACCCACGAAGAAGGTCAAGGAAGGTCACAGTCTGGCCCAGCAAGGACCAGTAGACTCACCACAGCAAGAGCATTCAGGGCAGGCCTGGAGCAACTAGGGGAGCCCATGAAAATCAGTGTTGTCCCTCCAATTGACCCACAGGCCGAAGGCACAGGAGTCGCGAGGGGACTTCTAGCAGTTTTACAAAGCAACAGCTTGCAGGGCACAGGGTGTGGGGAGGCCAAGGGCCTTTGTATAAAATGTGCACAGAAGTGAGGG
This sequence comes from Calotriton arnoldi, assembly GCA_963921515.1. NCBI lineage: Eukaryota > Metazoa > Chordata > Amphibia > Caudata > Salamandridae > Calotriton > Calotriton arnoldi. Next base: position 318,495 of record CAWUFW010002477.1, on the reverse strand, counting down.
CTATCGACAGCCCAATGCACAAAGTTGGAAAACACCAACAAGCATATGCAATTGCAAAAGTACTCAGTGCGCAGGGGTTCGGGTTATGCAATCCCCACGAGGGATACTAGCCTCAAACTTGGTGAGAGGGCGGCTCAACCTCGAGGAATTTAGGAACCCACCTCCTGTGTTTCTGGAGCCTTTGGAGTCTGCAGGATCTCAGGATCAGCAGACAGGTCAGTTGTGTTACGGTGCCTGCAAACACAGGGGAGTGACTCCTTCACTCCAAGGGAGATACTTCAGTTGTCCTTGATGCTCCACAGGTCCTGCATGGAGCCTGTATGGTGCATGGGCACAGATGATGCTTTGGATGGAGAGGGAGATGAAGTCGGGCCCAAGTCGAAGTCCAGCGAAGTCCAGAGTGTCCAGACAGTCGAAGGTCAGTGGTTTCTTGTTCAGAATCTTATCAACGTCGAATCTAGGGTCCTAAAGCCAGGTAAGCCCTTTTGTACCCATGGGAGAGGGTTAGAAAGATTCAGGGGACCCTCCCAGGGGAGGGTCAGGACAGTGGGGAGGTTACTCCAATGTCCTTTGTCCAGTTTTGATCCAGAGCAGGAGACCACAGCTTCCAGAACTGGTTTGAACTGGACTATGCACAGGGACACCAAATGTGCCCCTCGTGCAGACTTTCAGGCACTTTGGAAGTGCACCCACCCAGCCCCAGTACACTAAATCCTGTCTGGGAGGTGGTCACACCTCCCTGTGACAGGATGCCTATTGTGCTGCCTTCCTCTGCTCAAGCTTGGCTCAGCAGCAGGAGGGCAGAAATGAGTCTCTGGTCGGCAACATCCATTTTGTGCTGTCCGAGTCGAGAAGGCTGGTACCGGGAAGACCAGGGACCCACGAAGCTTGCTTTTGAGGGGTGGAATCATACCTCCCACACCAGTTACCGGTGTGTAGGTATGATTCCAAGGTGTTTGATACCAAACACAACATGGTTTGTGGCAGCCGTTTTCGAGATAGCATTTCACGCAAGCATATAATGCACCTCTACCTATATTTCGGGCTGCGTCACCGACAACCCGGGAGAATTGTCTCCGAAGGCTGCAATGGTGCTCTGCTCATGCAGGGGCACCCTCTCACGTAAAACCCAGCATCCTGCCTTCAGGATTGTCAAGGCCTGCTATAGGGGTGACATAGGTTTTAAGTGTAGTGACCTATAGATATAGTAAACCTATATCTAAAGTAAGTGGTGCATGCACCATCTTACACAGGCTGCAATGGCAGGCCTGTAGTTCCATTTTGCATGGCCTCACATGGGTGGCATAATATTTGCTTCAGCCCATGGGAGGCCTCTGGGGTACCTATGCCCTGGGTACATGTATACCATATACTAGGGACTTATAAGGGTACTCCAGTATCCAATCTGGAGTGTACCTAAGTGCATGGCATAACATTTTAAGGAGAAAGCAGATAGACTTGGGTCCTGATTAGCAGGATCCCAGTCAGACTAGTCAAAAACAGTGTAACATCAAGCAAAAAGTGGGGGTAACCATAAGAAGCAGATCCTACTTTCCTACAGAAAGGGATGCTCAGAATCCTGTGATTCTGGGCAAATCACTTAATCTCCCTGTGCCTAACAAAATTAATGTGTCTGTCTGTAATTCAACTGGTGCTCATGTAAATTGCTCTGATACCTTCGGGTCAAGTTCGCGCTATATAAAACTCTGAAAAAAAGGGTCTCAGTATTTCAGTAACTCATACCTCTTTTTCCACCTCACAGTCAGAATTGTAATGCGCCTTTTGATCATGATGGCCTCATGTATCGCCATTGTACCCCAAGCCCGGCTACACATGCTCCTACTGCAGCATTTCCTATTGACACAATGATCACAGGTAGAGGGTCAGTTGGAGGATCTAGTGTATATATAAACCAGAGTGCATTGCTCTCTGCACTGGTGGAACAGCAGCAATTTAGACTTTACTAGAACTTATCCCATGAGTCCCCATTACCACTGATGCTTTCCAAGCTGGCTGAGGGGCCAGTTTGATGAGAATACAGTACATGGAGTGTGGACCTTCCATCAGCAGAGCTACCACTTCAACTACCTTGAACATTTAGCGATTCGGCTCATTGTCAAGTCCTTCCTTTCTCCCATTCAAGGCAAAATAGTCCTAGTCAGGATAGGCAATATAATTGCCATGTGCTACGTACAAAAACGGGGCAGCACTTTTCACTGTTAGCATAAACCATTTGGCACAGGGCGATCCACCACCTCATTCATATGATGGCAGAGTACCTCCTCAGAGTGGATGACGACTTCACGGACCTACTCAGCAGCACTCATCAAGAAATTCAAGAGTGGTAACTCCACCCTCAGATTCTGCACCACAACTTCCAATGATGGGGCACTCCACATATAGCCATCCCCGGGAACACAAAATGCCCAAGCTTCGCCTCCAGGTACCCACACCCACAGTCCATGGGCAATGCACTATAGATGAACTGGTCAGGGATATTTGCTTATGCTGTCCACCTCTCCCATTCATTTCCTTTCTGATGAAGATGAGGCAAACTTCCCAAATCCTCATTCTCATAGCTCCCACCTGGCCCAGGAAGCCCTGATACTCTGCACTCCTTGAGATTTCCATCAGTCACCACAAGAAGTTCGCAAACAGGCCAGACCTTCTCACCGGGAACCAAGGCCAGATCAGGCATCTGGCCCCCAAATAGCAAAATCTAGGGATTTGGCAGATGAGGTACTAGAGTTTAGTTACTTATGCCTCCTGTAGGAATGCAGGGATATCTTATGTGATTCCTGCGTGCCAACCACCCATGCATGCTACGCAGGAAAATGGAAACGGTTTGTCCACTACTTCATTCCCAAACACCTGGACCCCTTAACACCTACCGTCCAGGATATCATCTGCTACCTGCTGGATCTTCAGAAGTCAGGCCTAGCCTACATGTTGATACAGCTCCACCTAGCAGCCATATCAGCTTACATGCAAAACCCATAGTTAAAGTCTTCATGGAAGGCCTCAAAAGGGTCATTCCTCCCAGGGTTCCCCCTGGTCCCAAGTGGAATCTTAACATAATCACAGAGGTATGGGTCCCACTTTTGATCCTGTACACTCTTGTCCTCTCCAGTACCTCTCTTGGAAAATGGTCTTTCTCAGCACAGTACCTCTCATTTCCCTGACCCATTAGTGAGTTGCAAGCCCTCACACTGCAGAAACCCTTCATTCAAGTTCACAAGCACCGGATAATAGTCAGGACTAACACTAAGGGGGATATGTATACCTGAAGTGGTGGAGTGAGGCGTTAGCCGTCATGGCTTAACGCCTCACTCCACCACTTCAGAAACGCAAGGCTGCACCATATTTACGAGAATATGGTGCAGCCTTGCATTACCCCCTACGCTGGTGCGACACTTAGCAGTGTAGCATCAACGCAGGCACCCTTGCACCATAGTGCAAGGGTGTCGGCATGCAGGGGAAAGAATGTTTATGTACAGGAAGGTCCCTTCCTGTACATAAACAATTCAAGGCTTTTTGCTTTTTCCATCTGTGCTGCACAAGGCAGCACACATGGAAAAAGCAAAAACGAGGAGAAATAAAGCATTTCTCCTCGTTTCTCCAACTTAACACCAGGTTTTCCCTGGTCTTAATTTTGGCGCTGCCTCCTATTTACGCTGCCCTTGTAAATAGGGGACAGCGTCAAAATCAATGGGTGTTGCGGTGGAACACCCACCGCAACACCCATTGCCGACCCCTTTCACGCTAAGCATTGCGTGAAAGGGGGCCTTATTTACAAGGCAGCGTTAAGCCACGTTTAGTGGCTTAATGGTGCCTTGTAAATAAGGCAAGGCCCCTATCGCCACGGGAACGTCACAAAAAGTGACGTTCCCGTGGTGATAGGGGCTTGTGCATATGCCCCTAAGTTCCTCCCTAAGGTAGTTTACCTCTTTCACCTTAACCAAACAATAGAGCTCCCAGTCTTCTTTCCCCAGCCAGACTCAGGCAGAGAGAACTCTCCACATTCTAGATGTTATACATGCTCTTATGTATTACATTGACAAAACCAAGCCTTTCCGTAAAGCAGACCAGTTTTTGTAGCCTTTGTGAAATCTCACAAAGGCCGCCATATACTAAAGCAGGCTTTGCTAGATGGCTAGTCAAATGTCCCAACTTGCTATCACAACAGTTGGAAGGAGGCGCTGAACAGAATCTGCCACATGATGCTACTTTGTGTGATCATTCAACACCATTGCGTTCTTCTTCCACAAGGTAGTGGTGGCAAGATTACAGTGCGTGGATCATGTACTTTCTACAGGTTTGCGTGCTGTCCCAAAAAAACTCCACAATATTCCTAAAAACCTTGATTGAAAACTGACTTTGCCTTAAAACGTCTGATTCTCGACTCAACTTTTCTTTCAAATTACTATTTCCTTCCTTTCCATCCTCTGCATGCCTCCTCTTTCTGAGCACAGCCTATTCTAAGTTGTAAGCAAATGTGCCTTAAACCCTATTATTGTATCCCAACAAATTGCCCACACCTCACTTAAGTGATCATATCGTCTAGTTTAAAAGTCTTGCCCCTACAACCTAACAAACCTAACCTCCTGTAGCTCATCTATTAATATTGCCAACCAATGCATGGATTCACATACCCCAGATCATACCTAACTCCTATTATTTTAATCTACCACATAGACAATGGAGAAAATACATGGCATGGTTTCTTTGAGAACAGAAGACGAATCCCAACAACCAACAATAACCAAACAAAATACTAACCCTGGGTTCCAGAGCAGCATCCTGCCAAGTGTGAATTGATGCATTACCTCTGCAGGGATAGTAAGTGCTATATACATTCAGTTACAATACAATACTGTTAGACTTGGCATCTTTTGGCGTGTTTCCCTGACTTTTTGCTTTCTGACCTCCTGGTTTTGACTCTGTTTTTGCTGGTGTAATGATTCTGCGCACTTTCCTCACTGCTGTCCAGTGGGAAAGTGCAAGTGCTCCTGTATAAAATGTGTTATGGATTGGTGTTTCCATGATTGGCCTATTTGATTTATGTGTCAGTCCCTTGTAAAGTGCACTGAGAGTGCCAGGGCCTATAGATCAAATGCTGTTGGTGGGCTGCAGCACTGGATTTTGCCACCCACGCAAACAGCCCGTAAAGTGTAACTCTGGCCTGCCATTGCAGAGCCTGTGTGCAGCATGGGGCTGCCATGTCGACTTGGCAAGTGCACACACTTGCAAGTCCCTAAACCTTCCCTTTTCTACATGTTAGTCACCCCTAAGGTAGGCCCAAGATACCCCTGTGGGCAAGGTGCATTGTATGTGAAAGGTAGGACATGTCCTGGTGTGCGTGGCATGTCCTGATAGTGAATTACAGCCTATTTCGTTTTTCACTATTGCAAGGTTACCTGTTCCCCATAGGCCAGAATGGGCAGTTCTGATTATTACAGCTTATAATCCTAACTGACCCAAGGAACATGGTAGAAATTCGAGTTTAGTATGCCTGGACTCAGAATGATAAAATGCATCTTTTAGTGAAGTTGGTTTTAACATTCTGTGTTTGAAAATACCACTTTTAGAAAGTGGGTATTTTCTTGTCTAACCATCCAAGCCTGCCTCTGCTAGGTTGTGTATTCCTTGTCTGGAGTGTGTGACAGGGGCTGGGGGATGCCAGGAGACAGGGTGAGTCAGCACAGGGCTGAATAGCAAGATCTACATGTAGATGGGTGGGAGGAGATGCACCTGGGACCTGAATAGGGCTGGGCCTTCCCTCCACAATGCTGGCTCCACCTCCTGTGGTGCGTCTGATGTCCCTGGCCTGCACTGTGAAAGGAAAGAAGGAGACTTGTCAACAAAGTGCTCCAGGACTGACCAGAACTGGTTTGGACTAGGCAAAGGCCTCTCTGCCTTCAGAGGACAAAGAGAAATTGAGGATAAAAAGGGGGACCCAAACCCCAGAAAATTGGAACTCTTTGGGATCAAGAAGACTGCCAAGAAGAAGAGCTGGAGAAGCTGTGAGGAGGAACTACCACCTTGCTGTGTGCTTTGCTGTGTTGGCCTGCAGTGGCTGCTTCTGTCTTGGGCAGTGAAAGGACTGGAACTGAACTTTCTGCAATCTACTTTGTGAGTGTCTCCAAGGGCTTGAGGTAGAGCTTGCCCCCTGTTCAAGAAGTCTCAGGAACAGCAAAGACTTCAAGCCCGACGCCGTGTCCTGAAGGCACCGCAGAGGGCACCGCCGCAACGCCGCACCGCGACCCTGGTCTCACCGACGCCGCCTGCTGACGCCGCCACCGAGCCGCTGCTCGCACCGCGACCTGTGGGCACCGCACTTCGCAGCGCCTCGCTTCACGACGACGCCGTGGTATCCCCGACGACAACGCTCCATGCCGGACTCGACGCCGCTGCTTGCACCGTGGTTCGGGGGCACCGCTCGTAAGTTACACGACGCACCGCTCTGATCCCGCACCGCAGCCTTGGCCCACCGACACCGGTGCCATCGACTCCAAGTTCGTCAGCCGACGACAGCGCTGCAGCTTCGACGACGCCGCTGCTGCACCGTGACCTGCCAGCACCGTGACGAGCACCGCCTTCATCTCACACCGCGACCCTGGTCTCACCGACGACGCCATCCGCCGCCGCCACCGGGCCGCTGCTCGCACCGCGACCTGAGGGCACCGCACGCCGCACCGCTGCACTTCGCACCGCAGCACCCGACGCCGGCCGACGCCAGCGCTCCTGACTTCAACAGAGAGGAGATCGATCTGCAACGCGTGTGACTTCGAGGGCCCCGACGACGCCGCACCGACCTCCGGAACCGACGCCTGCGGACGCCGTGTGTTCGGAAGCTCACCACGAGGTCATCGACGCCCTTCTGAAAGGTACTGTTTGCGGGTCTTCCCGACACCGTAGCTGACCCGCGACGCCGCGGTCAGCCAGAACTGTTTGGATTTGTTTGTTCACAACGCCATGATAGCCCTGGACGGAGCTATCGACATCAAGGAACTGTTTTTAAGGACATTTTGATAACAGAAGATTTTTAAAGTACTGTACTGTGGATTTTTATCGTATTTGGTCTTGTTTTAAAGTATATAAAAATATTGGATATTTTTCTAAACTGGTGTGGTGTCAGTTTGTAGTGCTTACACTGTATTACTGTTGGTTATGTGCAAATGCTCTACACACTGCCTCTAGAATAAGCCTGACTGCTCGTGCCAAGCTACCAAGGGGGTGAGCAGGGGTTATTTTAGGAGTGTAATTCCCTTACCCTGACTAGGAAGAAGGGTCCCTACTTGGACAAAGGTGCAAGCCCTTGCCAACTAGAGACCCCCATTTCTAACATTGGTTGTCAGCGGTGAGGATAGGACTTGTGTTTGCACTTGACTTACAGTGATTGGTGTGCACTACTACCATATCGAAGACCATTACGTACCACTTACAGGTTCTTTTTCTTTTTGGCCTATTTTTGATCTTGCCAGTTTGAACTTGCTACTTCAACATGCCTGAATCTATAGTATCATCAATTGCATCAGTAGAAATTACCTTTGAGGAGGATCGATTGGAAGCCTACAATGTCAAGGAGTTAAAATCGATTTGCAAGAACCTGAAAGTCCAGGTCAGAGGCCTCACCAGGAAGGATGAGCTACAAAAGGTGCTGAGGGCCTGGGTAGCAGCCAGAGGTGCCAGTGGGCAATCTGGTGATCTCAATGGAGAGGTGGAGGAGCCTGTTCCTAGGGTGGATGTGCTTTTGGGAGGGGGAACCCTCCAGGCCAGGCAGCAGTAGTTTGTCCCCAGAGGAGCTGGAGGACAGGCGGGAAGTAAGGAGGTTTGAATTGGAGAAACTCAGAATAGAAAGTGAGAGGGAAGAAAAAAGAATAGCCATGGAGGAAAGGAAAATGATACTAAATCATGAGAGAATGATCAAGGAGCTGGAGCTAAAGAGTAGATCCGGTTCAGATGGTGGCAGCAATTCTTCAGCACACACAGACAGGATTGTACACATCCCCAAGAATGTAGGTAAAGAGTACAAAAAGGGTGATGACATACAAAGGTGGTTTCAAGGGTACGAGTTGTCTATTCATATGAATGGGGTCCCTGAGAGGAACTGGGGAGCGGGTTTGTGGCCTCTCTTTCCAGAGGAAGCTAGGGATACTCTGATAGCTTTGGGTAAGGGGCAGGACCTCACCTATGCTGACATGAAAGACGCTCTCCTCACTAGGTATGGGCTCACTCCTGAGAAGTACAGGGATCAGTTCAGGTCCAGTAAAAAGTCTGAGGCCAACACTTGGTTGGAATGTGTGGATATGTTCTGTAGGTCGCTGGATGGTTGGGTGAAGGGCAGTAATGTAACAGATTTTCAGGGGCTCTACAATTTGATTGCATGGGAGCACTTGTCTAGTCTATGTTTTGCAGATCTGCGCCAGCACCTAGTTGATAGTAAGCTAACTGACCCCAGGAAGCTTGCTATGGAGGCGGACCGCTGGGTGAGTACCAGGGTCCACAAGAAAGCGTTTGGGGAGACTCAGCCAAAGGTGGGCAGGGTACCCAGCAGAAAGGTGGGGGGACAAGGGTAAAGCACAGGAGTTCTCTAAAGGGCCCCAAACTAGTACCCAGGGTAAAGGTTCCCAGCCCCCGGTGATAAGAAGAAAGGGGTCTCTACAGGGAAGCCTATTGAGACCGGCCCCCGCAAGTGTTATGCATGTGACCAGGTAGGTCACTTCAAGGGGACCCCAAGTGCCCAAAGGGGACACAGCCGCCCACCGGTGGACAGTCCAAAGTGTTGGCTAGTGTAGCGCTTGGGGAGGAGGGGTGCCCACAGGAGGGTGGGGATCCCGCAGAAATGACCCTTGTCTCACTAGGGGACAGTGAGATGGTCCCAGGAAACCAGGTGCCCCCTAACAAAAAGAAATATAGCACCTGTGTGACCATTAATGGGAACAGGGTAGAGGCTCTCAGAGATACGGGAGCCAGTGTGACCTCAGTCCGGTGCCACCTGGTCTCTGAGAAGCAGGTAGTCCCAGGGGCATTCCACCAAGTAGTTGCTGTAGACAACTCTGAGCGCCAGTGTATGGTGGCGCAGGTTCCCTTTGAATGGGGGGTCTCAGGTCCCTTGAGGGTGGTTGTGAGCCCTACCATGCCTGTAGATTGTCTGCTAGGTAATGACCTGGAGCAGTCCTTGTGGAAGGATGTTGAGCTCAGGTCTCACTTGGAGATGCTTGGGTTGCCAGAGTGGGCATGCGTGTCTACTCGGTCAATGGCAGCCAGGAAGGGTGATCAAGAGGACTTGGAGCCTGGAACAGTGGCCCAAGTCCCTGCCAAGAGGAAGGGCAGGGGGCGCGGGAAACCGGCCCCCAAAGTTCCCACAGACCGGGAGGAGGCGGACCTCGAGGGGGACGCCCCGGTGCCTACAGGGGAGCAGGTAGCCGAACTGGGAGACATCTCTGAGCTGACCCTTTGGCAGCAAGAAGGGGGTCCCACCAGGGAGGAGTTCTTCAGGGAGCAGAACGAGTGCCCTACTCTAGAGGGTCTGCGGCGGCAGGCTGCAGACCAGGCAGCTGGTAATCAGTCCGGGTCACATCTGATCTACTGGGAGAATGGTCTCCTATACAGTGAGCCTAAGGTTGCTGAGCCTGGGTCAGCCCGTGTGCTGGTGGCACCCCAGCACTTCAGGACCTTCCTACTGGGTCTGGCTCATGACGTGCCTTTGGCAGGACATTTGGGGCAGGACAAGACCTTTGACAGGCTTGTCACCCACTTCTTTTGGCCCCAAATGCGAAGGCAGTCAGATGCACACTGTAGGAATTGCCAAACTTGCCAGGCAAGTGGTAAGAGTGGGAGGAAGGTCAAAGCTCCTCTCCAACCTTTTCCTGTTGTTGGAACACCCTTTGAAAGGGTAGGGATGGATATTGTGGGGCCACTGGATCCCAAGACAGCCATGGGCAACAGGTACATCCTGGTCTTGGTGGACCATGCCACCCGGTACCCGGAGGCAATCCCTCTCAGGACAACGACGGTGCCAGTGGTGGGCTGGGCGTTAATGGGGATCTTTTCCCGTGTGGGCTTCCCCAGAGAGGTGGTTTCTGACAGGGGGACCAATTTCATATCCAAGTATATGACATCCCTGTGGAAGGAGTGTGGTGTAACCTACAAGTTCACCACTCCTTACCACCCACAAGGAAACGGTCTGGTGGAGAGATTCAACCAGACCTTGAAAAGCATGATCAAGGGTCTAACCGAACCCATGAGGCGTAAGTGGGACGTCCTCTTGCCATGCCTGCTCTTCGCATACAGGGAAGTGCCTCAGAAGTCTCTTGGGTACAGCCCCTTTGAGCTCCTGTATGGCCACCCTGTCAGAGGACCTCTGAGTTTGGTAAAGGAAGGCTGGGAGGCAGCTCCCAGGAAAACTCCCCAGGATGTGTTTAGTTACATGCTGGCCTTTAGAAACCAAACTGCCCGCTTCAGGAAACTCGCTCAGGCGAACCTGGAAGCAAGCCAGGAAGAAATGAAAAGGTGGTATGACCAGAATGCCACTCTGGTCGAATTTCAACCTGGGCAAAAAGTGTGGGTCATGGCCCCAGTGGAACCTTGTGCCTTGCAGGACAAGTGGACTGGGCCATATGAGGTGGTGGAGCGCAAAAGTGACGTCACCTACCTGGTGGATTTGCAGGCTCCAAGGAACCCTTTGAGGGTCCTTCACGTGAACCGCCTCAAGCCCCACTTCGAGAGGTCCGAAGTGAGTATGCTCTTGGCGACAGATGATGGGGTGGAAGAGGAGAGTGAGCCTCTCCCTGACCTCCTGTCTACCAAGGAGCATGATGGGTCAGTGGAAGGTGTGATCCTCTCCCCTACTCTGACTCAGGAGCAGCAGGGGGACTGTCACCAGTTTTTGGGATAGTTCGCCCCACTGTTCTCTCTGACCCCCGGTGTTACTCACTGGTGTACCCATGACGTGGACACTGGTGATAGCCCTCCTGTGAAGCACAAGATTTACAGGTTGACTGAATGGGTCAGGGCCAGCATCAAGGAGGAGGTCTCTAAGATGTTGGCGTTAGGGGTGATTGAGCCCTCCAACAGTCCTTGGGCCAGCCCAGTGGTCTTGGTCCCAAAGGCTGCTACACAGGGTGCCACTCCAGAACTACGGTTTTGTGTGGACTACCGTGGGCTCAATGCCGTCACCAGGACTGACGCGCACCCCATCCCCAGAGCTGATGAGCTCATTGATCGGTTGGGAGCTGCCCAGTTCCTCAGCACGTTTGATTTAACGTCTGGGTACTGGCAGATTGCCTTAACCGATGGGGCCAAGGAGAGATCAGCATTCTCACCCCAGAAGGTCATTACCAATTCCGGGTGATGCACTTTGGGTTGAAGAATGCCCCTGCCACCTTTCAGAGGTTGGTCAATCAGGTGTTGGCTGGGCTGGAGGATTTCAGTGCCGCCCACCTGGATGACATTGCTGTGTTCAGTTCCAGCTGGGAAGAACATTTACAGCACCTTGAGAAAGTGTTGAGGGCTCTGCAAGGTGCAGGCCTCACGATCAAGGCCAGTAAGTGCCAGATCTGGCAGGGTTCTGTGGTGTACTTGGGACACCAGGTAGGAAGCGGCCAGGTGGCGCCCCTACAACCCAAGATTGACACCATTCTGGCTTGGGAGCCCCCCAAGACCCAGACAGAGGTGAGAGCCTTCTTAGGTCTCACCGGCTACTATAGGAGATTTGTTAAGGGTTATGGCACCATCGTTGCCCCCTTAACAGAGCTGACTTCTAAGAAGCAGCCCAGGAAAGTGATCTGGACTGAGTCCTGCCAGAAAGCTTTTGATGGCCTGAAGGCAGCCATGTGCACGGCGCCCGTGCTCAAGGCACCTGACTTCTCCAAGGAATTTGTCGTGCAGACTGACGCTTCAGAGCATGGTGTGGGTGCGGTGCTCTCACAACTGAACGAAGAGGGCCTGGATCAGCCTGTAGTCTTCCTTAGCAGGAGATTACTCCCCAGGGAACAGAGGTGGGGTGCCATAGAAAGGGAAGCTTTTGCTGTGGTCTGGGCACTGAAGAAGCTGAGACCATACCTGTTTGGGACTCACTTCCGGGTTCAGATGGACCACAGGCCCCTCAGATGGTTGATGCAAATGAGGGGTGAGAATCCAAAACTGCTGAGGTGGTCCATCTCCCTACAGGGAATGGACTTTACGGTGGAACACCGTCCTGGTACAGAACACGCCAACGCAGATGGTCTGTCCAGGTTCTTCCGCCTTAGTGAAGAGAACTCCAATGGGGTTGGGTAGTTCTCCCTACTTTCAGCTGGAGGGGACATGTGTTAGACTTGGCATCTTTTGGCGTGTTTCCCCTGACTTTTTGCTTTCCGACCTCCTGGTTTTGACTCTGTTTTTGCTGGTGTAATGATTCTGCGCACTTTCCTCACTGCTGTCCAGTGGGAAAGTGCAAGTGCTCCTGTATAAAATGTGTTATGGATTGGTGTTTCCATGATTGGCCTATTTGATTTATGTGTCAGTCCCTTGTAAAGTGCACTGAGAGTGCCAGGGCCTATAGATCAAATGCTGTTGGTGGGCTGCAGCACTGGATTGTGCCACCCACGCAAACAGCCCGTAAAGTGTAACTCTGGCCTGCCATTGCAGAGCCTGTGTGCAGCATGGGGCTGCCATGTCGACTTGGCAAGTGCACACACTTGCAAGTCCCTAAACCTTCCCTTTTCTACATGTTAGTCACCCCTAAAGTAGGCCCAAGGTACCCCTGTGGGCAGGGTGCATTGTATGTGAAAGGTAGGACATGCCCTGGTGTGTGTGGCATGTCCTGATAGTGAATTACAGCCTATTTCGTTTTTCACTATTGCAAGGCTACCTGTTCCCCATAGGCCAGAATGGGCAGTTCTGATTATTACAGCTTATAATCCTAACTGACCCAGGGAACATGGTAGAAATTCGAGTTTAGTATGCCTGGACTCAGAATGATAAAATGCATCTTTTAGTGAAGTTGGTTTTAACATTCTGTGTTTGAAAATACCACTTTTAGAAAGTGGGTATTTTCTTGTCTAACCATCCAAGCCTGCCTCTGCTAGGTTGTGTATTCCTTGTCTGGAGTGTGAGTGACAGGGGCTGGGGGATGCCAGGAGACAGGGTGAGTCAGCACAGGGCTGAATAGCAAGATCTACATGTAGATGGGTGGGAGGAGATGCACCTGGGACCTGAATAGGGCTGGGCCTTCCCTCCACAATGCTGGCTCCACCTCCTGTGGTGCGTCTGATGTCCCTGGCCTGCACTGTGAAAGGAAAGAAGGAGACTTGTCAACAAAGTGCTCCAGGACTGACCAGAACTGGTTTGGACTAGGCAAAGGCCTCTCTGCCTTCAGAGGACAAAAAGAAATTGAGGATAAAAAGGGGGACCCAAACCCCAGAAAATTGGAACTCTTTGGGATCAAGAAGACTGCCAAGAAGAAGTGCTGGAGAAGCTGTGAGGAGGAACTACCACTTTGCTGTGTGCTTTGCTGTGTTGGCCTGCAGTGGCTGCTTCTGTCTTGTGCAGTGAAAGGACTGGAACTGAACTTTCTGCAATCGACTTTGTGAGTGTCTCCAAGGGCTTGAGGTGGAGCTTGCCCCCTGTTCAAGAAGTCTCAGGAACAGCAAAGACTTCAAGCCTGACGCCGTCTACGACGCCGCTGCCGACGCCGTGTCCTGAAGGCACTGCAGAGGGCACCGCCGCACCGCGACCCTGGTCTCACCGACGACGCCTGCTGACGCCACCACCGAGCCGCTGCTCGCACTGCGACCTGTGGGCACCGCACTTCGCACCGCCTCGCTTCACGACGACGCCGTGGTATACCCGACGATGCCGCTCCACGCCGGACTCGACGCCACTGCTTGCACCGTGGTTCGGGGGCACCGCTCGTAAGTTACACGACGCACCGCCCTCATCCCGCACCGCAGCCTTGGCCCACCGACGCTGGTACCATCGACTCCAAGTTCGTCAGCCGACGACAGCGCTGCAGCTATGACGACGCCGCTGCTGCACCGTGACCTGCCAGCACCGTGACGAGCACCGCCTTCATCTCACACCGCGACCCTGGTCTCACCAACGACGCCATCCGACGCCGCCACCGAGCCGCTGCTCACACCGCGACCTGAGGGCACTGCACGCTGCACCGCAGCACCCGACGCCGGCCGACGCCAGAGCTCCTGACTTCAACAGAGAGGAGATCGATCTGCAACGCGTGTGACTTCGAGGGCCCCGACGACGCCGCACCGACCTCCGGAACCGACGCCTGCGGACGCTGTGTGTTCGGAAGCTCACCGCGTGGTCATCGACGCCCTGCATTTCTGAAAGGTACTGTTTGCGGGTCTTCCCGACACCGTAGCTGACCCGCGACGCCGCGGTCAGCCAGAACTGTTTGGATTTGTTTGTTCACGATGCCGTGATAGCCCTGGACGGAGCTATCGACATCAAGGAGCTGTTTTTAAGGACATTTTGATAACAGAAGATTTTTAAAGTACTGTACTGTGGATTTTTATCGTATTTGGTCTTGTTTTAAAGTATATAAAAATATTGGATATTTTTCTAAACTGGTGTGGTGTCAGTTTGTAGTGCTTACAATGTATTACTGTTGGTTATGTGCAAATGCTCTACACACTGCCTCTAGAATAAGCCTGACTGCTCGTGCCAAACTACCAAGGGGTGAGCAGGGGTTATTTTAGGAGTGTAACTCCCTTACCCTGACTAGGAAGAAGGGTCCCTACTTGGACAAAGGTGCAATCCCTTGCCAACTAGAGACCCCCATTTCTAACAAATACAATATATAACCCTCCTTTCTCATACTAATACTAATTACATAACACTGAGCAGTTGGCCAGTCAATTGCACTTTGTACAGACCGCATAATATTTTCCTTATACTACTTGACACTCACACACTCACATAAGACAAAACTGATATGGGTCATGTCCATCACCCAGTACTGTACTAGACCATGACATTAAACTGCATGTCACCAACTGAACAGACATGGAATAACTGAAGACATCTGCCACATGGCACTGGCCAATGGAGGACTACAATTTAGTCCACCCCTGCAGGACCCAACTAGCTGCATACTATAACCACTTTTGAAATATCACAATGGCAATCAGATATGGAGTGATAGTAGGAAAGTCCATCCCAGCACCTCTCTGATCCATGACTTCCTTCAACTTTTCAACTTATGCCTGCACAAGACCATAAACTTTAAACTTTAAACAAGATATCGCAGAATAGACAACCCAGTGTAGTAATCATCTTGTGGACTATAAAAATAAGAAATACCATTAGGAACCTGCAGAGCTGCTCAAAGCTGTCAGCTTGCTGAAATCTATAAACTGCCTACCTATCTCTTACACTTCTTCATCCATCACACCGCCAAACGATGCGTCCCATAACACGATAACCGCTCCTCAGTGGTCATCACACGTCATGTAAACACATGCCACATAGGATCAAAACAAAGACAACATCCTTCATCCACACTCCTTACACAGCTCAGCATGCTAGCCATGTAGGCAGGCACTTCAGCACCCCACATAGGGGTACTAAGCGCTAAATAAATGCTGCAATACAATACAATATAATACAATTCACGTCATTCACGGGAACAACAAAGGACCTCATTTACAAGAAACTGATGCATCGCTGCATTAAAGCAGTGATGCGCCGGTTTACTTGCGCCTGCAGCATGAAACCCTTGCGCCACTATAGATACACCATAATTACACAATGGCGCCCCATGGTGCAGGGTTTTTCGGTGCATTGCTGGAGTTGGTGGGAAAACCAATGGAACTCCAGCATTGAGTCACAATACAGAGGTTTTCACTGACGCATCGCCTATTGAATGGGGACTAATGTGTTAGAGCGTGAAAAGGTGACAAAGTCACCTTGCGCTCAGATATATTGGTTATGGATGTGACGCATACAAGTGGGCATAGTCCCCACTTGTATGTGTGACATCAGCATGTAATGTCATAAATTGTAGCATTACATGCACATACCTACCTTTTGTGGCCCACTTACCTCGTTACTTGATTGCATATTGCAAGCAAGTCACTACAGCTGGTGTGGTCCCTTGGACACAGCCAATGCATCATCCCTATGCCTGGGTTTAGCAGGCATAGGGATGACTCATTGGCAGCTCAGCGGCCCGAAACAGAAAATAAAAAGATTTAAATACCACTGCGGCAGTTTTGCAGTAGGCGTTTCCGACGGAACGCCTACCTTGCATAAATGAAAATCTATCTTGGTGCAGCCGATTCCGACGCAGGTAAAAACCGACGGAACCTTAAAAAAAGTGACACTTCAGCATCCATGTAAATATGGAGCACATGAAGCGCCGCCGTTGCGTCACAAAAAGCAATGTAATGGTGGTGCAAGGTGGTGCAAGGGGCTTGTAAATAAGCCCCTAAGTCAGAAAAAAACAAATGATCTGGGGAAATCTCGCAGCAGCACAAACTTCAAACACAGTAAAATCTGAGGGGAAAATCACTGAATATCAGCTTCATTATGCAAACAGAGAATTGCGACATGGACAAGCTCTTTGGTGCCCATCTTTCATCCAGGAAATAAATCTCGAGAATAGTGGAGTAAAGGTAGAAAAAGAGCCTTTCTAGATAAGTAATCAAACATGCCTTCTCACTGAAAGCAGCAGCGGCCAATAAGACATCCTAACGTGCGTGATGGTCATCACCAGCACTGATCTGTGTTACAATGTCAGTGGCTTTGTCCACGATTGAAACCCGTGTCCATTCCATGGCAGGCAAGGGCACAAACCCGCTGAAAGCCCCCGAGAAGTGATCCACTTACTGCAGCCCAATGCAAAGGCCAGGAGATGTTGTGTTGATCTCATTGCTGGACTGCAAAACGTGACCACAAAGAATTACAACACTTTATAAATATAAACAGGCCACTCCAGAGTTACACTACTTAAAGAATGGAAAGACACGCGGGCCAGTGAACACCGCGCTCCTTCAAAGAAATAAAGCATCACAATTTCCTTCTGCCATTTTTTAAATTTAAAGAACCTAACCCTGATGGCAGAGACTGCGAGCAATGAAGCATAGAGTTGGAGGTGGAGGGGAGCACCGTACGAGGGACAATAGCACGTAGCCCCAGAGAAGAACACAAGCGAGATAGAGCTCCTAGTCCATGGAGAGACGAGGGGGTGGGAGAGAAACACAAGGACAATCAGGTTTGTGAGGAGCACATGTATGAGAGAGAGCAACACAGAGTGTTCAAGTTAACAATAATTGTTTCTGACAGCACAAAGGTGACATCCGTAATAGTGTTGACTTGTACTTCCCCAATTCAGCTGTTACTTCCCGCCACCACATCATGATGTTCATGGTGGCACAGCATGAAATGTCCATGGAGGATTCACACTCCACTCAGAGGACTCAAGCGTCCTGTTTGGTTTCCAGTTCCCAGACACTTGCATATCATTGGCTGGGGTAGACGTGTGGCACTGTGTGTCAGCAGGAGTCCCATGCTTGTCCTACCTCTGTCCTAGGGGAAGTAGCAGCCAAGCTGGGCTATGGGGTGGAATGCTACCCGAGCGATTGCCAGTGGTTAGAAGTATTGCAAGCATTCTTTCCATCACATATTGTGTGCTTATGTAACACCCTAAGGAGCCAAGGGCATGACCAGATGTAGGCCCCATAACTTACTGTGCCACTGGAACCAAGCTACACCAAACTGAAGAGCCCCAATCAAGGTGAAATTGGTCTGGGGTTGCTTGAGTTCCAGTTCACTGAGTGTCTGGCCAG
The DNA here is from genome assembly GCA_963921515.1 of Calotriton arnoldi. Lineage (NCBI taxonomy): Eukaryota > Metazoa > Chordata > Amphibia > Caudata > Salamandridae > Calotriton > Calotriton arnoldi. The sequence goes on along the minus strand of CAWUFW010002477.1, from coordinate 300,703 downwards.
GCAGTTTGGGCTGGTCTGTTCCTACCGGAGAAGGGCCAAGACTGGTTTGCATAAATTTGGGTCTAATCTGAGGTGGCATGGTGCTCAAAAGACTGATGGGTTGGAATGCTAGCCCGATTGATTGCCAGTGGGGAGACTTATTACAAGCATTCTTCCCATCATGTTTTGTCTGTTCCATGGCATATCCTTCCCCGATGTAGTCCTCCCACTGATCTTCTTTGGTTTGTGCTCTATAGTCAAGGCTATAGAGTGCAATTGCAATCTATTTGAACCTGAGCTTTGGTGAATAACGTGGTCACTGTCATCCCTGAACACAAGTATGTCCAAGTACTGTTTCCTTCCCACACTGATACTCTTTATGCTTTTATTACAGGGCCCACTGGCACACATGCTACTACCATCCATATTCTGGCAAGCAACACATCGGGGTCAATTCAGAAAGGTATTTATAAGTATGTGAAAAGCCCTCCTGTAGTACTACTTCCCAACTCATAAATGCAATTCACAAAGGTTCCGCATAGATCTTCACCTATGCCAGTACTATCACTTAGGTGCAAAGTATACACACACATAGTTTTTTGTTTTACATAGTCCTTTGTTTTAGGTGTAAATGTTGGAGTGTAAAGGGGGTGGATGTAAAATGAGGAAAATCTTCTACAAAGTGGGAGGAGGAAGGGGGAAATTAAGGAGTGGCACATGAAGGTACTTGTAAACACAAAATCACAACTTCAAAAGGGCAAGTCAGCGTCAATTCACTAAGGTTGCACTCACATCTGTTTCAGTAGTACTGTGGCCAAAACAGAACCAAATCAACTCCAGCAAAGCCGTGAAGTGAGGCACACATCACACATGGCCATTCAAAAGGTACTACAGGTGAATCACACTTAAACCAATGGAGCAGAAAACAACTCAATCAGCACAAAGGCATACACTAAAAAAAGAAATTAAAGAAAAAAATGTCAGATAACTTCATACATTGCAGACATCCATGCAAAGAAAACAGTAAAAATGTGATAAAAATTTTAAAAAATAAAAGTAATTTATATATTTTTTAAAAACGGTCAGCTAACCTAGGAAACTGCTGGGACTCATACAAATAACACTGGATGCTTAGAAAATTTAAAATGTGTAAATCGTTAATGAAGTATAAATTAATTCTAGTAATCTCACCTCTGTCATTATTCTACACACACTCAAAAAGACACCATACCACAATGCACTCGCTCACACAAACCCACACAAAAGCAAGCACACAATGACACACAGCACAACTATAATTGATTGTTCACTCCATGATGTCTAGCAGCACAAGGGAAAGAGGGCAGAGCCTAGGGTGTGGGTGGTGTTGTGCTTCTCCTCGCGATAATTGTCAGGCATGCGTTATTTTCTTCAGCTGGTGCCTGTTTCCTAATTCTTTTCAATTTGTAGTTCTGTCTAGCACAGACAAAGATGTCCTCATGCGCAAAGGAGAAACGCCTTTGACCGATTTCATGCTGTGAAACTGCCTGTAAGAGGGTGATGGAAACCACAAACTCCTACTTTTGTGAACGCGCACAAACTTAAACTTGTGTGCCCAGTTTGAAACCCCAAAATCCCATCCATAAACTACATTTAGAAAAGTTAACACACCAAAACCTGAGAGACGGGCAGCGGACCTAAAAAGCAACCTAAGCACCTTTACCGCTAATCACCCTTATTGTATTTTCTTGCTGGATAATATTTCACTTATCCTTGTCTGCACGTCTCTGCATGCACCACCTGCTCAAAGGTGCCTTCCTCACCAGGAAGATATGATATACACAAAACGGAAACAGAGCTGCACCACATATAGAATGAAGAGACAATGTTAAGCAAATAGAATTTAGAACAATTTGACAAAGTCAACTTCCGGCAAAATCCAGTAGTATTTCTTCACTTTATTGTGGATTTATTTCAGATTCATAAAAAACATCAGCCAACGCATTTCGTCCAGTTACAGATTGGACTTCTTCAGGGCGTGGTATGTAGATGCATTAATGGTTGATGACATTAAGCCATCGGATGAAAAGTCCTTGGCAGAGATGCATAAAGGATCGGTATCTGCGTTGTAAGACACGCCTGACCGGCACTAAGATTGGCTCGAGACTACGAGGAGAACGCCACGCTATCCTGCCGGCCTTGCATTTCCGTGGACACCCAATATAGTGTCCATGTTAGGGTGGTTTATTCACTCCACCTTTTCTCTTTTGCCACTACGCCTTGGGAACCATATACGAAGCATTTCTGTTCCATACCAGGAGTATACCTTCCACAGGGACTTATACAACCCTGAATTTGGGAGTAGAGGTTTCTGCCTGACCTTGAATTGGTGAAATCATCAATGACCTTTGTCAAATTACATACAGGCAGATATCAATCCTTTGAGTATCTCTGCCAAGGACTTTTCATCCGACGCCTTAATGTCATCAACCATTAATGCATCTATGCCCTGAAGAAGTCCAATCTTTAACTGGACGAAATGCGTTGGCTGATGTTTTTTATGAATCTGAAATAAATCAATCAATCAATCAATCAATAGATCATGTCACTTATAAAGCGCACTACATACCCGCGAGGTCTCAAGGCGCTGGGGGAAGAGGGGGGTGGTGCTGCTACTGATCAAAGAGCCAGGTCTTGAGGAGTCTTCTGAAGGCCAGTAGGTCTTGGGTCTGTCGGAGGTTGGTGGGGAGGGTGTTCCAGGTCTTGGCGGCGAGGTGGGAGAAGGATCTGCCGCCGGCGGTCGTTTTCCGGATGCGGGGGACTGTGGCGAGGGCGAGGCTGGTCGAGCGGAGCTGGCGGGTGGGGGTGTAGAAGCTGAGTCGTCTGTTGAGGTAGGCTGGTCCGGAGTTGTGGAGTGCTTTGTGTGCGTGGGTGAGGAGCTTGAAGGTTATCCTCTTGTTGACAGGGAGCCAGTGCAGGTCTCTCAGGTGGGGTGTGATGTGGCTGCGTCGGGGGATGTCGAGGATAAGACGTGCAGAGGTGTTCTGGATGCGTTGCAGCCGTCTCAGGAGCTTAGCCGTCGTTCCTGCGTAGAGGGCGTTTCCGTAGTCCAGCCTGCTGGTGACGAGGGCCTGGGTGACTGTTTTTCTTGTTTCGGTGGGGATCCACTTGAAGATCCTGCGGAGCATTCGGAGGATGTTGAAGCAGGATGAGGAAACGGCGTTGACCTGCTTAGTCATGGAGAGGGTGGGGTCGAGGATGACCCCTAGGTTGCGTACGTGGTCGGTGGGTGGCGGGGCTGTTCCCAGTGATGTTGGCCACCAGGAGTCGTCCCAGGCTGAAGGGTTGGAACCAAGGATGAGGACCTCCGTCTTGTCCGAGTTCAGCTTCAGGCGGCTGGTCCTCATCCATTCGGCGACGGCCTTCATTCCTTCGTGGAGGTGGGCTTTGGCGGTGTGAGGGTCTTTGGTGAGGGAGAGGATCAGCTGGGTGTCGTCGGCGTAGGAGATGATGTTGAGGTTGTGCTGTCGGGCGACGTGGGCGAGGGGTGCCATGTAGATGTTGAACAGCGTTGGGCTGAGGGAGGAGCCTTGGGGTACGCCGCAGATGATCTTGGTGGCCTTGGATCGGAAGGGGCGAGGCGGACGCTTTGTGTTCTGCCGGAAAGGAAGGATGTGGTCCAGACCAGGGCCTTCTCTTGGATCCCGGCGTCGTGAAGGCGTGTTCGTAGTGTGTGGTGGCAGACCGTGTCGAAGGCGGCTGATAGGTCCAGGAGGATGAGGGCTGCTGTTTCTCCGTTGTCTAGCAGGGTCCTGATGTCATCGGTGGCGGCGATGAGGGCAGTTTCGGTGCTGTGGTTGCTGCGGAAGCCGGACTGGGAAGGGTCCAGGACGTTGTTCTCCTCGAGGTAGCGGGTCAGTTGTTTGTTGACGATTTTCTCGGTGACCTTCGCGGGGAACAGGAGCAGAGAGATGGGTCGGAAGTTCTTGAGGTCTGCCTTGGGTTTCTTGAGTACTACTGGATTTTGCCGGAAGTTGACTTTGTCAAATTGTTCTAAATTCTATTTGCATAACATTGTCTCTTCATTCTGTATGTGGTGCAGCTCTGTTTCCGTTTTGTACATTTAGAAAAGTGGTAATTCCAGCATACAAGTGGTATTTGTGTATTTGCAAAATGTACCTTGTGTGCATGGAATTCCACTAGTCTTGAATCTGTAAACCAGGATTGGGAATTTATATGTGTACAGCAGTAATTTAGCATATTTAACTTTAGGTTCAGAATAAACTTTACTACATTCGCCTTGTAGGGATAAAACACTATAGTATGCACAACCATAGGCAAAACCAATGCTTTGGATACTTGACATAATTATTTCAATAGCTTTGACAATTATGCACTTAAATTTCAATTATATTGTACTAAAACATTGTAAGCACGCATTCATCACTTTGCTACAGTACGCAATTAGGTGAAATATTAAATTATTTAGTCTAATTATATGCCCTTGAAAATGAAGTCAACCAAACAACTGTCAAGTGCATCCCTACCATAAATAAATTGGCAGTGTTGTTAAAATTGAAAAAGACATTAGAATGTCTTATATTGTTGATCTTTTTCTCGAAACATAAATAAAACAGATCTAACATTTTCAGTAAGTGCTCCGAGAACAATAAGCAAATTTACAAGCATGCTATTTCTCAACTTGGTACACAATTCATATAATGGAATCACCATAAAGATGTAGGTCGTCATTATCAAATGTTCCCCCACACACTCGGAGCATTCTCCAAGCATGGTGGTGGGGGAAGGAGGGGTGGGGCTTTCCTGTGCTTTTTCTGTCCAGAATCACTATACTTTGCATGGTAGTCCTGGGCAGTGTGGATACCGGTGGTAATGGTGTTGGTCCCATTCCTGACAGCATCTGATGTGTACAATGGTTTTCCCACCCTTGGAGCTGGAAGTGGTAGTCAGGAAATTCTTGTTCCCCCAAAAACTAAATGAGGCCAACGACCCATAAGGACAGTGGACGGGATGTCTGCCAGCTTTTTCGTGTATGTCGGTATGTCCAGTCGCGCCCATTGTCTTGTACCATAAGTATGAATATGATGTCACTGGGTACAATCTGTCATACCATCAGGGCACTGTGTCAAGGGCCTCATTTTTCAAACTGCACAGCTTTTGCCTGTGGACCAATGTGCAACGGGGGAGGTTTGAACCCTTATACAAGAATCTGGTACCATGTACATATGCTTTATCTTCATGGCCTTCAGGACCCTTGAGGAGTGGGCTGAAAGTCAAAATAGGAGAGAGGGTGCAGTGTGAAGCTTCGCCCACCATGCTGGGGACCCTCAAGCAGCCCTCAATTGCCCATAGGTGTGTGGACACATATTGTCAACCACACCGAAAGGCTCTAAACTCATGTTGAAGCTTCGAAATCACTGCTGGAGCAAATGCTAGATTTAATCATATGCTGGAGAGTGGGCATTGCATGTACTCAGGCGAAGATTCCCTCTTAGACTGAAGTAAAACCTCTGTAATCCTATGCAAATGAGGGAATGCTTCCTCTTGAATCTGCAGGCAATGAGTTAAAACCTTATAAAAGTGCCGTTCGCACGTTCAACAAACCCTCTGTAATGCAAACCACCTCCCCTGACAAACAATTGCACAGGATTTTCAGAAGATCTGGCCCTGTATGTAAACTTCGGACACGGTTTTTAAAATTTCTGCTCCCTCAAATCTATCTTCACTCTGAGCCCGCACACCCTGGTTCATAGGGTTTGTAAACTTGAGCTTTACTTGCTAGGGCAGCAATCTGGAAATGCTTTTGTTTGCAGTCCAACTCTGTTTTAAATGTTGACTGCATTGTTGCTGCTCTTGTTTTACTTACCTCAGTCCCTCTATCAATATATCTTTCTATCTCTCTAGCTTTAAAGCTATGATTTACCTTCTGTCTGTACGTCTAGTTAGCTATTATCTGCCTGTCTGGGCATTTATGCATTTGGAATTGCCCTGGAACATAGCCACAGCTAGAAATATTGTACACTATAAGCTGGTTTATGCCTCATGACTAAATTAACTAAAACGCGTTTTAACTCCAAACATCCATGAATTATTATGCATAAGACATTGTTGCACAATTCTAATCATGGCAGTCAGCGGCCTCGAGCGAGACAGTATGATAGGATAATGCAAGACAAATGAATGCAGGGAAGGGTGCAACATCGCATAGAACACAACAAGCTGCATGAAGGATTTCATGCCAACTGAAAAACATTCATTTTTGATGCACATGAAAATACTGCGAGGACACAAACAGCAAACACCTAAGGCACTACCTAGAAGAAGACAGTGACAGTTGGAAAGGAAAACGAGCTACTCTCTGTTTCAGCAGTTACTTACAATGCTTGTGACTAGGCAGATAGTTCTTAAGTGCATTGTGTTGTTAGTTCGCATGCACGGATTTACTGCACTTATCTTGTATTATATAGTTCATGAATGGAACTTTTCGAGATGCTGCGAGATTATTTTCCAGTGCGGCACTTCTGATATTGATGCAAAAATCCGGATTTAATTTTAAATTCCGAAAACACCAGCGAAGTGTAAGCGCTTCTTAAAATAAGTATGGAAACAGCAGCGTTTCTCTCTTTAATATACTCTGGAATGTGCTCCTGGGAATTTTATAATTGTTTGTAAATGGGCGAACTATATTAGGTGCAACCACGATGAACGTAATAGATTGAGGAATTTTGTGCAATGCCTCTGGGCTTTAGGAAGTGATTTAAAAAAAAAAAAATATTTGTGCTATTTGTGAGCAATTTATTTTTTGCCACACCCACTCTATTTTGTCTTGCTAATAAACGATTTCTTTAACTATGTTTACAATGCTTTTTTTTAAAAGAATTCTACTGTGCAATAAGTCCTCTATCAATGTCAAAAAGTATAAACATATAAACTTCATTGCAACCAAATTTACATTAATTTAATCCTAATTTAGTACAACAATAGAAATAGGCAACATTTATACAACAGATTCTACTTTATTTCTGAGGGTGAATTTCCAAATTACACGATCCAGGTCTTGTTTACGTATCCAGACATTGCTTGGTGCTTCTAGAGCATTATCATTTATTTTATTATTATTTTATTGAGTTTTTAGAAAGTGTGAAACCAAACCCAGAAGGCAGGAAATGTTTTAGATAACAACAAATACATATACATATGCCAACGGAGAGGAGAAAACATGCCGGTATGTTTACGATGAGAAAGTAATTAGTGATAAATGCAAACAAAAGCCCTCTATGTAATAGGGAATAGGAAAAGGGCAGGGAAAAACTTCGTAAGGTAGGAAGTATGTGAAGAGGTGGGTTTTTGAGATTGTTCCTGAATTGCGACAATGAAGGAGAAAGTCTGAGGTGCAAAGGGAATTTGTCCCACAGTCTTGGACCTTTGAGAAGGCAGAAGATTTTGGGAATCTCTAAAACAATGTGACATTTTGAATGGCAGCGACATAATCTATGAGCTCTTTGATCAGGAAATACCATAACAAAATGTGGTCAGCATTTTCGAGGAACCGCAGTCGTGCGAAGACCGAGAAACATATACATCAGAATCGATATAGTATCCCACAGAACTCCCTCGATGTTTGGAAATATCAGTGGCCAGGACTCTGTTACCAGACTTTGTGTAAACTTTGGAGATTGCTTTTCAGTGGAAACATGGCTGGAAGTTAAAGATGGTGATGGAGCAGGGAAAATAAAAAAATTTAACCCCTAACAAATTATATAATTAATTAATTAAAAATGTTCGTTTAAATGTATTAATCAACATTGTATATGTGGGAATGGTAATATGCCAATGTATGTGCTAAATAATCTATTAATGAATGTCCGTGTGTCTAATCATAACGTAAGAATAAAAAGCGTACTAAATAAAATAAATGCATGTTTGTGCTTCATAGAAATAAAATGTGTTGTCGCAAAAACAATAGTGATGGTAAGTAAGGAGCAGCTTAAATGTCGCTTTCTGCTAGGTAACAACTAATTGGGGTACGTAGACGGGAGGGAAACGAAAGGGATATTTTTCTCTATTTTAATTATGTTTTGTTTGCCTCAAATTAGTGCTTCTAAAAGTATAACCGAGTGGCAATGTAAAATGGCCGCCAGTGGGAAGATGTGCGCAGGCGTAAGGGAACACGTGATACGAGATGAAATTGGAGAAATCCAGAACCTCGTGATGTCTCTGAGAGGCTAGGATGCAAGAAATGGTCAAGGCTGGTGTGACCTAATTGAACTGATAGTGTGCCATGATGATCAGCAGTAAGCTCGTGGGAAAGAAGCCCGAGAGAAAGGACAATGACAGCGGAGTTCTTGAATGTGTCAAAAGAAGATACAAATGGACTGATCGAATCGGATGGAAATGTTTAAGCGTATGGGAAAGGAAATGATCCAAGGACCCTTGAATCCAAGAGAACTTGATTAAAGAATGAATAAGCTGACATGCATGGACCAATGAAAGAAAAGCGTGATGTTAATGTTGCAACAGTTAGTTAGCAAAGTTAGAATTAGGGTATAAGAGGGCCTACTCTTAGTTGGAGTGGCGGTTGGAGTTGCAGTTGGAGAGTTGGAGTCGTAGTCGTAGTCGCAGTCAGGAGAGGAGTAGAAGAATCGTGTTGGAGGCTTCCAGTGCTGGGTGGTCCTGATTGATCCCTTACTGAGCGGGAGATGCTGAAAGGCTGTTAGAAGAGACGGGTTGCAGGTAGCTGATGCTGACGAGCTGAAGTTGCTGTTGCTGTCTTAACTTTACAGTTGAGTATGAGAATCAGGCTATTTCTAATCCCTAACTTAGGTTAGAAATCATTAGGCTAAATTAGGAAGCTAGGCAGGTAACTAAGGTTTTTGGCTTCATGACAAAATTTCCTTTCTGTAATAAATTGATTATGCTTAATAAAATTGTGAATTTAAGAATGAATAATTGAATAAAGTATTAAATCTTTTCATGCTTTAAAAATTATATAAAATTTAAGATTCTTTAAACCCAAATGACTCAGTGGTTATTTTCCTAAATGATTGCAACATAGGTAATTGGTTGATTGTGATTCAGCTGGTCTTAATCACTATGAACTAATTTCTTAAATGAATGATCCATCGACAAAACAATGAGCAGGAATATCTTAAGAAATAACTAAAAGAAAAAGTGACAAATTAAGGTAAATAGATATCCTTGCTCTTCCAGCGGTACACAAAATGGTGTTCTCCATTTAGTTCTCATGCTTCTCCTAGGAGTACAGAATTTCATAAAGGTGTAAAGGAAATCCAGGAGAGTGTGTGTGTGTTAGGCGATGTTTATGGGCCCCATCGTCATGTGGATATGAGAAATATAGTTTGCCCCTGGATGACCTATAAGTAACCTGGGAGGAGAAAAGTTTTTATTGTACGCGCTGCATCAGATTTCTTGGTAGCAGAGTTATGGTTTTCTATAGATTAGTTTAGTGATTATTGTTTATTGATTATTGATTATTTTTTTATGACTAACACTATATGTTGAGTCGCGTTATGTTATATGTAAGTTTTCACGCTTCTGGGATGTAGGAAGTGGAACACGTGTGGCAAGAGAAGTCACATGGAATTTGGTACATGGTCTGAATTCATTTTGGTTATAACACAGGTTGTGTTATGTTAGGGTTTTCGGTGTGAAAAGTGTGTAAATGAAATAGCAAATCACGTTTACTTGTGAAACTTTGGCCTTAATTCTCAGGAGCCTAGTCTCCACATGTGTCTTATCCCCAGAGAAACGAGTAAATTGTTTGTTTGAAAGAAGGGTAAGGTAGAGGGAAGTGCTACTTTATCGGCGAGAGTAAATAATTCTGTGGTAGGGTAGAGGTAAGCGCTGCCTACTGGAAAAACAGGATTCTTGTGTAAAAGGACAAAGCTGTCACTTTTGTTTAGCGAATCAGACTATGGAATTGTTTTAATTGTTGTAACTAACGAAGAAAACAGTAAAAAGAAAATTGCCGATAAATTTTGTAAAGGAGGGGTAAAGAGTAGAAGTGACGTGGAACAGTGCCGCGCTAGGATTGGATAGTGCACAAGTCACGTGAACACAGAGTCAGGAGTGACGTAGAAAAGTGCCGCGCTAGGATTGGTTGGTTTGCGGGCGAAGGGAATTGTTCTGATTGGTGCGTCAGTGTGAGTCGCGCTGTAATTGGTTGAAGTTCATTATACAGAACAGCGTTAGCATAAAGGGAAAATCAAAGAGAAAACATGCCGTATTACGAGTATGAAAGGGAGAGAACGTCATGGACGACGAAATTAAAGAATTTCTTCAAGAAAGACAAAAAGGTTGTGACTAGAGAGGGACAAGTAATTCCTCCGCCGAAATCAGCAGCTTCACATATGATGCTGAAATATGGATACCATACGTGCATATGGTTGGATAATTGGGTAAAATATACTAAGAATGATGGAGCATTGGCTTTTCCTGAAAATGGTTCTTTTAATGTAGCGATTTTACGAAATTTAAAAGAAAAAATGCTTAAATTGGAACCTAGACCTAGACCGACACAGTTTGAGGCTTTAACAGAATGGGAAGATGAGATGTACGAAAAAGAAAGATTCAGAGGTATGAAAGGTTATGAGTTCGTGCCCGGAAGATTGTGGGGAATGAATCATGAGGACAGAATAAAACGATGGAGATGTGCTAACATGACAGGAGGTTTGTTTCCAGCTTTTACAGTTGAGGAAGGGACTAAGAAGAAACGGACTGAGAAAAAGAAACATTTAGAGAGAGAAAAGTATATGCATGAGAGCGAAACGGATGACGAGTTGCTGGAAGATATATTAAATAAAAATCCACCTCCGTATCAGCAGAATTCTACAGTGGTGACACCAAATGCGCCACCAATAGAAGCTATGCGAAATAAAAGTCCAGAAAAAGGACAAGAAATAAATAGGTCACAAGAACAAATAAGAACTTCCCAAATTGAGGGAATAGAAAACGATAGTGCAAGAGAATTGGCAAGGACAACAAAAGAACTAACTGAGAAAATTAGAGAATTGACAAAGAATATGGAAGCAGTTACCGTGCCCGTAACAATAGGTCCAGTAATACCAGTTTTTGAGAATCAGAAAATTGATGAACGATCTTTGGTGATTCCTTTGAGTTCGCAATTCCAGAGAGAGAAGGAAAGAATGGAGACAAGTCCAGGTACAAGCAATTTGACTAGTGCTTACAGACCAAGTCCACCTGAAAATTTGACAGTGAATGAGTGTAGCGGTAGAAAAATGCCTATGGTAACTGAATCTGCAACAGTGACACCTGAAAAGAGTGGAAATTGGACAGAAATAAATAGTACTCCTATAGGTCCGACTCCTGATGAGTTAAATGAGTGGATAAAAGCTTTTAAAACAAAAGAAACAGAAGAAAAACCATTAGATGTGATCAGATTGAAAATTGACATGGAAGAATTAATTCTAGGAACGATTGGTACAGAAAAGATAAAGAATTATCAGGATGATGAGATAATGTTTCTGTGCAAAAGTATAACATGGAGGGCAAAGAATTTACATGACAAACTAGAAGAAGTGGCCGGTGAGATTGGAATAGATTTTGCAAAAGTAAAAACATTGCAGAAACCATACAGAGTAGATTTTTGTGAAAAAGATATTGAAAATTTGAATACAGCAGGAAGGCTGACACAGATAAAAGAGTTGATTGTTTTGTTGAGAAAATGGGGTGATGTGGACCGATGGAAGGTTAGATGGACAAAGAAGAATGAGAAAAGTGTAGACAAAGGTTCATTGGCTTTTATGATAACAGAAAAAGAACATGTTGTTAAAGAGTACCCTATGAGAGAAACTCCAGGTGGTAGTTATGTGCATGTTCCCTGGACTAGGCAGGACATCCTGTCATTTACAAATGACTTTCCAAAGTTAAGAGAAAAGCCAGTTGAGTGGTACCGACAGGTAGAAAGGTTTGTAAAGGTCTCGAAGGTGTTGTGGATAGATTTGGATGGATTGTTTGACATAGTGGTACCAACGGATCTGTGGTCAGAATGTAAGATTACAGTTGACTGGCCAACTACAGAATATCCGAGAGATCCTAAGACAGGAGCTCCAAGTCCTGATGTGATGAAGAAATACGACAAGGTGATTACCTTTTTGAAAAATAAGATTCCTCCAAAAGAGACAGATTGGGTTAAAATTGATAGAACTACACAGGAAAGTAAAGAGAGTGTACATGCATATTATGAGCGATTGTTGTTGGTTTTCAAGCAGTATAGTGGTTATGAGGAATTAAGTGAAAAGGATATGAGTCATTTTGTATACCGATTGGTATTTGGCCTGAAACAGGAAATAAGCGATATGATTAAGCAACATATGATAAACTGGCAGAATGCAAGTGTAGATGAGGTGCTGAGGTATGCTAAGTATTGTAGTGATGAAATTGAGAGTAAACAGCGTAAGTTGAAAGAAAAGGCAATGTGGGCACAAGTGAAAGTGGCAGAAAAACAAGAAGCCCAATTGGATAATAATAATGGAAACGAATCAGGACAGAATAAAATGCGACCAAACATAGGTAAAGGAAAAGGTCAAGTGAGTCTAGAAGAGGCAAAGAAGAAATGGCCGTGTCATAATTGCGGAAAATTAGGGCATTGGAGGAATGAGTGTAAATTCCCACCTAAACCTAATCCGGAACATCAATCATTAACTCCACAGGTGCAGAATGAGGTAGTTGTTCAACAAAGTCAGGTGCCACAACCACCACTTCCCAACACTGTTAACCAGCAAAGATACAGTACAGAAACAGGATTCTACGGAGGAGAGCAGGTAACACAGTTGCCGCGAGCAGCTAACATTTCTCAGTATTGGTTGCATCAGAGTGAGGATGACCCGGATGAAAGTTTCTGACGGTGCGCAAGAGAGGGGAAAGAGTGCGTGCTTGGCGCAACTCTAGAGGTAGATCAGTCTGGTCCCTTTGTGGATGGAGAAGTGAATGGTGCAAACGTAACATTCCTTGTCGATACTGGAGCTACCCGTTCTACTGTTAGATCAGTGGAAATTCCGAACCTTCCTCTCTCAGGTGAATACATCCAAGTGGTAGGAGTAGCAAATCAGCAGATTAAAACCCCACTTACTGAATTGGTAGAAGTAAAAATTGGTTCTTTTAGCAAAATGCATAAATTTGTAGTGTGCGATTGTAGTCCTGTAAATCTTTTAGGTCGTGACCTCTTGTGTAAAATAAATTGCACAATTTATTGTACACCAGATGGAATTGGTTTTCAGACTTCAGATGAAGATGCTTTGTATAAAGTAACTTTGATGAATCAGGAACCTGAAATGAATGGTTTGTTTCCTGCATTTGATGCAGAAAAACTTCCAGAAGAGTTAAAAAGTGCAGTGAAAGAAAGTGTGTGGGATTTTACAGGAGAAGACATTGGATTAATGAGAGAAGTTGATCCCGTAAAAGTGACAGTGAAAGAAGGGATAAGTTATCCAAACACGCCACAGTACAAATTAACTCCAGAAATAATTGAAGGAATAACTCCTGTGATAAATAAGATGATTGAACAGGGAATTTTGAAAGAAATCATGAGCAGTCCATGTAATTCACCTATTATGGGACTGAAAAAGCCAAATGGGACATACAGAATAGTACAGGATTTGAGAAAGATCAACAAAATAGTGGTACCATGTTGTCCAATAGTGCCAAATCCTGCAGTAATTCTATATCAAATCCCGCATGAAGCCGAGTGGTACACTGTGATAGATTTATGTCACGCATTTTTCTCTATTCCTTTGCACCCAGATAGCCAGCCATTATTTGCATTTCGGTTTGGAGAGCGTATTTTGGCATGGTGCCGAATTCCTCAGGGGTATACAGAAAGCCCCTCAATTTTTAATCAAATTCTAAAGAAATCACTGGAAGATTTGAAAATGCCAGAAAAATCAGTAATGGTGCAGTATATCGATGACCTATTGGTAGCATCGAAAACCAAAGAGGCATGTGTAAGTGACACAATTGCTTTACTGAACCATTTGGAGAAAAGAGGACATAAGGTGTCCCCTTCAAAATTACAGTTTTGCCAGAAAGAAGTCCAGTATTTAGGGCATAAAATTGAGAAAGGTGTGCGGAAAATAGCGACAGAAAGAGTAAGAATGATTCAAGGAATGAGAGCACCCATGACTCAAAGAGAGGTAAGAATGTTTTTGGGAATGGTTGGATATTGTCGACAATGGATAAGTGGATTTTCTTTGATTGCAAAACCCTTACAAAAACTGACAAAGAAAGATGTAAAAGACCCTTTTGAGTTAAACAAAGAAGAAATGAAATCTTTCAAAGAATTGAAAAAGAAACTGTGTGAGGCCCCTGCTTTAGGCATGCTAGATTATGAAAAAGATTTTGAGTTGTATTGCAGTGAAAGAGATGGATGTGCATTTTCAGTACTGGTACAAAAACACGGGACCATGAAGAGGCCGATAGCATACTTCTCGGCTGTTTTAGACCCTATAGCAAAAGCATTGCCTGGGTGTTTGAAAGCAGTTGCTGCTACTTGTGTAAGTCTGGAACAAAGTGAAGGTATAGTGATGGGGTATCCACTGAGAGTATATGGTCCCCATTCAGTAGAAATTCTTTTGACAAGAACAAAAACACAGTACATGACACATAGTCGGCTGACTAAGTACGAAAAGGTCATCTTGAGTGCTGAAAATGTGACCATAGATAGATGCATAAATGTAAATCCTTCAACATCATTGCCAGATGAAGAGAGTATAATTGAACAAGATGAAGTAGATCACGATTGTCTGAATGTGCTGGAATATTGCACAAAACCAAGAGCTGACATAAAAGATGAACCGTTAAAGGAATCCGATTATGTCATGTTTGTAGATGGTTCATGTTTACGCACAAAGGAAGGAGTGTTAAGCGCAGCTTATGCAGTATGCACAGTGGCAACTGTGATGGAAGCGTCTTGTCTGAAAGGAGTTAGGTCTGCCCAAGTTGCGGAACTAATTGCTTTGATTCAAGCATGTAAATTGGGGAAAAATGTACGAATCACGATTGTGACCGATAGCCAATATGGTTTCGGCATCTTACATGATTTTGGCCAGATTTGGTCACAAAGAGGATTTTTGACATCTGCAGGAACACCTATCAGAAATGGAGATTATGTTAAAAAACTGCTTGAGGCGATACAGCTGCCTAAACAAATAGCTGTAGTGAAGTGCAAGGCGCATGTAAAAAACGAAGACTACATAGCGGTCGGCAATAACTATGCTGATGAGATCGCTAGATATTGTGCGGAAAACATGGCGTCTCTGAACAAAAATAGAGAAAGGGAGCATGTCTCTTGTCCTTTGCTTTTCACTAATACAGTCGAAACATGGGATGAAGTAAGGCAGTTACAAGAAACAGCAAGCGATGAGGAAAAGGATTACTGGATTAAAGCAGGATGTAGAAGACAAGAAGATAATGGAGTGTGGGTATACAGAGATGAAAGACCAGTTATGCCTGATAGCATGATTGCAGACATGGCACGGATGTACCATGGACAAGCTCATATTGGGAGAGATGCAATGATTAGACTTTTTAGACAAACCTGGTATAACCCAAAATTCAGAGCCATTGCTGAAAGTCTTTGTCAAAGATGTCTTATTTGTCAACAGTATAACCCAGGAAGAAAAACAGTAGTGAGTCTAGGAACAATAGGACGAGAAGGAGGTCCATTCACAAGGATACAGATGGATTTCATTGAGATGCCCCCTAGTAACAGATTAAGGTATGTTCTAGTGGTCGTCTGTTTGTTCTCTCGTTGGGTGGAGGCATACCCCACAAGAAGGAATGATGGAACAACCGTGGCAAAACTTATGCTACGAGAGTTCATTCCGAGGTATGGTTTTCCAGTCACAGTTGAGACAGATAGAGGAACACATTTTCAAAATGAGTTGATCCAATTGATTTGTGAAGCATTGAGTATTAAACAAAAACTACATTGTGCTTACAGACCCGAAGCTTCTGGGGTAGTGGAGCAGATAAATGGAACAATTAAAAACAGATTAGGAAAAATGTGTCAAGCTACAGGACTCAAATGGCCAGATGCACTGCCTCTTGTTCTGATGACCATCAGAAGCATCCCTGAAAAGAAAACGGGACTCAGTCCACATGAAATGATCATGGGACGAGCCATGAGACAAGCCCACGTACCAGTCAACAAGTTATTAACAATAACTGATGATCTAATACTGGATTATTGCAAAGGACTGGCTGATGTGGTGCGTTCTGTGTTTCATCAGGTTGGACCGGATGCGACCACTCTTGAAAGAAAACCAGCCCACGACTTGAATCCAGGAGACTGGGTCCGTATAAAAGTCCACAGGAGAAGAAACTGTTTGGTTCCGCGTTGGGATGAGCCAACACAGGTAATCCTGGTGACAACGACTGCTGTCAAGTGTGCAGGAGTGAAGAACTGGGTTCATGCCAGCCACACAATCAGAGTTCCAGAACCTACAGATCGACATGTGAGTCGGCGACTGGAAGTGTGGGATAAAGGTTTAACAGCTGGGACGACAAAGATAAAAGAAAGGGTGCCAGAACTTGAAGATCGACCTGAAAGTCGACATCTGGAAACCCCAACTGCAAGTACCTCTAGAGAAGAGGAAGAAGAAGAAGAAGGAGAAGAAGAAGAAGAAGAGAGAAGTACAGAAATTCCAGAACTTGAAGATCGACCTGTAAGTCGACATCTGGAAATATCTGATACAACTTCAGACTCTGATGATTCAATTGAAACCCGTAAAGAATTCTTGAGAAAAACTTGGGGTTATAAACCAATTAGAGAAGAAACTAAGCAAGAAATTGAGTTAGATGAACAACCAAGTACAAGTTATGGTGGAACTCCTTCAGGAACAATATTAATAGATGGAGTAGGGAAAGAAGTACACAAAAAGTTAGAAAATCGAGAAGAACCTCGAGGAGCAATAGGGATAGATAGAGAAACAGGAGAACAGGGAAATTCAGAAACAGATAAGGAGAAAAACACCAAATCGGAAGAACCCCGAGGAGGGACAGTAATAAGGGAAAATAAGAAGGAGGAGACAGATCCACCAGTAGGAGATGACGAGATTATAAGTTTCAAAATAAGAGACAATAGTGAAACAGTTGAAACAGAAACAGAGGAAAGTGGAGGAGAAGAAAAAGCAAAGACTGAATCAAGAAAAAGAAATTGGAGGTCGGAAAGAGAAGAAAGAGAGGGTGAGGTCAAAAGGCCAAGAAAAGGAGATAATTGGCCCAACAGCTATGTAAGAAAATTGAGATATAGAATAATAAGAGCAGAAGACGAAGATGCTGAACAAGTAAATGAAGTAACAAGTCAAAAGGGACAAGAAAAACCAAGTGGAAAAAGATTACAAAAGTCCAAAAGGACAAGGAAAATAAATTCAAAATTTAAGTCACCTGAGTGGCTGTATATTGCACTAACAGATTACAAAGAAGAAGAAGAAAACACTCACGAAAACCAGAGACTGAGAAGTCGGATGGGAAAAGGTGAGATGCAACAAAAAAAAAACTGAAGTGAAGACTTAAAGTGCTTCTGCCGGACGTGACAATTTTACTGGATGTGACAAATCACCGGATGTGACAACGAAAGAATTCTGGAGAGAATTAAAGAAAGTACCAAGCAAAGACTTTTTGAAAGCAGAGTGGCGTCTAAGTCATTTTGAGGTGTAGTGACACAATTTTCTGAAAATTTAACAAATAGAAAAAGAAAAATGGAGAATAATGAGAATAGAAGAAATAAATGTGAATTTGTAAAGAGATGGTGCAAAATGTGCTGCTTTGTACAGGGTTATTAATGACCATATGGATAGTTTTAGCAATCACAATTCCTATTAGTGTAGCTGTGATAAAAGCAAAAAATGATAGTAAACTAGAAAAGGAAGCTAGTGTTAAAGAACAAGTTATTTTAAGAAGTAGTGCAGAGTTACATAAGGATAAGTCAGTAACAGATTTTTCAAAGAACGTTTTTACAAAATTATTGTATGAGTACGTAGAGACAATGGACGTAAGAGATTGTTATGTTTGTATGCAGTTGCCTGCGTCAGTATCGGAAGGAGTGACTTATCATCACTTACCTCTGACTTATGGAATAACATGTAGTGTAATAGCAAGTTTATTTTATAAAACAGGTAGATTAGAATCTTATTATACTGATATAGATAGGATTTTTGCAAACGTTCCAGTAGTACCAGAACTTAACAAAGTAAAACCAGCAAAAGTTTTAGGAGAATTCTTTTAGAACATAGAAAATTAACGTTAGAAGAAATAGTTAGTAACAACCTTACCTGTGAGTTAAAGAAAGAAGAAAAAGTATTTCTAGACATGGTTGAAGAAAGAAGAATGAAATTTCAAAAAGAAGCAATAAAAGAGGAAGGAAAACGTTTATGGACGTTTGAGGAAGGAAATCATGAAGGAAAAAAGATAAATGCAGCAATGACATTAGACTGGCCGCAAACAGGAAAGTTGTGCATTAGGAGAAATAAGACAGTCTATGACAATTACTTTGTAGGTTCCAGTATCTGCCATGACAATTATCAAATTCTGGGAGGTTGGGGATTCAAAGGTGGGAAGGACCCAATATTTCCAGGTATCTATTATGTTTGTGGGAATAGAGCTTATTACAGGTTACCGGACCATTGGTATGGAACCTGCTATGTAGGCCTGGTCTTTCCAAAAAAAATTCACATGGACAGAGAAGAAAAGGGAACATACAAGATGATTAATAGATTTACACGTAGAAAAAGGGAAAGTTTTTCAGAAATTGTAGGTGATATTTTTGGAGCATTAATACCAGCAGTGGGAATATCTTTGAATGCATTTAAAATTCGGAAGTTATCCACAGTAGTAGATCGTTTGTCTACAGATACTGCGGGAGGGTTCTTAATGGTAAATACCGAAATGGTTGCCATGAGAGCTATGGTGATGCAAAATCGGCTTGCCCTTGATATTCTTTTGGCAAAAGAGGGTGGAGTCTGTGGAATGTTGAAAGTCCAACATTGTTGTACTTACATTCCTGATAACAGTGAAAATATACAGAAGTATATTAAAAATATTACAAGTCTGCACAAAGAATTAGTTCCACTGGAGGTTGAAAGTGTTTTGGGAAAACTTGGTAGAGGGTTTTCCTCAGTAGCAAATTGGTTAACTAGGATGAGTAAACTAGTAATAGGGAAAGTTATAATAGTAGCAACTATAGTGATATTGTTAGCCATGATATTGAAAATAGTAATAACATGTATAAAGAGAAAAGTAAGACAGAATAAGATAAGAAGAAATAACAGAATAATGAGAGAAAGAGAAAGAAAATTGGGTGAAATTGAATTGGAGAAAATGAAAGAAAGCATGTATAAAGAAACTAAAAGGCAAGATGAAGAAGAAACAGAGATATAAATAACAGAAAGCAAAGGATGAAAGACATGCTGCCTGAAAAGAAGTATGACTTGGGATTTATGTGGTGATTTAAAAATCACCAAAGGGGGGAGTTGATGGAGCAGGGAAAATAAAAAAATGTAACCCCTAACAAATTATATAATTAATTAATTAAAAATGTTCGTTTAAATGTATTAATCAACATTGTATATGTGGGAATGGTAATATGCCAATGTATGTGCTAAATAATCTATTAATGAATGTCCGTGTGTCTAATCATAACGTAAGAATAAAAAGCGTACTAAATAAAATAAATGCATGTTTGTGCTTCATAGAAATAAAATGTGTTGTCGCAAAAACAATAGTGATGGTAAGTAAGGAGCAGCTTAAATGTCGCTTTCTGCTAGGTAACAACTAATTGGGGTACGTAGACGGGAGGGAAACGAAAGGGATATTTTTCTCTATTTTAATTATGTTTTGTTTGCCTCAAATTAGTGCTTCTAAAAGTATAACCGAGTGGCAATGTAAAATGGCCGCCAGTGGGAAGATGTGCGCAGGCGTAAGGGAACACGTGATACGAGATGAAATTGGAGAAATCCAGAACCTCGTGATGTCTCTGAGAGGCTAGGATGCAAGAAATGGTCAAGGCTGGTGTGACCTAATTGAACTGATAGTGTGCCATGATGATCAGCAGTAAGCTCGTGGGAAAGAAGCCCGAGAGAAAGGACAATGACAGCGGAGTTCTTGAATGTGTCAAAAGAAGATACAAATGGACTGATCGAATCGGATGGAAATGTTTAAGCGTATGGGAAAGGAAATGATCCAAGGACCCTTGAATCCAAGAGAACTTGATTAAAGAATGAATAAGCTGACATGCATGGACCAATGAAAGAAAAGCGTGATGTTAATGTTGCAACAGTTAGTTAGCAAAGTTAGAATTAGGGTATAAGAGGGCCTACTCTTAGTTGGAGTGGCGGTTGGAGTTGCAGTTGGAGAGTTGGAGTCGTAGTCGTAGTCGCAGTCAGGAGAGGAGTAGAAGAATCGTGTTGGAGGCTTCCAGTGCTGGGTGGTCCTGATTGATCCCTTACTGAGCGGGAGATGCTGAAAGGCTGTTAGAAGAGACGGGTTGCAGGTAGCTGATGCTGACGAGCTGAAGTTGCTGTTGCTGTCTTAACTTTACAGTTGAGTATGAGAATCAGGCTATTTCTAATCCCTAACTTAGGTTAGAAATCATTAGGCTAAATTAGGAAGCTAGGCAGGTAACTAAGGTTTTTGGCTTCATGACAAAATTTCCTTTCTGTAATAAATTGATTATGCTTAATAAAATTGTGAATTTAAGAATGAATAATTGAATAAAGTATTAAATCTTTTCATGCTTTAAAAATTATATAAAATTTAAGATTCTTTAAACCCAAATGACTCAGTGGTTATTTTCCTAAATGATTGCAACATAGGTAATTGGTTGATTGTGATTCAGCTGGTCTTAATCACTATGAACTAATTTCTTAAATGAATGATCCATCGACAAAACAATGAGCAGGAATATCTTAAGAAATAACTAAAAGAAAAAGTGACAAATTAAGGTAAATAGATATCCTTGCTCTTCCAGCGGTACACAAAATGGTGTTCTCCATTTAGTTCTCATGCTTCTCCTAGGAGTACAGAATTTCATAAAGGTGTAAAGGAAATCCAGGAGAGTGTGTGTGTGTTAGGCGATGTTTATGGGCCCCATCGTCATGTGGATATGAGAAATATAGTTTGCCCCTGGATGACCTATAAGTAACCTGGGAGGAGAAAAGTTTTTATTGTACGCGCTGCATCAATGGATAGGGAAAAGTATTTTAAGACAATTAGTCATGTTTTAAAAACAACGTTTTTTGGTCTGAAGTAATAGTAAAGAGCTTATCTTGAAGGAGTTAAACCTCTACATTTGGATTCCAAAGCTACATGAAGAACAGAAACGGTCCTCAACACATTAATGACTGTTGATATTTCATGTTTGTAATGAAAGCAGTGGTATATGTCTAGGAAAGCGATTCATTAGTGTGACTATAAACTATATTATCCCCACAAAAGCTTGTTTACATTAGAGTATATCAAACACACTGAATGCATATCAGTATTCAGTACCAGAGCGCTTGTATTTAAGAAATGTAAGGTAGTTCGATCAATCAATCAATCAATCAATAAAACTTTATTCAGCTTTTGTAATAAAAACCATAAAAGTCGGGGTTACAGTGATACAAGAAACTCCCATCCAATTAATATCATCGATCGTCAAATATCATACATAAATATAAAACACATTCTTAAAATGTGCGGTAGAAGAGGTAGTGTTAACCCTCTCTACCATAGAGTGTACTCGGAATGGGGAAACGCAGGTCAGCGGTCTAGTTGACCGGATCTAATTAACCTGCACCTTCAAATGAAGGCCAGCCAGCGGGCGCACAGAGGAGACAGCGCAGTCTGTGTGGGACACAAAGATTGCTAATTAATTCCACCACCATTACGGTCATTTTAGCATTGCGGTAAAAGTACTATTGTCAATACTTTTAACAATTTTAAACCTGTCAGTATCAAGTTTGCTTTTAAACTAAAACGCTGTATTCAGTACTCACTGTATTTGCTGAGCAGTGTCCTCCTGATTGGGAGTGGTAGGAGCATAGAGTGCGGTAGAAGAGGTAGTGTTAACCCTCTCTACCATAGAGTGCACTCGGAAAGGGGAAACGCAGGTCAGCAGTCTAGTTGACCGGATCTAATTAACGTGCACCTTCAAATGAAGGCCGGTCAGCGGGCATGCAGCGGACACATGCAGCGGGCGCGCCGCTGGTGCGCCAAAGGCGCTCCAAAGGCAAGCCGGTCTGCGCCCGTCCGCGCCCAACCGGGCCCAGGGGCCAGAATCCCTGCACAATTTTCAAGGATCATATACTCTGGGAAGGAACTACATAGCCTAAGCAAACCCACAGTAGTCAGCTGTGAGAAGGGCTGGAATTTCATGAGCGAGCCATCCCTAGAGAAGGTCTGTCAACACTGTAAATTAGTGTGGAAAGCATCTCATAAGCTAGGGTCAAGCAAGATTAATGGGCTAAAGGAGCCGCAGGCATGGAAGTTAGGGCTGATTAACTGCCGCTCTCTGCCTAAACACAAAACAGAAATCTGCCTATTGTTAGAGGAGAACAACTTAGACGCCCTGTTTATTACAGAAAGTTGGCTCAAAGACTACTCCTCCCCTGATATAGTAATGGCCCTGCCACCAGGCTATAAAATACTTAGACTGGATAGAATCGGGCAGGCAGGGGGTAGACTGGCCATTCTAATAAAGAATGAGTACAAGCGTACCACCGAGGCCCTTCCTATCAAAGGGTGTGAATGCCTCCTCTTCTCAATCTCGTTAGCACCCACGTACACCTTATCAGGGCTCCTAATCTATAGACCCCCAGGCCCCTTCGGAGAATTTCTAGAAAACTTGCCCGAAGCACTAACCAGAGTGCTATTAAAGAAATCTAACATCACCATATTGGGAGACCTAAATCTACATATGGAGGACCAGAACCTCCCCAACGTCAAAAAATTTC
Source organism: Calotriton arnoldi (assembly GCA_963921515.1). Lineage (NCBI taxonomy): Eukaryota > Metazoa > Chordata > Amphibia > Caudata > Salamandridae > Calotriton > Calotriton arnoldi. The sequence goes on along the minus strand of CAWUFW010002477.1, from coordinate 277,754 downwards.
TATTAGATCTAGAAAGCCTGCAACTTGCTCAGTTGGTAACAACGGCCACACACGTAAGGGTCACATACTGGATTTAGTAATTTCCAACGATCCCAACATTTAGGTCGCACCTCCAGTACCGGTATCCTGGTCAGATCAGCATATCATTCCCTTTAATTTAGGAAAGATAGGAAGAGAGCACCGGGGGGACCCCCCCCAATGCCGAGACAATGAAAAGGCGCTGGGCCAAGCTCAACTCAGAGGCATGGGGGAACATCCTAACAGATACAACTATATCTAATACTGAGATACCGGCAACGGTGGAGGGAGCATACTCCAGGTGGGAAACCTGGATTACTCAATCTCTGGATGAAGTAGCCCCTAAAGTTACCTCTAAACCAAAATCCAGACCCAGGGCGGATGGATGGTTTAACCCTCAACTGTTAGCACTAAAGAAAAATTGCAAAAAAATCGAAAGGGACTGGAGAGAAAATTATGATCCACAACTTAAAATCCTGTGTAAATCAGCCATTAGAAACTACCACAACAGCATCAAAATAACTCAGGCAAAGTTCTTTGAGGAGAAAATCAGCTTGGCTCAGAACTCCTCAAGGTAACTGTTTGTGGTAGTCAAGGCTTTGACTACACCAGCCCAGGACCCTCACCCATTAGAGACATCGGAGGAGAGGTGCAATGACTTAGCCACCCATTTCCTCTCGAAAGTAGCAGACATCTACAGCTCTTTCAAAGCTAACAGGGAACTAACCTCAAGATGGGAAAAAGGTCAGGAAAAAGCTCCCCTATTAAAAATCATCACCCATCTCCCGCCAATGGAAGCAAAAGGTGTGGAAGCATTGATGGACAAAGTGAAGTCTGGTTCGCCTCTAGATCCAGCCCGCCGCATATCCTCAAAACAGTTACACCTGTCATCCTTCCTACCCTAATCAAGGTCCTGAACAAGTCCCTGGAGATGGGCATGGTCCCAGCTTCATGGAAACACGCTATTATTAAACCCCTGCTAAAAAAAGCTAACGCAGATCCATCGCAACTAGGTAATTACCGACCTATCTCCTTGCTGCCTTATGTGGGCAAGCTACTAGAAAAGCACGTCAACAGATCATTGTCAGAATTCCTGGAAACTAACCAATGCCTCCACCCCACCCAGATGGGTTTCCGGGCACAACACAGCATGGAGTCTGCTCTGTTGGTGGTGGTGGAGGAACTTAGAACATTGTTAGACCAGGGGAAATCAGCTGCCTTGCTCCTCTTGGACCTGAGTGCTGCCTTCGACACGGTGGACCACCATATATTACGAAGTAGACTCTCAGCCATCGGGGTGCAAGGTACCATGCTCAAGTGGCTGGCATCGTTTCTGGATGTCATTAAGGTGTGGGGTACCACAGAGTTCCTCATTGAGCCCCACATGATTCAACGTATATATGAAACCACTTGCTAAGATTGTCCAAGAGCTCGACATCTCCATGACTTCCCACGCGGACGATACTCAGCTGCTGATCTCCTTGGACCCAAAAAACAGCGGGGACTCTGAGTGACTATCACCCTGCATGGAAAAAGTCAAGAAGTGGATGACAAAAAGCTGCTTAAAATTAAACGGGGAAAAAACAGAGTTAATGATCCTCGGAAACAAGGAAATTCCCACGCCCTCCATAAGCCTGCCCGAATGTTTGGGCAGCCCACCCATACCTAACGAAATAATTAAGAATCTGGGTTTTTGGCTAGAAAAGGATCTTTCCATGGTGACACAAGCTAAGAAAGTCGCAGCCACCTGTTTTGGACTACTTAGAAGCCTCCGAATAATCCTAGATAAGATCCCAACACAGCTCAGGAAGACAGTAGTCCATTCCCTGGTCACCTCGCGGCTGGATTATGGAAACTTGTTATTCCTAGTGACACCAAAACAGGTGACCCACAGACTGCAGGTGGTCCAGAATGCAGCAACAAGGCTACTGTGCAATGTCCCGGTTCGTGAGTCGGTAAAAGAGCACCGAAAGGGGCTACATTGGCTCCCAGTAGAGGCCAGAGTCAAATTTAAGACACTGGTCATGACGCACAGAGCTCTACATAATAGGGGCCCTAGGAAAATCAAGAGTCTAGTATCCCCTTATACTCCTAATAGGTATTTGAGATCAAGCTCTGGGGGACTTCTAAAACCAACAAAGGCCAGGAGGGAGAGGTGGAGAGGAAGATCTTTCTCCCACCTAGCTCCAAAACTCTGGAATTCTCTACCACTGGAATATCGGACACTTATCAAAGAATTGCAGTTTTGCAAAGCAATCAAAACATGGCTGTTCAAGCAATATCTTTAATGTCTGTCCGACCTCAACTAACTATGTGTCTCTTAGCGCTGGGAAGCCCTAGGGCAGCCATGCGCTCTATAAATCTCATATAATAATAATAATAATAATAAATAAATAAAGATAAAAGCTCATCAAGCCTACTTTACACGTGGTACTAATCCCAACTAGATCTAAGCCTAACTGCGGCCTTTAAAAAACTAAGAACATGCCATAACGTGGACCCTGAGAGCATTGCTAAAAAAGTAAAGGCAGGACGCACTTGAGTAAAATTTGCTGTTTTTTAAAATTGGGATTAAGTAGGACTTTCTCGGCATCTCGTAGAAACTACAGAACATTAAAAAATGAATCATGTCCTGAGGGGACTTGCTGTCACAACCGCATGGCGACAGGGTCTCACCTTTGCTACTCCCTCGTGGGTGAGCAAGGAGGAGATAAAACAAATTTGGGGAGAGGAGTTGGCCTAACGGCTAGGGCGGTCAACCTCGAATCTGGGGAACCGGGTTCGAGTCACCGCATTGACGCTGAACATCCTGTGATTCTTGGCAAATAACTTAGGGGCATATTAGCAAGACCCACGTTAAAATTATCGCTGTTTTAGCGGCAGGAAACTGCCGCTAAAACGGCGATAATGGGCTTGCTAATATGCGTTATAGAATTCCAATAGAAGCCCAGGTTAGATGTGCAGGACATCTAACCTGGGCTTCTATTGGAATTCTATAACGCATATTAGCAAGCCCATTATCGCCGTTTTTATGCCCCTCAATCTCCCCATGCCCAAAAAAAAAAAATGAATGTGTCCTCATGTAACGCAACTGAGGCTATGTAAAGCGCTCTGATTCCCGATACCTTCGGGTCAAGTTCGCGCTATTTAAAACTCTGTAAAAAAAAAAAAAAAAAATCAAAACGAAACCTTGTCAATAAAAAACAGTCGTATGTGTTGGAAAGTCCAAGGAGATACGGTTCCGTCGACTGTACGGTTTTCAAGATAATTTATTTGCGTACACTGGGCTTCGTTAGCTCACACTCCTCCCTGTTCACCACCCGGAGTCTACAAAAGGACTCCTTATCCCAAAGTAAATCCTTCCTGTTGATTGAATCCGGGTCACTAAAGAGATCCGCCCTTCCAAGAGTCCTAAACCCTTCCTGAATATATTTAAACCAAGGGATATGGTGGGCATAATCAAGAGCCATACATTCCCTTAGGATGTCTTTATGTAAGGCGGTCCCCTTATTCAATCAAACTTTGAGCCAATAAGATAAGGGGCGAAATGACAACAAGTCTAACAGGTAGGACATACCCAGTTCTTCGTGTACAGAAAAAGTAGAGGTTCCCTGGGGTACACATAGGAGTCGTCTTAGGAACCTATTTTCAATTCTTTGCAGCTCCTCATGCGATGTATAACCCCAAATTTCACTACCATAAGTTACCTGGGCTAAACACTTAGCTCTATAAATCTCCAAGATTGCACCTATTGGTTTTTTACCCAACCGCAATGCAAAGTTAAAAATTGCCGCATTAGCCCGTAGGAATTCCCCTTTCTTTTTGCTTCTCAGAGGGCTCCAGTTTAATTTGGCACCCAACATGACCCCCAGATAAGAGAAGGCACTAGTCTTAGGAACTGGGGTAGATCTTACCTTAAAATTAAAGGACTTCCTTGAACTTAACCCCACCTGCATCACATATGATTTAGAGTTGTTGACTAACAGGTCCCGGTCCTCCATAAACTTCACAAAGGAGTTGAGTAAGGTTTGCAAACCCCTGGCTGTCCCGGCCATAAGGACAGCGTCGTCCGCATACAATAATACCGGCAGACTACGCCGTCCCACCTGGGGGAAGTCTACCTGAGTGTCAACTAGTACCTTCTCCAGGTCATTAATATATCAATTAAATAAAAAAAGGACCAGTATACAATCTTGTCGCACCCCTCTCTGGATTGGGAGTTGACGGGTGACCTTACAGTCGTTTGTGTACCGTACCTCCGCTTTGGTTTCCCTATAAAGCTCACGGAGAAAAAGGACAATATCTTTATCCACGCCCATACCCAGTAAGGTCTCCCATAACCTGTTTCTATTTACACGATCAAAGGCGGAAGACAAGTCCATGAAGGCCAGATATATACTACCAGATCGAGCAATGGCATATTTGTTGACAATCATATATAAATTCAAACATTGGTCGACTGTGGACCTCCCTGGACGAAAACGTATTGGATGTCAGTTAAGATGTTATTGTCTTCTGCCCATGTGGTCAACCTGTCCAACAGGATACGGCCCACCACTTTAACAGATGAGTCCAGTAGGGATATGGGCCTATAACAGAGGGTGCTATCCCTATTTCCTTTTTTGAAAACCGGGACAATAGTGGATATGGACCAGGTGCTAGGAAAGTCCTCTCTTATTGCAGCATTTATAACGGTGGTAAGGATTGGCACCCACAACTGTGGGTTAGATAAATAAAGGAGGGATACTATTGGGTCCTGGCGCCTTGTTCCTGGCAACCCTACTATACCCTTGCTAACTTCATTGGCTGTGATGACAAGGGCCGACTTCCCCCTGCCACCAACTAAACTTGCATCTGATGAGCCACTAAACATTTCCTGGAAAAAGCCAACCCATTCCTCTTCTGAAATATGTGCTTCAAGGGCCTGTATGTTTCCTTCTGACAGAAAAGGACAGTTGACAATACTCCAGAACTGATTACTATTTTTCAGGGTACAGGCCTCAGTGAGCTTACTCCATGCCTCTTCCTTTAGCTTGGCCTTACACCTTTGTAGTTTGGCTTTGTATATCCCGCTACACTCTTTTACCAAAGCAGAATCCCTTGGTTTAGTGCCTAGTGCCCCCCTCAAGTTCCTGGCCGCACAAGAACAATTGTGATCAAACCATCTCGTGAATCGATCCTTCAAGGACGTGGGTGGTGACTTGAGCAGAAGTCCAATTGTACATGAAATGGCCGTGAATGCTTCCAATGCAGCCCCTGCCTCTTCATATCCAGTTGTACAGATATCGATTTCCCTCTTGCACTTGGCCAGGAGCGACTCACAGAAGGAGTCCGGGGTTATCTGCGCTCACCTTAGCCTTCGGCCCTGATCTGTTGCCCTTAATGTTCCCCTGGGTACTAACATACGGGATTTCCCAGGTCTTGGCCATGTAGTTGAAATATACAATGGGACAATGGGTTATGATCGCTATAAATACTGTCTTCAACAGAAAAATCCAAAAGATATTGGAAAAAAGGGCTGGAAACAAAAATAAAATCTATGAAAGTAGAGATCCCCCTCCCAGTGAATGTCGGATTAATGGGGTTGCTGCCCTGGGCCACCCTGCTCATAGACATGGTTAGATCAAACTCATCGACTACGGCATTAAGACTGTCTTCCTGTAGGGTATGTTCAACATGCATACCCGCCATCCAAGGGCATCCTATGTTGGTTATAATGCCTGCATTTGGGTCCCCACAAAGATGAATAATGAAATCTCCTGCGATCATGAGGTAGCCATTCAGAGGAGCCTTTACAGTCACTTTTCTTAGAAAAGAGCCCATCCTAGAGATGTTACAGACATCTGAAGAAGCTGGGTTGGCATTATAAAAATTCAACAGCAACAAGTTTACAGGCCACTGGGAAAAAGATAAAGCCTGAAAACAATCATTATCAGTTGGTAGTTCCTTCAAGCGGCACCGTATGTCCAAGGAGACATAAATTAGCAGCCCACCCTTAGATCTTCCTGCGTGTGAAGGAGTGGCTGGTACACAAAAGGTCTTAAATCCCTCAAGAAAGAAACTATTGGTAATAGTCCACGTCTCCTGTAGGCAAATCACATTAAATCCTTTTATAAAAGTGATCTATCCAGGGCCATTAATCTTGTTTGTTAATCCGGCAACATTCCAAGAGATAAATTTACAGACTTTACCATCCCCAGGACCTATAGAGGGAGGCATTGTTTTTCTACTGTGGGAGGATGCTATCTCTGTGGGATCTTTACCTATGAGTCAATCACAAGAGTCCAACATTTCCAAAGGTGTAAAAGAATTATAAAGAGGTATGTCTTGAGTTACCATCTGACGATTCAGCTCGGGACAACCGGGATAAGCTGGGAGCCTCCAAGAGCCCACCCTGTTAGGCATCAAAACACGGGTAAAGGATCTATAAAAATGCCCCAGGGGTAGGGCCACAGTAGACTAAACAACCCCACCTAAGTTGTTCTGTGACACTGAATGTAAAATTCTCTCTACTAGATGGGGTCTGTTAAAGTTAACAATTATACACAATCTCCTGCCAAATTTTTTGTAGACCTCCCAGTCCAAGATACTCTTCGCACCATGATTATGGATTTCTCCAACCTTAGACCAAGAGATGTATTACGATCCAACCAGTGCATTACCTTGTTCTTGAGTTGATCAAATTCTTCATCGGCACCCGATGAGAGCGCCGGAACATTACCAAGTACAGCTACATATGGTGAGGATTCTGGTGGAAGATGTAACGTTGGTAGCGTCTGCCTCGGTCTCTCCCCCATGGGGTCTAAAGCGTGGATCTCTGTGAGGGCACACCGACCCCTTACTGGCTCTCCCATTGGAGGTTTGGCTGGACTGGAACAGGCTGTGGTACGCTGTGACTTCACTGCCCCGGCTCCGCCTGAAGGGTCCACCACCCGGGAGCTTGAGTACACCGGGGGCCGGGGAGGAAGATTAGCACTACTTTGCACAGATGTTAGAGATGGCATGTACCCACTTGGACCTTGCTCAACAATTATGTCACTTGCTGAACGGGGACCAGTTAAAGCCCCCCCAGGAGGATCAATGTTCCCAGCTGGCCTATATTGGCAGATCCTTGTGAGCTCCTGCTCCATTGTGACTAGGTGCTGCATAATGGGGTCTAGTTTACGATCAATGTTGATCATCAAGGAGCTCATCCATCCATCATGGCATCCATGTCCTCCTTAGACAGTGGTTACGGGTTGCTGACACAATGTCTTGACCCCTTTGCCCTTGGGCGTTTTGCTTTAGCCCCTGTCGCTGAACCTTTCCTTTTTACTCCCATACTTGCCCCTGCTTTTGAACTCCCTGGCTTGGCCTTACACCCAGGGCCGTTGGTTGGTATAGTTGAGCCTTCAGACTCGAGTCCAGTATTGCTGACTGTGCCTACCTCTAGGCCATGGTCTCCCTCCATCCCCAATGACGGAGATCTTACTGGTGTTAATGAGGGTCCATGTTCAAGCTGGATATCCTGGGCAGTATGCGATACACTACCCCCTGCAGTACCTAATGGGCTGGAGACAGGGCAGAGTACAGGCGAACATGAGAGCAAGCGGGACACCAGCTCAATTTCCTTATCTATAATTCCAGCTGCTCTTAATAAGAATGTGTCCATTGTTGTGGCAGGAGGACCTAAGAGTACTGACCTCAGGCCTTTACGTTTCCCCATAATTCCAAAGCAGCTAAACAGGCTGGCCAGCGAGCAGTGCTTAGAAGGACTGAGATAGGACCACTGTCAGGGCAGACAAACCTCACGCTTCTAGATTAAATGATCTTTTTTTTAATTTTATTTTTTAATCCTCATTCGCCTCAGACCAGAGTCGACATAAAGTAGAATGCCACTACCGTATCTCGACTGCAAGAGACGTAGGCAATCGAAGTGGGTCCCAGGGGCAATGCCCACCTACCGGTATATGGCGATCTCACAGAAAGTCGCTTACCCCTTTCCAAAAAAAAAGGGGTGGTCTCACTCTCTTTTGATATGAAGTGACCGACGACTGTTGGTGCAGGCCTGTATTGAATGGAAAACTGGGTGCGAAAACACAGGGCCCTACCCAGTCAGAGAGATTCCATTGAGGCATAATCATAGGATCAGATAGTACTTTTAAATTTAAATTTGAACATAATCAACTTAAACTTAATCAACTTATACTTAAACCCCCAAAGCTTCTCTCAAACCCCAGAGTGCAAACACAAATAGACTAATGCTGAGACCAATTTAGCAAACAATCCCATGTTACTTTCCTTTTGCTGTTCTGCAGTCTATTCAAATCAATCTTAGAAATGTTATATAGAGAGGACAGCCATTCTGTGTGTGTGGGGGGTGTGGCCTCTACCCACCTCTTACAAATCTCTCTCCTAGCCAGCAAAATTGCATAGAAGAGAAACCCCCTCACGGGGCCTGCAACTTCACTGGTTATGCCAAAGATGATCAAGGCGAGGGAAATTTGAATTGGGGTGCCTATGATGTCAGCTAGGGAAGCTGCTACATTCTCCCAAAATTCCGTTATCCCTGGACAATCTTTAAACATGTGTATGTCTGTGGCATTTACCAAGTCACATTTCTTGCACCTGACTGGTGGCCCTTTTGCCATTTTTGAAAGTCTTGCTGGAGATAAGTAGGCCCTATGAACAGTAAAATAATGGTTCCTTCTAAGCCAGGCTGGTTTTACAACAGAAAATAAGGTATGAAACGAAGTCTGCCACAGATCTTCCCGATTTTCGTCTGGCATAGAGGCTCCCCATAGTTGTTCTGCCAAATCGAAGTCTCCATCAATAGTTTCCTCTATAGACCAATAGTAGAAGGAAACTTCTTTACCCCCGCAGGCCTTGAAATCAGTTGGTCCTCCAGAGTATTCCCTATGCCTATAGGGATTTTAAGGTTCTGTGACCAACTCAGCAGCTGTATGTACTTAAACTTGGACATGCCCTCCTCCAGCCTGTTGTGAAAAAACTCCCATGGTAGAAGTGACCCTTCGGAAGCCAGATCCCTCCATGTCATTAGCCCTGCTGTTCTAAGTGGTGTGGCTAGCTTATCCTTCAAACAATCTGGAGCCCCCGGAGAGTCCCACAGAGGAGCTAGACTGGAGTAATAGTTCAAACCAGTACGCTGCTTAAGTCTAGTCCATATTCGGGCTGCTGCCAGGAGTACTTTCAGCCTGATCTTTTTGAAGTACTTCTGGTCGCCATATTTAAAGAGGAACCCCTCAAGCGGTAGCCCCACCCCCTTCAACATAGCCGAAAACATAACACCTCTCTCTGAATCATCTGGGGATTTTAACAGCATCCTCGAGTAAGATAGTTGGAAGGCCCAGGCATAGTACTGAAGGTCAGGGAGCGTGAAGCCCCCCTTAACTCTCCTGCGCCTTAACTTCTTCCACGCTATCCTCGTAGCTCTGTACGCCCATGCAAATGAATTAATGGCTTGCTGTAATTTATCAATAGCCGCTTTCTCAAAATGTAGGGGGATAGTATTAAAAAAAGAAAGTAATTTTCGGTAGTATAATCATTTTAATCAGATTGATTCTACCAAAAATGGTCAGTGGAAGATGTGCCCAGGACTTCATGAGCTTCTGACATTCCTTAGAAATGTTTACAATATTCGTCCCAGCTATCTTGTCTACGTTCTGCACTATCTTAACTCCCAAATATCTCATGTCACCCTTGGTCTGGTACCCGCATCCTGGTAGATTCCATGCCATAATCTCCGTTTTCTCTGCATTCACCTCGTAACCCGAGAACCGCCCAAAATCTTGTGCCAACCTAATGACCTGAGGGAAAGACGCCTCCAGCTCCGATGACAGGATCAAGATATCATCCGCATACAGGGCAACCTTCCTCTCCCATGCTCCAAACTTAAATGATGGAATATTCAGTTCGTCTCTCAGACGTTGAGCGAAGGGTTCGATATACAAGTCAAAAAGGAGCGGGGAGAGTGGGCAGCCCTGCCTGGTACCCCTAGTGATCTTAAAAGGGACAGTCAGTTTACCATTAACTAGGAGTCTTGCCGTGGGATCGTGATATATAAGCTGTACAGCTCGGCAGAATTTCTCTCCCAAGTTAAACCTTTCCATTACTGCAGCGAGGTATGACCAACTGACCCTGTCGAAGGCCTTAGTGGCATCTAACGTCATGGCTGCCAGCGGTAGAGAGAAGGTGGAAGCAAGGTCGATTGCTCCAATAAATTTGTGAGTTAGATCAGCTAGGTTTCTGCCTCTTACAAAGCCCTTCTGGTCCGGGTGTAACAGAGTGCCAGCTACTACTCCCAACCTATTTGCTAGGATCCTTGTGAATACTTTATAGTCCGTATTCAGGAGGGAGATGGGCCTGTAGGACCCGCAACTTGCCGGATTCTTTCCTGCTTTCAAAATTAATGAAATAGTAGCTTGACCCCATGATGCGGGAGGTTTAGTGCCTTCAGATAATATGTTGTTAAAAAGTACCGTCATGATCGGTATTATTGCCTCCCCCAGGGATCTGTACAGTTCCCCTGGGAGCCCATCAGGCCTCGCGGCCTTGCCCCTCTTACAAGCGGCAATGGCCATCCTGACCTCCTGTTGAGATATGTCCTGCTCCAGATTCGCTCTCTGGGAGGGGTCCAGGGAGGTAAGTGTATTCCCTCTTAACCACTCCTTCGCACAGTTTTTGTCTACTTCATTATTTTCTTCATATAGTACCTGAAAAAGTCAAAAAGGCCTTTCCGATTTCTTCGTCAGTAAATACTGAAGAGGAATTATCCTCGCTGTCGATTCGTTTTATCAAGTTGTGTGTCCTATCTGACTTAGCTTTCCATGCCAGAAGTTTGCTGGCTCCCTCCCCGTATTCAAAGTGGGCCATCTTACTGGCTTCCCACCTACTTGTAATCCTAAACTGAATGATGGTGTCTAGCTTATCCTTCAAAGTTTTAAGTTCCGCCATGTGCTCATGGCGCTTCTCAGGGGCAATCTCACTGTTCAGCTTTAGCTCTGCTACCTTCATCGCAGACTCCGTTTGTGCCACCTCTTCTCTATATTGTCTGTTTTTATAGCATACCTTGCTTGTGACCATACCCCTCAGGAAGGCCTTCCAGGCGTCCCAAACCACTGAGATCTCAGCTGAACCAATATTCAGCTTAAAAAAGCACTCTGTTTCTTGAGATAGGTGCTTTACCTCAGGTTCATCTAGAAGTAGTGCACGATCGAATGTCCAACTCCTAGATTGATTTACCCCTGCCAGACAAAAGTCCATCCAGACGGCCGCATGATCTGACAGGTGTGGAGTCAAGTACCTTATGCTCTTAATCTTGTCCCTGAGGTCGTGACTAGCCAGGATATAATCAATCCTAGACTTATGGCCATACTTGTTATTGTAGAAGGAGACACCTAACTGGGAACCTGACCTTTCCCTCCATACATCATATAGACCAGTCTGTGCCATCATTGTTTGGAGGTATGTTCGGGATTTAGATAGTACATTTGCTCTACTATTGGGGGATTTATCCAGTAGTGGGTCTAGAACTATGTTGAAGTCACCAGCCAAGATCAATGGTTCTGGAAATTCTAACAGATTTGCAAAAATAGTTTTCAAAAAGGAAGGATCATCTTGGTTGGGGCCATAGTAGCCCACTACTGTTAAGAGAGAGCCTTGAATAAACAGTTTAGCAATAACCCACCTACCCCCTGTGTCGCTCATTGATTCTAAGACACGCGCATTGGCTTGCTTTTTAACCAAGATGGCAACTCCCCTGATATTAGCATTCTGATTAGTGCCAATTAAATGCTCCACCCATTTTAATTTGCAAAAAATTCCCACCAATTCCCCTTTTAAAAGATGCGTTTCCTGCAATATAATGATCTGAGCAGGGGAATCTTTAAGGTATTGCAAAATTTTTGCCCTCCTGGTCTTTACTCGCAGGCCATTGATATTCCAAGATAAAAGCTGGATAATGGTCATGGAGGTTTAAACAACAGAGACTTATGTACACCATACTGATGGTCCCAGACCAAGCGTAACCAAGATGGGTAGACAAAACTAAAAGGCGAATGAGGAACATTTATTTTCTTTTTATCCCTAATGCTCCCCACCCAGTGCACCCCCTCCAACTCCCCCCTTACCCCACCCCTGAAGAACCCTGCCCCCATTTACCTGGACTAATAGTCCAGCTTCTGCCTGCCGGGGCAGCCAGCCCTATCCTTCCTTTACTTGTATACAAAAACAAGAAGCTGAGTTTACCAATTCCAATTTCCAAGAAGGATATCTCTAATCTCTTAAATTTAACTTATTTATAATTAATTTACCCGGCGTTTAAGTAGTGCGTATTTAAAAAAAAAATAAAAAAAAACAAAGAAAACAAGTAGCATGAAAACCTATAATAGGTTGAACCCTAATGAGTCAGAAAGACAAGAAGAAAGGGAAAAGAGAGCCTAAAACGGAAAAAGCCTATATGAGTTTCTATAGCTAGGCTACTTTGTGGCTGTGGCTTCGGCCAGACTTTCGAGCAGCTCATCTGCCTCCTGTACTGTTTTAATGTTATGCATCTTATTATTGTGCATAACCTTCAGGAGTGCAGGAAATTTTAACTGGACAACCGCACCTAGCTTTTTAAAGTCGTCCATTTTCCTGCCCAGCTCCCATTGTCTGTCCAAAGTTGTTCGAGCCAAGTCTGAACGAATCTCATAGGCAAAGTCTCTAGGTTTCAGGGACTTTTGTTTTAAGGCACAGTTAAGTATCTTCTCCTTCAAGGAAAATGTTAAAAAGTTAATGAGGATTTTCTCGGCTTCGGCCGATTAGGATGTTTCCGAAAAGGGTCTCTGTGGATCCTCTGAATGTCTTTCTTCAGTTCTTGAGCCGATTCTTCGATCTGGACCGATTCCTTTATGAGAGTGACAATGAAGGACTTGATGTCTTCTCCTTCCCTCCCTTCTGGAACATTCAGGAGACGCAGGTTATTCCTACGTGAGTTATTTTCTAACATTTCGAGCCTATCGCGAAGTATTGTCTCCTCTTTCTTGAGCGTAGTGATGTCTGATCTAGCCACCACCAGCTTGTCTCTAATTTCGGCGACAGAATTTTCCAGAACCTCCGTTCTGGAATTTAGGAGATCAATTTTCTTGTCTAATATCTCACAAAAAAGTCGAATCTCACCTTGGTTTGCCTCAGAAACGGAGAAGCCTCTTTTTATGTCCACCGACAAGGAGGAGAAAAGGGCCTCTAAAGAAGCCACTGAAGACCTCCTAGTTCCCTGTTCTTCGACAGCTTTTTGACCTTCTGTGGTATCATTATCTGACGTGGTCGAGCAGCCGGAATTAGCCATTTGTGAAAGAGTTTTGTCAATGACCGAAGCTGTATTTGGGTCTGTCGAAACTATTTGGGCTGTTACTATAGCCACTTCAGAGGGAATCTGCCCACCTGCCAGGGGTCTGTCTATCGTGTCCATTTTCTTAAAGATTGATGAGGACTCTAACTGACCTTTTAGGCGCCTCCTTAGAGCTTCTCCTTGCTCAGCGACGTCTAGGACTAGTGGCTGAACCTTAAAGTAGGACCGCAGGGACGGTGTAATCTTAAGTCTTGTCTCTATAAAGTGATTTTTTGCCCTCCCTGCTTTAATACTCCTGCCCTTTACCTCACCGTACTGAAAAGTGGAAAAATTGCCAGCCCTCTTTGAGTCAGGGAGTGTATTCAAAAGTAAATTCCCGTCCTCTTCATTTACCTGAGGTGAGCTGCCACTACCACTGAGACTCCCACTAACACCAGCCTTTCCAATCTGGTTTTTTTTTTGCGCTTTGGAGTTGCTCTTTAAGTCTGTCTTAGCCTTTTCAGCCTTTGCAACCCCCTGTGCTTCACCACTGTGCCTTCTTCCCTTCCTATTTTTACGTTTTGTAGGTATAGCTGTAATGATTGGGGTCTCCCTTACCCCCTGGATATCCTGAGTCCGGGTGGATACGCCCGGCTGCAGCGGCTGTGAGGGAGTAAGCACTAGCTTACCGCCCTCTGTAGTCAATTTAGCCGTACCTGGAGCAGATGAACGGTGCCCCTCACCCTGTCCCCTCTGCACCTGATCCTGTAGCGGTGGAAACTGCTGTAGCTGTGGGTGTAACTCGATATCTTCGCCTTCGGAAGGTAGGAACACGCTGACCCGGTTGCGTGTAGAAAGCTGTGCTATGCTGTCTCCGCCTCTGCCTGAATCGGTCCGTAGGAGCCCGCGCGCCGCTGCCCTGCGGCCCCTCCTTAGCTCCAGGGCGGCTGCAAACCAGCGATCACCAAACACACCTACACACATCCAGGAGGTAAGCGGTGTCCGCAATACAGTCCTCCGGTCGAAAGCGCTGGTAGAAAGGAAGATGAAAGCCTGGAACGATCCGGAAAAACTCACAGGTAATGCCGATAAAGATGCAGATAGAAATGCGAGTGAGCAGGTGATGGTATCTCAGCCTCACATCATATTAGCGTAAAGACAGGGCGTAGCTGCCTCCGGTGGCAGCGGCTGCTTAGTTAGTGGCCGCCATGTTCTTCCCCCTAGATTAAATGATCTTAAAGACTCCTCCTACCTTCCCGTGTTTGTGACTGGAAGTGGTCGTCCACGAGTCTCCTATCTTGGTACCTTCCTTGTGTTTTCGGCCCCAGGTGTCCGCACAGTCACGCCAAGCTCCTATCAGTGAGTTCCAGAGCCAGAGCCAAGAGAGGTGGCCCAGCCCATCCTCCTCTGGGCTCTGACGGGCACGGACGGGCCCTCCCTTGGCATGGGCTTTGCCCGGGCACGGCCCATGCCGAGGGAGGCAGCCAGCGCTTTTCAGCGCGTGCGGCGCGGGCGTGCTGCCCAACTTCTCCTCCTCCTCCCTGAGGCTGGTGGTATTCTGGGACACCGAGTCCCTTAGGGCGATTGGCAGCAGCAAGATCCAGGCAATCAGGAAAACAGAAGCGCGATCTAAGGTAGTTGTATTTACCTGAGATGAGGATGAGATTTAACAGAAACTCTGTATACTAATATCATAGGTGTCATTTTTGGTTCAGTTCAAGAAACATCCACCAGCATTCCTAAAGCCTGAAATGAGAGATATTCTGGAGGTATATCATTTGCAATAGCAAGTGTTCAATGAGTATGCATCAAGGTAAGATAATAAAGATATGAATCATATTTTAAGATTATTCACTACGACCCAAGTAGGCAACAACGCCTAGCTGAGTGATGAGCCAGAAAGATAATACCTAGGGTCATATGTACAAAGAAGTGGCGAGTGAGGCGTTAGCCGTCATGGCTTTGCGCCTCACTCCGTCACTTCAGAAACGCAAGGTGGCACCATATTTACAAGGATATGGTGCAGCCTTGTGTTTTCCCCTATGCTGGTCCTACACTTAGCAGTGTAGCACCAACGCAGGCACCCTTGCACCATAGTGCAAGGGTGTCTGCGTGCAGGATAGGATTGTTCATGTTTAGGAAGGTGTCCCTTCCTGCACATAAACAATCCTGAAATGCCATTTTGTCACTTCTATGTGTGCTGCTTAATGCAGCACAGATGGAAGTTACAAAATGTCATTTTTTTAAAGGATTGTTTATGTGCAGGAAGCGTCACCTTCCTACACATAAACAATACAAGGCGCTTTGCTTTTTCCAAGTGTGCTGCACAAGGCAGCATACATGGAAAAAGCAAAAACGAGGAGAAATAAAGCATTTCTCCTCGTTTTGCCAACTTAAGACCAGGTTTTTCCTGGTCTTTAATTTGGCACTGCCTCCTATTTACGCTGCCCTTGTAAATAGGGGGCAGCATCAAAATCAATGGGTGTTGAGGTGGAACGCCCACCACAACACCCACTGCCCACCCCTTTCCCGCTAAGCATAGCGTGAAAGGGGGCCTTATTTACAAGGCAGCGTTTATCCACCCTTTAGTGGTTTAACGCTGCCTTGTGAATAAGGCAAAGCCCCTATCGCCATGGAAACGTTGCAAAAAGTGATGTTCCCATAGCGATAGGGGCTCGTACATCTGCCCCCTAGTGTCTATGTTTCCTCTCTAGTCCCAATATCCTTTACCTGGGTCTACTACTACCCATCTTATTCCTATTATGAATGGATAGTCAAGGATGCAGTGAAGTGTAGAATGGTATATCGCTTCTGTTGGATCCAGAAATCAGATTTGTGTATTATGAAACACAAATAGCTTTTTTTAAAGTACAAATTCGTACTCTTGATAAAATGTGAAACTATGATTTCGTTCTTTCAATAAAGTAAGTAGGGCTATGTTCTGGATCAATCTTCAAGCATTACTTTGAAACAGTTGGGCATGAGTATGGCAAGGAAAGAAAGTTGCTTTCACTAAGTGTGAGGAATCAGGACCTGCTTGCAGTGCTCCCTCCCCCCACTTTTTGGCCAATTTGAGACCCCTGGATGCTGGTTTACTGACTATGAGAGTGCCCTGGGCTCTGCTAGGTAGACCCAGGGCCAGTGTTATGTTTAAACACCCACATGTATAGGGTACACTATGTATTAGGGTACTCTTACAATTGGCCTGACCTATCCTATAAGTCCCTCGTAGATAACAGGGCCAGGGGTTGAAAATGACCTATAAGTCCCTAGTATATAATAGTGCATGGCAGTTTGAGGCCAGCAGCCTTTGTTGTACTTGCATGTGTGCACTGCTGAGAGCCTAAGGTCAGTTTAAAAGCAGCCCTGTGTTACAGCACTGCTTTTAAAAGACAATTCACTGCAATCTCGACTTTGGTGGCATGGGCACTTTTGACATGATAATTTACCTTATTTTTACATATTAGTTACTCCCAAGGTCTCCACTAGGTATTCCAGGGGTGGGGGTCATGTAACTATAAGCAGGGTCCCTATAAAAGATGTCTTCTAAACCCTGGTGAGTGAAAACTGCCCAGGGATGGGGGGTCCTGTAATTATGAGCAGGGCCATTATAAAAGATGTTTTATAAACCCTAGTGAGGGAGAAATTTCACATTTCATTTCCCCATTGTAGATACCTTGCCCCATAGGATAACATTGCAATAGTTTATGGATGCATACATATTGCTAGGAATTGAATCCAAATCTCGTTCAAAGACTCAGAAGAATGGTATTAATACATCCAGCAACATGCCATTGCTGAATTTATCCTAAATTGTACAGAAAAGAAGTTATAAGACTTTCTTGTCTGTAAGCCGAAATTCAGCCTTCCTGCAGTCTTCCCTGATTGGTTAGAGTTAACAGGATTTGCCAGGCTGCTTTGATGAAGTGATAAGTGTCTCACCATGGGAGAGGATACCTGCTGGTGAGTGCTCTGCTACACAGCAATGTCAGAGCAGGGAGTAGGGGTCCTAAAGCATGAGGCTTCAAAGGAGGAACAGGACAGGTAGGGAATGCCAGGCCTGCCTACCAGCATCCCCTCTGACCCAGCCAGATAGCAGACTTAAGGAAGGAATCAGCAGATGTTAGGGGAGGAGAGCTATGAAAATGAGCCACCCTGGAGGTTGGTTTAGCTAGTTCTTGCTCCTTGCTGAGATTTCAGCCATCATGAATTTTGGAGGAATGGTGCTTTCTGGGACAAGAATATGCTAAACTTTGGAGGAAACTGTCATGCCCTGGGTGTTGCCTTGCACCTGATTGGACAGGAGTGGTCTTCTGCTTGACCCCAGAGAACAGTGAATACATATGTGAAAGGTGCAGAACCTCTCAGTTCTGTGGCCTGAAACTACAAGAAGAAGGAGGATTGTCCTGCTGGAATCCTGATCTGTTCCCAAGGGCCTGCCTGGTGAAGACTGTGCCTGCTGCACTATCTGGGACTACAACTCTAAGGATTTTGCCCTGCTTCAAGAAGGAGTAAGGATTGGACTCCCTGCAGCTACAGGTTAACAGAGCTTAACTGACCCCTCTGCAGCCAGAGTTCTCCTCCTGGAGTGCGTCCATAGGAGTTTTAAGGGGTTGACCAAGTGCATTGTGGGAAGTGAAGTCCAGGCCTGCCAAGAACCATCTAGAAGATTCCAGACCCTTGGATTTGTGTTTTGGACACTTGGAACCCACCAAGAGACCCCCTGGAAGGGCCTCCAGAAGTTTGGGAAACATTTTGGAAAAAGCTCCAGCAGGTGACTGTTATATTCCATATAGGTACCCCCAATATAGGCACCCCCAATATAGGCTCGGGTATCATCCCAACCTTTCACCTATATTCATCCCTACATTACATACATAACGGGCTGTTAGGACTGACCCTTTAGCTAGTTACAGTACTGCTTACAGAACGTGGGGTTTTCCCTGAACAATAGCCTCATACATTATGCATGATAATCCTTGGATTCTTGGAAACTCAGCAGGACTACCATCTCCTGCATAATTACTATGTACAAGGTTCATTCCCGACGTCATCCTAAGTCCGACAGTGGCACAGCAAGGCAGAACCCCTGGGGATACCTTCGGGTATATAAACATTACATCTTGCTGAGATAGAGAGAGGAGATCACGACTTCCAGGCCGACACACTGACGTAAGACGCTGAAGTTCCTACTATGCAGACACTCCAGCTCGCAGTGGTCTAACATCCCTTACGGGGTGTCCAGCTCGAGACCAAGACGGGGTCCCACAGTCTCTCACTTCAGGTAATGGGGTTGACTTTATCCTAGAGGGATTTTTGGCTTAACACCAACACACATGCTAGGTACACTTAGGTAGATCTAGTTAGGATTACATCATAGGAGTACACATTTTATTGTCGTGTATTTTATATACCTGCCTGTATTCATGGTTATAGCAAAATGGTAGAAATCTACCAACCTTTTACTCTCTTAGTGCTTCTAATCATTTATATCTGTTACTGTCTAATGGTTGTTTCAGCACACCTATTTTACACTAGAATAACGACTGTTCAATAAATACTTATTGAAAAACGTCCCTACCGTTTATTCTGTGTATCTCTCTGAGACTAAGTGAGCACGAGTGACTGAGCGAAAAGTAGTACACTGTTTCCACGGACCTGAGGGATCAGGGTTGTCATGTTCGATAGTTGCCAAGAACTATTCTCTCCTTGGTAAGAGGAGTTTCTAGTGGCACTGTGAGCTAGCTGGTATACAGGCAAACATACCCAGTGGGGGTGTCTAGAATCAGTCTGACACCAATCCTGCAGTGTATGTTGTCTAAAGGTGCAGATCATATATAGGTTTATAGGAACTACATGACATGACCGGACCGCGAGATCCAAAGCGGCCACCTTCAACCGTGACCCAGCCCAGATTCCAGGTTTGTCCCGCTGAAGAGCTCCAGAGGTCCGACTTCCAGAGTTTGACCCGGAGCTCCCTGAAATTCAAGCCGACGAACCCTCACTGAATCCAGACTGGTTTAGGGCAGCGAGGGCCCTCGTTGGAAAAAGCTCCAGAAAGGTTTTTAAGTCCGAAGGTAGAGTTTTGACCGAGGCCTACCAAGTGGGGTATCTAAGCAGTGCTCCATCACAGTCATCCTCAAACTTTGAGTTTGTCCAGGTCAAGCATGACCAGATGTCCAGATGTGGCGCTATTGGTTTCTACGCACTAGAAAGTGTTTATTCTTAAAAATTATATCTTTGCTTTCCTACATTGTATCTTTATGGTTTTGGTGTCATTTTTCCAATTTTTATAAATTGGTGTGTGATTTTTATTGTGTGTTGTGTCTTACTTATTCACTGTATTTGTGTTTTAAAATGCTTTACATGCCCTTATCCAAAGTTAAGCCTTTTTGCTCGGGGTCAGCAACCAAGGGTTGAGCAAGGGACTCATTTATAGAGTCCCTATTTAGGACCCAGTACCGTGTTGGTGGTCTTGTTGATGGTGTTTGGTGCCTTCCTACCACTCCCTATAATCCACCTTCCAACACTAGGGCATTTGAAACATCAAACAGGGTATGTTGCTTGTTCAGCCATATGCACAGCACAGTTGGGACAGAGTGACTATTTCACAAGTTTTATTTGTTCTTCTTTTCTGCTGGTGAGGAGTTCTCAAGTTTAGGCTACCTTAAAGATGCAGTGGGGTTGAAAAAGAGGGAAAAAATAATATTACACAACGGTTGAGTCTTTTTACCTCAGTCCCTCATCTTCTGTGTGGAGTATTGTCTTTTCCTCTTGATAGTGGTCTGAATCGTGATGTAATTTCCACTTTATTTCTTCTCCAGGCTTTTGCAGTCAGAGCAGTCACTGATACGCCCAACTTTGGAGGAACATGAAAGAAGTATCCGGTAGACCTGGGCGTAAATCAAATTATGAAGGCTGGACTGGTGAAGTTGTTCACTGAGTTGGCACATCCATACTCATCCACTGGCGGGATTGGCCTTGAAAATGAAATGTCACTGGTGACGTTTTTGACAGCACAAGGCTGACAAGATAACTGGTGGACCTCTTGAAACCTGGCTAACCCTTGCAAATGGAATGCCACCCTGCCCTTTACAGAGGAGGAAGCTCTGCCTGCTGGCTGGCACCACCAGCTTGCAGGGACTGGACCTTCCATATGGGATTAAGGGAGCTGTTCAGCCCTCAGGAGCCCCAGACTCGCCCTCCAGTCTGACGCCACACTGGCCCAGGTAGGGAAGGTGGTCTGCCTGGTGCCTGGAGCCCTGGTGTACAGGACTGAGCGTCCTAAGTGAAAACGATGGCTTCACCTGCCTCTCACAGGGGATTACAGGAGCTGTTCAGCCTCCGGCTCCTTCCCGGTCTGATGCCACCCTGGTTAGGATAGGGAATGTGTCTTTGCCCAGGGCCTGGAGGTGTGGCCAGTGGGGTCCGTTTCTGATCTGCAACCTGGAGGGGCACAAGAGTCCTCACAAGGATGTGTGATCAGTGCAAGGTTATCAAGAATCACCAAAGCGGCCATGCTAGCCAAATTGGTCTTGGATAAATAAATGCATGCATCCTGGGAGGCCTATGCTTGTCAGCCTGTATTTGTTCTAAAATTACCACAATTATTCAAGTAACATATGGAGTGATCAAAGGAATAAATGGATGAAAAAGGGGTAATGAGTACCCTGTCCATGCTGATCCATACCAAGCCTACCCCCCTTCCTTATAATCCATGCTCACAGAGTGACAGAGGGGGCCATCAGAAAAAATAGAATTGATGTCCTGGAGCCCTGGCTGGGCTTGAAGAGTCAAATGAGCTCCCATCAGGACTTCCAAGGCAATCCCTTCATCCGGGTGCACCATAGAAATGCTTGGAGTGACCAGATGCCTGGTCTTGAAGGACGTCCCTCTGTTGTTTCTGTATCTTATGAAAAAGTATTCCACTTGCCCTTGGAGACTCTGAGGCTTGGGTTCTTGGAGCCCGAGATGACTAGCAGGCAGGGAGCTATGGGAGGGCATCAACCCAACCAAAAAGGGGAGACCTGCAGGTACCTACAGGACTATGTCCTGGACACTTTATGACACAGTGGATCAGAGCAGGGAAACCAGGGCTGGGGGATTCCCACACAGGGCCAGCTGGAGCCCTGCCAGAACTTTTGAATCCAGACAAGCAGAAGAGACCTTCTCAGGCCTGGGGGACCCCTTCCTGGGCACTTTGTGACACAGCGGGGTGAAGAAGGGAGCCCAGGTCAATGGGCTTTCATCCCAGGGCCAGCTGGAGCTATGACCATGGGCCCGGTCAGAACTCCTTAACCTGGGCAAGCAGGGGAGGCCTCCCTATGCCTGCAGGTCCCTGTCCCTAGCTCCAAGTGACAAGGTGAGCCATTTAACGAACCCCAGGGCCTAGGACTTCTATCCCCGTGGCTGCCAGATGCCAAACTCTGGGACCAATTAGGGCTTCTTATTCTGAGTTAAGCAGGGGAGGCCTTCCAGGGCCTGGGGGTCCACGTCCCAGGCACTTTAAGAGCTGGTGGGATAAAGAAGGGAGCCCAGTGCCGGGGGCTTCCATCCCAGGGCCAGTGTGAGCTCTGACTAGTGCCAGTCAGAGCAGCTTATCCTGGGCAAGCAGGGGAGGCTTCTCCAGGCTTGCAGGTCCCCGTCCTAGGGTCCAAGTGACATGGTGAGCCATGTAACGGTTCCCAAGCCCTGGGTCTTCTACCCCCGGGCAGGCCAGATGTTTGGTCCCCGGGCCTGATCATAGCTTCTTATCCCAGGCAAACAAGGGTGGTCTTCTCAGCCCTGTGGGTATCCGTCCTGGGCACTTTAAAACTGGTGGTCCAAGGAACAGAGGCCAGGATGCAAGGGTTTCCACCATTAGTCCAGCCAAAGCACTGACCCGGGGCCCAATCAGAGCTTCTGCTCCCAGACAAAGAGGAGAGATCTCGCAGTCGCTGGCATAATGCGCCACAGAGGGCTGGAGAAGGGAGCCAAAGGGCCAGCCGGAGCTCAGAACTGGGGCCCAGTCAGATCTTCTGAATCCGACAAGCAGGGGAGAACTCCTGGTGCCTGCGGGATCTTGTCCCAGACAGTTTGCGACACAGCGGGAAGGAGAAGAGAGCCCAGGGTGGAGGGTTTCCACCTAAGAGTCAGCCAGAGTTCTGACCCATTTCCCAGTCGGAGCTTCTGAACCCAGACAAGCAGCGGAGACCACCCGGTGACTGTGGGACCCCATCTGGGCACTTTGTGTCACAGAAGGCCGAAGAATTGAGCCCAGGGTTTAGAACTTCCACCACAGGGCCACAAGGAGCTCTGACTGGGGGGCCAGGCAGAGCTTCTTATTCTGGGACAGCTTCCAATCCCCAATCCTGGGCTAGAAGTGATACAGCACGCCATGGAATGAAGCCCAGGACTGAGAGGTTCCCCCCCCCCGGTCCTGCTAGAGTTTTGTCCTGGAGCTTGATCGGGCCTTCCTATCCTCTGTAACCAGGGGAGGCCTTCTCTGGCACGGAGTTCTCTGTCTGGGCACTTTAGAACCTAGTGGGCCAGGGAACAGAGTCTAGGATTGGAGACTTCCACCCCTGGGCTAGCTGGAGCTCTGACCCGGGCCCAGTCAGGGCTTCTGCACCCAGGCAAGCAGGGGAAACCTCCCCAGGCTCATGAAACCCCATCCTGGGGACTTTGTGACACAACAGGACAGAGAAGGAAACCCAGGGCATTGGGCTTTCCTCCTAGGGCCAGTCATAGCTCTCACTGAGGGCCCAGTCAGAGCTTCTGAACCTGAGCAAACATGGGAGACCCCCCAGTGCCTGCGGGACCCTGTCCCAGGCACTTAGCAACATGGCAAGACTGAGAAGGTAGCCCAGGGCTGTGGTCTTCCATTCCACGGGCAGCCGAAGCTCTGACCCAGGGGCTTTGGCTTTCACCCCAGGGCCAACCAGAGCTCTGACCCGTGGCTGATCAGAGCTTCTGAACTTGAACAAGCAGGGGAGACCTCCCAGTGCCTGCAGGACTCATCCCATGCACTTAGTGACATGGAGGGCCAGAGAAGAGTGCCCAAGGACCGGGGCTTCCACTCTGGCCAGCCACAGTTTTGACCTGGGGTCTGGCCAGAGCTTCTAAATGTGACAACCAAGGGAGAACCCCCCTGGCCTGCTGGATCCTGTCCGGGACACTTTGTGAAACCACGGGCTGGAGAAGGGAGCCCAGGACCAGTGGCTTTCACCCCAGGGCTAGCTGGAGCTCTGATCTAGGGCCCAGTCAGAGCTTCTTATCCTGGTCAATCAGGGAAGGCCTACCTGGGCCTGCGGGCCCCAACTTGGGCTCCAAGTGACATGCTGGTTATGGAACAGAGCCCAGAACTGGGGGCTTCCACCCCCAGGCCCACCGGAGGTTCGACCCAGGGCCTGGTCAGAGTGTCTTACCCTGTCAAGCAGGGAACGGCTTCTCAGACCTGCTGGTCCCGTCCTGGGGACTGTCAGACAGCTCAGGGTTTTTGGGCTTTCACCCCTGCACCAGCTGGAGCTCTAACCCAGCACCCGGTGAGAGCTTCTAATCCCAGGTAAGGAGAGGAGGCATTCTCGGGGCTGTGGGTCCGATCCTGGGCACTATGATGCACCAGGCCGAGGAATGGAGCCCTGGGCCTCAGGCTTCCAGAGCCTGCTGGAGCTCTGACCTATGGCCATGTCAGAGCTTCTACACCCAGACAAGCACTGGAGACCTCCCCAGGTCTGCGGGACCCCATCTAAAGCCCTTTGTGATGTGGCAGGCCGGGGAAGTGAGCCCAGAGCCAGGGTATTCCACTTCAGGGCCAGCCAAAGTTCTGACCCAGGCCTGGTCAGAGCTTCTGAACCCGGACAAGCATGGCAGATCTACCGGTGCCTGCTGCACCCTGTCCCGAACACTTTGCGACATGGCAAGCTGGAGAAAGGAGCCCGGGATTGAGAGTTTCCACTCCCAGGCCCGTCAGCACTCTGGCCCATGACCCGAGCTTCTGAACCCCAACAAGAAGGGGAGACCTCCTGTTGCCTGTAGAACCCTGTCTCAGGCCCTTTGTGACATGGTGGGCTGGAGAAGGGAACCCAGGGATAGGGCTTCAAACCCATGGCTAGCCAGAGCTTTGTCCCAGGGCTCGGTCAAGGCTTCTTATTCTGGACAAGCAAGTGAGGCCTCCATGGGTCTGCGGGTCCTTGTCCCAGGCTCCAAGTGACACAGCTGGCCATGGAACTCAGTCCAGAGCTGTGGGCTTCCACTTCAGGCCCTCCAGTGCTTTGACCTGGGCCCAGTCAGATCTTCTTATCTTAGGCTCGCTGGGGAGGGTTTCCCTGACGTGTGGGGCCATGGCAGGTTGGAGAACAGAGCCCAAGGCTGGGTCTTCTCACCGAGAGCCCACTAAGGTTCAGATAAGGGTTCTCGTCACAGCTTCTCATCTCAGGCAAGCAGGGAAGGCATCCCAGGCCTGTGGGTCCCCATCCTGAGCACTTTGAGAAACGGTGAGCCAGGGAACTGAACTCAGGACTGAGGCTTCCAACTCAGGGCCCACCAGGGCTCTGACACAGGGCCCAAACAGTTCCTTCACACACGCAAGCAGGGGAGCCCTCCTCGGGCCTGTGGGTCCCCGTTCCGGATACTTTGCAACAAGGCACACAGGAGCCAGGTGCTTGGGGTCCTCACCCTTTGCCTGCCAGAGAACGACCTATTCGTGTAAACTATGTGCACCTAGTGACAGAGAGGGACACTTGAGAGAATGTATCCGGTCTCCTGGAGCCCTTGCTGGCCTTGAAACTTCAAAATGGGACTTCGAGGGCAGCTCAGAATTCTGAACTGTGAGTCAAGTGAAGGAAATAATGTATTTTGTTTCTTTATGTTAAGTAAAAACATCTCCACTGCTGTTGGCATGGTATCGGGTAAGTAGACTTAAATCTCTCTCTCTCTCTCTCTCTTTCTGGATTTAACCTTCTCTTGGCTTTTCTTGTAGTGTTTTTGCTTTGCTAGAATTTCCTGTCTTGATATTTCTGCACTCTTGCTCTCTGCCCAGTTTTCTGTTCCCCTATCCTTTTAGGTGGACAATGGTCAGAGCTCTAATGTGTCTTTTCCTCACTATTACCTCCCCGTTAACTTTCCTGATCTATTTCCTAGTCCTTTGTCTATCAATGTTGTCTTACGGGGCTTTAGAGGTCCCTTTAAAATGTGCTTTTCCAAATCCTGAGAGTAGTTTAGTTTCTTTATGTAAGAATACACTATCTACAGCTTAAACAATGGTTATTTTTGAGAACACTGATTTCTATTTTTTTTTAGCTTTTCTCACTTTTGTAATCTTCTTCCCTAGGTGCTGCCATATTCTGGAACACCCACTGAAGGTATACGAGCTTCAGAACATCAGTTATGTCTTCCCCCTTCGTACACTCTAACATAAGCATTTCTATTGCTACCAACATGTTTAACCTTTACCTATCATATTTGCTAAGTAATTTAGAAATGGCAAGGTGAAATCCCCCAGAAAAGCTAAACAGATCCACACGACTCATGAAGTATGCAGACAACCTTGTACTATTGCACAGGAGTTTGGTCAGTGTTCAACACTGTTCAAACATTTTTTTAAAAAGATTAATGAGACTAGTAAAGAAATTACTTAATATTAAAAATCTAAGACTTTTGAGTTTGGCAGCAGGAAAATTGTTTTTTAACTAACAAAGTATTAGGACAAGCAGGAGAACCTTTACTCCTCTTTTAAGCTGGAGTGCGCAATTGGAAACAGAGAAGAAAAAAATTGGATATAAAGTGCACTTTCAAAACTGTTAAATTTTCACTTCTTTAGACTGTCATTGGAACCTCTGCTAAAAGTATTCCCCAGTAAAGTAGCAGCTACAATGTTATAGCTACTGTATACAGCAGTGGAAATACTCTATGGCTGAATATTATTAAATATATAGCACTTCGATTACTGTTACGCTTTAAGGAAAGGTACCAAGAGACAATTAATAGTAGGGTTGCTGCATTTTGTTTTGTATAGTAATAGAAAAGGGATTCCTTTTATATTGTATAAGATTTGAGCTAACATAGTGGGAACTCTGACATAACATCCAAGGGAGTAAGAAAGCTCAAACAACAGTACTTTAGGACTTGCTGCTTATATATAATTTCTCAAATTAAAATATGAAATATCACATCTTTGACAAGATACATAGATAGCTAATTATTGTACAAGAAGAGCCATGTGTCAATATGTTAAAAACTGCTAGTTTGGATCTGATAAATTCTTGCTAGCTCATCTAGCAACATGTAAAGGATTAGGTGATCGTTAAGTTGAACTAAGGCAGGTGAGATAGATATTACAATCCAGCTGGGGGGCATCCGAGCAGGCTAAGATGGCAGATGTGTTTAGCAGCACTCCACACCATCCACTCTGCATCCGAGCTGAAACTTCGCTCTGGGCCCTGCATCTGCACTACTTTTCTCCCAACAATAGCTGTTGAGAGGTACCGGCCTGCTATTCCATGAGCGGACAGCTTCTAAACACCCTCTGTCTCACGAACGCCGCCCGGATCGCTAGCTGCTTCACCCAGGGGCGAGAAATGGTGGCTGGTGCGATGGGCTGATGCATGCCCACGCAGGCTGAGACCGTCCTGTCTGGCTGCCAAACCTGACTGCCTTCTACAATCTTGCAAGGAAACACAACTGCATCATCTGCAAGGCCCTCGGTGCCAATATCAGGGCAGGGCCCCCACGCAGCTTGTCGTCCTGTAGAAATAAAAACCTTTTTAGGGGTTCACTGATACACCTGGTCCTTAAAACCAACAAAGAAGAGATTGGCACGGAAGCTGTAATATCAAAAAACATATTTTAATAACCTCAGATGAGGGAGATTGCGTCATACGGTACCCGCAGGCCACTGTAGGAGGCATTCTAAGGAGTGCAGAGAACAGGGTCCTTATATATGCATTTGTTACATAGTCAGCATACAATCAAGGGGAGGTCCTAGCACATACAAGCATGCTTATTGACTAATATGGGTATAGAAAATTTGCTTGCTCCACAAAGTGGGAGGGGAGACTAAACAGCTTACATCAGTAAGAATAGCCTGACAGTTCTATACTAGGAGCAGGTGCATTCTACCAGCTAGGCCTTTCTGAGCATGTGCAAGACTCTGGAAGAGGGAGAAAGCACATGGCGAGCACATGGCTAACTAAAATGGCTGACTAAACAATGAGAGAGCAAGGGAAAAATGGGGCGCGTCCGTATCCCCGGTATAATGATATCTGAAACAAAAAGGACGAACCCTCAATGTGGATGTGGTACAATCACTGGTTATGTTAGTACATGGACCCACTAGGTTTGTTTAAAAGACCCCTCACACACCAACCTGGTTGGTGTCATGCTTCATCATTGGGGTCCCAACCGGGTGGCCGAATGCCGCCCGGTTGTGCTACAACGCCTGATTACAGCGGAGCTGGTTGGTGTATATGTGAGATGTGATGTAAATTAAAAATATCTCTGAGAATCCTTGCCTGTAAACTTTTATTAGTGGCGGCTCAGGATATGGTTAAAAATAAGTGTGGTGCAACTAGAATTGTTATCCCTAGTTGACTAAGTGTGTGGTCAACATGTTTCAGCCCACAATGGGAAGTACGAGGGGCTTTCTTCAGGACCGTGTGGTGAAAAAGTGAGTGGCAAAGTGAGTAGTGCCACGTGAAAAGAGTAAAATGGTACCTACACACGCGCTAAGGTGTGTGGACTAAATGTCTCCGTACTTACGGACACAAAAAACCTGTGGGAAGAAAGAGACAGCACAAGACATATATAAGCATTATTATTAAGCAACATAAAATGCAATCTTACATCGGTACTATGGGCTGGTACATGGACCGACCCTGTGATTGTACGCATGGTTTAAAGAGTCGTGAAAAACATGCTGCATGCGAAGAGTGACAAGCAGCCTATGTTGATCGCACCAGTTTTATAGATGCTAAGAAGCTGTAAAGCTCCCAGTGAGATCGAGTCGCTACATATGTTCAAGGTGGTGAACTAGACATAAATAGTCAGAAGTCGGCACTCTAGAACTGTGGATGATCCAAAAACCACCGTAAATGGTGGACATGTGGGGCACTGTGAAATCTACAGTGGCAGTAGTGCCTATCAAGGGTGGACACATGTAGTCATGCGGTGCGTGCAGCAGTACTAATTGACACTAGTGATCACGCAGCGCGCTGGGACTATATTAAAAACAGTTAAAAAGGAGAACTTCTGTGGGCAACGCTATACATGGAGGCATAATTACACTATGTGTGAAATTGGGCAGCCGATCGGGACTCGGGAAGGGTCACATCCGATGACCGAATCTGGAGAGAAGAAATATGGAATAAGCACGGAAGCACGAGTGTGCTAAAATGCTGCTGTGGAAAAAGGAGAAAGTTACGCAACCTTACTTGGTATCGAGAAGGAACCTGACTGAGAACCTAGTGCGGTATCCCTGCATCCCGGCTGGTGAGTGACCCGGGAGGAAAGAAGCTATTTAAGCCCATAGGCTCCATGGGGGACGTGCCGAAATGCTCGTGGAGGGAACGCTTTGCCATGCGCAGTCACTCGGCTATTACTGGGAGCCCTGGATGAGGCGGGTGCGCATGCGCAATGGTGCTGGTGTGAAATAGAAAAGAGGGCGGCCATATTGGAATGGTCCAGAAGTGGAAAAGTGCTCCTTTAACTAAAAGCAGAATAACTAAGACTCTGAAGGAGAAAAAGAGCCCAAAGTAAGGAAACATGCACTAATAATAATGCGAAGAAAAAGGCGAAAGGGTGCATGGCAAGGTGTGCCAGGGGCCCAAAGTTGGGGCCTCAAAAAGAGTTATAAAGTCATGGGTAGATGGAAACTGTTATGTGGCGATACCATCACTACAAGGACTGCTCAATAGAACGTGGGCAAGAATATAGTGAGACGGGGATTATGTTCTCCTGAGACTGTTCCAAGGAATGTTGTCGTTGAGGCCAGTCTTGTCACTGGACAGGCGATAGACCCATCTTTGCTCCTTCTCCAGAAGGCGGCTCTCGATATTGGGTAGGCTAGGGTCCAGTGCTTCTATTATGACCCAGCGCATGTCATTGGTCGTGTGGCCCACTTCAATGAAGTGGTTTGTCATGCGGGTTGTATTTCTTTTACAGCGTATGGTGCTGCGATGTTCGCAGATCCTGGTCTTGATCTTGCGATTAGTCATGCCAATATAGATGAGGTTACAGGGGCAGGTAATGCGGTAGATCACGTGTTCTGTGTTACAGTTCGTGTGTTGTCTCAATTGCCATATTTTCCCTGGTTCCAAACTGAGGCTTTTGGTGGTTTCAGTGATGTGGCATACACTGCAGTTACCACAGGGAAAATGGCCCACCACGCCCGGGAGCCCCCAAGCGTTGAGGACAGTATGCGCTGGCCTTTGTTGTGGCTGTGGTCGGGTGGAAACTATGGCATCTTTGATTGATCGGGCTCTTTTGTTGGAAAAGAGTGGAGGTTCCCAATCAAAATTGCCTGTCTTCAATATTTTCCAATTTTTTCGAACGATTTCTGTAACTTTTTGGGAAGCAGCATTGTATGTGGTCACACATGTGAGTGGCGACTGTGTCGATTCTCGTGCTGGGGTTTCAATTAGTCCCTCACGGTTCTGATTCCTGGCCCTTTTGTTGGCTTTGTCAGTAATCCATTTTGGATAGCCCCGCTGTCGTAGTTTGTCATTTAAATCTCTGGCTTGGGCTTTGTAGTCTCTTATTTCACTGCAGTTTCTACGGAGCCGGAGATACTGGCCGTAGGGGAGATTCTCTCGCAGTGATCTGGGGTGAAAACTTGTGAAGTGAAGGAGGGAATTGCGAGCAGTGGTTTTAAAATGGGTTTTGCTCTTTAGTCCTCCTCCCACTGCTTCTATGTCTAAATCAAGGAAAGTAGTCTTGTGTCTATCAAAACTGTAGGTAAAATGAAGATTGGGATCACATGAGTTGAGCCACTCACAGAACGTTTTGAGTGAGATACTATCACCTTCCCAGATCAATAAGATATCATCGATATAGCGTTTGTAAAATTTGATCTGGGGAAAGCGTGACTGGTTATTGTTAAGTAGATGTTTGGTCTCGAAGTCATAGACATAGAGGCCCGCCACGCTGGGGGCGAAAACGCTCCCCATGGAAGTGCCGTACTTCTGTAGGAAGAGCCGGCCTTCAAACTCGAAGAAATTTTCTTTGAGTGCGAGTTTAGCACACTCAAGAACAAACTTTTTGGAAGTTCGATATTGCCAATTAGTATTGTTGATTGCAGATTGCAATACCAGCAGGGTATCATCTTGCGGGAGACTGGTATATAAACTCTCCACGTCAAGACTGACCAAAAGGGAGGTATCTGGGTCATAAGACAGAGAACTGATAAGACCAAGTAGGTCTTTTGTGTCTTTGAGGTACGTGCTGGTGCATTGTACCAATGGTTGTAAGAAGTGGTCACAATAGCGTGATAATGGTTCCAGCAGGGATCCTATGCCTGATACAATAGGGCGTCCGGGTGGAGGTATTATGTTCTTGTGCGTTTTTGGCACAATGTAAAATTATGGTATTTTGCTCGATGTGGTTGTTAGAAATTTAGCCTCGCTCTTTGTGATGTGGCCTCTGGTTTCGGCATCTTCCACAAGGTTGAGGATACGCATTTTCAGGTTATCACTGGGATCATGTGTGAGTCTTTCATAGTTCTTGGTGTCATTCAATAGTCTGTGACATTCCCGTTGGTAATCATCTTTATTTAGAATGACGGTCCCACCACCCTTGTCAGCTGGTTTAATTACAATATCAGTGTTTGTCTTCAATGATTGAAGGGCTTGGCGTTCAGTTGTACTTGTGTTCTGGAAAACATTTGTGTCCTTCAGTGCTTCGATCTCTTTAAAAACAGTTTGCTCAAAGACAAGTATCTCTGGTGGTATAGTACTAGGTGGAGGGATGAAGCTCGACTTGGCTCTGAGGGAGGTATCTCCCTGTGGTGTTGTCCCGGATGGGGGAGAATTTTCAAAGAAAGCTTTTAGCTTAAGTTTGCGAAAAAACTCTGCTAATTCGCAGTGCAGCTTGAATTTATCGAGTCTGGCTGTAGGTGCATAACCTAGTCCTTTCTCTAGGACTGCCTGCTCAGCTGGTGTAAGGACATGGGTGGATAGATTGGTAACTAGGCTCATCGTGTGCTCGGGCCTGGCTGCTGGCCTTGGGTTTTGCTCCTCGTCTGGGCTCCTAGTTGTGGGTCGTCTTCCCAGTGGACCTGGTTCCCTCTGCGTCTCCTTCCGCGTCCTCGTTGGCCTCTGTCTAAAAAGGTTGCCGTTGGTTTCGGTTCATGTAAGGCGGTGGTGGTCCGAAAGGCGGATTCCAGCCATACCCAAAGTGAGGATGCATCTGAGGGTACATAGGGGGGTATTGCATGTTAGGTCCTGGTAATCCTTGAGCCCATGGATGTTGCCAGCCTGTGTTGCCTCCTCTTCCTTGTTGTCGTCTGCGGTAACTACCCGTGCTAGAACTGCTACTGCCTGATGAATCATCTTCAGAAGATGCGCCCGATGTATCTAGTTTTTGGGGGGGTTGTTAATCGGCATCCGCATATGGGTAGGTCTTGGTGTAGGAGAATTTTTTAAGGTCTTTCTGGAATTTGTTAATCTTGGATTGCGTAAGACTTTCCTTGTATTCATTTATTTCTTTATTAGTTTCATCAAGTTTTTTATTGAATGAGGT
Source organism: Calotriton arnoldi (assembly GCA_963921515.1). Lineage (NCBI taxonomy): Eukaryota > Metazoa > Chordata > Amphibia > Caudata > Salamandridae > Calotriton > Calotriton arnoldi. The sequence continues at coordinate 245,716 of CAWUFW010002477.1, read as the reverse complement.
AAGCGTGGTTTTGAAATGAACCTCAGTTGCTTGGATCTCGATGAGAAAGGCTTCAGAGAGACGTGTGGCTGTTTGGATAATTAAGATAATCCAATCACGTGTACATCGCCATGCTATCTGGGCCCAATCTTTTCAAAAAGTGGCGTCATCTAGAAAAATACGCGGGGCATTCGTGACAATGAGTCCTCTGGGTGCTGTGTTATTTCGGAGATACTCAGTCAGGATAATGCCGTGAAGGATTGTCCTGATGCGGTTTCGCTTTTTTTCATTAAGACTCTCCCAGTCAGCAGTCTGTGCAATGGAAGTTGCCATGTTGAAATCTGCCAGTAAGGGAGGATTATCTAGAATGTTGTTGACATCGGCCAATGTAAACCCCAGGCCCTGGTTTTCTGCCATGATATGTATGCGTGCTATTCAGATGTTATATTAAAAAAGAACGGTAAAAAAGTGATGGCTCTCACAGCTGTGCGCTGCGTATACATGACTAAACAATGAGAGAGCAAGGGAAAAATGGGGTGCGTCCGTATCCCCGGTATAATGATATCTGAAACAAAAAGGACGAACCCTCAATGTGGATGTGGTACAATCACTGGTTATGTTAGTACATGGACCCACTAGGTTTGTTTAAAAGACCCCTCACACACCAACCTGGTTGGTGTCATGCTTCATCATTGGGGTCCCAACCGGGTGGCCGAATGCCGCCCGGTTGTGCTACAACGCCTGATTACAGCGGAGCTGGTTGGTGTATATGTGAGATGTGATGTAAATTAAAAATATCTCTGAGAATCCTTGCCTGTAAACTTTTATTAGTGGCGGCTCAGGATATGGTTAAAAATAAGTGTGGTGCAACTAGAATTCTTATCCCTAGTTGACTAAGTGTGTGGTCAACATGTTTCAGCCCACAATGGGAAGTACGAGGGGCTTTCTTCAGGACCGTGTGGTGAAAAAGTGAGTGGCAAAGTGAGTAGTGCCACGTGAAAAGAGTAAAATGGTACCTACACACGCGCTAAGGTGTGTGGACTAAATGTCTCCGTACTTACGGACACAAAAAAACCTGTGGGAAGAAAGAGACAGCACAAGACATATATAAGCATTATTATTAAGCAACATAAAATGCAATCTTACATCGGTACTATGGGCTGGTACATGGACCGACCCTGTGATTGTACGCATGGTTTAAAGAGTCGTGAAAAACATGCTGCATGCGAAGAGTGACAAGCAGCCTATGTTGATCGCACCAGTTTTATAGATGCTAAGAAGCTGTAAAGCTCCCAGTGAGATCGAGTCGCTACATATGTTCAAGGTGGTGAACTAGACATAAATAGTCAGAAGTCGGCACTCTAGAACTGTGGATGATCCAAAACCACCGTAAATGGTGGACATGTGGGGCACTGTAGAAATCTACAGTGGCAGTAGTGCCTATCAAGTGTGGACACATGTAGTCATGCGGTGCGTGCAGCAGTACTAATTGACACTAGTGATCACGCAGCGCGCTGGGACTATATTAAAAACAGTTAAAAAGGAGAACTTCTGTGGGCAACGCTATACATGGAGGCATAATTACACTATGTGTGAAATTGGGCAGCCGGGCGTGTTGGGCCATTTTCCCTGTGGTAACTGCAGTGTATGCCACATCACTGAAACCACCAAAAGCCTCAGTTTGGAACCAGGGAAAATATGGCAATTGAGACAACACACGAACTGTAACACAGAACACGTGATCTACCGCATTACCTGCCCCTGTAACCTCATCTATATTGGCATGACTAATCGCAAGATCAAGACCAGGATCTGCGAACATCGCAGCACCATACGCTGTAAAAGAAATACAACCCGCATGACAAACCACTTCATTGAAGTGGGCCACACGACCAATGACATGCGCTGGGTCATAATAGAAGCACTGGACCCTAGCCTACCCAATATCGAGAGCCGCCTTCTGGAGAAGGAGCAAAGATGGGTCTATCGCCTGTCCAGTGACAAGACTGGCCTCAACGACAACATTCCTTGGAACAGTCTCAGGAGAACATAATCCCCGTCTCACTATATTCTTGCCCACGTTCTATTGAGCAGTCCTTGTAGTGATGGTATCGCCACATAACAGTTTATATCTACCCATGACTTTATAACTCTTTTTGAGGCCCCAACTTTGGGCCCCTGGCACACCTTGCCATGCACCCTCTTCGCCTTTTTCTTCGCATTATTATTAGTGCATGTTTCCTTACTTTGGGCTCTTTTTCTCCTTCAGAGTCTTAGTTATTCTGCTTTTAGTTAAAGGAGCACTTTTCCACTTCTGGACCATTCCAATATGGCCGCCCTCTTTTCTATTTCACACCAGCACCATTGCGCATGCGCACCCGCCTCATCCAGGGCTCCCAGTAATAGCCGAGTGACTGCGCATGGCAAAGCGTTCCCTCCACGAGCATTTCGGCACGTCCCCCATGGAGCCTATGGGCTTAAATAGCTTCTTTCCTCCCGGGTTACTCACCAGCCGGGATGCAGGGATACCGCACTAGGTTCTCAGTCAGGTTCCTTCTCGATACCAAGTAAGGTTGCGTAACTTTCTCCTTTTTCCACAGCAGCATTTTAGCACACTCGTGCTTCCGTGCTTATTCCATATTTCTTCTCTCCAGATTCGGTCATCGGATGTGACCCTTCCCGAGTCCCGATCGGCTGCCCAATTTCACACATAGTGTAATTATGCCTCCATGTATAGCGTTGCCCACAGAAGTTCTCCTTTTTAACTGTTTTTAATATAGTCCCAGCGCGCTGCGTGATCACTAGTGTCAATTAGTACTGCTGCACGCACCGCATGACCACATGTGTCCACACTTGATAGGCACTACTGCCACTGTAGATTTCACAGTGCCCCACATGTCCACCATTTACGGTGGTTTTTGGATCATCCACAGTTCTAGAGTGCCGACTTCTGACTATTTATGTCTAGTTCACCACCTTGAACATATGTAGCGACTCGATCTCACTGGGAGCTTTACAGCTTCTTAGCATCTATAAAACTGGTGCGATCAACATAGGCTGCTTGTCACTCTTCGCATGCAGCATGTTTTTCACGACTCTTTAAACCATGCGTACAATCACAGGGTCGGTCCATGTACCAGCCCATAGTACCGATGTAAGATTGCATTTTATGTTGCTTAATAATAATGCTTATATATGTCTTGTGCTGTCTCTTTCTTCCCACAGGTTTTTTTGTGTCCGTAAGTACGGAGACATTTAGTCCACACACCTTAGCGCGTGTGTAGGTACCATTTTACTCTTTTCACGTGGCACTACTCACTTTGCCACTCACTTTTTCACCACACGGTCCTGAAGAAAGCCCCTCGTACTTCCCATTGTGGGCTGAAACATGTTGACCACACACTTAGTCAACTAGGGATAAGAATTCTAGTTGCACCACACTTATTTTTAACCATATCCTGAGCCGCCACTAATAAAAGTTTACAGGCAAGGATTCTCAGAGATATTTTTAATTTACATCACATCTCACATATACACCAACCAGCTCCGCTGTAATCAGGCGTTGTAGCACAACCGGGCGGCATTCGGCCACCCGGTTGGGACCCCAATGATGAAGCATGACACCAACCAGGTTGGTGTGTGAGGGGTCTTTTAAACAAACCTAGTGGGTCCATGTACTAACATAACCAGTGATTGTACCACATCCACATTGAGGGTTCGTCCTTTTTGTTTCAGATAACTAAAATGGCTGCCAAGAACAAAATGGCTTTCAGCTCATGCTAACAGCGATTCCTGCAATCTTTAACAGATGGTCCTTTTAGCATGAGCTAAAGACATTCCTATGATCTAGAAGGAACATAGAAAATATTTTGCACATTTTCTTCTCATAAATTCATCAATATCCTATGCTAGGTGGGCATTTACATTCTAAACATTTCATTAAGCGGGTATATATAAGGTATAAGCAGGAGTACAAAGGGAACAGAGCATTGGGTCATACAGGTAGCAGGAGAGAGTAATGACTATTATCTCAAACAGAAATCTCAATATTTTTCCAACCCTAAGCAGAAAGCAAATCCCAAAACCATCTAGTCTAATTCTAAGTTTCAGGGCTCTGATGTATTTCAGTGACTATCTATTTCAATTTCAGAATAGCCAACAGCACATACATAATAAAAACATTTTCAATAGACTTTTCCAGTGTTCCTTTATGAGGGCTAAAGTACCAATTAATATACTCAAGGAAAGAGTAAAGTAACATTTGTCAACTGCTCAGGAAAATGTTTTTCGTGTAGAATAAGCATTACTCCTAAAACAAATATTAAAGCAGTCAGACATATTATTACAAAAACAATCCTGGCTCCGGGGGACCAGGAGGACCACACAGGGCCATAGGAATTAGGACGAGGAGCCGCAAAGGGCTGCTCCTCCTCAAAAATGGGTCGACCAAAGGGGTACATTATTAACAAAAAAAAGAGTGCTTGGGAAATTGAAGCCGCTATACAACCATCCAGAGGGGAGTCTTCTCCCTGTGTCCGTTTGAGCCTCACAGGCAGGCTCTTGTTGTTCCCACGGTGGAGCTGCACAACTCGCAACTCAAGAATCACGGCCCAGTTTGAGAAGAAAAAGTCTTTCAACGATCCTGTCCAGTGTCTCAGGCAGTGCACCAGTTTTCTTCACTTTAATCTAACAGGCACCAGAGACACAGCACCTATACCCTAAACTCAAGTCCTTCCCTAACTCCTGTATTGCTCCGCTGGCGCACTGCTCTTTTATTGGGGCCACTGATTGTAGCCAATATGCTCAGGCATCCCTTGATCAACAAACAAAGGCGCAGACTTGCATTCACTTGGGGACCAGGACTCAGAGGCCTGAAGCAACCCTTGTTTCAAAGGGGGTCACCTCAAGTAAAAGCCTCCTTGCCGTCCTTGTCGGTCTGTGACTCTCTCAGCTGGGCATCAAAAACTGGATCCACACAAAGATTTCTCCATCCTGATTTGTGACCCCGTCTTTTCGCCCAAGACAGTGGCAGGGGTACCCACTTCACGTCCCAGTGCTTCCGCCTTCACTGAGGTCCTAGTTGCCAGCAATGGCTGTGCTGGTTATCTTCACCTTGGCTTCAAGCTGGACTGGCGCTGACTCCCAGGCTGGATCTTATGTCCGGGCCCCTCTGGCAATGGTTGTAGGGCAGCAAATATCTATTGGTGGACAGAACAAAAGGGTCTTTAGACAAGGCACAGAAATAATCTATCAACAGAGAGGATAGTCTCAGAATACTTCCTTAGTCTTGGGGCGCCTTATATTAGCAAGGCACCCAAGAACCACTTCATCTATCTGAGAGTAAAAAAAAAACCTAGACCTATTGGCAAGTATAAAAGGAACTTTCTGGTGAACTGACAAGAGTAATACGTTACACGATTTGATTTGTTTCTCCCAATCCCAAGCAGCCAAGGAAGTCTGTGTTCATTTACTAAATTCTGAGGAAAAGAGAAAAACAATACAGACATACTCCAAATCCTTACATTTGTGTATTCCTATATTATTCATCTGAGGAACCTCAAGAAAAAGGAACTTTTCTACACTTCTACTTATGAACCTTGCATTACTTGTACAGGACTGCAGACACTTCTAAAATAATTTATCTTAATAAAAGCACCTACATTTTACACTTAGGACCATGCTCTCATGTTATAGGCGCAGCGGGAAAATCTAAAACTGCTAATTTAACAGGGATTCTTATTTCATAAATAACTAAAAAAAAAACCTCAACATAGGGGGTACATACATTTCTCCAGCAGAACATGTTGTGACAAACAAACTCCTATAAAACAATATTTTCCTTCAAAATGTTTGCTAAGGATCACATGGGCGTCTTTCCTGCATTCTACTTTTCACGATCCGGACTATGCAACATCAGCTCTAACAAGGGCTGTCAGCTTATTTACACAGACTAGCTAATAAAAGACTAGCAATGCCCTTGCAAAACTGTATATAACATGAGAATAACATAAACAATAATGGTGTTGTCACCTGAGATTTTTTAATAGAAACCCCCACTATACAGTTCCCTTTAAAGGTCAAATAAGGGAACATCAACCTGTTCTACTCATTCTTTCATACAGGATGGGCAGTAACATAGCATATTTTTTAATCATTTTATTAATTCTAACAATTTTAAAACAGTATTATTGAATAGCCAATTAAATGTCTCATGGCCATTTCCTAGACAGCTTAGACAGACTCAAGAGAGAGTGAGAAAAAGAGAGAGAAAACATAAATTTGCCTACCCTTAATTTGCCCAGGAGCTAACCTCCTTCCCCCATTTTGACAGTAGGAAAACCTGAAAACAGGTTTACCTTCTGTCAACACTATCTACCCCTATTTGTGGCAACTGGGCACAAACAAACTTGTAGGAGATATCTTAGAAAGTGGCTATTTTCTTATTCAGCCTAACACAAGCACATTGAGTTAACTTTAGAAAGCGTTAATAACCAATTACCAATTCCTTCAGCAATTGTACTAGATTAACATGAGGGCGCATGTATGCAAACTAAAATCCATTGCCTCCTTATCTCAGCCCTTGCACAGTAATCTTTAAGCTAAAACCATTATTTTTATATACATGGCAGAGCTATGCTCTACTCAGGGCCCACATACATCACTGCTTTTCCTTCTGTTCATATAACTGCGCAAAACTCGCTTTTGCCAAAAATAGTAAGCAAAGCTTCTCTTCCTCTCTCTGCGCTGTCATCTCTTCTTTCAAAATCTGTTCGGAGGTCGAAGTGTCAAAGCAAACCCTTACCCTTAGCCCTGCTAGGTTGCTAAATGCAGAACTTCGACTTGTGACCCTTACCAGCTGTCCCATTTTTGTGCAAGGCTTTCCATGCGGTCTTTTCAATTCAAAGCAACTCTGGAGAATCACAGCTGAAAGGCAGTCCTGTTCCGTACCTGTTTTCCAGTAATTTAGAGGTAGGATAATAACTTCTGCTCGTTTCTTTATACTTATTTTCATTTGTGTACAGTGTGTGGTGTGCAATCTAGTAGTCCAGAGGTCAGTTGTTTGTTCTATACTTGCATGTGTACCAGCTCTGAAGCCTGAGATCAGTTTGAAACCTGCCCTGAATGGCAGAACTGCTTTTAAATAGTGAATTTTGCAGAATTTCGACTTTGGTGGCAGGGGCACTTAAAAATGAATAACCTACAATATTTTGGCATATTAGGGATCCCCTGGGTGTCCTCTAGATATCCCAGAGATGGGGGATCAGAAATGTATAAGGTACACCCTAAAAAAATAAGTTTTTATATGCCTGGATAAAGTGAAATTTCACATTGAACTCCCCACATCATGGTAAAGTGCTACTCAAATCCAACTTTGATGCTAGGAGCTATATATTATTCACAGTATGATTATCAGACATTACAAAGATCAAAAACAATTTTAGGGCAATCATTTTTAATAAACATTTTTTTTTCATATAATCAAAATTCTCCTTTTTTTAAAAATATTGATCACCAACCCTTTTGATGGTTCCACGTATGAAAAGCAAGCCTCATTCCTTTCCTATCACCTTTAAATGTATTCATTTATAACTCTAAGCACAGAAGCCTTACTTGAAACATGAAATGTCTGCGTCACTTTTAAAGGACAGTAATCATTTAACATCAGAACCACGGATGTGCTTGTTAAAAAGGCATTAAGAAAGAAAATCCCTACTTTCAATCTTTTTTCTGTTATCCAAAATAATGAAACTGTCTTTTCTGACTTTTAAAATCAGCAGTTTTTAATGCACGCCTTTATACCGTGTTTGCACTAACTTAAAATCTAGTTGACTCGGCAGTTTCCTTGTGGCTTGGGACCAAGAATAGCCATGTGTTGTTGACACAGCTGTGTTCTGACCAGCAGGCGCCAACATCTCACGCCTTTCAAGCCAGCACAAATCTATCGTTCTGTAATGTCGTGTTTATTTCAGCAACAACCAATTCACTCAGATGATGTGAATGCCTTTCAATATTAATACAATGTATCTAAGGAGACTACTGTAACATTTTGCATTTTAGTCCTAATTGTCTGAAAGCACACAAATTCGTTTTTCCCTTCCTGTCTATGAGGCCTATTTTATTCCTATTGAGTGTGAATTCTGATTTATCTTTACCAGTGTGGCAATTTGCACATATCTATAGTTTCTTACTTTGTCAATTTTAATGGTAGCGTGCAGCTATTTAGCATATGTTACATTATTCATTCCCTGAATTTTAAAATGTAGTAATTTAAATGACATTTGCATAACAGAATGACAACAAAAACCAAATTTAGCTCATTCCAGACATTTTCAGAAGGGGGTCATACACTCATAACACACAACACAGCGCGCTTAAGGCTAGCCATTCTTACACAAAAAACTTAGTCTATTTTACTGAAACAAGTACTTTCAAGCATGTTAGTCCACAACCACAAAAACAATTAACCCACAAATCAACACTTAGGACAGCTTACAGACTGTACGCAAAACTAAACTATTTGTAAATACTAATTGTAAGTCATATTTACAAGAAGAGCTCTCAAAAGTAGTCCAAAAGATTGCACCAAAACAGCCCAAAAGACTGTTCCATGTTCAAGAAGCCAAAATACACCAAATTCGCCAGTTTTGGCTGGTAGAACACTCAAAAAGCACTCTGCATATCACCACTTATGAATGTTACTAAGTGCGCAGATCCGGATCCTTTATATATATATATTTGGTTCCATGGTGTACCAGTCATCACGGAAGAAATATATTTTTACTATACCTAAACCTATTTAGATATCCCCTCTGAGGGGAGTCAGCTGAGTACTTACTAAATCCATATTGGTACCACCAAGACAGCAACACTTTCTACGAAGTGTGCTAGAAGCAGGCATGTCAAGAATATTATAGCATATATAATATTATACTCCAAGTGACACTTAACACAATGTGTGCCGTTCAAGTTTTCAAAGTTAGAGAAAAATCTCCTCATTACCTGCCTTCATTTGCTGCAGCAAACAAAACAAAAATACCAAAATCTTGGCCAAGTCATTCCAAACAAAAGTGTTGCTACAGCAACCTTACCAAACCAAAGTCTCCAGCTTCCAACTGCCAAGTTCTGAGTGACCTAACGGTATTTTTTTGGAATACTCACACCAAAGAAGTTCTCAGTCGGGAGCGGCAAACACTTGGAGGATCAGATCAGGAAGACCAGAAATATACTTGGCTGGAAAGACAAACAATCTCCGTGCGCAGGGTACCTCCTCAGTAGATTCCTGTCCTGTACTCCTCAGTAGATTACTGTCTCCCTTCAAGACCACTCCCTTGGATAGCCGCTTCACCGATGAACCCCACGGTTGGGTGCCATTTTGTAGAAATAAAAACCTTTTTAGGGGTTCACTGATACACCTGGTCCTTAAAACCAACAAAGAAGAGATTGGCACGGAAGCTGTAATATCAAAAAACATATTTTAATAACCTCAGATGAGGGAGATTGCGTCATACGGTACCCGCAGGCCACTGTAGGAGGCATTCTAAGGAGTGCAGAGAACAGGGTCCTTATATATGCATTTGTTACATAGTCAGCATAAAATCAAGGGGAGGTCCTAGCACATACAAGCATGCTTATTGACTAATATGGGTATACAAAATTTGCTTGCTCCACAAAGTGGGAGGGGAGACTAAACTGCTTACATCAGTAAGAATAGCCTGACAGTTCTATACTAGGAGCAGGTGCATTCTACCAGCTAGGCCTTTCTGAGCATGTGCAAGACTCTGGAAGAGGGAGAAAGCACATGGCGAGCACATGGCTAACTAAAATGGCTGCCAAGAACAAAATGGCTTTTAGCTCATTCTAACAATTCCTGCAATCTTTAACAGTCCGGACTTGAGGCCAAGATGCCACCTTTTCAATGGGTGACCCGCTCCAGGCCCGCCGCTGCTGCGTGGAAGTTTCTGAGGTCTACGTCAAAGAAAATGGCCCCCAGGAGAACATCGATCCGACCCTGGGTCACCTCCACATACCCATCAGAGGCCATTGCATCCATTGCTATTTGCATCTCACATGAGAGGACGGCCTGCATGCTTCCATAAAACGCGGCTACCCTGCTTGCACGCCTCACTCACCACCATCTACCTCTGCCAATTTCTCTGAGGATGATGGCGCTCTCCATTGGGTCCCCAGTGCATGAATCGAGGCACAGGCTCCCACGCCGTACCCCATCCAGTAGCGACACTGCACAACTGCCCTGCTAGCGGAGGGCTTGTGCTGGGACTGCCAGCGCTGCAGTGGCTGCCGTTGGGACTTGGCTACAGAGGCTGCCTGATAGGGGGGCCATACAGGTTTGACAGTGCATGCTTGCCCGGGGAGGCCTGTTGGCCACACGATGTTCTCGCTGCCCTGCATCCCGGAACTGTGGGATATATGATTCCCACCTCACCACACACTGCCTTACCTGCAAGCTGTACCGATTAGGTGCTGATCGCCTGCACCATAGTCTGCTGCCCAATACATAGACTGAAGGGAGACCTCCCCTCCGATAACATCACCCTTACAGCTCCCCTGGCTTGGTAGCGAGATGCGGCCCTTACAGAAGACTCGCCCCTCCAGTGGCCACGTAGGGGTATATCTGAGGAACAAGATTCTTGACCCTGTCTTGGGGGCCTTTGAGACTACAGCTTGTCATGGAGCCGCCTGCACTTTAGGCTGCAGGCACAGCAATGACCACAGCACCCATTGAAATGTGAGGGAGAAGCCCCCATTCACCAAGGACTCATGTGCAGTGGTGCATAACTGTGGGTTTCCATTGGCCTTGCAGTCCAATACCGATCTAATCATCCCCCCGGGTCCTCAAAGACTTGCATACAGATCTAGACTACCATAGCCACTTACATTGGTAAGCAAAACACCGCTAGGCGCTTGGTGTCTATATCGGGACACAGCCTAGTTGCAGCTGCCTCGTGAAGCTGGGCACTACCGCATTTCCATTGGGAACATTCTGAACATTCTGACAGAGGTCAATGGACAAGGCATCTGCCTCAGTTCCCCCAAAGTGCCTGAAACACCCCTCATTGTGTCTCAAACACTCTACAACATTGCTGTAGGTGAAGTCCCACCCCGGCAGTCACAAATGGACTCATCTTCACCTGTGCCATGTGCCTCGCAGACTCAGCCCCAGGCTACCATACTTTGCCAACATCTGGGTGGGACAAACTCTACCCCCTGCCATAAACTACAGTGGGCCACCCAAAGACCACCACGTCAACAACAACGCCAGTACAACCGGATCCTCCTTCCACTGTGCTGGACACCCCTCTGCAGGAAGCAACAGGCAAATTTTTAGAGCTGCAGCAAGATAAACTGGACCAAGATTTAAAATCAATTAAGCCTTGGGATCCCTAGTTGCGAAACTGAGCTTCCTAAGAAAGGACCACCGGAAAATCATGGACCAGAGAACTGAAGGTGAGAAAACACTGGCAACGATGCACCCACAAACATTGGACAACCAATGAGCCATTCGAGATGTACAGGAACGGGTCCACACGCTGGAGGGACAAGCCGATAATGCTGAAGGCCGCTCCCTAGGAGCAATGTCCAAATCCTGGGCTTGCCCGAAGGGGTGGAGGGAAAAGACCAACTGCTATTCTTAGACACATGGTTCCAACCCTTCATTCCTGCTTCTGACCTCACCGCTTTCTACTCCATAGAGAGGGCACATCGAGTCTCAGCAAGTCCCCTCCCCCCCACCAGGAGCACCACTTCGACCTATGCTGGTCAACCTTCTCCAAGTTTCCTACACTAGGGTGAATCCCACTTCTTTACGGACTCCAAAGAGGCATGGGAATAGATAGACAATCACTCAGACACCTCTCTGCCACAAATCAACAGCGAACCATCTAGACCACCCAGACTGAACCATAAGCGATGGAATCGCTATCAATGGGGTCCTCTTCCTCCCTCCCTGAGATCATCCTCTCTAAAGACCCCAGCATTGGAACAGATCATTGAAAACCGCAGACAAGCTCTCAAAGCTGCAGCACACCTGGGGTCAGAGGCCAACTCTTTGGACTTGTACAGTGGTCCCCACATTTTCTTCTCAGATTGTGACTCTAACGCCTCTCCTGCTTCCACACAGACCACCGCACCCCTCCCACTGGTGACACCCCAAACAGCAGAAACCATAATATGATCACCTAATTAGCTTTTACCTCATTCTTTACCATTTATAATTCACATCCTACACGATCTGTAACCACGCGCACAACCCTTACAAACAGCCAAACCTGAAGCTATACCGCTTCACTACACTATGCTTACATTGCAGAGCCCGAGTCAACTAAAATGATGCGCTTAGGGTGGACTATACTCAACCCCCTTTTGATTGTCACCATGGTCACTCCCCACTGACTACTATTAGTCATTGCAGACACCCAGTTTGGGCGTCCCACCTGTTGCGGTAGGCTCTACATGTTTCTTGTTGCATATCCACCCCTGTCTACTAACTAGTCTTGACTTCTGACCAAGGAGGCTATCAAAACTGACCCAAGAACACAGACACGGGGCAGTGGACATGGTCACACAGGCAGAGCCCATATTCCCTCCCCTGACTCCAGGGCTGTAACATCTCCATCACAACACCCACAATGGCACAATTGACCACCACTAGACTCCTCACACTGTAGTGTAGCTCCTATTTCCCTAATAGGCTCTGCGCATTGGAATAATATACCCTATAGGTTTGACATAGGACTAAGGTCGGTATGTCCCTATCGAGTATATTAAACTTAATTACTTGTGCCAGCTAGCTCAGAGGCCACTAGAAACTCCTTGATTAACAAGAAGGGAGTAGTTTCTGGCAGCCGCAAAACATGACCACTTTGTTTCCCTTTAGAATCAGAACATGTCCCAGAGTCGTGGAAACAATAGATAACTATTTCACTCAGCTCACTCGTGCATACTTAGTTTTCCTCAAATTTACACAGAAAGAATAGACAGGCGTTTCAATAAAAGATTTATTGAACAGTCTTGTTTCTCGTGTAAGTAAAATGTGCTGTTACGATCACAAGACAGTATGCAAGATAAATAATGTACAGCGTAAGCAGTAGAAATAAATAATACTGCGCTAGCATGATCTTTAGTAGATATTCATTTACATAAATAACATAGACTAAAAATGCGAGTACTCATACGATGCGTTTCTAAGCTAGTTCTACCCCAATGTACCTAACCTAACCTAGGTGTAGGGAGAGGTATGAAGTAGGTGAAGTATTCCTTACTATGGTATACTAAGAGTATGTTACGCTCAGTATGCCTAGTATGCCAAGAGTCCCTCTAGGTATCTAGTCAGCTCCATACCTTAAGAATGAGAGAGGTGGGAATCTCTTGCCAGACTCGAACCCCAACACCCCACGAGGGAAGTCAGATCACTGGAAGCTGGACTCTCTGCGTGCAGGGATGACAGCGTCTTCTCAGTGTGTCAGGCCGGGAAACGGGCTCCTCTGAAGTTGAGGTCTCCTCTGATTTACAAGGGCTGGGGAAGGTATATTTATACCTGAGAGGTACCTCAGAATGTTAGCATTGACGTGAATCGGACAGCGGAAGACGTCATGAATGAACCCCTAAGGTATAACGGTTCATGCATAATAGATGAGTCCTTGAAGAAATCAATAGTCCTGTGCTAGGGAAACTCCCAAAGCCTAAGGGTCTGTTCTTCAAGAACTCATTGTGACGTTAGGGTGGACGGATGTCGGAGACCATGCCTGTATTTGGAGTGCACGGTTTAATGCCTAAATAAGGACTGGGATTTTATGCCTATATAAGGGCAGGGCGAATTGTGCCTATATAAGGACATGATACAGGAAAACCTATATACGGACACCCTAAGAGGAATACAACACCCACTCCACTTTCGTGTGTACGATAATAATAAAATGCTAAACATTTAATATGCTAAACATAAAATGGAGTACCGCATATTGCTAAGAATATTTCTTAAAAGCATTAAAAAGCATTTAAAAACCTATTAAAATGCAAAAGGTACTGTACATTTCAAGCATTGCTTTTCATTACAGGCATAGATTTGGAAATAAAATGCTATTTGAATGAAAATAAGCAGAAATATTTACATGTGACAGAAAATGATCGATAAGTTGTTCAAAAAATCAAAGTCATTTCATGTCATGAAAATTAATTAACTTTTTAGACAAATAAGATGACAAAGTGTCTGAGGAAGCACCGCGAAGTCTGTACTATAAGGCTAGTTCTACTTCAAGCAGATTGAATTGCCATTTAGTTAGAAAAAATGGGAAAAAGTTCAATTTGGGAAGAGTTCCAAGTTTTGAAATATGAAGGCCAAATTTTACTGCGTCTCTGGTACACTGTGGGTTGAATCAGAGTCAGTGTACGGGTCTGGTGTAAACATGAGATCATCTATTTCTGTAGACAAAATATCGTCCACTGAAGTTGGTGTCAGTTGGAACACCTCGTGTAGTAGATTAATTGCACAGAGATGTGAAGCATCGCTTTCAGCATAGGATGCCGCAGCAATGTTCGCGTCCGTTGTTACCTGTGTGCCTGTAGATCCATCTCGTACCTCAGCAGCAGCTGGAAGCGACTGTGAGATCTCAATGAATGCCGTCATCAGGATTGGTAGCCTCTGGGGACAACACATAGCATGGGCCGTAATCGGGTCCAGCAGAGTATCGACATCCGTTGGCGTTGCTGATGGAAATGTTAGACAGGTGTCTAACACGCATTCCTCACCGCATAGCAGGCATCGTAGAACAGGTAAGATGCACTCTTGCCAGATTGGTCTGAATGACAGGAACCAAGTGGTATTCAGGTCCCGTAGACGAGTCATGCCCAAAAGCTGTACTACTCGCTCACGGCACTTTCGTTCAAGGAGAGCTTTCTCCATTTCGCTCGGAGTGATGTCGGCGAATAGGCTGGCCATAGCGTAATAGCAGGAAGAGAAATAGAATTCCGGCAACAAGTGCGAGAATTAATGGTATGCCACCAAACACCGAATGTGCAAAGTTCGGGATGATTCCAAGTATTGCCTGGAAAGGTGCTAACAGACCGGAGCAGATGCTCTTAAATACATGTACAATTCCGCTTGTATCAGACATGTTAAAGATACGTCCTATCATTTCCACGAAATGTATAGGGCAGTTTGTACGTATTAAAGTCTGTATCTCAGCCGAAGTCCTTGCTACTTGTAGATCATAGGTTTCTTTGGCCGAGGTCAAAGGCACGGTTTGTTGCAAAAGCATGGCTTTCATTCTGCTTAAAGTATCAAATCTAATAAAAGAGACGTTCAGCGAAGGCCACAAAGGCGACTCCCTGACTGTGTCTATTGGGGCAAACAATACTTGCATACAGCAAGTGACCCTGGAGTTGACCGTTACTAGATATGGGATGCCTGGCAACATGCCGCAGCAACTCTGATCATTCAACATGAGGTAACTCCCATTCGAAAGTTGTCCAAACGTTGGATTAATTACAGCAGCTGGTGTACCCTGCTGATGGCAAGACAAATTTGCCACAGAACCATTGCAAGCCCCGTGTAAAGAAATGTTCTGACATATAAGTGAACTGCTCAGTGCACTTTTACAGTGTGTACCGCTCAAAAACACTTCACGATCCCCACTCCAACATCTATATGTATACGGTAAATTCCAAGATGTCTTAATGTATTCCTTACCCAACCTTTCATATTTGCCTGCTTGCATTTGTTTGAGGCAATACTGAAACTGAAAAGTAGTCACAGGTAGTGTGATTTTGCCATGAATGAGCCATTCTGTAGCTGGTTTTTCTGCCACTGTGAATGGTAACTTTTCCAGTTTTTCAATGCTCAGCACTGTATACTTTGCTCCTCTTTGTGCCAGTTCGATCTGTTTATCAGTTAGATTGTATTCTGCAAACAGAGCTGACGTGTTGATGAAACGCCAAGGCACATAGCCCGCACGCAAAGATTGCAGCGTCCAGCTTAATAACACAATAGAACGTAATTGAGATTGGCCTTGTTGTAACATCGCCAAATCTTGTTCTAGTATGTCGATAGCAGAGGATACAATGTTGTCCAATGAATATATTCTGGAGGACAAAGTCGTTAACCCATTGTCGACCACAGTGAGTGTTTTCTCTAAATTAATATGATCAAGTTCACGTATTCGTTCTGCGGCATCCATCTGTGACACTTTCCATGCTTCATTATAAGCAGCATAGATGCCCGCATATATGAAACGTTTTTGACTCGGTTTTCTTGGTCCAAGCAAGAATTCCCTAAGGTCTGCGTCTTCTTTAAGTAAGGATAAGTGTTGTTTCACATCCTGTAGTGTAGATTTCTGCAGCCAATCGAGGCATAATTTTCCTACACTGTATGTTGTTACTACCCCCGGATGCTGTCTTTGGACGTATCTTGGGTCTGGCCTATGAATAGTATAGCCCTGAGTTTTATTCAGGAATCTTTCCTGACAGTTGTTCGTCTCTGTGGGCCAGATCAACCATTTTTTCCAATCAGGATTAGATCTGTTGAGTTGTAGTATATTGTCAACTGTCACCGCTGCCTGTGTATTGTTATCACTTGCAGGTGTTGGTACAGAAGGTGTTTTCATCTCTTTTATCTTGGCTAGTCCAAGACAAGATGTTTGTTGGACGGTTTCATTCAAAAACATTATTTGTTCAGGGATGATACAGGCTCTAAATAACGCTTCTATCCCCTGCACGCCAATCTTTAGTACCCCAGACAGTTTTTGTGTCTATTGTGTCTTTCCATAAGTCGAAAATCCTGTCTAGACAGTTGGGCAATAAATGCTGCAGAGTAAATCTGTTTTGTATTAGTTAACATAATTTTCAGTCCTGGTTTGTTTACATTTTTATAGTAAAACGTTTCTGGATCAGATGTATTGTAACCTGAAAAATATGGAAACTTGTTAGCAAATGTTTTTGAACTACCTTGTGGTGGTGTAGGACAATGCTCCCATTGGTTAAACATAAACACATTTCTAGGGTATGCAGATTTATGCAAATAATGATGACCATAGTGGTTATAGCAATATAGCTGTTCATAGTCTGATGAACCCTCTAAATATTCATTTTTAGAAAATGCAGCAGATTTTTCTAGGTCAAACATTATGTCGTTAACAGTCTCAAAGTCCCAATCATCAGAATAGGTACTGGACGAAATGAGATCACTTAGTGAAATTTTAAATAAATGTGAAATGTTCAATTTTTCCGTCGGGCCAAAGATATCAAAATCTGTTTTGTCCCACACTATACCATCCTGTATAGGAACGGCTGTGATGTTCACTGACGACAAGTCTCTTGCTTCACGATGGGAAGATTTATGTGGTTTCAAACGTACGTTCACATCTTTTCCTTCAATGTTCACATGGATGTATCTGCCACTTATAAGCACGCTCACAGTTGTAACCAAAGCTAGCCAGAGCAGGAAAACAAATAGTCCAGATGTAATCCAGAGCTCAATCCATGGTGAAACCAGATAAGTCTTTTTCAGAAAGTGAAGAAAGTCTTGTACTTGCTGTTTGAATTTTAATGATGCTGGCGTCGTTTCAGGTTCACTCGGATCTTCTGAGAACGTATCAAAGTTAATGAAATAGCCAGAAGCAGTTCTGTCAATTGTTGGAATTGCATCAGGATTTGTAGAAATCGCTGGAACCAGTTGATCACTCGCTACATTGGTGTAGACAGGTGTATTTGGATGAACTGTTACTTGGATTTCAAGAGGGATGAGTTCCATTGCATTGTTGCCTAATCCTTCATCTGTTACAGCTGAATTCTCGATGGTTATCTGTCTTTCAGTCTGAACCTCTTGGATAGTAGCGAGAGGAGTGTGTCTGCTACTAGGTCGGAGTCCACGAGGCCTACTATTTAGTATTGGCCACATACTGTGGTTTGATGAGGTCGATGGACACAAATCTTTTCTCCTTTCTTCCAGCAAGGGGCGGCAGAAGTACTGTTCTTGTTCCTTGAACTGCTAGGACAGGTACTGGTTGTCTGTAAGAAGGTCCAAATTCCTTCTTGTCCGCAATCTTTTCTCTGACTAGATCCCCAACTTTTGGAATCCAGACAGGCCTTGCTGGGACCGCCGGTTTTTCCCCAGTGGTGGTTGGCTGCAGGAATACGTTGCTTTGTTTTGATCTCAGTTCATTGAGTTCCTGTAAAACAGCCAAACGATCTTTGATATCAAACGGTTTATTTTCCACCACTGTGCCTACGTGATCGAGGTCTGGTACCCACATTCTTGTCCCAAATAGGACTTCATATGGAGTGACTCCCCCTAGAGAACTTCTTGGCAGATTGTTTAATGAGCGTTGGACCCCATAAAGATGTTTGACCCACCCATCACCCGAACCTAATACCCTAGCTGTTATAGACTGCTTTATGTCCCGGTTTTTCCTTTCCACAACCGAATTTCCCTCAGGATGGAATGGAGAGGAGTACCGCAATGCAACGCCCAGACTGGCCATGGCTTCTTTGTAAGCCCGAGAGCTAAACGCAGGGCCCTGGTCAGAATGTAGCGTGCCTTTTGCGTATGTGCTGATAAAGACTCGCAAATCTTTTATTACAGTTCGAGCGTCAGCCGAGCGCTGAGGCCATATCCATAGGAACCTTGATTCAGTATTTGTGGGATTGCATTTGTCCAGAAGGACGCAATCGCATAGATAGTCTAATGCTGTCTAACAATGGTGTCTGTACTGGGCAGCTACATTCGTAGCATGGTGTCTGGTGGCTTTCTCGCTGTAATTTACAGTCTATGCAGTTATTGATGAAGATGTGGATTTCTGTATTCATCCCAGGCCACCAGTACATCTCTTTTAATGTCAAAATTGCTTTAGAGATCCCTTGATGTGACACACCCTCCCCCAAATGTGCTTCATAAATCAAAGCTGCTCTACGTTCCATGTTTGGGATTACCCTATCCCCCACTCCAGGGATTCGAGCAAAAGGAACGCTGTTCGCATCAATTACATAAGAGTACTTGAGTGGAAACTTTTTTGGTAATGCTGCACCACTGCCTTTGCTTGTAGCATTGACAGCCAACATTAACTCACTGTCTATTTTTGTTTTTGAACGAGTGATCGCAGCTACGGAAGCCGTCTGAACAGCCCCCTTTGCGGCTTCGTCAGCCAATGAATTCCCTGCAACGTGAACGCCATCACGTTGATGACTCAGTGTGTGGATCACGTGAGCCTTTGGTAGTTTGTTTTTTAACTGAACTACTTGTTCCCAATGCGTTTTGTGCTTTATTGTGCCACCTTTCGCATCTTTGAAACCATTTTCAAGCCAGTTTTGTATATATTCATTATACGATTGAACACAGTAAAAGGAATCGCACACTATCAGTGTGGGGAATTCTCGATCTGTACTTTCAAGTGCCAGTTTGAATGCTTGTAGTTCAGCTCGCTGAGCTGTACAATCTCCTAGAGATTGAGTTTTTGTGACCATAGGTCTGAAGATGCCATCTCGCATGCGACCTTTAACGATTGCACATGCTGCACTGTAAGCTTGCTTACTCCCTGTTGCGGGCTGTGCGGATCCGTCAGTGTAAATTATGAATTCGTACTGATCGAGAGGCAGAATTTCAGTGGGCAGAGGACATTCTTGTTCATATTGCAGGAATGCTTGTGTTTTGAAATCAGGATCAAAAACATATTCAACATCTGTTACAGCAAGAGAATTAACCCATTGTATCCATCTTGGATGTAATGCTTTAGCATTTGGAATGCTTGCTTTTGTTACCGCTTCTAAAGCTGGCACTGGGGTTACGACAATAATGCGTTTCCCTTGGCCTAGGGCTCTTTCTTTTGCTACAGCGGTTTGAACTGCTGTCAGAATTTTTTCAGTTAAAGTGAAGCGCATTTCCGCTTGTGTATACAAATGAGATTTGTATGCAATTGGTATTTTTTTCACCCTCATTAAATGTTAAGTAGGTGAATCCGCATTGACCCGAAATTATTCGGATCACCAGGTTGTGTTGACTTACGCGTGTTTGTAAGTGATTTGTTGCTAACATGTTAGCCTGGAGTGAACGCAAGATTTCTGTGTGTTCTTGTGTCCAATTTTTGATTGAAAAATCAGGTTTGATTAATGCGTAGAGAGGTTTAACCCTTTCCGCGTAATTTAGAATGTATGTTCTTCCAAAATTTAGGAAACCCAGGATGGATTGTAAGTTTTTTAGCGTTTTTGGAGGTTGGAGCAGCGCACATTTCTCTAGAAAGTTAGCTGCCAAGCTCTTGCCTTCACTTGAAAGCTCATATCCTAGAAATAGGACATTGAGATGGGCAATTCGGGACTTCTTGAAGTTGAATTTGTAGCCCTCAGAGGCGAAGCCCAATATAATGGTATTCACCCTGTTCAAGTGTTTATCCAGGTCATCGTCTGTCAGATAGATGTCATCGACATATGACAATGCCTCATTATCATAAATTTGTAGTAACTCCGTTACCCTCGCTGAGAATAAACCTGGGCTGTTCTTGAACCCTTGTGGGAGTCGACAAAATTGACGCTGGGTCCCCATTATGGAGAATGCTGTTAAGTACCTGCTTTCAGGTGCTATGTTTTGACAAAAGAAACCATTCGAGATGTCTAATGTGGTTTTATATTTTTTACGCACAATGTTATTCAGTAATGCTGTGCTATGTGCATTTTGCACTGCAAAAGTTTTTGAACAAGTGTTTAGGTGTCTGTAATCCAAAACTAGACGATATGTATTGTCTGGTTTGGAGACAGGAAACAAAGGATTGTTCATTGAAGAGGTGCATGTTTCAATCACCCCTTGGTATTCAAGTTGATCTAAGATCTCCCTGACCTGTTTTTTAGCTTCTTGCTGTACTGGATACTGCCTCTGTGCAGTTGGTTCATGTTTCAGATGTATTTTATGGTGAGGTGAGTCCTCATCCCATCCTACATGATTTTTATACAATGCTGGGGCCTGGGCTACTGCCCATTTCCTGGCATATGTATATTTTAAGTGAATTGGAATATGGTTAGAGAAGGCAGGCATAATAATGTCCTCGCCGTGTGGGCACTCCCTGACAAATTGTGGTGGCCAGTCTTTTTCTGCTAGAAGTATGTCATAGCCCCTTGATAGTCTTTCCCAAAAAAGTGCTTTCACCTGTCTCGGTATGTCTCCCTCCATTCGGAGTGTTATTTCATATAACTTTTGTGGAGTACTAACCCTGGTGTCTACAGTCTCAACTGTAATGTACTCATTCAAGTCCACTATCTCCAGAAGTTCCTTCAGGTTCTGGCGAGCTATTGTGACTTCTGCTGCAATGTCCAGCATTGTCTGAGCCCATTCTCCGTTCTTGAGTTGTGTTCTCAGTATTCTCGGCATGTCTGACCTTCAGACCTGCTACTTTCTTTTTGGAGAATTGAGGTTTTGGTTTATTTTTTGGAGCGTGTTTTTCTTCCTTGGATTTCACGCGTTCTTCTCTATGTTCTGATCGTCCTCTTCTTTCCGAAGTCTGTGATGAGATCTGAAAGGGACGAGAGGAACGTGTATCAGTATCTTGATACCTGTCAGGCTTTCTCAAATTATCCCTATTCCTGAGGTTATACCTCCTTTCAGAGGGCTCCTTTTGAGGAGACTTACCTCGGGATTGAGAACGTTTCTCGTTGGAATTTTGTTTATTAGTCACCCACCTCTTTTAAGAAGATGTCGGAGTTTGTTTAATTGTGTCCTTCTCAGGACTTTCAGATAGTTTCGGCTTCACTGGTCTTCCACCCAAACTATCTCTGCCTAATTCTGCATAAGATTGTTCAATTATTCTGGGTAGCTCTGTTTGATGTTCTGTAACATCGAATTCCCTTAACTTTTGGCGGATCGCCACTGCTGCTGCCTCCCCTTTAATATTAGATAATATTATTGTTGAGACCTGGTCGAAATTTTTCAGTAATTTCATACCTAAATTTAGAGCAGGCTCTGCCCCGTATTAATTTTGAATTTGTTTCAGGACATCAGGTATTACCGCAATTGACGGAATGCCATGTGTTTTAGTGGCAGCAAAGACTGAGCCCCAAGTGGTGCAGTCTTCCAGTTGTGGTGTGATCCCCATCGGTAAACAGATGGTTAGGATTCTGTGTTTCTCATACGGGCTAGTATTTGGAAATACTGCTTCGAGTTGAGTCATTTTTTGAGCTATCCAAAATGGAACCTGCTCACGTTTTGTGGGCATTTTTCCCTTGACTGCGTATAGAGTCTGTGGTGTAATTTTTAGTATATTCCCTTGCTGAGGAATTTGATTTGGAAGTGTTAATGGTGGTTGGACTGTGAAAGTCCGCATTACATATTGAACCAATTGTCTGTAGATTTTTATTAACTCTGTAAGTTGAGTAAGTAGTTCCTCATCTGACATTATATCAAGTTCAGGATGAGGTGTGTAGCCGGCTAGAATCGGCCATGTTGCTCCTGGTCTACCTAGTGGACCGAGCCTGGTAATGTTTCTGTGATGTTTTAGGGCGCCTTTAAACCAGAGCTGATGCTCCTGGTATGTTAATGGAATTTCTATATCCTCGAACGGGATGTATTCCTCTGGTGGATCATCTTCTTTGTAGAAGTGAAACAGTTTTGTAACTGGATTGGATTCAGGAAATATTACTCATGAATAGTATACCTCTGTCTGAAATGATTTGTGTGCCTCTATCACGAAAACTGCTCTACCTCCTCTTGGTGGTAGGCCATGTTTTATAAGTTTTAGAGTAATGGCTCTTCTTAAGTTTGGAGCGATGTCTATAACACCCTCCTCGGTTTCATCTAAACCTGTAAAGTTAAAAACTGCTAAGGCTGGGTCAGCCGCAGCTCCACCGGTTTCGGTCATTTTGTTTTTTTGAAAAATGTAGAATAAGTTTCAAGGAAACAAAGATAAGGTGCACAATATTTTGGAACACTGTATCCTTCAACGTTGAGCAAACCAAACAGCTAATATATAGGGTGCTTCCCTATGTAGCCGTGGCGGATACTTAACCCTGCCCACTCCAGACGTCTTTTGGAGTATATGGGTAGGGGTCTCTGAGAAAAAAGGCACGGCTGAGTTACTCAGTATCTAGCGTTGAATTACCGCCTTACCAAACGTTGGGCGCCATGTAGTGTAGCTCCTATTTCCCTAATAGGCTCTGCGCATTGGAATAATATACCCTATAGGTTTGACATAGGACTAAGGTCGGTATGTCCCTATCGAGTATATTAAACTTAATTACTTGTGCCAGCTAGCTCAGAGGCCACTAGAAACTCCTTGATTAACAAGAAGGGAGTAGTTTCTGGCAGCCGCAAAACATGACCACTTTGTTTCCCTTTAGAATCAGAACGTGTCCCAGAGTCGTGGAAACAATATATAACTATTTCACTCAGCTCACTCGTGCATACTTAGTTTTCCTCAAAGTTACACAGAAAGAATAGACGGGCGTTTCAATAAAAGATTTATTGAACAGTCTTGTTTCTCGTGTAAGTAAAATGTGCTGTTACGATCACAAGACAGTATGCAAGATAAATAATGTACAGCGTAAGCAGTAGAAATAAATAATACTGCGCTAGCATGATCTTTAGTAGATATTCATTTACATAAATAACATAGACTAAAAATGCGAGTACTCATACGATGCGTTTCTAAGCTAGTTCTACCCCAATGTACCTAACCTAACCTAGGTGTAGGGAGAGGTATGAAGTAGGTGAAGTATTCCTTACTATGGTATACTAAGAGTATGTTACGCTCAGTATGCCTAGTATGCCAAGAGTCCCTCTAGGTATCTAGTCAGCTCCATACCTTAAGAATGAGAGAGGTGGGAATCTCTTGCCAGACTCGAACTCCAACACCCCGCGAGGGAAGTCAGATCACTGGAAGCTGGACTCTCTGCGTGCAGGGATGACAGCGTCTTCTCAGTGCGTCAGGCCGGGAAATGGGCTCCTCTGAAGTCGAGGTCTCCTCTGATTTAAAAGGGCTGGGGAAGGTATATCTATACCTGAGAGGTACCTCAGAATGGTAGCATTGACGTGAATCGGACAGCGGAAGACGTCATGAATGAACCCCTAAGGTATAACGGTTCATGCATAATAGATGAGTCCTTGAAGAAATCAATAGTCCTGTGCTAGGGAAACTCCCAAAGCCTAAGGGTCTGTTCTTCAAGAACTCGTTGTGACGTTAGGGTGGACGGATGTCGGAGACCATGCCTGTATTTGGAGTGCACGGTTTAATGCCTAAATAAGGACTGGGATTTTATGCCTATATAAGGGCAGGGCGAATTGTGCCTATATAAGGACATGATACAGGAAAACCTATATACGGACACCCTAAGAGGAATACAACAACACTCAACGTCAGGGGCATGCACACAGTGCAAAAGTGTTATTCCGTATACTCCTATCTCAAACGATACCAAGCCCACATTGTCTTTCTTCAAGAAACACTTACTACTTCAACTGAACTGCCCGCCTCTAAGAACGCTGGTGTGTTTCAGTTTATGCTCCCACATACTTTGCATACACCAGGGGTGCCATGATCTGGATTCAGCCAGGGATTCCTTTTCAGGCCTCAGATATCACAGTTGACAAAGAGAGACAATATGTACTAGTCAAGGGGCACCTTATTGGCCTCCCCATTTTACTTAGGAGCATATATGCACATAACACCGACAAAGACATATTCTGGACGACACTCTCAGCCATGTTAACTCAGAAGACCCATTTTCCATGGATCTTAGGGGGAGATTACAACTGTGTCCTAGACTTGCAGCTCGATCATTCTCACCCACCCCTGTCACGTTCCACCCCATACACACAGATAGAACGTTTTACGAACTGGGTAATGCACTGAGCGCTGGCGGGTGTATGGAGGGCCCTCAACCCTGCCTCTCGCGTGCACTCCTTTCACTCAATAACTCATGATTTATTTGTGCCCTCAACCATGTACTATGCTGCCACACCCTGCTGCCCTCCTTCTGAGCTGCAGAATACTTGGGCCGAGTTGTGTCTGACCACAATGCCCACACCATTGACCTGCAATGGGGTATCCCGCACCCATATTCTGGGACGCCCAGGTGTCACATTTCTGTAATTACTTTACCGAAAATGAAGGCACTACATCTAATAAAGTCCTTGAATGGGACGTCTTCAAGGTGGTCACTCGTAGAAATAGTGGGAGTCCGTCGTACTCTTGATAAAGTACTCACGGAAGTGGAACAGCGCCTGCCATCATTAGAGCACCAAGCTGAACAGGAAGAAACCCACTGACCCGCTTTAGAAGAAGCTTAATGCCAACATGCTTCCCTCTTGGAGCGCCTGCAGTGTTTTAACCTCACGGCATACCCGGCCAAAACCCATAGAGAGGGTGATAAATCGGGCCACCTCATTGCACGGCTAATTCAACAGGAGCAAAGAGAGGCCCTCATTCTGGAGTTGGTCTCCCTTTGGGTGCCGTCTTACATACACAGCGTGACATCCTTTTAGAATTTTACAGATACTATTCCCATATTTAAAAAAGTGCCCCATCCGGACCCGGAAGGGACCAACAAGTTATTCCTTGCACACCTCTCTCTACCACATATCACAATGACTCTACAAGGCTCTTTAGATGCAATCTTAACACCGGCAGACATTAAACAGGCAATCCAAAACCTGTCCAGGAAC
Organism: Calotriton arnoldi; assembly: GCA_963921515.1. NCBI lineage: Eukaryota > Metazoa > Chordata > Amphibia > Caudata > Salamandridae > Calotriton > Calotriton arnoldi. Next base: position 220,089 of record CAWUFW010002477.1, on the reverse strand, counting down.
AAGACCACAGACCTTAATGGCCTCCCCATAGAATACTATAGCACATATGCTAATATTTTAACATCCTGATTCGCCGCCAAATACAACAAGGCCCTCCAACTGGGCAAGTTATCATCCCCCTCCGGGAATCCTTGTTAGTCTCCATCCCCAAACCCAACCGAGACCTCACCAAAGCTGCTTTCTACCATCCAATTGCCATACTGGGGGCAGACTACAAAATTCTGGGTAAAATCTTAAACGCCCAATATGCCCAAATTCTACCAGTGCTTATCCACCCGGACAAGACCGCGTTTGTCCCTTGCTCAGTACTTCACATAACCTTCAGTGCCTGTTCTACGTTCAGGATCAGGTCCAAGGATGGTTCCCTTTTGTGAGGTGCCTGGTTCTGGACCTGGATAAGGCATTCGACTTACTGGATTGGGCCTATCTCTTTTGGTCCTTGTGTGGATGGACATCAGAAATCACCTTCTAGCCTGCACACGAGTCCGGGACTCAACCACTTCTCTTTGAGTAGAGATGGATATACAGACTATGATCTGACATCCATGGGCTGAATGATAAAATACCCTAGGGCCACTTGAACTCCCAAAAACAATGGGCCCGATTCACAAAAGTAATCTGAGACAAAATCCTAACTTTACGACTTTCGGTATTCACAAAAGGCATTTAGGAGTAGTAAAGTTAGGAATCCTAACTTTACTACTCCTAAATGCCTTTTGTGAATACCGAAAGTCGTAAAGTTAGGATTTTGTCTCAGTTTAGGAGTAGTAAAGTTAGGAATCCTAACTTTACTACTCCTAAATGCCTTTTGTGAATACCGAAAGTCGTAAAGTTAGGATTTTGTCTCAGATTACTTTTGTGAATCGGGCCCAATGATTTTGCTGACATTGATAATGGGGACCATCTTACATGACCCCACTACATGACCTGTGGTCGCCCCGACCCAAGGACTCATCTGTACCCCTCAGGCCTCTTCGGTGCCACAGTGTGTTACTGTAAGCACAATAAACTTGCATTTAAATCACCCTAGCGTCTCAGCTTCACCAACAGCACACTAGCTGTTTGGCAAGTAACATACACACAGTCTTAATGTACACTTGCCCTGTACATGGTGGTTGTTTCCTGTTTCCTTTTTCCTTTGTCTTATGGGGCCTGTGCATTTGCACCAAGGATAACAAAGTACTACATTCTGTTACCCTAATCACATACTGTTTACTCGATCCTTGGTGCAACAACATATAACACCGCCACTATAGGTTCGCCGAGCTGCCATCCATTTCTCTGCTTTAGGTATTCTTTAAATGAGTGCACTACTCAGCTCTTCTTATAACCTATAGATATGAGCACAATAAGTAATTCTTTTAAACCATGCTGATCATTTAAGTGAGGAATGTCTTACTCAGCAACCACATGCAATAGCTTTCAAGCTTGGCATCTAATTGCATAAGATAACTTGGCTCGCTGCAGTATAAACAGAGGCCCTCCTGCGTGCAGCCACATATGCAAACCTTGACACTGATCCCTATTCAGATCCGCTGTCGGACACGCATGGGTTTACACCTCCCATGGTCAAGGTGGCCCCACAACCACGCCAGCATGAGTCGGCGATGCGGCGAGCGCAAGGAAAGTGTTTTTCTTTTTTTTAATTTAATTTTCGCTCATTGTCTTCTGTCGACTCCTCCCCACCACTCTTACCTGCACGGGCTGCTCCTGCAGTTATAACGATCTGCACAGCTGCAGTGGGAACAGCTCCTGGTACAGTTCCCTAGTTTTTCACGGCCGTAACAGCGCCTTATGACTTATGATTGTAGCCCAGCGGTACTGCAGTTCCCATTTTTGGCGATTAGATCTGCACCAAAAATGTAGACGTATATCCCCTTGCTAGGATATCTCCCCCACACAACCACCTTTATCCAGCCCTGGTTTCTATGGGCTGACACCATATTACTTGAATCACGTAAAAGCAAAATTCCTTCTGGCCATATTTGGCACAGCAGTATCGACCCCTCCCGCCCCACGCACGTCAACTACATTCCCCATACTGCAATGGGGTAGCCAGGTGAGGCAAATTAATCAATCTCTCCCTCCATCTTAAACATAGGCTGCAGCCATCATTGCAGTTGTACCTGTAGCTGGGTGAGGACAGATGACAAGTGCTCCTGTACAGTATGCCTCTTGGTGACATGAGTACTTGGGAAATTGCTCCAGAACTAGAGGTTACTGTTACTGGACATTACTGCCCTTCTTTTACCACACATGGTTAGTTTAACCTTTTGTTACCTCTCCATAGCGGACATCTACTTTGATTATTATGAGGTGTATTTTATATAGGGGTAGTACCCTGTTACAGTTTGGCAAATTGTCACTTAACATTTTTTCCTCTTTTTGAAACACAGTGCTGAGATATACAGGCAAGAGAGTACTGATGACTCCCTCATGTTAAATTAGTGTGTGGCTATAGAGGACATTGTCCCTCCTCAGACTGGATGGCGGGTATCCATGGAGGAGCCGATTCACAGAACTAATCTGAGATAAAATCCTAAACTTACTACTTTTGGTATTCACAGAAGGCATTTAGTAGTAGTAAAGTTAGGACTCCTAACTTTACTACTACTAAACTGAGACAAAATCCTATTTTTACGACTCGGTATTCACAAAAGGCATTTAGTAGTAGTAAAGTTAGGAGTCCTAACTTTACTACTACTAAATGCCTTCTGTGAATACCAAAAGTAGTAAGTTTAGGATTTTATCTCAGATTAGTTCTGTGAATCAGCCCCTTAGTGAGGGTAAGATTTGGGACCAATCAAACCATTGTGCATGTTTCTTTGTCACTTTTACATAGGTGTTCATGTGTATTCTGTGTTTTGCAGTGTCTTTCCACGTGTGACCCACATATGAGGTCCTTGACCTCTGTATGTAGCATGTGCCTGCATTTGATGATACTTGGCTGTTAAAAAAATCCCGATTTGTGTTTGTGCATTGTTCTAGGTTTTCTAGCAATAAAAACAGGTAGGATTCACTCTGGTCCACCTAGTGCATGATTTCAACTTTTTATTATTGACTATTTGTTAGTCTAGGTCTATAGGGATCCTTAGCGCCAACGAATGCCCCAGACCAATGTAGGTGACTTATAATAAGGAAGAAACATGTTGGCGATAAGGCAATGGTCTGAACCATTGTGCTGTCAGTTCATCATGTAGTTGGTTTTAGATGCACCACAGGCCAAAACACAGTTGAAAAACCGATAACCTCTAGGTACTTTTAACTTTATCTGGATCTCCCTGTTTTGTCCAGGAAGTTTTCTTATTTAAAAACTCCCTCCAGTGGGCTTACTAGGAGGTCAAGTCCTCTCTGGTGGTATCGCCCTACCAGGGTGGGGAGAGGTTGCCTATGATGAACCATGTCACATTATGTGAATGAGGCTTCCTCTTCCAATAAGATTGATCTTTCTTCTCCTCTTGGGCTTAGCCTTATTCACACCAAAATCTTGATAGTTCAGGTGTCAGTGATTTGTATCATAATACTGATAAAAATAGCGCTTCAGAAGCCACCATACCTTTATGTGTTTTGAGTCTACACCTCATTGGCACATTTAATTTACTTGTAAGACCCTAGTATATGGTACTACATGTACCCAGGGCCCACAAATTAAATCCCACTAGTGAGCAGTAGCACTAATATTGCCACCCACTAAAATGGCCTTTTCAGACATGTCTCAAGCCTGCCAATGCAGCCTGTAGTGAAGTTTTAAATTCCATTTCGACCTGGCCAGATAAACCTTTTGCCAGGCCTAAACTGTCCTTTTTAATACATATAAGTCACCTATAAGTTAGGCCCTAAAGTCTCATAGGGAAGGAGGCATGATATTTAAAAAGTAGGACATGTGTTTTTAAGTTTCACATGTCTTGACAGTAAAAGATCCTAAAGTCCATAGAGTAGCACTGGGTTACCTTATCACCCTTATTAAGTGATAACATCTTTGTGGGACCAGATAGAGAAATGCTGTTTAGACTCAAATGAATTGTAATTTAAAATCCTCCTTAATGGTAAAGTCAGATTTTAAGTTACTTTCCTGGAAAAGCTAAAATATGCCTTTTTGCCTGTGCCCAAGATCATGAATGTGAATGGCTCTCCTGTGGTATTTTGTGTATTGCTTCAAAGACATAAAGACAAACGAGGCTCTTCCTGATAGGATGGCTAGGGAGTAGTTGTGCCCTGCCCTAATTACACTTCAAAGGACCCTTCCTGAAGCACACACAAAGGAACCTGACACCAGGTCTGCTCTTGCCTTTGTCAACCTAGACAGTTTGAAGCCAGAACCCAGGTGCAGGGGAAGAACTGATGAGAACCAGTTTTAGGGGTAGGCCAGTGATTTCCCCTACTCAAAGACTGGCCTCAGGAAAAAAAGTGGCACCTTCAGAAACTCTCATCAGAACACTACTGGACCAGTGGAAGATTCAGAAGAAGGACTCCCTTGCTGTCAGAAGAAGGAAGATTAGACCCACTTGCCTTCAACAAGGGCTTCCCAGAAGTGAATCCAGTGGTCAGTTGGCTGACCTCCTGTTTGAGCTACACAGACACAACAACCTTCCAGGGGACTCCCTGCTACTGCCCAGCTGAGCAGCACCAACTAGATCTGCATGGACCAGCGAGCGCTCTGATGGAGTGAGTCCTGATCCCCAAGAGGTGCCCCCATGGTCCTGGACCCTTGACTAGTAAAAGAGTATATTCTTTCTGACATCTAAGTGAAGATACAGAAGTTTTGGACTTCTGGGAAACCTGAAGTGACCTCTTTGTGTCGAGGAAACGACCACCAACATGAAGTTCAAGTGGGACCTGCTCTTAGTGCTGACTGCAACTGTCTGAAGCGATTGCCAAAATGAGGCTACAGCGAGACCTGCACTTTGCACTACAACAGCTACCGTCCACGAACTCTGACCTGCTCCTCAAGCTGACAACATTCTCCTCGTGGCTCCCACCAGTGTGAACAGTCGATCCTATCGCAGACTTGAGAAGATAACTCTTCAGTGGGATGAACCAGATCCCTGTATCAACCTACGTTCCATTGCAGTTGGCCTGAACTTGTGACATTCCCCCATCCAGCTTGACCAGTTAACTGCAAGTGGCAACATTTTCACCTAAAAGTTTAAAAACTCATATCTCTGTTTCTACTGATTGGAGTTTTGCATTTTAGAGCCACTTTATTTAATAAAATGTGCTCTATTTTTCAAAAATGGTTTGGGATTTTTCTTGTGTTGTGTTTTCACTTTATTACTGTTTGAGTGCTGCAGAAATACTTTACACACTACATATGAGCTAAGCCTGATTGCTTTTGTGCCAAGCTACCAGAGGGTTAGGCACAAGTTTTTGTAATAACTGTTGTGGTTTGCCCTAGCAAGAATTGAGTTTATTATTTGAGTTGGGCTTTCACCCCTTCCAACTAACAACCCACTTTCTTACATTGGCGTTCAGATGTGGGATCCAGTACTTGTGTTTGTACAGTGCCACTCAGTGTTTTGTGTAAAACCAAAAAACCCTGAAAATAATCTGACACCAGATTCATTACAAAAAAAAATTCCTTGATTGGCTATTTTGCCTTTTTAACAAACAAAATTTCTGCCATACATTGGTGCAATGTGAGACCTGTTTGCAAGAATGGAAAGAGCCCTTAGCAACACGGACGGCTACACTGTGGAGGAGCTGAAACAGTTGTGCAGGGAGAGAGGACTGTCGGCGGCCAAAGACTCCAAGAAAAAGGAGATCCAGAGAGCCCTCTGAGCCTGGGAAGAGACCAGCAGGCTGCAGTCTACATCACAGGAGCAGGTGGATGATGAGGAAGATGTGGAGGAGGAGGATGAAATCGAAGAAGAGGGAGAGAACCTCGTGAACATGGCCCCAGAAGAGAGATGTTGGCCAACAGGAGTGAGGTCTCCTTCTGAATCCAGAATAGATAGCAGTTAGCAGTGTGTCCTCCCTCAACCTGTCCCATAAGGAACTGGAAGACAGGAGAGCAGAAAGGGAGTTCAAACTGCACCTGGCCAAGCTGAAACTGGCTGCAGAAGAAATAAGGGCTGAGGTGGTGAGAGCCCTAGCCTAGGAAAGGGCTGAGGCAGAGAGGTCCCTTTCCTTGGGGAAGAAAAAGCTAGCTCTGGAGGAAAATAAACCTATGTTGGCTCAAGAAATGAGTCTGAAAGAAAAGGGCTTGAAAGCAAAGAAGCTTACAGAGTCCAGTGGTAACAGTGACAGCAACAATCCAGTGTCCAATGGAGACAGAAGGTTCCACATACCCAAGGACCTGGTGCCTCACGTTTTGGTGGGGGATGGCATAAACAAGTGGTTTGAGGTCTATGAGGTAGAACTGGAGATGCATCAGGTCCAGAGGATGTTTGGTGAGCCAGTCTCTGGAAGCATATACCCCCTGAGGGGAGGGATTCTTTGTTGACCCCAGGGAAGGGTGACAGAATGAAGTATCCAACTCATTAAGGATGTCCTTGCCAGAAGTACCTTTGAGAAAAATAGGTTAAAGTTTAGGGACAGCTAGAAGCTGTCAAGCCATGCCTGGGTAGATTTCATGGATTGCTCCAGTAAGGCACTAAATGGTTGGTTGAGGGCAGTAAGGTGAGTAGCTATGAGGAGCTGTACAATCTGCTTGAGAGAGTACATGCCCAGTAATTGCTTTCCAGAGTTGCACTATTACTAGATAGACTCACAGTCCATCGGGAGCTTGCGGAGGAGCCAGACAATTAGCTCAGCACCAGGGTCCAGAAGAAGGTACTTGGGAGTGACCCCAAGATGAATGGCTCAAGTTCCCCCATGCAGAGTGAGGGAAAGGTACAAGGTGACACAGACAGTTCCCAAGATAAGGTGGGGGGGGGAAGGGTTCCAAAGCCCCTTCTGAGAAAAAGGGGGATGCTCTGATGGGCAGTGACACAGGGTACTCTATTTCCAACCCATGTGCTTTGATTGTTCCCAGTTAGGACAGAAGCAGGGGGACCCACTCTGTAATGTGAAACCATTCATTGGTGTGAACTCTCCAGGGGTGGCCAATGTGGCCAAAGGTATCCCCCAGAAGCAGAGGGTAGAACATGCTCGAATGTACTTTAGCTGGGAGGTGGACTGAGAGGATAAATTTGTAATCCCTAAGGGCGTTAGTTACTTCCATCAGTTCACAGATAATGGGGTCCCTGTCACTGCTCTAAGGGATACCTGAGCCATTCAGACCATGGTTGTAGAAAGGCTGGGTTTCCCAGAACAGTACACAGATAGGTGTTTAGGGTAACTTAAGCCCAAGGGCAGGACTTCTTCTACCCTATGGCCTTTGTGTCCCTGGATTGGGGTGGGGAAGTGGCCCAGAGGAGGGTCATAGTCAGTCCCTAGATGCCCATTGGCTGCATCCTAGGAAATTATTTACCACCAGTGTTAGAAGAGCTTTGTTGAGCAGCCAAAGAGTGCCCTGAAAGCTCAAATTTTAAGATTTTTGCAAGTACTACTTCCAAAGGGAGAATAAGGAGGCTCAAATGGAGAACAAGGGGTAGGTAGATGAAGACAAATCACAGTTGGAGGACCAGTGGATCAGGGGTTGCTAGCACTGACAGAAGAGGGCTCCAAGACTGACCCTAGTGAGACCACTTCTGACCTGGGGGTGTGGACTGTGCTGTCACGGAGATAGAGTACAGGAGACCTGAGCCAGGCAGACCCCTGCATGACACAGAATGTGTCACCCTTGAAAGTGCTCTGATGACTCTGGGCCATGTCTGTGCAATATAAAACTTTTTTGAGACCAAGATAAGGCCAATCCTTGATGCCCTCAAGCCGAACAGTAATACTATCCAGTCTAAACCTCTGATGCTCACTCTGGACACAAATATAGGGACAGAGCTCAATACCCCCAGTCCCACCACTTCTAATCAGGCTGTGATTTTAGATTTCTGGGCACCCATATCGGAAACAGAGTTTTCCAGCATCTCAGAGATGCTCAAATCTGGGTGCCCACTAGATCCCTTGCTCCCGTCTCAGTGGCAAAAGATGGCTGGCACTCTGGGGCCCCCATTGAGGGGGGTATGCAATAGATCGCTGTCCTCTGGGCAGGTTCCTGGTGCTTGGAAATGGCCTCAATTGTCCCTCTATTAAAAAAAACCTAATGCCGATCCTTTGATTCTCTCCAAGTTCCATCCTATATTGTTACTTCCATTCACAGTTAAGATCTTGGAAAAGTATGTGAATGGATTGCTAATGGACAGACTGGTGCAGAGTCAGGTGCTGGACATCATCCAGTCAGACGTTTGCCCCCTACATAGTACAGAAACAGCTGTGTTCGCCATGGTGGATGACCTTCAAATGCTGTTGTACCAGGCTGAACAATCTGTGCTGGTTCTCTTAGATCTGTCAGCAGCCTTCGATACTGTCTTCCACAGCACTCTGCTGGATCGGTTTCAGGAAGCTGGGATTAAAGACACTGACCTTGACTGGTGTAAAGCCTACCTGATGAATAGGACACAGGCAGCTTATTTGCCTACTTTCTGCTTTGACTTTAAGGCCTTGCATCAAGCGGTGCCACAGGTTTGTGTGCATAGCTCTTTTCTGTTTAATGTATAGATCTGCCATCTCCAGAAACGTATTAAATCTTTTGGAGTATGATGCATGAACTAGGCCAATGACACTCAGCCTATTATCACTGCAGAAAGGGCTAGCAATGGTCCTTTTGGTCCTTTTCACAGATGGTCTCCAGCTGGTTGGTATGTTACTTCTCGATTTCTGGCCACCTTTGTGCACGGTACAACCTGCTCCAGTAAAAGCTGCTAAATATCTAGGCATCTACCTTGAACCCAACCTCACATTAAAGGCTCAGGTCAATCATGTGGTTTTTTTTTAAGTTTAATAAGCTTTTAATTTGCCATTTTTCCTTAATGTTTTGAAGAAGGTCATCAGGTGACGAACCAGGTGGTGATCCAGGTGGCTATTCTTAGCCCGCAGGATTACTGCATTTCCCTCTATTCTGGGGAATACAAGGGACTACCAAGAAAATTTCAAGGCATTCAGAATGTGGCAGCCAAGATGATATTGGACATTCCTTGCTGGCCATCATCTTCAGAGGCCCTAAAACATCTGCACATTCTTCCGGCTGAAAAGCTAGTGCAGTTTAAATCACTCTGCCTCGTATGCGAAGCAGCTTGTGGAATAGACCCGGTCTATCTGGGTAATAAGTTCAAGAGGTAAACTCCCTCTCGTCTGCTGCACTTCTCTGATGCACATTTGCTGGTTCTACCATGGGCCGCTCGATGCCGTACAGAATGCAAGGCTTTCTCCAGCAGCGCAACAATACTAGAATGAGCTGCCTGTTCATCTGCTGGAAATCCCCTCTTTACTTCAATTCAGGAAAGCTCTAAAGACTTGGCTTTTGGGCGTCGAGTATTTTGCATTATGTCATTTTTGAGAAGAAGTATCTTTGTTATGACAACACCTTTTAGTTGATCCAGGCTTTGCTTGTAGCCATGTCTTTGTTGGGGTTATCAGGACACCCTTTGGGGTATTTGTCGCGCTTTATAAAATTAATAACATAAATTGGTAACATAACAAAATCACAAAAATAAACATCTATGCTTGGTGGTACCCAATAATGTTTGGTAAATCTTCTGCATTTGGAGCTAAATACATCCAAATCTTCTTTGACTTTCTCAGTTGCTATTGGAAGCTTATCAAGTACATTACACTTTCTGTAGCCCTTCACATACTGGCCTGAAACTATGTAGCTTTTGTAACAAATGAAGATGTCTCTGCAGAAATCCAGGCTTGTAGGAATATGTTTCATATTACTCGAGATTAGTAGCAACTAGCCAAAACCAAGTTTTTTTCTGGAAATTGACACTTTCAATATAATACCTAGACCAATCTTATCCCAATATCACTTAGACAGGTTGAGATACTCAAAGAATATTTATTAAAGATGCTGACAAAATCCAAACTCAAGCATATAAGTTTTAAAAAAATAGGTCGTGTGAGAGGTAGTGTTAATTCTTTGCAAGATACCTAAAAACCTAACATTTTTTTTTTAATTCTAAATGTTCTTTCCAATAATTTCTCAAAATATCGTGATAACATAACATGATAAAGTAGCAAAATAAAGAATAAGAAATGACAAAAAAAGTGGAAAAAGGATACGCAAGTGATCAATGATGTTCCCACATTCACAAATTTCGCACCTTGAGAGGGTGAAGATGTAAGTTAGCGCAACATAAGGTTCAGAATACAGGCATATTTTATAGATGTGAGAAGTGTAAATCATACTTTTTCAATGAGATGTAAGTTGAAAGATAATAAAAACAGTTTAAAGAAATGTGGAGGCTCGGGCCCTCATTTACGGGATTTTGGTGTAGGGCAGCACAGCAAGTCAGCTTGCTACGCTGCGCTACGCCAAAGTGAAAGGGCAGGAATGCATTTATTTGTCCAATATGGTACATTCCTGCCCTTTCTCCCTGCGCTGGTGCCGTTACGGCAGTCTACCACCAACTTAGGCACCCTTGCACCATGCAGAATGCAGCACATATAGAAAGAGGAAAAAACAAGGAGAAATAAACATATTTCTCCTCATTACACCTCACCTCAGGAGGCCTAAGGATTTGGCACTTCCCGAGGTTTACATGATTTTGTAAATCTATGGCAGTGTCAAAATCCATGGGTGTTTCTTTGAAACACCCACCTCAACACCCGTGGAACGCCTCCCGAGCACAGATTAAAGTGAAGCAGCGTTTTGTGATGCGTCGCCTTACTCAAGATTTATGAGGCCACTCAAAGCCACGCTGGGTGGCTTTGCATGGCTTCATAAATCTGATTCAGAGCCCTGCGTCACGCATGTACCACTTTATGTGGTGCAAAAGTCAGGCGCGGCCCGTGCAGGTAAGAGCAGAAGGGCGGAGGGACGGGTGGGGGGCGATTCGACATACGACAACGAGGGAAACTTAAATTAAAAAAAATTAAGTTTCAACTCATCGTCATATGTTTAATCCGCCCCCTGCCCCACCGTTCTTATCTGCATGGGCCTTGCTTGGCAAAAGTGACACACGATTCTCATAAATAACTCCCTCAGTGTACATCGCTAATGTTTACTTTCTTGGCCTGGAAGTCAATGAATATCATTGCATTTTGGGAATGACTACTGTCAAAACACTGGTGTAAGGACAGGTCCATATTCATCTTTTTCAAAACCACTATTCCTGTGGCTCTATTTGACTCTGTGGTGTGTTTAAAAGGAAGAGATGTGATGAGCATGTGACTACTCCTTCTAGTTGGCCACTTGACCTGTAAAATTAAAAGATAAAAAAACAGGCAGATTAAGAAAAAGGCCGAGTCCTTGGATCACGGCAAAGATCCTTTATAGGCTGGCTAAAGGTCACAACAACATTACCCTTTTCGATGGAAATTAAAAAGTACATACATATTCATACCAACTCAATAATTCTAAATGATAGCCATAAGTCAGTGGGAGTTTCCCCTTGTGCTCTTACTCTCAGTCTAAAAAGCAAATTGCAGTGCACCAAACAAACCCCTCGTCCAGTGCCACTGCACACTATGATGTTCCATTATAAATGTGAACGTCATTGTGTATTTTCACCACTTGTCCTAAAGCTACTTGCCTCCTAAGTAGATACATTAAGTCCTAATACACAAAACTAATGATGAAAAAAAGAGGAGAGCTATATGCTTTCATTTTGGTCCAAAGATCCTTCTCAGTTGCCCCTTTATCTCAACTATTACCTCACACTTCCTCACCTGCTGTCCTGTATCTGTGATGAACTGACAAATGTCTTATGAAAGCTTAGTGGTGGAATAGGGTGCCTGTATGTTATCATACACTTATCATCACCGACCACTCTATGCAGTAATGCAATAAATTGCATGTCATGCCTCAAGGATCACAGAGGTATGTGTTCATTTGCATCTTTTTTCACACCACACAATTAATAGCATCACATTTGCAGTGGATTAGAAATATGGTAAACCTGGGAATGTCCTGGTTAATGCCCATGACCCAAAGGGGCATTACGGAGGGCAGAAATTTCAAGCTGTGTGAAGAGGCATTCAAACTTAACTCCTAAAGTGTTCTATCCATGGAAAAAGGAGGTACACATATGAATAAATAGTTTCACCTTCCTCTACACATTTTAGGGTCCCAAGGCAGTTTCTTCCCAGCATTAGCTAAAGGTGTGAGAAAACCTTACACTTTCCACAGACAAAACGTATTTCTTTGTGAAATTGATTACAGCACTGCATCCTCTCATTAAGAGCTCCTGTAAGGTTCTCACCATTAACAAAAGGAAACCAGGTCATGGCGAGGAGGAACCCAATAATGAAACATGCTAGCTGGAGTTTTTAAGCATAACTAGAGGATATTAGCGAGAAACAGATAGAATTTAAGTCACAAGCCCAGTAGATCGACACCTTGCTAAAAATCACCAATTTTTGGAGGCTCTTTGGGACTTTGTGTTCGAACAATTGAGTATGGGAACACATACCACAGCATGACTGCTTTTTCGCTATTTCCAAAAATTAGTTTGTATATTGCTTCATTAATAATACAACAATGTGTATCTCTGTGAAACGTTTGCTTGCAATTACAGTTGACATACAAAAATGTCAGTTATGGCAACTTTTTCGGTAAAACATTAGTCTTCTATGGCGCACAGCATATTGGGCTGGAGTACCATCAGCAGGTTCAAGCTACTCCAGAGGTCATATGTCAGAGGGCCTCAGAACAACATCCTCAAAGTTCTCATGAAATATTTCAAAACTTTCTAGTCAAAAGTGTGCTAGGTTCACAACATCATTAAATGTTTGATACATTTGTTGGCACAATTTCCTTCAAATTGTTTAAAAATCCACAGGTGACACAAACAGTTCGGTAAAGACAATTTCCCTTTCTTCCCTTATACATTTCACTTTCTTCAGAAGGGACAGGGTTGAAAAATAATAAGCATGTTGTGGAAAAGTACAACATACCGCAGGCACATGTAGGATCAGTGTAGTTTATTAAGTGAAGAGTAGCATCAGAAACGTCCCATCCACAAAGGCAGTCTACGAACAACTGACTAACCACATTCTATAGCCTTATAACATTCTACGCCTGCATTCTACATTTCACTACCCACATGTACTAACCCAGGATATCACACACCTTCCCCCAAAATATCCCAACAAAATGTAATAAAACATAACCCTTTTAAATTTTAAAGCAGAGACACATATGTACATTATGTAACATATAATACAGGTCATAATAAGGTGGCCACATCAGAAATTCCATCTAAAACATCCTCCATGGCACTCTAAAATACTGAGACCACAGAGTTCAACCCAAAAGGCATCCTCAAAAATGGGAACATTCCAAACACAGTTATAAAGGAGGTCAACTTGGATGATTCACAAGCAAGTTTTATCTGGTGGTAAGCAACTCTGAGATCTAACATTGAAAACACAGCTGCACCCTCCAAAAGAGCCAGCATCTCTGCAATGTTAGGGAGAGGGTATCTATTGGTAACCACATTCCTGTTGAGCCCTCTCAGATCCATGCAGAGTCTAATTTGACCAGATGGTTTACTTGCAAGCACCACAGGTGCCAGCCATTCAGTCGTCTCAGTCTCCACAATTACACCTTCACTCTTCAGCTTATTAAGTTTAGATAGCATGAACTCTCTCAACACCAAGGGAACACCTCTCATCTTACAAGCTACAGACTCTGTCTCCTCCTTAAGGATGATTTTATGAGTGTAATTGGTGAGGCACCCCAACTTATCACTGAAAACTTCCTTGAACTCACACCGCAAACTCTCCACCAGACCATGTTCCACCTGACCCGAGACATTGACCCCTGCATTAGACTCAGCAATTGACACCACCTCTCTCAATGGTGAAATGTCTTTCAGCACGATACAAAACTCACTATTGGGATCTAGTATAACAATAAGATCATTCTGGTGAATCCATCTGATGATGCTGTCACCCTTGCATGAAACATAAATCTTTCCAGCTGTTAAACAGTCCTTATAATCCATGTCACTCCAGAAATAGCCCAGCTACTTAATAGGCCAACACTCCATAAGCTAAATGTCTTATGTCGGGTTTGAAAAGTTTTATGTTACCCTTCAATTTTATTTAAATAAAACTCCTTCAGAACGAGGGTGATTTTTTCACCCGAGTCAAGCAACATTCTCATACACTGACCATTTAATAGAACTTCATCAGTGGGACCTTTGCCTTTATGCTGTCCCACCTGAAGTACGATTTCACCACAATGTAGCAAATCTTCTTCCTCATCACTCCCATCTTCATACCTCACTTCTTCCACACGTTTGGAACCTTTCCGGGAATTACAACACTTAGCAAAATGGCCCTGCTTCCCACAGATACAACACTTGACCAAAATGGCGGGACACGATTTATCATTAGCCAAATGCCCAATTTTGCCACACCTGAAACACCTTCCCTTAAATGGCTTACAGGGGTATGAACTTGTTGACTTATTAGCATCAAATGAACCATATGAGCGTTCCTTCACATTAGATAAACACTTGGCATGTCTGGTTGGTGTACTACTGACGGACAGTACAATCCCTGTAGACCTAGAGGTATTGTTGCGCTTTATTACCTCCATATAGGCAATAGAGTGTTCCACTCATTTGGCAACCACCAAGACTTCATCTAATTTCAGATCATCTTTCAACCACAACTCATCCTTGACCCTCTCGATATTGTACACCGACATGAATTGGTCATGCAGCTGCTCCTCCAAACTGCCCCCAAATTTGCAGGTTGCTGCCAGCTTACGCAGGTCTGTTATGTATGCCTCTACAAACTCTTGAGATTTTTGTTCCCTCCTGCCGAAGTGACAACGTTCTAAAATTGTGCTCACCGTCGGCAGGTAATGTGCATCAAATTTCCTTAAACATATCTCAAATTCGTTCAGTTCATCAGATTCATCATCCTCTAGGTCTGGCAAAGGCTCGAACACCTCCTGGCCCTCCAAACCCAAATGGTGCAATCGTAAAAAAAAAAAAAAAAAAAAGCACTCCAGTGAAAGAGGTCTCATAAACATGAGCATAGTATAAGAAAACTTTCTTCCACTTTGATCAGATGATAGTGGGCTCACCACGGGAGGATAAGAAAAAAGGCGGTGACGTGACTTTCTGCATGATAGAACTTAATGGACACAACAACATTATTTCTGTTAAAAAAACAAATGCAGATCAATTATGCTATAATATTATAAAACAGCACACCCGCAGCCCCACCTCTAACACCGGGTGCGACTCACACCCGAGCTCCACCTGAAAATTTTAAAATAATTATAACTCTAAGAGCACAAGGGGAAGACCATGAGTAAAATAGTCTGCCTCAAAAATCTCTTTCATTCGCAAAGGTGATTAATGTCTTCCAATGTTGTAGTCTTTCACCTGACAAGACACACGCGGCGCAGCTCCTCTCATCACTCTCCTCCACAATCAGGTACTTGCAGCCACAATGTTTTTTTCCCAGTAGCCAACAGTAGCCAAGAGCCCTATCGCTCGAAATAATGCAGCGGTTGTTCTACTCTTCCTTTAGCCACCCAGCACAGTGCACCAGCGAGTCCGAGAGGCATAGGTTTCTATGCCTACGAAATACCTCCCGGCACAGCACAACATGCAAAATGCTGAGTCGACGTCGATCTCTGTCGTCCTGCGTTCCACAGCCCAGCAGCTGAGATGCAGCAGGAGAGGAAGAAGCTGGGGACAATGAGGTACACATCACAGTGTCAGGAGATGTCAGATGCTGCAGCAGGGTGCAACAAAGATGTCCGTGTCGCAGTACTCCACCCCACGAATCACCAGAGCTATGCATTACCACCAGTATGTGAGGTCTAGCATTATACCAGGGGTGAGCAGCATTATGCAATGATTGGCTGCAATAAACAGAGAATTACCATCATTGTGTCATGGCCAAAATTAAACCAAGTGTAGGCACGGTCATACATGTCAAGGATTTCCATCATGTGCCATGGATTACCACAATTATTGCAGGGCAAATATAGTACCTGAAATGGACAGAGCACTCTATCATTCATGCGCAAACACACCTGCACAAATACTCAAGTGCAAACACACACACAAAAACACACGCAAAGTTTTGCACACATGGTCTTGCTTGCACCCAGATTTACACAAAGAAAGAATAAAACTTTTTTAACCAACTCCTGCAGCAATGTCGTTTTTTCTGACTCCATTTCCCATGTATCAACTCGAGTGCCTCACTCTGGTTCCTGCTATGTTCCAGCCTCCGCCTGCTTACTTAAACTATGATCAAGAGCACAGGGAAAATAACACGGCCAATCATGATGTGTCTTGACACATATGACGATAGTCCCAATACAAAGCCAACATTGTCAAACACACTGTAAGTATGGAACAGAACTTGTCACCGGTTTTGTGCCACTGGCTCAGACATTTTCTGCAGAGATGTGAGCCGGAATTTCAGATCCACTTCTCTAATAGAGTTCCAGCTTGCCACAGAATGCAAACTGTACATATTTGATTAGCCCAGTGTGGTTGTCTGGTCTGGGTTGATGGTCATTCATCACCTGTATGAGTCTTTACTGTACTATTTCAGGCTCAAAGAGAGGGAGGGGAAAATTGTTGGGGCACCACCCACATCTCCAGAAAGGTGAGCCACATTTCATGAAGAATGCTTTACCTCTCTAGTGCAGTTGAATCATCTAGATCCTTGATTCTACCTTGTGAGGACCAGTCCAGTGCACTGATTGAAAATACAATTTAAATTTCTACTATTTCTAGAGAGCCAATAATTGTTCAAAAGCACAAAAGCATTGTTCTATTTATAACAATTAATGCAGTCCTATGCTTTCATTAGCACAATTATGTGTAAACACTCTGCCACCTCTAAGTGACTAACAAGGGGAGGCTGTACTTTTACAAAAATAGACACCTTTTGCAATCATACACAAGCTTTTATCTTTTGAAAATTACTTTTCATTTACTCAAACATTATTTTCATGCCCATATACCACTATCTCATGCTCACAACCAGCATCATGTGCTAAGAATTACCACTGCTATGCCAGGTCCACATTGTAAGAAGTTGGTGGCAATTATGTAATGGATGCCCAAAAATGCCATGACTTATCACCATTATGCTGTAGCCAGCATTATACCAAGGGTGGTAACCTTCATGCATGGATGCCCACAACATGCCAAGAATTACCACTTACATGCCAGAGTCAACGTTATACCTGAGTTAGACATAGCAGATCATCACACACACACATGCACATGCATGCACTCATGCACTTGTGTACATATGGAGACGTGCACAAACACAAGCATACCAACTATCAAGAAATTCTATACTTACCATGCTTTGGCGTAGTCATCTCTGGCTCTATCTCACTTTCATGCCTAGACTTCATCATTTCCACTGTATATCATGCTCATGGCACACACTCATAGTGCACATGAAAGCAACGGGCCTGTAATACAGCCAATCAACATACCTTGAACCCTGCGGTGATTAGTTACATTATAAAGCCTTCCCCCTACAAACACACTTTAAGTGTGGTACAGAACCAAAACTACCATCTTATCAATTGAAAAGGGCAAATATTTGCTTAAACATGGGTTCTATTATTAATTTACACGTGAATGGAGTTTTAAGCTGTTCACTAGTCTATTTGTTGCCCAAACACTGTGCCATCTCTGAATGACTAGGAAGGGGAGGAGAAGACAGAAAGGAAAATACTGTGTCAGGACTGGACATGAGTGATGAACGAGAAAGCTGTCAAATTGAGGTGCTTTCAAGTGCATAGTACCTAGTACTTAGCCAAATTCAAATCACTAGGAAAGCTAGGTCCAGTGCGAGTATGATTAAGATCAAAGTAGAGAATCCGTAACTCTGGAGAGTGCAATTTATGATGTCACATTAAGAGGATTGACACACATCCTATGCTGTTCCTGGACCATTCCATAGGAAACAGGTAAGGATTGGCTGGGGTTTTCTTCTATCAGAATACCATATGGGGAAACAGAGCCACAAAGCTTACAGAGTCCATCAGGGAACATTTACACAACTCAGAAATGGTACCTCTTGACGGTACAATGGCTTCTGCTGACTGAAAGTGGGATGGCTTTGGTCAGCTAGTCACTGACAGCATGTGCACACCTCAGCTGTGATTGAGACTGTTTCTTCATCCACTCATAAAGGCATCACGCTAATCCCTTTCCCATGAAAGCCAGCAGGCACTTTGGAGAACACATACCAGAGATCAATCTCACTCATACAGCTGACACCAGGTGCAGTGAAATACCCTGCATGTGACATGCACAATTGGGCTATTTTCCAGCTGCAGTATGAACTGCCCATGTTTACTGGGATATCCTGCACTGTGAAATACATAAATTTAGTAGTGGAATGCACACTCTAGTCTTATGATTAAATAATAAATGAAAGAAGTAGAAAAAATAAGCACAGTTTGTTGCCATGTTTCATTATTGGCAATACAAGACAAATTGTATTTGTACAAAATCTTCCCCTCTGTGCTTCTCTGCAGTGATCATAAAT
The DNA here is from genome assembly GCA_963921515.1 of Calotriton arnoldi. NCBI lineage: Eukaryota > Metazoa > Chordata > Amphibia > Caudata > Salamandridae > Calotriton > Calotriton arnoldi. The sequence goes on along the minus strand of CAWUFW010002477.1, from coordinate 201,492 downwards.
CAAAATGTATTAAAAACGATTAGAAATAATGTTTTCGAATAACATTTTTAAAATTAAATATATGACCCATATGTATTAATTCAGGTGACACAACCACTAGTATTTTGGAAAACTTCCTTTCTGAATCTTTCAGTTATAAACTGGGGAACCATCAAATCATGACAGTATAGGAGATGTAACATTTGATTCCCAACGTTTTTCTGTATCGTCCTATTGGAAGGAACACGTCATTTTTCAGGCAATCGCAAGAGAAATTAGTAATTTTGCCTTCTGTGGCATATCATGCCAGCACCCTAGTTATAATATAGGTACCATCTAAAAAACATTTATCTGTGTACGCAACTGTTGTGTTGTTAGATTAATTTTACCCTTATATGAGGTTTTTAACTTCTGCTTTGTCAATTATTGTGATGTCATCAAGGTCATATAACATCACTTCCTGAGACGTATCAGGGTGAAAGTCATATGATGTCAATTCTCTAGTATTGTTGAGGTCAAAGGTGTGTGATGTCACTTCTGCTACCTCCAACGTTTGGTAAATTGATATCCATCTGCTTGTCTATGAGCAGTTCATAAATATAGTATACATACATCAATCTGTCTTATCTAAAAAGTCTGCCTCTAGTAGTTTTTGTTTGCACATTCCCTGTTTTCCCCCAGGCACTTTAAAATCCACACTTTTTAGGGAACAATATTTTAATGAACGCCTTCTTAAATGCGGGGTGACACATTGGATAAATAAAGGGATTAAATGAGGAGTTAAGATAAGGGAAGACATACGTTATATCATTCCACTCAGCTGGTATACACTCTTTTTGACAAATTGAACTAGCAATCAACATCAATGCATAGGGGGCCCAACAAAGGCAAAATATACCCACGAGAACTGATAAAGACTTTGCAATCTTGATGTCAGCAGACAGCAAAGCGCTGTGTTTTGTAATATGTGATGTTTTTAGTTTGTTTTTGGTAGGTATCGCTAACACAGTTTCTTTTAAAATCGAAGGTCGCGCTTTACTACATCCTGGTCCTGAAAGTGAGTTGCTGTTGGATTCATTGTTTTCCAAATCTGGAATGGCGAAGATGGATGTGGAATCACTCTGTGCATTGTATTCTCTTGTAGGAACAACTAAATGCTTTTTTTTGCTCTCGTGCGAGTTTTAATGTTGATGTAGATGTTCACGTTCAAATACAGAATGGCAACAAAAGGTGTAAAGAAAAATATTATGGATGACCAAAGCCTAAGATAATAGCTGTAATAATATTCTGGATTGCACTCTCCCTCTGGAATATTGCTGTAGCCAGCTATGTATTCCCATAATAGAATCACTGGCCCATAAACAAAGAAGGCAAGAATCCACGCAGCAGCCATCTTCAACACAGCAGGCTTCAGCTTATGTTGCTGTTCTCTGTAGACAACCTGTAGAAAAAAGGAATACACTTAGAAAAAAAGAAAATATATATATGACTGGAAAATGCAACTAAAAAACTATTAATGACGAATGCGCATGGGTTCATGCAACATTGCTATGGTGTAATATAGTGGTTAATAGACACTGAGATGGCGCCAGTGAAAGCGTCCAAATCATGGCAATACTGCAGTCCTTCGCAAATGCCTCTGTTAAATCATCCAATAAGAGCAAAGCACTGAGCTTAAAGGGAATGGATGTGAAATTGACTAAACCTTTATTGAATTAACATTGAGAAAGTCACTGATCGCCAAAACGTGTCTGTTGGATGCAATAAATGGGTTCTGAAACCTGAGGAGTGCTCTTCTGTCATTTGTTGGATATTTGTTGGTGAATATTGTGTGTGAGATGCCACTCTCACGAAAAGAGCACCAGCCCTGAAAAGTGTTCGACGGGATATGTGGCATTTGGTGGCAGATATATATATATATATATATATATATATATATATATATATATATATATATATATATATATATATATATATATCTATATATATATATATATATTCACTGAAAAAACAAAAGGTTACAGGGACGTTATAGGTAGGCTCACATTTCACTCAGTACGAAACCAGAGAAATTCAGCAGTTATAGTTACCTGAGCTAACTATAACTTACGCCCGCAATGCACTGCTTATGACATATTACATCAGTCATGCCATGGCCAGTGACATCACTGATAACATCACACATGGCATCTCAAACGGCATCACTGATGACATCATCCAGTGAGTGTTAGTGTTTCAAAAACATTCCTGAGGCATAAAGATAGATACTAAGCTACTGTATAAGTTAAATTACTATTCTTTCTCCACCACTAATGAGTGCTACTATTTCTAATATCTGTCATCTGAATGGCTGTGTGACTGTCAGTATCAGTGTGTGAGTGGGTGTCTGAGTGGCTGTATAGGTGTGTGAGTAGGTGTGTCAGTAACTGTATGGATGTGTTAGTGGGTATGTGAGTAGATCTATGAGTGACTGAGTGGCTGTGTGAGTGGCTGTATTGGACAGTGAGTGGGTGAGTGAGTGCTTGTCTGGGTGAGTTAGTGGCTGTGTGAGTGGCTGCATAGGTCTGTGAGTGAATGTGTGAGTGGCTGTATGGGTGCCTAAGTAGCTGTTTGAGTGTGTGTATAGGTACATAGTGGGAGTGAGTGGTTTTATTGGAGAGTGAGTGCCTGTGTGAGTGGCTATAAGGGTCTGTGAGTGGGTGTGTGAGGGGTTGTATGGATGTAAGAATGGTATGTAAGTGGTTCTGTGGCTGTGTGAGTGGTTGTATTGGTGAGTAAGTGGCTGTGTAAGTGGTTCTATGGGTGAGTGGGTGTTTGAGTGGCTGTATGGGTGAGTGTATGGGTGTTTGAGTGGCTGTATGGGTGAGTGTGTGGGTGTATGAGTGCCTGTATGGATGAGTGAGTGGCTGTGTGAGGATGAGTGATTGAGTGGCAGTCTCCAGTAGGTAGTCATAGTGTGCTTCTTGTTTCTTCGCGTTGGTTCCCCGGTCCACCACAGCTTTTGTGGATTGTGTGGAGGGAACAGGGACGCCAAATTTGCCCTCATTTCCGGTGGGACATTCAATAGACGCCATCTTGTGTAGGGGACGGTCTAGTCTCCACACTAGCATACCGGCATTGCAGCTACAAATACAGCTGGTGGTGCCGACGCGCATCAGATAAACGCTGCTAGTAGGCTTTGGAGGCAGTCACGCTCCGGACTATTGTTTTTAACTCACTGTTAAATTTAAAATCGTCGCTACTACAATACGCTGTGTATTTTAAGGCACTGTTCACTATTTCTTTTTTAAAACTCGCCGCAACAAGACAATACAAAGTTATCTTTTCAGAACTGGTAGGGTTGGGCATACTGTAAGAAACGCTTTTTACCTGTGTGCTTCTTGTTTCTTCGCGTTGGTTCCCCGGTCCACCACAGCTTTTGCTGATTGTGTGGAGGGAACAGGGACGCCAGATTTGCCCTCACTTCCGGTGGGACATTCAATAGACGCCATCTTGTGTAGGGGACGGTCTAGTCTCCACACAAGCATACCGGCATTGCAGCTACAAATACAGCTAATGGAGCCGACGCGCAGCGGACGCGCGCAGCGGACGCGCGCAGCGGGCACGCTGGCGGCGCGCCAAAGGCAAGCCCGTCTGCGCCTGTCCGCATCCGGGACGCGTCTAGCGCCAGCCATGCTGCCGGATTACAACCAGATAAGGTACTTTCTTCCACCTATTTAAAGCAATTAAATACTAAAAATCAGTGTCGACATCATTTGGATGTGGACAAAATTAGAGGCCCTATTAGTTGTAGAGAATGTAGAGAGCAGCTACCACCCATGAAATTTAACCAGGTAAGGCCAGAAAACAAAAAGGCCAGTCAGGAATTGGTAATGAGGGGGGGCTTAATTAACGCACGCTCCCTAGTCAAACACGCATTGGACATCAGGGAACTAATCATTGACAATGACTTAGACTTCTTATGCATTACCGAAACATGGCTTAAGGAAGATTGCAACCCCGATATTGCAGTTGCCCTACCCCCTAATTATACCATCTGTAGGAAAGACAGAGAGGATGGTAGGGGTGGAGGGGTGGCCATCATTCACAGAGATACTCAAGTATGGGAGAATTTTATCCTACATGAACAAAAGGGAGCCGAAAGTCTCGGCTTCTGCTGTGCCGTAAATGGTTCAACCTCATTCGCGGGAACCCTAATTTATCGTCCCCCTGGCAATAGTGGCACATTCTTAGACTCACTAGGGGAAACTCTTGGCCAAGCTTTGCTTAGATATGCCAACTTTACACTGCTCGGGGACTTAAACCTCCACCTAGAATGTGGTGATAACTCTGGGGTTACTACATTCCTGGAAATTATTACTCCCCTTGGCCTGAATCAACTAGTTCAAGGCCCGACACATAAGGCAGGACACACATTAGATGGTGTTTGTTCTAATTCTCCCTCTATTCGTGTAGAGGCATCTATCCCTCAGGCGTGGTCAGACCATCTTTTCATCCCCCTGGTTATCCCAATATCTAAAGGGCCACAAACAACTAAGAATTGCCCTATAGGGGTACCAAAACGGAAATGGAATTTATTAGCCACTAATCCTGAGTTGCCCAAAATTGCCCAAGAAAAAACTCCGATACTGACCAGAGAGCCAGCGGAAGACTCCCATCGATTTAATACCTGGATGGGGGCCGTATGTGATGACTTAATGCCTCTAAAACATTTCTCTAGAAGGGGCAAAATAAAATCACGTAATGATCCTTGGTTTATTAAAGAGCTAGCGGAGCTCCACCTACACAGTAAACAACTAGAACGTAGAAGGAGAAGGGGCTATGAGGTAGCACATCTTCAGACCTTTAAATCATTTAGGAAACAATACCATACAGCCATCAAACTTGCAAAAAAAATTATTTTGGGAATAAAATAGCTCTGGCAAAGCAAAACCAAAAAGAGATATTCGCTATCGTGAATTCTTTTATGGATCCTAAAGCCCTACACTCAGAGGTCCCTCCCTCTCAATCTCTCTGTAATGACATCGCAACATTCTTTGAGGAAAAAATCATCAATATCCAAAAAGATTTCGGAGTATTAAGAACAGAAGAAGTGGGGAATGAGTTGGGTTTAGATCACACGCAGGATAGACCCTTATTTCATACCTTTCAAGCTGTCACTCTATCTCAGACATATGAAGCTATCTTAGCATGTAAATCAGGTTCCCCACGTGATGCTTGTCCCCCAATAATATTGCATCACATTTTGGATATAGTGAATCCCGTGATCAATAGGATTGTGAACTCCTCGCTGTCCTCTGGCATAGTGCCTGATGCGTGGAAATTCTCAATAGTGAAGCCCCTAAAGAAAAAACTAAATATCGATTCTGCCAATCTCTCCAACTATAGGCCCATATCCTTACTACCAATCTTGGGTAAGGTCACTGAAAAAATGGTCTTTAAGAAACTCTCTAATTTTGTAGAGTCAGCCCAGATCCTCCATCCTCGACAATCGGGCTTCCGCCCGAAATACTCCACAGAATCAGCCCTACTGGAGATATCTGACACTCTGAAATTCATCACCGACAATGGCAGGAAGGCAGTGTTGATCCTTTTAGATCTGTCAGCTGCCTTCGATACTATATCTCATGACATCCTCTTGGCCAGATTAAAATCTTGCGGCATTTCCAACACAGCTCTGGCCTGGATCACATCCTTCCTGTCCAATCGGAAGCAAGCAGTCTCCCTGGGCACCTTTCTTTCCCCAGAACGGACCATCAACACAGGAGTCCCCCAGAGGGCCTCACTTAGCCCACTCTTGCTTAACATATATATGGCCCCACTTATCTCCCTCATTTCGGCCTATGGGATAGAAACAACATCCTATGCGGATGATACGCAGCTGATCTTGTCCCTTGAGAAAAACTCTACAGAGGCTGAAGAAAATTTTAAATCTTGTCTCACAGCGGTCATCACTTGGATGAAAAACAACCATCTCCGTTGTAATACGGACAAGACAGAAATCCTGTTGATCGGGAAAGACAATCCCTTTCAACCGAAGGATTGGTGGCCGGAAGAGGCAGCAGCTCCCCCTGCCACAGTGGAGGTGGCCAAGAATTTGGGGGTATGGTTTGACTCCTCTCTCTCCTTCAAACACCACACCCTTAAGGTGGTGGGTTCCTGCTTTGGAATGATTAAAACCATGAAAAAATTCTTTGAGTTGATTCCACTGGCTGCAAGGAAAACAGTGGCTGTGGCGTTATTACTTTCAAGACTTGACTACTGTAACAGCCTGTTAGTAGGGGTCAATAAATCCATCTTGAAGAGACTACAGGTAGTACAACACACAGCGGCCAGACTTGTCTTGAAACTCCCACGCAGGTCATCAGCATCAGAAGCTTTGAAAACCCTTCATTGGCTTCCGCTGCATAAGCGAATTCTATTCAAACTTTTGGTCATCATCTTCAGAGCTATCCGTCAAATCGGACCAGAATATCTCTCTAGGAGATTTACACCTTACATTCCAGGAAGGACACTCAGATCCACATCTGCTAACCTCCTCAAATTACCTGGTTTTAGACTTAAAACCAGGGGAGGGAAAACTGCTACAGTACTTGGTGTAAAAGCCTGGAATTTTATGCCTAACAAACTGAGAATGATGTACTCAGAAAAACTGTTTAGGAAAGCTCTAAAGACCTGGATCTACGGATTAAGTGACGTATCCAGTCTTGCCGTTATCTAGGTTCTATCGCCTTACTAGCTCGCCTGTTATCTGAATAGCGCCAGGAGGCTCCTTTGGGAGCCACAGTCTGCGCTCTATAAATGCCCATTTCATTTCATTTCATTTCAGTTAGGATGTAGTTTCCATAGGAAGAGCTTTTTTTCATTTGCGAATAACTTTGGTGTTGTTTTACGAATCTTCGCAAACTTTTTAAAACTAGTTTGACGCTCACTTCAGCTTCTGTCTTGAAGATTTTGGGGTGATCTGTCAAGAGGGGGCCGAGAAAATGGGGGGGTCCCAAAATGTTTTTTCTCCATGTTAATTTACATAGGAATCTTAAGCCACGGCTACAGCCCGAACTGCTGAACGGAATTACACCAAATTTGGCAAAAACATAGCTCTTGGTCCAGAAAGCACACTTTTTGTTAAAAGGTGTAAATCCATTCATTAGTTGCTGAGAAATTTAAAGATTTCTCAGATATACAATTGAGGCCGCAGCGGATCCTCGACCCCTCCCGATCTAGTGCCTGAGATCTGATTGGTTGCCAACACTTCAAACGAAGAAGTGTTAGTAGCCATCTTGTGACTCGGTTGAACCAAGTCACAAGAAAAAAGAGAAAAAAAGAGAAAAGGGGGCAGGGTAGAAATACCCTGACCCACTAGGTCTCTTGCGGGGGGTCCCACAGGGACCCCCTCAGGGCCAAAAAAAGCATTATTTAAAAAAAAAAAAATTAAAATGAAAAAAAAAACAGAAGCGTCGTCTCCCGCGCTTCAATTAATTAGGCCCCCAGGTGGGCCAGGTCCCAGGGGCATTTGAAAATACCCTCCTTGGGCTGTTCAAAGCCCCGGGGACCACCACCTCCCTGGGGCAGTGATATAATTATATGCGGGGGAGCCTCACAGCTCCCCCGCTGCCCCGGAGACGCCATCCCCCCAAAGCTTCAATTACAAATAATGTAGGGGGCGGCATGCCCCCCAACAGCCCTGGGGACCACCACCTCCCCAGGCCACATACATTCTTTTTTTAAAAAAGTGCGCTGGAGGCCCCATGGCCTCCCCTGCTGCCCCGGGAACCGCCACCTCCCTGGGGCACTTTACATTAGGAATGCGGGGGGCCCATCCGGCCCCACTGCAGCCCCAGGGACCGCTACCTCCCCGGGGCACAGATGTTGCTTAATTTTTTTTTTAAAAGCGTGGAGCCTTATATGGCCCTGGGGATCGCTGCTCCCCAGGGCCGGCTCCAGCAATGTCCTGGGGTGCCCTTCCCGCCAAGCCATAGCAAACTCCCTGCTTTCAGCAAACGAGAGCAAAATTGCTCTCGCTTGCTGGAAGCAGAGTAGTGTCTGTTTCCCTGCCCGCTGTCAAGCGAGCAGGGAAACAGACATTGCTTTGGGACCCAGGGAGCTGCATGTCAGCAGCTCCCTGGAACCCAAAGCAATGCCAGCTCCCGCAGGAGGCGAGGAGCCGGCAGGGACCGCGGGGGCCTTCAGGCTCCCCGCGGTCCCCAATAAAGAAGTCAGGCCCAGGGGGATGGTGATGTTATCAGTGATGTCACTGACCATGTCATGAGTGATGTAATATGTAAGGTCATAAGCAGTGCATTGCAGGGGCGTGAGTTATAGTTAGCTCAGGTAACTATAACTGCTGAATTTTACTAGTTTTGTACGAGTGAAATCTGCCTCTAATTCCGTCCGTGTAACCTTTCGTTTTTTCAGTAAATATATATATATATATACACGAAGGGAAACAGTTCCCAACCCATGATGCAGCTCTGTCATTCCTTCCTTTTTAAAGTCCCTACTGAAGACTATTTGGGGGTGACACCAATATGTGCATGGGATTATGGCAACCCCATTGATTACCATTGGTTGACATTCTTGTCACTCTCATTTGCTTCCTTCTTATTCAATGGCTTTCCTTCAATTTTTCATGTCATTGTCCCTCCTCTGGAGTACAGCTTCTTTCCCATCTTTTTGATTGGATGACTTCTTTGCACTCCTCACATTCAGGGAATTACTTTTTATTTTAGCACACCAAGGGCGGGGTATGTTTTATTGCTCACTCTATCGTGGCATGCTTCAACCCTCACACCCCCGCGCACTCTGGGTTGCTTTTCCACCCCTTCCCTCCGGTTGTTCATTGCTTCCCCCAGCTCCGTTGTATCCTTTTTTCTTGTTCAATTCCCCCACTGTCCATCTCACTCGCCACAGCTCTACCATTACTCCCCTGATCCCTAGTGCTAGGCGCTATTTGGGTATAGCATGCTATTTACTAGTATGAGATCATTTTTCTGCTTTCATACTGTTGTCCCTCCCAGTCACTTAGTGTTTGTTTATTTGTTTTCCTTGTTACCTTTCAGAAGGTATTTTAGACCTACTATTCGTGGATTTTCCTTGCAGGTTTTGTGTGACCATTCCTAAATTACAACTATAAAAAACATGGAAACAACGCAGATGGTGGGTGGCTGATGATTCTCCTTTGGGACAAGAAACCGACCCTTACCAACTTGCTTTCTGCATATTTTATAGTGGGATTATCATCTGAAATTTGCAGTGCTTGTTGACGCATTTATGTTGTGCTTGGCTTCGATGCCTGTGGTTAAGTAAAGCAAATGATGCTTTGTGTTGTTGGAGAACTCTCAGAACTGGGGGGCTTAGTTATGAAAACTGTTGCATCGCTGCGTGAAAACAGCGATGCGTCAGTTTTCACTGCGCCCTCCTTGTGACATGATGGATGCGTCATATTTACTGTATGACGCATCATGTCGCAAGGAATGACAGATACGTCAGTATTGCTGACGTATCTGTCAGCGCAAAACTGATGCATTGCTGGGGTGTGTCTGAAAACAGACGTAACTCCAGCAATGTATCCTTTCACATGGGGCAAGCCCCATGTGAAAGGGCCTATGTCAGTCTGACGCCTGCTGTGAGGCGTAAGACAAAAAGTGACGCACCGGCGCATAAAAGTGACACAAGGGCTCATAAATATGCACCTGGATTTGGAAGGCACAGCCGATGGGGCTTTCCCCTCCCGCCATACATACCAAGCATTTATCAGCCTATTGAGAGCTTTGTTTATGTCAACTCATGAACACAAAAGGCCGTACTTTTCAGGCACAGAAGTGCTGCAGATAGTGATACTGAAAGCAAACACAATGGCATTTTTAATATGTTTTTCTCGATCTGAAAACTCTAGCACTTGTGCTTTTAGTTGTGTCATTCTCGTTGCTCATACATACTGTAAGTGTTATTTGATATTTTGTTTTTGATATCTAGTTGGGAGAAGAGCGCCAAACTGGATGGTAAATATAAGGTTATATAAAGCTGCATTGTTTTGCAGATTCTATTATGTTAGGATCTCGAGCCTTCCTTAGACAATGGCTCTTGTGCCATCTTGATGCCCAAGCCTTCCTTGGGGCAGATTCTTCTTAAGTGTGGTGTGGCAAATTGTCTCTGTTCCTTCTCTCAGACGAATACTAGTAATCAGCGTGCTCATCTGTCTTCCAGGCTGTTATGTAAAAACACTAAAGAGGCATTGTTTTTTTTTCATGTTACCAGCGAATTAGGTTTTATTTTTTACAAGAACCATTTGTGTTTACCTAGTACTGTGTTCAGAGAAGAAACATTGGTTAGAAACATGTTTTTTCAAACTTTACACCTTAGTGAAAGAAAAGATGAGGACTACATGCATGATGCGAAGCAGATCAATAAATTTCGAATTCATTTTACTGTTCCCTGTTAACAAAATGTTGGTTTTTAACTCACCAGGGAAGCAAGAAATGACTACATGACGTGATAACCTTTTCTAACAGTACAGTGACAAAGCCAAGAGTAAAATAAGACAAGTCATAGACCCTCGTGTGATAAGTCTATTAATTTTCATAGTATCTCTAAGAACCATTAAGCAGGTAGGCAGCAACATTTCATCACACTGTTCCTAATGAAAAAAGTCTCTCTTAACAAAAGAACCCTATCAAGTATATTAAAATGCGAATAATATTAGCCAAACGATGCTGCAAAGGATGAAACTCCACCACACCTCGTACAGTGAACTGCTTTCTCCCTCTTCCAAACTTCTTTCTTTGCCTTACATCTTTCTGCTGCCTGAAGCACAAATCTTGCTTTTTAAATAATGACTCATTGTACACTTAATTACTACTTGCAAAAGTTTATCGCAGCCAAGCACAGAGGCTCTCTGAATATAGCGAGGTCTATTAGCTTTGTCAACGGTGGCGGCCGCCGCCTACCTAAAGTGGTAGGGCGGCCGCGGGTGGAGTGGGCAGCAAGTTGGGGTGGGGGGGAGGAAAAAAAAGAATAATTAAAAAAAAAAAAAAGACTTACCTGCTGCCCTGCTCCGCTCCTACTAATGCCTGCAGCGCTGTTCCTCTCGGCTGCGGACAGTCAGAAGGGGATGGGCCAACAGGGCACATGCTTTGCACCCACTCCAGCTGCTGCTCTCACACAAGAGCAGCGGCAGGATTGGTCTGAGTAGCCTCGTTTGCCGCTCAGACGGTGCATTGGAGTCTGCGCTGTTTCTCCAGCCTGTCTGTGTAACACAGCCAGGTTGGAGAAACATAAGTGCACATGTCTGTTTGGTCAGCCTCGGACGGCCGGCCAAACACAAATGCGCACTTATGATTGCACTTTACTCCTCCCTGACTTCCTCGGCCCCACCCCACCCTATATTTTTGTATTGGGCTCAGACAGCATAAATAAAATGATAATAACATTGCGTTATCAGCATTTTATTTATTGTCCACTGGTACGGGATGTGGGGCGACGTTCTTCCACATTTAGGGAGGAGCCGCCCCTGTTTGTGAATTGCTTTTGATGATGCTGTTCAGGATTATAAACTGCGGGGCTTATTTATGAAAGCCCTGCGTCACTTTTGCACCATATAAAGTGGTACATGCATGATGCAGGGCTGTCATATAGATTTATGAAGCCACGCAAAGCCTCATTGCATGGCTTTGAGGGGCCCCATAAATCATGAGCAAGACGACGCTGAGCAAATCACTGCGTCGCCTTACTCTGTGCCCATTGCAGTGTGTTTTCCCACACAACACCCATGGAATTGAACGCTGCCCCAGATTTACAAAGTGATGTAAACCCGCGTAAGCGTCAAATACGTACACCTCCAGAGGTGAGGTGTAATGAGGAGAAATATGTTTTTTTCTCCTCGTTTTTTCCTCTTTCCATGTGTGCTGCATTCAGCACACATAGAAAGAGGAAAATGCCTCTTAGGATTGTTTTTGTGCAGAAAGGTGCCCCTTCCTGCACAAAAACACTCTTGCCTGCAATGGAGGCACCATTGCACCATGGGGCAAGGGTGCCTACATTGGCGCTAGGCTGCCAAAATGGCACCAGGGCAAGCAGAAAGGACAGGAATTATACTTTTTGCTATGCCTAGGTGCACCCAAGGTAGTTACCTATAGACATCTCATGTGAATTCAAATTTAAAGTCCTGAGACGAAGTGGGTGGGGTTTGCATTTAACTTTTTAATAAATATAATATTTGTAAACATTATGGGTAACCATCGCTTTGATAATTCATCATGAACATTAGTGTGAGTGAATTATGGAAAAGGGGTTGGCGAACATCATGTGTGCACCTGCCATTAGAGTTACATTGAACTCATCGTAAACATTTACCTTAATGTAAGAATGGTGTTTGCAAGGTGGAGGAATAGTGCGGCCTCCTAAAGACAACCCCATCTTGTACTTCTTCCTCCTGTTTGTTCTTGGTATACAAGCTGGTTTGGAGTGGATACACACAGTGTACTGCTGTAACACTCACGGTTTAATGGAGCCCCTGCATACTATGACACCTGTGTTGCATTGTAGCGTGATGATCTTCCCAAACACCTCCATGCAGAGTAAAAGAGTGACCCAGCCAGATTGGCTGGACATTTTACTTGGAAGGATGCAGTTGACACTGATTGGCAATGGACAAGTTCCTGGCATTGAAAATAGAATTTGGAGCTGCTCAACAGCTCATGAAATACCTCTTCCGATTAGACTGGTGTAGAAAACTTGGCTTTTGTTGGAGTTATCCTCCCACCTTTCGCCCCCTTTTTAGCTACTAGATGCTGATTTTCGACTCTGACAGTGCTAACCAGACCTCAGTGCCTGTGCTACTTCCCCAAAACAAGGTGTTGTTAATTGTGCTACAATTAATTGGCTAAGGACTTTAGCACCCCTGTAAGTCCCTAGGAAATGGTACCCCATGTACCTAGGGCATGAGTGCTAAAGAGGGTCCCAAAGGGCTGCAGCATATCTTATTCCACCCTAAGGGACCACACACAAATTCCACATGACTGCCTTTGCAGGTTGAGTGACATGGTACAGACCATTAGTGAAAACATGACATGTCACACTCTTGTATGCCATGCCTAAGTCATTGCAACTAATATATGTAAGTCACCCCTAAAGCAGGCCTTTGAGCCCTAAGGCAGGGTGTATAATATTTTAAGTGAGGACATATCTGCATGAGCAGATATGCCCCTGTGATGTCTAGTTCTATCACCGGACAGTGCAAGGGAGCAGGGAAGCCATCTTAAGGTATATACTGGGCACTGGTTAAACATGTTCCCCAGTTACACAATGGCTTCACTGAAACCTGTAGTGTTTGGTATCAAGCATCTCATATGAATAACCCACACTGATTCCAGTGATGGATTTATTAATACATGCACCCAGGGAGTACCTTAGATGTATCCCCTGAAACCTACCAGTTCTCTAGTGTTCTGGCTGACTGGTCCAGTCCAGCCTGCCACCACAGACGTGTTTCCTACCCCAGGGGTGAGAGTCCATGGTCTCAAGAGGTCAGGAACAATGCCTGCTCTGTAGGGAGGTGTTTTACACCTCCTCCAGGAAGGCTGGGAAATTTGCATTCCAAGGCAGGGAGCTTCAAAGAGTCCACGTCATTTGGTATGCAAATCTGGCTTCCCTCAGAGGTGAGGGGATGCCAAACCCCCTGACCAGGGCCCATTTGGCACCAGGACGGGGGGGAAATTAGTAGTCAGAGATGTGTGACCACCCTCAGGCTAATTCCACCCCTAAGTTGGGCTACCTGATGTAGATACAAAATTTAAAAGTCTGCCATCTTGGTGATGGCAGAATTAGAAACTTTGGGACAGGGTAATGTCCACTTCCCACAGGAAGTGGTAATATAGGGGACCTGGTGACCCCAGAGGTAAGTAGCACATTGGCCACTACCCTACACTTCTCTAACGCTCCTAAATCTAGTATTTAGGGGGTCCTGGCACCAGGAAACCAGATTCCAGCCAACCTAAGAAGAAGAAGGACGCTGAAGAGCCACGAGAAGCAAGGGCTGTGGAGAAGCAACTGACTTGGCGCCAACCCTGTCGGCCTGTCTGCTGTTCCCAACAAATGTGCACCAAAATTGTCTTGTCCTGCAGCTCCTGTGCCTCCAAAAGCCTGGGAGGACTGCCTGCCTTCAACAAAGACCCAAGAACTCCAGTGGAGTACCAGATCTGCTTCCCTGCATCCAACACCCGTGCCCCCTAGCCTGAGTTGAAAGTGGGCCAACGGTGCCAGCATGGTCCCCCGATTCCCAGAGACAAAGCCCACCTTGGGTTTGCCCAAGGTGGACTCACCAACTGCAGCCTCTTTGTGCTGGCCTCTTCTACCGCGAGTGTCTCAGATAATGAAAACCCAACACCTCAGAACACCTCGGCACCTGGCTGCCCGGGCCCGAGGAGAAGAGGACCAAAGGTGTCCCCAAGCATCATGAGATCTGAGCCCCCTTGTTGCTTCAGCCTGACTGGTCTCCCAGTACCAGCTTGCAGCCTCTTTGCAACCAGACCTTTCCCCATTAAAGTGAATGGGACACCCGACGCTGTTATATACCTCTGCACCCGGACGCCCCTAGAGCCTCTCGAGGTGACCTGTTGGTGTGGCCTTTGACCTTGCCCCATACTTACCTTAAGTCCAGGAGATTGTTTCTGTAAGTCACTGTGCATGACCTGTATGCAGTGTATGTCTTTCCTCCATAGTATAACATTACCGATTTAGAAATTGCACTGTGTCTATTTCTAAAACCTGTAAAATGTCATAACTCAATAAGAACTTACCTGATTCTGATGCTCCTGCTATCTAAATTCATATAAGAGTACTTGTTATTTTTATAAATTGTTGTTGGATTCAGTGGTGTAGCAAGGAGGGGGTGGGGGCGGTGCGCCCCAGGCAGCACACGTTTTGGGGGCAGCGGCCCCCCACTCTTACATGCATTTTCTGCACGGTGGCAAACGCATGAATCGCCAGCACCCCCTCGCTCTTACATGTGTTTGCTACTGGGTGGCAAACACATGACTTGCCAGCACCCCCTCGCCTCCCCCGCTCTTCAATGCGGCGCTGTGGGGCAGCAAAGGCATGGACCACCACTGGCGGCAAAGTGTATAGCTACACCACTGGTTGGATTTCTTTATTGAGTGTGTTCTCACTTACTGCCTTTGTGTGTGCAATAAATGCTTAGCACTACCCTCTGATATGTCTAAGTTCTCGGCCACACTATCACAAAAGAGAACATTTGGGGTGCCATTTGTGCCTCTGTAATTCCTTTGGTGTTTGCCTGGACTCTTTACACAGAGTACCTCTTTTTGGTCTACTGTATTAAGAGCCAACTTCCTATAACCTGCATCACTTCTTTAACTGTGGTGAATTGTGTGTGTGGCATACAACTCACTTTCTTGAGGTTTAGTCTAAGACCGGAGGCTCTTCAGAAGCTCTGCTGGCCAGCCTTGATGTAGCTGCTGAACATGCAGTACAGACTATAGAACATGTTATATTTGTCTGTCCCATTTTACAGGTCTACCAACAAAAAATGTTAAAACCTCTTTTTAAAACATATCCAATTACAAAAACAAAAACTGCTATGGAGATGATAAATTGCCCAGTTAATGAATTATGGAGTTGTAACATTTAAAATTTTCTAGCTCTTTTTTAACGTTGTATTAGAACATTGGAATGTTGGGAGCTCCATTGAAAACAATGGAGTAGCTCCGGGCTTATAATGGCTGGTATAAGCCCGGAGCTCCAACATTCCAATGTTTCTTTGTTCACAGCTGTGGCTGTGAACAAAGGCTTCAGGGAGCCTGAGGGGATTTCAATCCCCTCGCGCTCTCTGAAGCCTTAGTTTTATTTGTTAGAACATTCTGCCCTCTAGTGGCAGAATGTTCTAGTAGCCTTATAGCCCTTCGTAGCTGGGCTATACCGGCTATTAGAACATTGGAATGTTGAGAGCTCCATTGAAGACAATGGAGTAGCTCTGGGCTTATAATGGCTGGTATAAGCCCAGTGCTCCAACATTTCAATGTTTGTCTTTTTGTTTCTCCATTTTTAATTTAGAACATTCTACCCTTAGTGGGTGGAATGTTCTAATAGCCTTATTGCCCTTCTGCCTCAGGCTATACCGGTTGTTAAAGGCCCTCTCCCTCGTTATAGGCCCTCGCCTGCGGCTCGGGCCTATAACTCGGGATCAGGGCCTTTAACAGCCGGTATAGCCGTCGGCCGCGGGCTATAAGGCTATATTAAAGTCCCGCTCCCTTGTTAAAGGCCCTGGAGCGGGCCTTTAATAGCCGGTATGGCCCGCTACGGCGGGCTATAAGGCTATATTAATTGATGTATTTTGCATATTATAGATCTCATTGTAAGATCTAATTCTCTAATAAAAAACCTTGACCCTCACATGGCATAGAAGAACGTAGCTGACAAAAGGAGAACTCAACTCTGCCTCATATCAGAAGGTAGGCGGAGGACTGCTAACCACAATGACTGCTGAGGTTCATGAACATCTGCGGAGCCCTGCACCCCCTCACCAGGGATGAAAGACAATAAGCGAAAGATCACATGCAGTCTATGTGCAAACGAGATTGTGGAGACTTTGTTAGGTAAGTGTAAACCTTTATTATTTCAACCAATTTCATCTGTTACTCCTTTGACCTGGGAGAATGTGATAGTCCAGCACCTAATTTTCTATCTAGCTTGTTAGTTTCAAATACTCCGCATGGTCAGATTTCAGCACCTTGTTCTTTTGGATCTAAAGCACTGTGTCCACATATATGTTAGTGTACCTTCGTAGTGTCCACTAGTTGACAATCATAAATTCTGAGAAACTGTGGCTTATTTACAAGCCCCTTACACCACCAGTGCATTAATTTTAATATTGGAAAAAGTGACACACCGGCGGCGCTGGGGGCTTATAAATAAGCCCCACTGTCTCCTTCATTTGTAGGGACAATAGACACTGAGGGGCTTATTTACAATCCCCTTGCGCCACCAGTACGTCACTTTTTCCCATTTTAAAAGTGACGCACCGGCGGCGCAAAGAGCTTGTAAATAAGCCCCCGAGATTCCAACTGTGTTTGCTTTGAGCTCTTTAGAAGTGTGCAATGTTTTGGGATGGAATCCTTACATAATATTGAGGGGATAAACAGTAACTTACTTTTGAGGGAAGGTTGTGATGGAGCGAATTTCCTCATTTTGCAAACAAAATGCATTTAAGTGGAGTGCACAGAATTTTATGCTAAATAACACATGTATAATAAATGCAAGTTTTGTAGTAGATAATCATACTTAGGTATAGCAAGCATAAGCAAAGTAACATAATGTATTGACTAAAGTTAGCCTGATCAATGATGTCATATTAACATTGATTTAACATGCCAGAGTTAAAAGGCCTGTTTGCACATTATACTGTTGTCTTCCACAAGACATTTTTCTCTTACACTGCAGATGCTGTATCTTTCCAGAAGCCTTCAGTTAGATAGTGAATAGTCATTTATTCTGTATAAGGCAACTGATAGTGAGGTTCTTACTGGAAGAAGAGGAGATTGCAGCAAACACAACTCATGGGAAGAACTGTCTGAACCTCAAGATGTGAATGATGTAGCTTTTCAAGGACGTGATTCTGTAGCCACATTGTAAAGACGTGCGAAACTTGGGAGTTTACCTGGTCCTAGGGTTTGCTGAAACCTGATTGGACGTTGAGTATGGAAAATGCATCAGCTGTTGCAATTATGTTTTAGCAGATTAATATTAGTGTGTTTTCCTAGATTAAAGTAGGAGAATTAGGTATTTGCTCTTTCAGAAGAGACCCTTCGGAGCCGTTCTTTTCCTGTTGATTTATAGCTGAGAATACTTTCCAGCTTGCAATTTTCTACTTCCTAAATGCAAAGGCTTCATTACCCCCAGGTCCCTTATGTCCTTGTCCCATTCATTAACAAAATGGAGATGACCATCTCCCGACAGACAAAAAAGAGCAGAGGAATGCTGGGACCCTAACCCCGCCCCTCCCACTGGGAGTACATAAGCAGTACGTACCCAGCATTCCGCCTGTTCTTTTTTTCTGTCTGTCGACAGAAGTGTGCTGTGGATACTGGTGCTGCTCCTGCTGGGCTTGAGTGGCTTTCCTCCCTTGGTACTCCCCGTCCGGCTACCTGGCTGTTCGGTCGGGGTGTCTGTTGTCCTGCCTTCCGGCTTGTTGGGCTTGCTGGGAGGCTGGATTCTTCATGGCCGGTTCTTGTGTGCCGGCCGGCCCTTTGCGGCTGGTGCGTCGGCATCCGGATCTCTTCCGGGTCGAGGGGCGCATCTTCCTGGGTCCTGGCTGGGTGGAAGACGCACCGTGGTTGCTTCCTGGACGTCCGCCCGGCCCTGGCATGGTTCCTGTGGTGCGCCTTGGGCTGGTTGGGGGGGACCTTGTTCGTGTCTCCCGGCCTCCCGGTCCCCCTCCCGGGTGAGTACCGCGTAGCGGTCTCTGTTTTTTCCCCCCTTCTTTTGCCCCTGGTGGTGTGGGCTTTAGGGAGGGGGACTGGCCTCCTCTGCCCGGGGGAGTATGTTTGCCATTCCGTTGCAGCTGTTGGTGCTGAGGTGCCGGGTTCGTGCCTCAGCGTCGCCTCCTCATTCTGCGATTTTGGGCATGTCACTTTCTCTCCCCGAGCCTTCCGCAACTGGATGTGTCCTTGTGTACCATACCTGCTGCCCACGTACGGCGCTCCACTGCTTTTCTGATGCTGTGGTGTTTGTCTGATACAGTAAGGTACTTTGTTTTTCCTTCTGCTGCTGCTGGCAGGCTGGCCTTCTGGATCACGCCACGATGGACGCCTGCGTGCCCTGGTGCTGCGGGGGGCTTGACTCCGGGGCCTCCTGCTTGCGCAGCACGCTCTTCTCTGCCTGCCATGCGTTGGGGCTCTGGCGTGGAGTAGCCTGGGGGTGCCGGTGTTTGTCCCGGGGCCTCCTGCGTGTGTGGCTTGTCCTCTGCCTCTGGGCTCCTTCGTGTAGGGCTGGCTGGCTGGCGCGGTGTCCGGCTGCTTGCCTCTTCCATGCTGTGTGCTGGCCTGCAGCCGTTCCGCCCTGTCAGCCCCTGCTCTCTTCTGCTCTCGGACGTTGAGGTGCGTCGGGCCTGGTTTGTACCTGGTTGTGAGTCCTCCTGGGGCTGCCTAGTGTTGTGGGCTTTACGGACACCTCTTTTCGCTCGTGTCGCTGGCAGTTGTACTGTGTTGTGTTCTGTGCGATTCACTGTTCGCTGGCTTCTGTGGGTTCCTTGCCGTGGTCCTTGTGTTCCCCTGCTGCCTTCTCTGCCACACTTGGGTGTGCTCTGCTTGCTTCTCCGGGGTTGCCCTGGTGACTCTTCGGGCCTTGGCTTTGCAGGCTTTCCTCTGTTTCCTGTGCAGGCTTTTTTCTGGTTTGCTTCAGTGGGTGCGGCCTCGGCCTTCTCCTTGGGTCTTGCTTCGCCTGTCCGCTGGTTACTCCTGCTGTGCTGCACAGTCTGAGGTTGCTCCTACTGCAGCCCCCTTTCTGTTGGATGCGTCTGTCGGATGTCTGTGTCCTCCTGTTGCGTGGCTGGTGCTGGTGTGCTGCCCCTGATCCCTTCGGGTCCCGTTCGCGCTCTTTGAGCTTCAGATCGGTGGCTGTGTTTCTGGTACTGGTTTGGGCAATGTGTAGCCTGGCCTTCTGTGTGTTTTGTGGCTGGTGGGAGTTGGGCTCCTACTCTTCTCTGTTCTTTGATGTGCGGGCGTATGGGGGTGTGCCTCTGGTTGTCCGTTGGGGGCCTTGGTGCCCCGGCCCCATCACGGCCTGGCTGTTGGCTGTGGGTTGGTCTTTCTACTCCCGGTGTGCATGGCGCCCGGGCTGGTTGCTCCTCCTGCCCCTGCATGGTGGCTGGGTGGAGGGGGGTGTTGTTCGTTTCTCCCACGCGCCCCCCCGGGTGAGTTCCGTGTGGCGGTTTGCCTGTTTTGCTTCTTTTCCTGTGGTCCCTGGGAGTCCGGGGTTCGTGCTGCTGCTGTTTGGACCGGGCTGTCTTTCGCTGGTGCTGTGTCCTGGTCGTTGGTGCCTGGTCTCCTCTCTTCCCTGCGGTTCTCCCTGTTGGGGGTCCGCCTGCGGTCCTGGTGCGGTTGCTTGGCCTTGTGCCTGTTTTCTGCCTGGGCTTTTCTGCTCCTGTGGGCTTTTCAACTCCTGTTGACCTTCCTCGGCTCTTCGTACTTGCCTGTGCGCTCACTGGGTGTCTCGGCCAGGCCCTTGCGTGCACTCCTGGGCCTGCTCTTGCCCGCCGTTGTCTCCGCGGGTTTGGTTCACCCCTGGTCGGGTGCCCGTGTTTTCCTGCCTGGTTCTGCTGGGTTGTCTTTGGCTGGTGTTGAGCTCCGGGTTTTGTTGTCTTCCCCCGTTGCCCCGGTGTTCCTCCTTCATTGGCTCTTCTTGTGGCTGGCGGCCTTTCTGCCCTGTTTGCCCCTGGGCCGCATCTCGCCTTGTTCCGGCCTGTGTGGGGCCCTGGTGTTCTGAGCTTCTGGGTTGGTGTGTCCGGGGTTGCCTCCGGTCGATCCTGTCTGCCGGCTTGCAGCTGGTTTGGTTTGGTCTCCGGCTGTGCCACCTTGGTTTCGCTGGCTGTGCTGTGGCTTTTGTGCCGGCTCTGGGGTGTGTTTCACCTGCAGTCTCCGGTCCCTTTCCTGGTGCTGGTGTCCTGGCTTGTGTGCTCCCTGCCTGTTGGATGGCTGGTCCCTCTCCTGTCGATTCCTGGTTCTTGCAGGTTTGGGGTGTTCCTGCCATTTTGGCCTCATGGTTCGGTCTGGGCCTGTCTTTGCCTGTCCGCCCGCTCCTGTCTTCCCTGCGTGCTCCCCCGGGTCCTGCTTCTGGGGTGAGTCTGTCGGTTGGCGTGCCCTCCCCTTTCCCCCCTCCTCTGTTGGGGTGTGGTCCTGTGGTGTTTGTCTTGCCACTGTGGGGGTCTGCCCTCCTTGCTGCTGGTTGTCCGGGTCCTGGTGCTGCTTGTGCCTCTGGCTTCTCTAGTTCCTCCGGTTTCCGGTCTGTTGCTTCTCTGCCAGCGGCTCTGTTTTTTCTTTGGCTGTTGTCTCTGTTGTGTTCTTGTCCGGCCTACTGTGTGGTTTGGCGGTTCTGTGCTGGGGATCTCTGTTGGCCTCCCTGCCCTTTGCTTCGGCCTGTGCGCTGCGTGGGCTTCTGCCGGGTGCGGGTTGGGCCGCCGAGTCCTCCTGCCTGGGTGGGTTGCTTGGCTTTGGCCCTGGCCTCATGGTTCCTTTTTGCGTCTGTTGCGCTGGTTGTGGCTGTTTCTTGTTGCCCGGGGGATTTTTCCCCTGCTCCTGTCAGCCCTTGGTGCGTGCTGGGCCATGGAGTTTGCGTGCCTGTGCGGTCTGTTTGGCCCTGGCTTCTGTTGCCTCTCTGGCTTGGCTGGTTTTGGGGGTTCGTTTTCCCCCACTTGGGGTTGGGGGTTTTGGGGTTGTGGCCGTTGGCCCTGTCCCGCCCCTTCCGTGCCTGTGCGGTTCCGGGCTGTTGGTCCCCGGTCTTTGCTGGCCTCTCTCCCTGCTCCTGCTGCTCTGGTGTTCCGTGTCGGGCCCTGGTTCTGTTTGCGGCCTTGTTCCTTGTGGGGTGTTTGGCCTCCTGGGATTATGGTCTCTGGCTCTTTCCCTGTCCTTTTCTGTTTGGTTGGGGTCTGGCTGTCTGGTCCTTCTGGCTTTCGTTCTTTCGGAGGCTGATTTCTGTTGGGTTTGCGGGCCTGCTTCCAGCTGGCTCTGTGGGCTTTGTGGGGCGGCGTTCCTGGGTTTGTATTCCTGTTCCCCCGGTTTTCTTGTGTGGGCCTTGGCCTTTGCTGGCTCTTGGCCTGCTCCTGGGCTCTCGTAATGGCTCCGCCTCCCGGGCTGGGTGCTTGGAGGTTGTCGTCTGGCGGCTCTGGTGGTTGGTGCTGGCTGTTCTTTCCTGGGGCCTGGTCCTCCTCTGTGGGGTTTCGGGAGCTTGTCCTCTGGGCTCTCTGAGGACCGGGTCGTTCTGGTGAGGGGGGGGGCTGGTGCCTGACCCGTGCTTCCCTTCTTCCTGTTTTGGTCTGGATGGTTGTGCCTGCGCCCTGTTGGCTGGCCCTGGCCTCTTTCCTTTTTCTTTCTCCGGTGTGGTTGGGGCTCGCTCTGTGTCTGGCTGCTGCCGGGTCCTGTGTGCCTCCCTGGTGGTGCTGGGCTTATCAGCCTTTGTCTGGTGGATTCCCTTGGGCGTGTCCTGTTGGGACTTCATCTTCTTTGGTCCAGGGTGTTGGTGGTTGGGGTTTCCCTTTGGTTGGCCTGGGTGCTCTGTTTCCGGTTTCTCATGTTGGCTGCCTCCTTGTTGTGGCTGTCGCCTTCTGTTTTCCTTAACCCGGTTTCCGGTCCTTGGTTGTGTCCTGCTGGCCTGTTCTGGCTTGCTGGCCGGTTGGGCCGCTGGAGTTCTTCTTCTTTGTGTGGCCTGCTCGCTGTCCTTTGTTGTGAGCGACCTCTGTTGGTTTTTTGTTTGGCGTTTTATCCCCCTTCTTTGTTTGCTGGAGGGGGGGGGCTCCTGGTGTGTGCTGGCTGCCCTCTGTGTGTTGTCCTCTTCTCGGCTTGGTCGTCTCCCGTTTGCCTTGGTGAGTGCGTTCCTGCTTTGGTGGGGTGCTTCCTGTCTGGATGCTCTGCCTGTTGTTCCCTCCTTTTGCTTCCCTTGGGTTGCTGCCTTGGTGTGGTTTCCTGGGTATGCTTAAGGGTTTGGAAGGCCAGGTTTTCTGCTTTGGTATTCTCCACTTTGTTAATGAATGGGACGAGGACATAAGGGACCTGGGGGTAATGCTCCATTACTTACTGGTAATCTTCATTACTCCAGGTCCCGCTGTCCTCGGACCTGGAGTAATGAAGATTACCGGTAAGTAATATAGCATACCTGAACATACCTGTTCTCTCATCAAAACTCTTTATTTGGATTTCTGGACTGACACCTTTCTTTGATTATATAAGAGATTGCCACACTGATTAGAGAAGTTCTTTGTGGAACACACTTGCTGTATCTTCCATATTTTGTTTGTAATACTCACTGATGTATTTTATCTTGTATTGAAATACCGACTAATGGACTATATGAATCTGTAATGGAGATGACTAAATATGAATACTCATTGAACAAATAAATCAGGCTGAATTAATTTGTTTATAAGACCCTTTAACTTACTGTTTCTCTTTAGTAATTCTTGTAAAGTCCAAATGGATTTCACTGTTCCTGGTGTTTAATGTAAATGATTTTTCCTTCTCAATTCTTCTTATTGAAAAACATAGGTCCATACGAGGGTGGGGGTTAATTTACGATTACGCTTGAAAACCGAGATTCAAGAATCCCTGCTCCAGCAGTTGCAATCCTCCATTTTTATAGCGTGTCCATTTAAAGACTTGCACATATTAGTTTTTCCCAAACTTTTGTGCCATGTAAATTTTACACTACTTAACCTTTCTATTTCTGGTGCATGCTCATGCTGAGCTCGGCAACCATTATAGCTCTGCAAACATTTGAGCTATTTGAACATTATATATAGTATTTCGCGAGGTTTTCTGATTTTATTGCTGTGAAGGGTGTTTCCCATCTGCTTAATTTAAGTGCTGATGTCCACACTATATTTCAGTTCTAGTTGGGAGATTACAAGTTCTTTGTGTTAGTGTTGTGTTACATTTGCGTCTTTAGTTTTGTGTGCTCCCCATGTTAGTATTGCTGTTCTGTCTCTAACTATATCTAATGTGTGATATTATTACATCTGTTGTGTAATACGCCCTTGGAAATGTATACTTTATTGCCACTGTGATTGCACACCTACTTTGACTTCAGTCTTGGCTGTTTGACCATGTCTCTTCAAATCGTTAAGAAGGCTTAGGTGAGGCCCATTTTCTGTTATGTGTCTGTGTTAAGACTCTTGGGAGGGGCACAGAGTACCGCGCAGGCTAAGGTTGCCTGTACTGTTTCTGCGGTAAGAAGAGCGTTATTGTGATGCCAGTGTGAGCATTTCCGCTTCTGGGTGAAAATCTCTATGCGCTCGTGACAGGGTGTAGGATCCAAAAAAAAGCAGGCAGTATTTCAAAATGGCAGGTCTTAAACAAATTTTAAACAATACCAACGTAAACCTCTATACGAATAAACAACCACAATTACAGCAATATAAAAAAATATGAATTTGTAAAATAAAATAATATTATTATTTTTTCAAATTCATATTGTTAAAACCAAATTCAGATCAGTTACATTTAAAACAAGCATTTACAATGCAATAGGTCTTGCAATTGCGAGATTTTGAGCTATTGGCATTGTAAATGGCAATGCCTTTTATATTAAAAGGCATTGCCATTTACAAGACCTATTGCAATGCAGAGCGTGGTGTCCGTTAAGCGGGTGCTGTGTTATGTTATGTTATGTTATTTTATTTTATAGCGCGCACAGATACTCGAGAGTGTCCCGGCGCGGAACCTAGAGAGAGGTATTACAGTAATGTTCAGGCAAAAAAGTAGGTTTTTAATAATTTGCTGAAAGCCAGATGGTCCTTGATATTCCGTAGACCAAAAGGAAGAGTATTCCAAGCCAATGCTGCTTTCCTTGCGAGCGAGCTGCCGCCCAGCCTCTGGCATTTAAAGTGAGGACCAGAAGTTGAGAAGAGGAGCGCAGCTGTCTCTTAGGCTCGTAGAAGGAGAACCGTTTTTTTAGGTAAGACGGTCCCTGGTCGTGAAGAGCCCGGTGAGTAATTGTTAGTATTTTAAACTTTATCCTTGCCGTCACTGGCAGCCAGTGTAGCCCACGCAAGTGGTTCCTCACGCTGCTTCTAATCGACAGGTCCAGCAAAAGTCTGGCTGCGGCATTTTGGACCACCTGAAGCCTATTCAGTAAGAGGCCCGATATGCCTGCATATAGACCGTTGGCGTAGTCCAGCCGTGATAAGATAAGGGCCCGGACTACAGTCTCTTTTGCGGCCCTAGGGAGCAGCGGGAGACATTTTCTAAGGGTTTTTAAGAGGGCAAAGCACGTGCCAGCAAGTTTCTTAATTTGTGTATTAAAGGAGAGATTCTCCTCAAACCAAACCCCTAAGTTCTTTGCTGGCTTCCCAGTCGAGACAGGCAAGGAAGAGTCAGAGGGCCAGAGAGACTCCCTAAACAGCGGGGGAAATTTTCCAAAAAGGAGAATCTCTGACTTCTCCTCATTGCACTTAAGCTGGGCGGAAGCAAGCCATTTAAAAATGGAAGACAAACAAAACTTAGCCGCCAACACCGAGCTGGCATTCCTCTCCCAAGTGAACAGCAGCTGCGTATCGTCCACATAAGCTATAATTTTAGCCCCCAATTTTTCTGCTAAATATATCAAAGGAGTCACGTACACATTGAATAGCAGGGGTTAAGGGATGATCCTTGAGGGACCCCTGTAGTAACTGTTAAGGGCTTAGATGCAGACGGAGGCAGCCAGACCTGCTGGGTACGACCCTCCAAAAAAGAACTCACCCAGGACCAGGCTGAGCCAGAGACCCCGATCTCAGCAAGACGTTTAAGAAGTCCTGAGTGAGGGACCGTGTCGAACGCTGCCGACAGGTCCAGGAGTATCAGGGCTGCCTTACCTCCGGCATCCAAACACTCTCGAATTGCCTCAGAAATTTCAATCAAAGCGGACTCCGTATTATGGGCGGCTCTAAACCCTGACTGGGCCGGGTGTAGGAGTTCAGCACTTTCTACAAAATCATTGAGTTGCTTCGTAACAACCTTCTCGCAGACTTTGGCTAAGGCAGGCAAGAGGGAGATAGGACGATAGTTCCCTGGAACAAGTGGGTCTAAGGAAGGCTTTTTTAAGAGTGGGAGAATCTTGGCCTGTTTCCAGGCAGCCGGCACATAGGCCGACTGAAGCGACCAGTTGATAATCCCATTAACTTCCGTGTTAATTGAGTCCGCGACCGAGGCCAATAGCCCAGCGGAACAGGGGTCAGTAGGTGAACCTGATTTCAGACCTTTAAGAATTTTAAGAGAGTCACCATTACAGTTAAAAAAATAATAATAAACAGAGCGCGGTGTCCCTGAAGCGGGCGCCGCGCTCACCAGTAAAGTTAAATAAAAAATAAAGGAAAGAGAAACAGCGCGGTGTCCCAGAAGCGGGCGCCACGCTCAGCATGCAAGTTTTAAAATCAATAAAGGTAAAAGAAAGTGGAGGTAGGGGGCAGGCACTTTTAAAGTTACAGCGGCATAGCGCTCAATACGAAAGTGGCCGCCACTGTCAAGTGTGGGCGCGCTGCAAATAGAACAAAAAGCAGCCGCCATTGTCCCCATTAGTACGCAATAAACTAAATAGTGCTCATCCACTTATAAGGAAGACCGTGTAACAAGCCAAGTAAAAGGTCCAGTCATTATGGGAGGTAATAAATGCAGACAAGGCGGTACCAAGGAGGGACTAACACGCCTATTTACCAATCGGAAGCCAGCATTTACGAAGGACAATGACACAAGCCAATGATAAATATGGGCGGAGAGTGGGCGGGGCTTCCAGTGCATACCCTAATACAGCATGCCTCGCAGAGCGAGCAGTGCAAGTGCGCTGCCGCTAGGCTCGACCCAAAAAGGGACACCAATTAACTAAGAAGCTTTTTCTCCCATTGATTGAGGAATCTGGTGGAGATTTGCGAATCCACAGTGTGGTGATTGGCTGGCTGTCACAGAAAAATTTCTCTTGTAGCCCCCATTATTCAATACAGTCCACTGTTTTGGGAAAAATAAAAACAAAAAGGGCATAAGACGGCAGGGTGCACTTACCATATCCTCGAAAACCAAAGAGACCCATGCAGCATTACAATTAATATTAATAAAAAAGTTTTTTATCAATGGATTCACAACTAAGAATATTAGACCCTCCCTGGCTCTGTGGTATAAGGATTTGTGAATCCAGCGCCGGAGTCCTGAATTCTGGAGGGAAAAAAAACATTACAATAATTTGATGAATTATAGCTTGGCTAATCCCTATTGTGCATGACCAAAGGGAGTGTACGTGGGCAATAGCTGTAATTAGGACTTTAGGGGCAGGGAACAGTTGTATGTGGTCAGAAAAAAAGCTGAAATTCACTGAAAAAAGGTTAAAGTAAAGTTATAATTAATTTTGGATCTAAGACTATAATTTTCGTTAAAAAAAACACTGATATTCACTGAAAAAAACAGCCAATGTGCAGGTATGGTTTCATAGCAAAACCTAAAAATTCACCTATTTTTCCCTTTTTGTTTACTTTCAGAGTATAATAACTCGGACACTATGACTGATATCATCAGTGATGGCATTCATAATGTCATTTAACATGTCATAAGTGATGTAATAGGTAAAATCATAATTAGTGGATGACGGCGACGCACATCACGGTTGGTTTAATTAGCAGTCATGGATCATGTCAAAACTTGCAGCGGGTGTAGAGAAAAATGTTTCTCCACATGGGAAAAAAAAACGTTTTCTGTGAGAAGAAAAGAAAAAGTGCATTTGCACATCTAGCTACATTTCACTACTGAGTAAGTGTACGCTGTGTACAATATCTCACTGAGGAAACAGGAGCTCAATGAATATGTCACATGACAAGGGCGTGACATAACTTTCCAGGCATAATTATGGGACTGTTTATTAAGTCGCAAAAGTAGTATATCTGTAATATATCTAGTCCAATAACACGTGTTATTTAGGGCAAGTGTACTAATAAACACACATTCATACAATTAGTAGTAAAGTGCAAATTTCAAATTCCCGATTACCACGGTAAAGGGTTATTGACTTGAAAAAACATAACTTACTACTACCAGAGAATGCATTTTGCAATGCCTATACAAAGGAAAACAACTATGCTAATGGGCACGAGCCTTCTTCAGGTTGATTTTATCTCAATGGGCTGATTTAGCACCTTCTGGTCTGGTTCTGATTAAACACATTTCTTTCTAACTACTACACGTTAGAACAACGTAACATAAACCGTATTTGCAGATTAACTTCACAGAATAATTACAAGGCTTAACCTCTCAGGGGTCATGACCTTTAAAAGTATCAAATGTTGAACAAACCCTGAGACAGATTTACACCAAATTATATGAATTTTGCGTTGGAAGAACCTTTGAGTTCTAGTCCAAGTTTGAAGTTGAACTGCCCAGATAGTCTGCCCTACCCTTGACGGCATATTTTTATAGAATTTCAGTGATAAGCTCAGGTTTTTGGCCTCCTCTTCTAACACATTTCACCAAGAAGAACAAACTTTCAATGGAGAAAATTGGGTGAACACAATTTTTGGAAGGAATATTGAGGAGTAGATTGCTCAAATTTGGCCAAAGTAACGTGGATTAGCGTCCAACAAAGCCACTGCACTGTTCCTATGACACAACTAAATCCACTATTTTTTTTGCCTTGTGGCTTATAATACTTTTACCAGAGCACCCTCGTTGGCACTAATGGACACGAATAAATAGTTTAGAAGTTTCTGTGCAATGTCTGTAGCCAAACACTATGTTGCATTTTCTGATATAATTTACTGCATTAACTGTGCCCTACAACATATGATTTTTAGGTGGTAACAACATATCTCCTTACAGGACATTTAAGTTCGTTACAATTCTATTTTAGTATAGTGCTAAATTTGCCCCACTCTTACTTCATCCCAGTCCAAAGAGACCACCCACCTCCCCGAAGCCCTGCCTACCTCACAACACAACAGGCTCAGACATAAATAATACTTGTGCTCGCGCAATGCCCGGTTTCACGTTCCTCTATAAGAGTGCTGATGTTAACTAACGGGAGGGGCGCAAATAGGAAACTCACCGACTCTCTCCTCGTCCTAGTAATGCCCGTACTCGGGTGCTTCCTTGTCGTCCAGTTTGTACTCTGTGAATTTGAAGTAAAACTGCACCCCGTTTTCCTTGGCCAAATGGTAGTTTCTTAAGCCCTGTATGATGTTCATAATGAGGTTCAGTATGGCGCTGTCTCGGAGCTCGACCGGCTCGGTCCTCTTTTTGCAGCCTCTGGCCGTCAGCAGCAGAGGAGCAGCACCAGCTGTAAGGGGCAACTCTGCTGGCTCATGGCGGTCAGGCAGGTGGGGACAGCCTCCGACAGCTCCGGCTCCCGCTGCGAGACGCAAAGTATGCAAACATCACCCACGCACTTTCACTGCACTACTCATGTATGCGTCTGAGAAGAACGGCTGTGTGCACGTAGAAATCAGCTTAGGGAAGCGCGCCCTCTGTGCT
Source organism: Calotriton arnoldi (assembly GCA_963921515.1). Taxonomy (NCBI): domain Eukaryota; kingdom Metazoa; phylum Chordata; class Amphibia; order Caudata; family Salamandridae; genus Calotriton; species Calotriton arnoldi. The sequence continues at coordinate 172,309 of CAWUFW010002477.1, read as the reverse complement.
GGATGCACTTTTTAGGGTAGACAGGCTCTGCTTAAATATTGTTCCTAACACTATTACTGAGAATGTGAATATTTCCCTTTTCGTCAATCCATTCTTCCATCTGACCATGTCTGTATACATAACCCCGTCCCTCCCTCCATCCGTCCATCCATCCCTAGACATCCATTCATCCAACCCTTAATTTCACTCATCTAGCATCCAAGTACAATAACTCCATCCATCCACATCTACTTACATACACCCTATCCACACACTCAAACCCATCAAGGTACCACTTAAGCTCGTCTGTCCGTCCATCCATCCATCCATCAGTCCATTCAGCCATCCATCCATCTTTCCATACAGCTCATCCACCCATTCAAACCCATAACCCATCCATTCATGCGTCCATCCATCAACACTTCTCGAATTTAAATCTATTTATCTATCTATCTATCTGTCTATCTATCTATATGTCTCTTTCTCTGACTGTCTGTCTTTCTTTCTGTCTGTCTGTCTATTCATTCCAGCTGCAGAGAGAATGCATTCAAATGTGTGTGTTCAGACCATCCACGTCTGCAAATGTGGGTTCCCTCTGTGTATTTTCTCTACCCATGTCTTTCATCTTTCTGACTACATGTCTATCTTTCTACCTAATATTGTTATCCGAACTGTACAAAAACAGTATACAAACTGTATGCATTTATGTTTTTATTTCAATTTTTTCTATATTTGCCAATGTATGTTTTATCTCTATCCATCCAGTTACCTCGGTCTACGTGGTTACCACTGTTTGTCAGTCAATACATCGGTAAGTGTGTTGACTATATTTGTCTTCCGGGCTTTTATCACTACAAGCTACTCTGTGCCTGTGTATTAATGCTATTTGTCAGTCTCTTTCTCTCTCTTCTGTGTTTCTGCCTGCTTGCATCGTGGCCGCCTGTCTCCTAGGAATGCCTGTATAAACTCCCTTTATACTTAGCAAACTTTCCGCTGCTCTGGTTGTCTGTCTGATCGGGGGGGGGGGGGGTCTGCCTGCCAAGTCAAATAATGTAAAAGTGATTGTTTAATGCGTGCCACTATCACAAACAGTTTCAAGTATTTCAAACACTGGAGCAGGAACCTGCACATAGTCATATAAGTAAGCGGAGTGTAACAACAAAGAGATAACCCCCATGGTGATTTACCTGCTTTAACAAGACCTCCAGGTGTGTCTTCCTTTCCTGAATTCGATGCCTCTTCAGTGAAAGATGAAGCACCAGAGACAGCAGCCCCTTCCTTTTTTCATAGAAGTTTGCAGACGTCCAGGAACAGGCTACACCATCACCGTTCCTGGCTACCTCTTATATAGCATAGGATTTTCCTGAGGTGGCTCAATCTGATATTATCGACATCCAAGTGGGTGGAAAACAATTAAAACCAGGCACGAGGAGTGCTGTCATTATTGCTGGCCTCCATCCTGTTTGAACTCGGCAGCTGCCTGTGCCCCAGTCACGTATGGAGAGAGGTGAAATGCTGCCCGCAGAGAGCAGAGCCTGCAGCTTCACTGCCCCAGCGTCTGCCATCGGCACACAGGGGGCCTCTGCCCACTCATCTGATTTTGTTTGCACAGTACAGGCCAAAAGACAAACAAATGCCGTTTTATAAAAGCGGCCCATGCCCCGGTTTCTCTTTATAAGCAGCCATGCAGACATTTCTTAAGACGCGGCTCGTCTAAAGAAAGGGGCGTGGCCTCTATTAACGTGAAAGCGCAGCATGGGGCGCTTGAAAACAACAACCACAAAAAGTAAATTAATAGTTAAAAAAAAAACACGTGGCAGCATAATTTCTGCGCCTCAACCGCCCTTGTGTTGTGCCGTGCTATAATAAAACAAGCGGTTGGGATTGTCCCGGCAGCTTCGAAAGTGAAAGCGTGCACAGCGGGCTGAATGTAAACAAAGCACGTCCTCGTGACTCAAGCAGGACAAACTCAATAAAGAATAAAGTGCTTACTCTGTAAGAACTGAAGTAAAGGGGCCAGTAGCCAAGGGAGGATACAAATGACGACATGGCCGTACTAAGGAGGGACTAACAAGCCTATTAAGGAATCACACACCAGCATTTATGAAGGACAAAGGCACAAGCTAATGAAAAATATGGGCGGGGCTTCTCCTCCGTACAGTACCTAAAGCAGATCGCCAGAGCAGCGCTTGCGCGCTGGCTCAGGCTCAACCTAAAAAATGATCAAATAGTTTCAAGACACAACCCACTGAAAAACCTAATAAAACCCATACACCCCAAAAAAACATATTTCAAATTACTTTATAATGTAAAATATATTTTTACAAACCAACCACCTAAAATCCCTATTGTAACAAATAACCCAAAATAAAATGTTATTTGTATAAAAAATGTAACAATTAATGACAAATTATTTCAAACACTTGCAATCCCAAAATCCCCCAAAAACCAACAACTCAAAAATAATTACTTAAATTATATAAACTAATATATGAAATAAAAAATAAATCATATGCACCACAAAACAACACAATTATATATATATATATATATATATATATATATATATATATATATATATACTCAATAAAAAATTATAAAACTATACAAAATATAATGCTAAAATAACAAAATAAACTCTCACAGCCACAAGCCTGTTTTGTCCAGGAGTTGGAGGAGTGATGAGATTCCAACCAATCCCCCTCCAGGTACGCTCACCAACTGTAGGTTGCAATGGATGAGCGAACCAGGTTGGGGAAGGAGGTATATAGAAGGATGGTATCTTGTTCTTGCTTCTCGAGGGTGATGCCTTCTAGTTGCCTTTTCTTAGATCCTTCATTTGTACTCTCTTCTCAGAAACCTGGAATTTTTTTACACAAATACACAATGCAGTTTCACCTATGTTCACAATACAAATAAACAATTGGAGTTTTTCAAACGTTATTACACTATAGTTGGTCAAACACTCACTTAAACATGTGGTCTGCATGCATCACTGACTCTATGTACAAGTGACGGTGTCTTGAAAATTCATGACAATTATTTCTAGAATACCTTCTTGAGTTGTTGACTCTTCTTATTATCCTAATAGGAGGAAGTGCCACTTTTAACTTCCTTGGGAAAAGTTTTTAGCGTTTCTCTGGCCCTTGGTCTTTAAAGGCCCTGAGTCCCGGGACTGCTTGGAGCTCTACTGCTATTTTCTTGTGCAGCACGATGTATGAAATAAACAATTTAGGATGAATGAGTCAGGATTTTAATTAAGTTTGTGTTCATTTAAAAGTTAGAAGAAACTAACCTTTTGTCTTTTTTCAGGATCATGAAGGTTGGTGCAGCCGCACCCTTGAAGAGATGCCAAAGGTCTAAAGAAAAGATGATGGGGAGAAATTTACTATAGATTTTACACTGTGTTTGAGTCACAAAAGTGATGCAAATTGATGCAAAATCTTTTTTTCCAATTTACTTCCCAGCGCTTAACTTGTTTAGCGCTGGAAATAATGTGAAAGTATAATAAAGCATTGCATAGCGCTGCTTTGGACTACTTAGCACCAAGGGGGCATACCATGGGTAGATCATGCAACCACCCAAGGTTTCTGAGGCTAAACCCTATTTACTAAATAAAGTAGACAGTGTTTAGTGTCAGAAAACAGCACCCTTTTGAAGTAGGCGCAATGAAGGATAAATGCTTTCATTTCTCCTTCCTTTTCCAACTTTGTACCTGTGCTGCACTTTACAGCACACATACAAAGAGGTAAAAGAGTTAAAGTCAGTCTATGCATAGTATTTTGTACTGGAAGGGTACCCTTCCAGTACAAAACCTATGCTAGACTCACAGAGACACCCTTGCGCTATGGTGCAAAGGTGGCTATGTGACGCACGGCAGCTGATTTTAAAGCCGGCGCTAGGGAAAGGGGAGGAGAGTGCCATATTTCTGTAAATATGGCACTCTCCTCCTCTCTTCTTTTCACGCAGCTCAGCGCAGCATTTGCGGCTGCTGCACTGCGCTGCATGAGTAAGTGGTAAATCTGGCACGTTATGTCTAGGCCTGGATCAATTTGTGGCAAGTCTGGCTCAGGAAATACAAGAGATCCTTCATGTTCTGGAGTTGGAAAGCCAAGCACCTGCACATGTGCAGGGTGTGGCTCATATAATCTCTCCTGAATCCAAAATGTCCGCTGAGTCGCTAGACCCAAGGAAATCCTGTATAATCTCTCATAATGACTCAAATCATGCGCTCATAGAAATGTTAGCCAAACACAAGGGGTCTCAAAGCACCTAAATGAGAGTGAACGCAAGTACCCTATTATGGGCTTGTGCATCTGGGCATGCAGGGTCCCTAGGAGTGGTAATAGGACCTGATCTGGGCATACTGCATTCCTGAAATGTACAGGCTTGAGGCTCAAGGCATGCTGGGCCACTGAGAGTAATATTAAGACTTAGGGGCCGATTCCGATCTCGGCCGGTAGTGCTCCGAATCGGATTCGGATTCACCGGATCCGATTCGGAGCCCTGTTTCCCGACCGAATCGTATGCGGGTCCGGCCGAGCGAGTACGATGCAAGCACCCGCGAAATCGCCGACCGACTCGAACGCGGCTTCAACACGCTCCGACCGACTCGCATGGACACGACTCGCACCGCGCTATGGAGACGTGTCCCGGCCGGGTAAGTACGATGCGCGCCGCGAGCAGTCCGACCGACTCGCGCCGTCCGGCTCGAAAAAGCTGTCGGAGCCGGACTTTGGGGGTCCGCGTCGGACCCCCTGTACGCGTAGGTGCGCGAGTCGCACACAGGGGGGACCCATGGGTCCCCCTACCTGTGCATGTACGCCGCGATGCGCATGGACGCGTACCCGCTGTAGGGGCGCCCTTGTTTGCCTCGCACCCATTGAGTCAATGGGAGCCCGCGTACGCGTTGTACGACCGGCTCCCATTGACTTCAATGGGAGTCCGACCGACTCGAGTCCGATAGCATGCGAATGCATCGTACTCGTCCGGTCGGACTGCTAGGGTCCGATTCGGTCGGAATTCTCTCCGGGTCCGGCTCGGTCGGAGAGATTTCCGGCCGGAATCGGCCCCTTAGACTGGCTATGTTGGGTCCCTGGGAGTAAGTGTCAGCAGGCCAGGGAATGCGGGAGGTCGTGCCTGGCAACAGGTTAGGGAGGTCATGACAAGAACGATACAAAATATATTGAAATTAATGTAAACAATAATTACAAAATTTGATATTACTGTAACAAACATAAAAACGGTATACTTACCAAAGCTATTCATTTCTATTATATACTGATACCCACATTATTTTGCTATTGAGATTTAGGGATATTGGTATTCCAGCAATGATGTTCAGAATTCATACCTACTTTATCCAGCATGACAGACCAATTTCGGTAATACAGGCACAGAGTCATCAACGCACCACCGCATTTGAGATTTTTACTAGCTTCACTTTTTTTCTTTCTCTCCTGACAGGGGGCATATTTATTTCGATATTCCTACTGGTAACTGCCCTGTTCTTAATCAAGGGTGCCGAGTTAGTTAACTGAAATCTTAGGATTAAGGTAAAACCCAGGAGCCAAATCTTAGTTATTTACTGTAAATAACATTGACAATCATCCTGTGGGATTTATTTCATGGAGCATATACCAGATGAGTGATTTCTCCCTGAATCAATCAACTAAAGTACACATGGAAAATCACTTCAATCACATCACTTGAAAGCAATGAACGCATGTAGGGCCACTCTTTTTCAAAGAAACGCTTAATAGTATTGAATAGTTTTGAACATTTATTTTTATCATCAAAATTGCATATGACACAGTGCTCAAAACCAGGTAAGTGTATTTATAAATATCCATAAAACACCCCAATGAACATCACTGCTTCTCACTAAAGGGGTGTAATCCTATTAATGTATCCAAATACCCTCAGTGCTACTAATCCCCTTATAACCACTGATGTCACAACGACGTTTCAACCCTAGTATGGCTACAAGGGTCTCATCAGGAGTATGCCATCCACCTCAATCTGAAAAAAAGAGAGAGGGCTCTTAGATTTCTATTCCTGTGATTAAATAGCGTGAAAAGTAACACTAATTGTGGAATCAATCATAACTTGCATACCCCCAATCACATTCCAGTTACTTCCAGACCATCCTTATCGAATTTAACTAGCTCAGCTTGTGTTCCATGTTCTCTGTTTTGAATGGTCAAAAACAAATACCAAATAAAACCGGTACGCTGTATCTGCAAATATATATGTATACAAAAAGGACCAGAGAACTCTGGGGAGTTCCCAAGTTTAGGTGGAGAGCAGCTCCTGTAAAGAACACCCTACAATACCAGTGACCTGAATTTACTCACCAAAAATGTCTGCTTTTCTATCAAAGTTTTTAAGCATAGGATTAGCACAGTGCCATCCACGCCGAGATAGAAAGGGACAAAGTCTTTTGCCATTTCTACATTAGAGTCTTTGATTATAAGATTAGCACAGTGTCATCCACGCCGAGCTGTAAAATGACAAAACCCTTTTGCCGCTCCAGGCACAGTATTACAGCTTTGGAGTGATAAAATACAATCCAAACCAACCTGGAATGAATAAAAGCAACCCCTGACAAGTGTTTCGCTATGATTATAGCTCTTCAGAGAGGTTTAGCTTTGTCCAGACACAAGGAAGCACCCACTATAAGTCAAAACAAAACCCTTTCAGGGATAGAGTGCTGCATAAATTATGCAAAAAAGGAGCAGAGTACTCTGAGTACGTCCCAAGTTTAGATGGAGAGCAGCTAATGTATAGAGCACCCTGCAGCACCAGTGACACTCTGATTTTACTCACTGTGAATGTCTGCTTTTCTATCAAAGTTTTTAAGTATAGAATTGGCACAGTGCCATGCATGCAGAGTTAGAAAGGGACAAAGTCTTTTGCAATTTCTACAGGAAAGTCTTTAGGCATAGGATTAGCACAGTGCCATCCATATCGAGCTGCAAAATGTGAAAAGCCTTTTACCAATCCAGACACAGTATTACAGCATTGTATTTGTAAAAAAACATCCAAGCCAACCGGAAATTAAAAAAAGCAACCAATGACAAGTATTTGCTATCATTCTAGCTCTTCAGAGAGGTTTAGCTTTCTCCAGACTCAAGGGAGCACCCAGTATAAGTCAAAACAAAACCCTTTCAGGCATAGAGTGCCGCATAAATTATTCAAAAAAGGAGCAGAGGACTCTGGGTAGTTACCAAGTTTAGGTGGCGAGCAGATCCTGTATAGAGCACCCTGCAACACCAGCAACACTCTGAATTTGATCACCTCGAATTTCTGCTTTTCTATCAAAGTTTTTAAGCATAGGATTAGCACTGCCATCCGGTTCACTGATATAATATCGATGTAACAAACATCGATGTTCTAAATATCGAAAAAAAATATCGACTGCAAAAGTATTGACTCCCATACTTTAATAGGTAAGTACAAAAATATCGACTCAAAAATATCGAGGTAAAAAATATAGATGTAAAAAATATCTATAAAATAAAATAATATATATTAAATATATTAAATATTAATATTATTTTTAACAAAATAAATTAAATGTAATATACATTTTAACTAAATAGAACAAATAAACGTAATTAAAAAAAATATAAACACGCAAACATAATAATTTATACATATGCTTATATTTACTTAAAAATAATTTATTAACTATCATCTTTACTTGGGGCATCATTACGATGGCGGGCGTACCGCAACGAAATGCGGGACCGTCCGCAAGGGGTGCGGCGGTCCCGCCATGGGTATTAGGATGACACCGCCACGGTGGCGGTGGCATCCCGTATTTGTCGCATTGCGGCGGGCGGTGCTGTCACCAGCACCCGCCGCAATGCGAAAAACGCATGTTGTGCATTTGAATGCACAACGTGACAGGCACCGTGCGGTGCCTGCCACCTTGTGCATTCAAATGTAGGGGGTACCATAGGTACCCCCATGTGCACCCCCACCCCCCTCCTAAATCCTGCGGGCCCGCAACGGGCCCCCAGAAGCAAAGACCACATGCCTTTCCATGGCGGCAACACCGTCATGGAAAGGCTGCTTTCCGCAAACATCCTGATATGGATGGCGGTGTCTTGCAGACACCGCCACCATATTAGGGTCCTTTACTGCCCGGTCCCATGTGGGACCGGCAGAAAACTGGCGGACGGTCTTTCCGTCCGCCGTGCTCCCCCCCCGCCATCGTAATGTGGCGGGGGAAATGGCATGTGGGCGGTGGGAAATGGCGGGCGGATCGCCACCGCCATACAGGCAGTGGCGATCCGCCCATCATTGTAATGACCCCCTTAATTTTAAAATTTTAAAATTATATAAAAATAAAATATATATATATCAATAATTTATAATAAAAAATATTCTATGATAAATTAAAACATTAAACTATTAAAAAAATTAAACTTACATTTCCCAATACATTAAGTGAAACAGTAGGGAAAGTGTTAGATACCAGAATAATTAAATTTACTGTTCCAACTCCAGTGAGTGCAACAGTAGGGAAAGTGTTGGATAGCGGAGGGGAAAAATTACTATTTCCACTACAAAGAGTGCAACAGTAGGGAAAGTGTTGGATAGCCGAGGGGTAAAATTACTATTCCCACTCCAGTGAGTGCAAAAGTAAGGTAAGTGTTGAGTAGCGGAGGAATTAAATTTACTATTCCAACTCCAGTGAGTGCAACAGTAGGGAAAGTTTTGGATAGCGGAGGGGCAAAAATTTCTATTCCCAATCCAAAGAGTGCAACAGTAGGGAAACTGTTGGATAGCGGAAGGATACAATTTACTATTCCCACTCCAGTGAGTGCAAAAGTAGGGAAAGTGTTGGATAGCGGAGGGATTAAATTTACTATTCCAACTCCAGTGAGTGCAACAGTAGGAAAAATGTTGGATAGCGGAGGGGTAAAAATTACTATTCCCACTCCAAAGAGTGCAACAGTAGGGAAAGTGTTGGATAGCAGAGGGGCAAAAATTCCTATTCCCACTCCAGTGAGTGCAATAGTAGGGAAAGAATTGGATAGCAGAGGGGTAAAAATTACTATTCCCACTCCAAAGAATGCAACAGTAGGATAAGTGTTGGATAGCGGAGGGGTAAAATGTTTTATTCCCTCTCCAGTGAGTGCAACATTAGGGAAAGTGTTGGAAAGCAGAGAAAGAGAAATTACTAATAACACTTAAACAGCTAAAAAAAACAAAAAATATTACAAAATTAAAAAAATCATAAAAATAAATAAACAATATTTAAAAAATATAAAATTAAATATATTAAACATATAAAAAGAACACATATTATAATATTATTTACATATAACAAAAACCTACAAATAATAAATAAAATAAATTAATAAATACATTTATAAACAATAATTATTTAAAAGTAGCAAATATTAACAAACAAAATTTATTTTTAAAACATACATGTATTTATTTTATTTCATACCCTATAACACCACACCAATAAGAAAACACTTCAACATTTTTAATTACATTTATTTCCATAATTAACATAATTAATAATCAATTAAAAAAATCTTATTCATAAAAAAATAACATTCATTGAGTACACAAGCTTTAAAACTATAATATCCACAACACACACCTAAATTAAACTATAAAATAATAAAACACAATTATATATTATTTTTAAAAGAAAAACTATTACTATTAACAATTAATAATTAAATAAAACAATTTTATTTAATACCCACCCTTTACCCCTTTAAAAGTAATAACAACACACAAAAATAACATTTACCCAAAATAAATATCAAATAATTAACATTAATTAACAACTATATATTAATTGATTAAACACAAATTACTTCCCACCCTTTACTCCTATAAAGACCACAACACACACATGAAATAAATTATACAATTACCATAATTAATTACCAATTAAATAATTAAAATTCATTAACAGCCGATTATTAATTCATAAATTAAAAATACATTTCTTACCACCATTTACACCTATAAACACCACAACACACACCTAAAATTAATTACACAATTACCATATTTAATTACCAATTAATTAATTAAAATTAATTAACAACCAATTATCAATTTATTAATAATAAATTACTTTATACATTTAACACTATAACATCTAAATTAAACAAATACTAATAAATAAAAATTAATCAATAAATTAAATATAATTAAATTACTTCCCACCCTATTCCCCTATATAGCCACAACCTGCTACGGAATTAAAAATACAAAATTCAAATAAAAAAAATTAATAAATTGAATATAATTAAATTACTTCCCACCCTATTCCCCTATAAATCCACAACCCGCAACGAAATTAAAAATGCAAAATTCAAATAAAAAATATTTAATACATTTAATATAATTAAATTACTTCCCACCCTATTCCCCTATAAACCCACAACCCGCTATGGGACTAAAAGCGCAAAATTCAAATAAAAAAATTAATAACTACTAAAAATGTAACACATATATTAAAAATACAAACAAATCTTAAACAAAAAAACATACATCACATACATAAAAAATATATACTTAAATACATAACAATAATAAAAAACGATATTTTTAACATCTATATTTTTGCAAACGATATTAAACACTTCAATATTTTTAAAATCAATATTACTTACCTTAAGTCGATATTCTTGACCACGATATTCTTGCTGTTGATATTAATGACTCGATATTTGTGCAACTCGATATTTTGTACTCGATATTCTGTCTCTGCACCCTGCCATCCATGCCGAGATAGAAAGGGACAAAGTCTTTTGCCATTTCAACAGTAGGTAGTTGTAGTTAGGATGCAGTTTCAATAGGAAGAGCATTTTATCATTTGCCAATAACTTTGGCGTCGTTAGACTAATCCCCACAAAATGTTCAGAACTAGTTTGACACTCACTTTAGCTGCTGTCTTGAAAATTGCGGGGTGATCTAACAAGCGGGAGCCGAGAAAAAGGGGTTGTCCCAAAACATGTTTTCCCCATGGTAATTTGCATAGAAAACTTTAGACACAGCTGCTGCCCGAAGTGCTGAATGGAATTCCACCAAATTTGGCAGAAAGGTAGCTGTTGGTCCAGAAAGCACCCTTTTTGTTAAATGGTGTAAATCCGTTTAGTAGTTGTGGAGGTATTTAAAGGATTTTCAAATATATAACTGAGGATGCGGAAGATCCGCAAGCCCTCCCGATCTCGTGCTGAGATATGATTCGCTGCCAACATTTCAAACCAGGTAGTGTTGGCAGCCATCTTGTGCTGGGCTTGAACCGAGTCACAAAAAAAGACATAAAAAAAAAAAAAAGGGGGTAGAGTAGAAACCCCCTGACCCCCTAGGCCTCTTGGGAGGGGTCCAACAGCATTTAAAAAAATATTTGGTGGAAGTCGCGCTATATCGGCAGATCCCGCTGCAATTTCTTTTTAAAAAAATGTGCTTTGTTTTTAATTGGCCTACGGATGGGCCAAGTCCGGGGACATTTAAATAATAAAGGAGGGGGGCGCATAACTTCCCCTGGGCTTTCACATAACAAAATGTGGGGGCTGCATGGACCACCCCACAGCCCTGGGGGCCGCCACCTCCCCAGGGGTTTAATTTTCAATAAAGCGGGGGGCCAGGCGGACTCCCCGGAAGCCCAGGGACCGCCACTTGCCCATGGCTTTTGTTGGTTTGAATGGTGGCCAAGGACCCCCCGCAGCACCAGGGACTACTACCTCCCTGGGGCAAAATCAAACAAAGGAAGAGGGCCACGCCGCCCTCCTCCTGGAGCCATACATGGTCCTGGAAACTGCCGCCCCCCAGGGCTCCCTATTGCTATGTCCCGGGGTTCCCACCAAGATATAGCAAACTGTGCTCGGCTTCCAGCAAGCAAGAGCATTAAGAATGCTCTCGCTTGCTGGAAGTAGAGCACAATTGCTTTTACAGGGAGAGAGCTGCATGTTAGCAGCTCCCTCTCTGTAAAAGCAATGCCGGCTCCAACAGGAGGCAGGGAGCCGGCAGGGACCGCAAGAGCCTCGAGGCTCCCCCGTGGTCCCCAACAGAGTGCGTGCACTGTGTGGGACCAGGACACCCCCAATTGAGGCCGGGTCATGGGGGTGGGGTCCATGGGGCTGAAATCAGCCCGGGGGGCTCTCAGCCCCCTCTCCATTCAAAAAAGGCCTGGCCCCTGGGAATGGGGTCCCTAGGGGCCCAAATAAGCCCAGGGAGAGGAGACCACGAGGCCCCTCTCCTATATTCAAAAACAATGGACAAAATGAGGGACTGTCAAGTCACCGGAGGCCCCACCCTCTTTCTCAACTACTCTGCAAACACGCCTCCTGGCACACTGCTGGTTGGGTGATGAAGTCCCCTTGGCTGAAGAGGGTCCTTGGGGGACAACAATCCCTCCTGTTATGTCAAGTAATTTCCACACAGTGGGATTGCTCAGAGGTCTTAGGAGGCCATGCCCCCTTTATCCACCACTCTACAAATGCACCTCCCGATGCATTGCTGGTTAGGGGATGATGTCTTCTTGGATGCTGAGGGTCCTTGGGGGCCAACAAGCCCTCCTGTTACCTTCAGAGGCTGATTGCTGAGAGGACTTCAGAGGCCATGGCCCCTTTCTCCATCACTCTGCAAACATGCCCCCTGGTGCAGTGCTGGTTGGGGATGAGGTCCCCTTGCCTCCAGAAGGTCCTTGGGGGTAACAAGCCCTCCTGTTACCTCGAGTAAATCCCACACAGCGGGATTGCTGAGAGGTCTTCGGAGGCCATGCCCTTTTTCTCCACATCTCTGCAAACATGCCTCCTGGTGCACTGCTGGTTGGGGGATGGAGTCCTCTTGGATGCTAAGGGTTCTTCGTGGCCTAGAAGTCCTCCTGTTACCTCCAGTCCGTCTGACATAGCAGGATTCCTGAGAGCTGTTCAGGGGCCCGCCCCCTTTCTTGACCACTCTGCAAAAGCGACTACTAGTTAAAAAACCATAGAAATTCACTTTAAAAAAAAGGTTACAGGAACGTAATAGTTAGGAAATAGCATTTGAAAAACCTTAGAAATTAACTTAAAAAACCAAAGGTTACAGGGTCATTATAGTTAGGAAATAGAATTGAAAAAACCTTAGAAATTCACTGAAAAAAACAAAGGTTACAGGGGTGTTATAGTTAGTCTCAGATTTCACTTGTACAAAAACAGTGAAATTTGGCAGTTATAGTTACCCGAGCTAACTATAACTTGTGCCCCCGCAATGCACTGCTTATGGCTTCACATATTACATCACTCATGACGTGGTCAGTGATATCACTGATGACATTACTGATGACATCTCAAATGACATCACTGATGACATTACTGATGACATCATCTATAGAACTACTCACACACCCACTCACACCCCCATGCAACCTCTTGTATGCCCACTCAAACACCCTCACAACCATTCATAAACCCATTCACAGATCCATACCAGTACTCAGACATTCACTCACTCCTCCATATAGCCACTCATACACCCACTCATTCACTCATACAGCCACTCAAAAAAAATCCACTCACCCATACAGCTACTGATAGAACCGGTCACTCACCCACACAGCCACACGCACAGTCACACACTCAGCCATACAGCTACTCACACACCCACTTATTCACCTGTACAGTCACTCACATAGCCACTCACTCACCCATACAAGCAGTCACACACTGACTCAAACATCCACACAATCACTTATATACCCATTCACACATCCATACAAGCACTCACACATCCACTCACTGGCCCATTCAGCCATTCACGCAGACACTCAGGGGTCGATTCTGATGTGGGTTGGAAAAGCTTCCCGACCGAATCGGTTGGGAAATGGTTTCCGACCCACTCGGATCGGGAAAGTCCGACCGGCGGAGTAGGATGCATCCGGATGCTTCCAGATACGATTTGGTTGAACTCCCATTGACTTCAATGGGAACATTTGTTCCTAACCGCATCAGAATTGGGCCCTCGGTCGGGAAGACACGTTCCCGATCCGATTTGGAAGGAGCAAATGCCGTTAGGAGGCCTTCCTACCCGCATCAGAATCAGGCCCTCGGTCGGGAAGCTTTTCCAACCCGCATCAGAATCGGGCCCTCACTTTCCAATACAGTGACTCACACACCAACTCACTTAACCAAACACCTACTCAAAAAGCCACTCACCCATACAGCCACTTACACACCCAGTCACTCATACGGCCATTCAGACACCCACTCACTCACCCATACAATCACTGCACACCCACCCATTGAGCTGCTCTCACCGCCATTCACTCACCCATACAGCCACTGACACAGTCACTTACTCACCAATACAGCCACTCACACACCATCTCAATCACCCAAACAGCTACTGATATACCCACTTATACACCAATACAGCCACTCACACACCCATACACTCAAGGATACATACACTCACACAGCCATTCACATAATATATGTTAGAAGTAATATCACTTAATAGCAGTATACTAATTTAACTTTTGAAGTAGGTTAATATGTATGTTTAACACCAATAAACTCTTAAAAACACTTACACTCACTGGATGAAGTAATCATTGATGTCATCAGTGATGTAATTTGAGATGTTATCACTGATGTCACTGACCATGTCATGAGTGATGTAATATGTGAGGTCATAAGCAGTGCATTGCGGGGGAGTAAGTTATAGTTAGTTCAGCTAACTATAATTACTGAATTTCACTGTTTTTTTATGAGTGACATCTGAGCCTAACTATAACGTCCCTGTAACCTATGTTTTTTCAGTGAAATTCTAAGGTTTTCTTAACTCTATTTCCTAATTATAACACCCCTGTAACCTTCGGTTTTTTCAGTGAATTTTTGCGTTTTGTTTTTTATTTTATTTCTTAACTATAACCTCCCTGTAACCTTTGGTTTTTTAAGTGAATTTAAAATGTTTTTTTTAAATTTTACTTACCTAAGTGTAACCTGTAAGCTTTGAGAGTGAGTGTGTGAGTGAGTGCATGAGTGTCTCAGCCGGTGTGTGAGTGAGTGTGTCCCTTTGGCTGCTGAGGGCCCTTGGGGGCCAAAACCCCTTATTGTTGCTACCAGTAAATCCCTCATAGTGGGATTGCTAAGATCTTGACAGAGGCCCTGCCTCCTTTCTCAACTACTTGGCAAAAGTGCCTCATGGCTCACTACTGGTTGATGGATGAAGTCCTCCTGACTGCTGAGGGTTCTTGAGGGCCAAGAACTACTATTGTTGGCACCAGTAAGTCCCCCACAGCTGGATGGTTGAGACCTTGTGGAAGCCCTGCCCCCTTTCTCAACCCCCTGCAAATGCACCTCCTATTGCACTACTGGTTGGGGGATGAAGTCCCCTTGACTGCAGAGGGTCTTTGGGGGCCAAGAACCCCTATAGTTGCCACCACTAAGTCCCTCACAGCGGGATTGCTGAGATCTCGTTGGAGGCCCCGCCCCCTTTCTCAATCACTCTGCAAACACAACTCCTGGCACACTACTGTTTGGTGGATGAAGTCCCCTTGGCTGCTGAGGGTCCCTGGGGGCCAAGAACCCCTATTGTTGCCACCAGTAAGTGCCCCACAGTGGGATTGCTGAGACTGTGTGGGAGGCCCCACCTCCTTTCCCAACTACTCTGCAAACGCACCTCATTGTGCACTACTGGTTGGGGGATGAAGTCCCCTTGGCTGCTGAGGGTCCTTGGGGGGCCAAGAACCCTGTTGTTGCAACCAGTATGTTCCCCACAGCAGGATTGCTGAGACCTCTTTGGAAGCCCCACCCCCTTTCTCAACCACTCTGTAAATGCACGTCATGGTGCACTACTGGTTGGGGAATTAAGTCCTCTGGCTGTTGAGGTTCCTTTGCGGCTAAGAACACCTACTGTTTCCATCAGTAAGTCCCCCACAGCGGGATTGCTGAGAGTTTGTGGGAGGCCCTGCTCCCTCTCTCAACCACTCTGCAAATGCACCTCCTGGTGCACTACTGGTTGGGGGACAAAGTCCCCTTGGCTGCTGAGGGTCATTGGGGGCCTCTTTCTGCTAATTTTTTACCTCTATTTTGCCTCGTTCTGCTCGTTTCTGACCTCTATTCTGCCTCTTTCTGCTTGTTTCTGACTTCTATTATGCCTCTTTCTGCTTGTTTCTGACCTTTATTCTGACTCTTTCTTCTCATATCTGGCCTATATTTTGACTCTTTCTGCTCGTTTCTCACCTTTATTTTGCCTCATTCTGCTAATTTCTCACCTTTAGTCTGCCTCTTTCTGTTCGTTTCTTGTCTTTATTTTGCCTCTTTCTGCTCGTTGCTGACCTTTATTCTGCCTCTTTCTGCTAGGCCTGGGCGGAGTTCGCGGAGTTCTGCTACGTGGAACTCCGCAAAAAGGCTAAAAAACTCCAAAGCGCTACACGGAGTTCCACATGTGGGCAGAGTTTCCCGGGTGCCCATTCGCACTCCGCTTTGCACATGGCAACGCAGACTGAAATATTGCATTTAAAGTTGCCCACAAACTGCACTACGTGGTTCTCAAGTGAGTCCTTGCATTGGAAATCCTGCGTGAACTGCTCCACTCAATGGTCATGGGCACGGCCATCTTGTTTTTCTACTCACTGTTATGTTGCTGGGCATATTTTCACAATCCCTCCTAATCTCTTTAATCCACCCCATTTAAAACTTATCTACCCCTCATTTTTATTTATTGTACTACTGAGTGCCTTTGTGTTTGTGTATTTTACGTTTTTTGGGAAACATTTTTGGCGTTTTAGTGACATTTTGTATTTTGTTTATTTTTCTCCTTACTTCCTTATTTCTTCTTACCTTTCCCTTCCTATTCCTTCTTTTCTATCCCACCCAGTGCCATGGCAAAGGGTTGTCTTCCTTGTTGGCAGCACTGCCACCCAGTTGTGCAGCCTCGAACAATCTTTAGCGAGGAGGAGGTGACAGCACTCATTTCTTTTTTGCAGCGCCACCTCCCCTCCATGCTGGTAGCAGGTGGCTGGCCCGGTAGCGGATACGCCCTGCGGGAGCATCGGCTGCGCTGGGGGAGGGTGCACCAGCGTGTGAGGTGCATCAGCCAGGTTTGGTGCAGCATCCATCAGCTGACACACCGCTGGGCGGATATCTTGGAACGTGTACAGGACCTGCTCGACGTGCTAGGAGTAGAGATTCCGGGGCTTGGTGAGTATAAATTATTTGTTGTGTTTGTGTTTTACAGTGCTAACATTTTTTTCTGAATAGCATGCTGCTCAGACTCATAGGTAAGTTACATTTAGTTTACATTGGAATATTATTATTATGTGATCCAGTTTCTACTTTCTAGTTTCTGCTAGGCAGGTGCTCAGCGCTACTTAATCGTACTCAACCTTGGCACTCGCTTTGGCTGATTAATTAAGAAGCCATTTCAGACTGTCCTCCTGTCACTATAGTGAATGAGTGAAATCAGTGAGTAGTACGTTCTCTCTGTCACTTTGTTTATGTAGCGCGTACAGTTCCAAGCTATTTTTCAGCAATGTGTAGTATGCATCTATGCATTGCAAAAAAGCAAGACTGAGTTGGTCCATCGAGGGGGTTGAGAAATGAGAATAGAATCAAAGATCATTCACTGCAATGCATTAGTTCCAAATGTAGTTTTGTTCAGGAAATTTGGAATAGGGATTTTAGGATTAGTATGGGCAACTCAATGATAGTTGATAGACTCAAGTCGAAACTAGTACTATAGGCGAAGGGGATCTGTTTTAGAAAAATACAATGTGACTCTGTTTGCCTGTCATAATAATTTTGTGGAGATTAACTGAATCACTAATCTATTTTTTTATCTTCATCACTTATTATATCAGCACCTAGGGGCAAAAAGAGGGAAGTTGAGGAGACGGGGCCAGGAGTAGCTGGTCTGCAGGAGGTGCCGACCACCAGCGCCACTGCTGAGGGCTCTGCTCAGCCTAGTAAGTCCTATTATTTATTATTATTATTTTTCTAATGTTGGGTTTTATTATTGTTGTGGGCTTAGGGTAGAATCTTGGGGTATTGACATGCTGGTGCTGGGACCAGGATGGGAGTTGCTGCCTAGAGGCTGGTGTTGATGGTGCTGGCTCTGACACCCTTACCTGTCGTCTTGCTTCCACGTGTCGACGAGGATGGGATACGAAGCCACTTGTGCAAAGAAAAATGGATTCAATTTTTGTTTCATTCCTAGTATCCCTGTGTTATGTTTTTTTCCTTATTTTTCATGGTTTTCTTTTTTTGGTAACTGACTTTTTCTGGTCTGTAGTCTCCAGTTCTCTTATCTTTTGCGTTGTTATTAATCTTTCCCTCTCTCCTATATATCTTGTGGTACTCTAAGATTAAGACTAAGAATAACACATTTTGGTACTCAACTGTCTAATGTAATGATTGCAGGCCGCAGGCCCAAGTGAGCTATAACATTCCCATGTATGTTTGTTGAAAAGGCTTTCTTTTTCCTGCTCATGCTCTAACAGTTGAGTTCACGAGAGAGTGACCATGGTCATGGACCACCCCCCCAAGTTGTGTGCTGTCTCATTAATTTATACAATATACCAGCAGTTTTCCATGACAATGCAGCATGGCCATTAGTCCACCCCTGGCTTGTCTAACAATGTGAACCAACCAAATGCTCAGAGTGATATTTTTGTTAGAAGATACTGTGGTGCCAACCAAACGGCAGTGATGTATTGCAGTTGTATTTTTTGATTGAAAAAAATAATGGGTGGCATATCTGGCATCTAAAATATGTATAATGTTTTATTCTAGCCACACAGACCACCAGTGATGCCGGCTCCAATGCAGCTGCAGGAGGAGAGTCAGCTGGTTTGAAAAAGAAGCGCCACGGATGGGCACTGGTAAGTCAAATAATTTCTTGCCTATTGACATTTACTATTATAATCACTAACTATTGCCTGGTCGTCGTCAACATGTGACCGTGAACCCCCCAGATTTACCAGCTGCAGTGGTGGTTGAGTTATTATGGCCTCTTCTATCTGCAACTCACCAAAAGCTCACATAATGAGCATTGATGGCTTGAGGGGAAAGTGAAAGAAAAGAAGGTTGAGAGAAAGGAAAATGGTATATGAGTGAAAGAGTGGGTGGGTGAAAGGGTGCATTGGTGGGTAAAGGGATGGAGGGTGAAAGCATGGTTGGTAGAAAGGGTGGATTTCGAATGGATGGATAATCGATTGGAAAGTTTGGTGAAAGACTGAATGAAAGTAAAGCTTAATCGTGGTGGCTATGTGTGAATTGGAATGAAAGGATAAATGAATAGTTGGATTGTTTGGATGAATAAGCAAGGCAGCTCTTCTCATGAGGAGCATGGTGCTCACCTTCCGCACTAACTTTGTTTATGTAGGGTTATCAAAGCTATGGTTCAAAGTATGGGGTATTTTTTTGTTCTATTCCCTTGACTCGCTGTATTTATTAAGTGAGCCGACATGTATCTCACCCATCATTCATCACGCCCCCATCCGTGCCCAAGGCATTTTGCCACCTATGACCGAAGTGCAGTATGGTTTAATTTGTGACTGCAGTGTTCACTGTGCAATGTGTGTCTGCTTCAGTTACTGCGACATTTACAAAGTTTCAATGCATTGCAATCCAAACACACTCGGTGTGCTGTTTTCCTTTGCCCACTCAGTCACCTCTTAGTACTTCACTCCTTTATTTTTTCCTAAGTTCTTCTGTCCCAGCCTACCAATAAATTGGAAAATCCATTCCTTGCATGTGCCACATTTGATTTTATAACCATGGGAAGTGAAATGATTCCAGAATATATTTCATGGTTTCCCATAACTGATTTATTTTACACCTGTTCAGATTGTTCCCTTTCAACTTCAGTCGACTAGTACAGTGACTGAAGAAGCCAAAGATGATGAATTGATGATCAGTGTAGTGACCCCTCTATTCTATATAAAAAAAGATCTGCCCTACCTGCCTAATCCCTCTACCCTACCCTGCAGTAGAGTAAGTCAAGTTTCCTTTCCTTACTTACTGCCCAGCGAATGAATTTGTTGGAAATAATATTTGGTGGTGGGCGAGGCCAGTGAGTAAAGTGGGAGTAAGTGCATGATTTGATGTCAAGTTTGGAGTATGGGATACACTGAGACAAACGTGCCAAATACAATCTATATAGCCCATTGTTTTCCCCGTAGTGCAGCCCATCATTTTCCCCAATGTCTACTTACGGCAGACAGGATAATATCTGTATTTCATACGTAAGGTGTGTGACGCAGTATCTTATTTATTATTCATCTGCCTCTTTGGAGTCTAGAAAAAGCAAAGCATTTGGAGAACAGCAGGGCCATTGGAATTAAAAATAGATGATTGTCAACTACAGCTGCAGCCAGCTGCAGACAGTAGCAAAATACCCGACTTCCTGGCTAGGAAGGAGCATGGCTTCATTATTTTAGCAGAACACACAACTTGTACTCCATAGTGCATAATGCTGTACTCATTAATGAGAGGTAATTTATTTTTCCTCTCAAAATGTCTGTTTATCAGGCCTGGGCGTAGTTCGCAGGGTTTTGCTACGCGGAACTCTGCAAAGTTACAAAAAAACTCTGCGAAGTTCCGCGACTGGCGGAGTGCAGTGTGAATTGCAGTTTGTGCTGGTATTCCTGCCGCTCGGGTAGAAATTCTACCCGAGCGGCAGCTCGCGCTCGCGAACTTACTGTTCGCGATCGCGAGCGGGGAAAAAACTCTGCTGTACATCGCGAAGCAGAGTTTTCTGCACTCTGCGAGCTCCGCGGAGCGAAGTTCACCGCCCAGGCCTACTGTTTATAGTTATTTGAAAGCCTTTAGAAGAAAACAATTAATCAAAGCACAGTTTTTTAAATCCAGTGTTATTCTGCCTTAATATTTTTCTGCCACACAGTCAGTGCTTTTTAGGTAAGGTATGTGTGATTAAAACAAAATTAGCCTTGTGAATCACATCAAATTCCAATGGACCAGCAATGTACAGCTACTGTGCCACCCACTAATTTAAAACAATTGTTTGCACAGAGCCCATTATTTACAATTTGTCTTTTTTTCTTGATGTTTTTTCAATATAGCTGCTCCTGCTGGTCCAGCCGTAGGACCCAACAGGCAGGAGATAGCGGCCCATCTGCGGTGGCAGAGGCTGCAGCATATCCAGCAAGAATACTGGCAGCTGGTGGTCCTGGAAGAGGAGGAGGAAATATATGCCTCTCAGCCGGGCCCCAGTGCAGCTGGTTATCATCAGCCTCCAGACTCGCCGACACCACTGACAGCAACTGCTGCCCCCCCACACTGTGCCCCCCCACACTGACAACAACAGGTCATTGCTGTGCAGCATCCTGCAGCGGCTGGACACCATCGAGAGCCGGCTCACCATGATGGAGCAGACCCTGGACCAGCTCCGGGCCGACATCCAAAATGCCCTCTTTTAGCCCTTTTTAAAAAAAATTGTTGTGGTGGGAGGGACTTGTTCTGGCTGGATGGTGAGGGTAGGAAGGGAGTTGGGACCAGGTTTCTTTGGACATTTCAGATTTTGGGACATTGGGTCTTGGGTCAGTTTGTTTGGAGAGGAGGTGGGCATGTTGTGTGGGTGGAGAGGGTGGGATTCTTTGTAAAAAAAAATGAAGGTGTAAAAATATTTTATCAGAATTTGAGCGTGAATTAGTTTGTTTTACTTTTACTTTGCACTGCTGCCTTCAGTTTTTATGCAGCAAGTTTATGCGCTTGTAAGAGAGAGTGTACCGCTTAGTTACAGAGTCATAACTCTCTAACTATCTTAACCATTAGAGGGGAATGCTGCTATGACCTATATTGTCTACAACAACCTAGATAAATGATTGTAGCAGTTAGTTACTTACTTACTAAATTAACTAGTTCACTTCACTCCATAGTTGCCTTACCTAAATATAGATGAAGCAATGAAGGCATCACACCTTCACAAGTGAGGTCCCACTTCCACCCAGGTAATCTCTAACTGTAGGATTAATCAGAATGATTATCCATCAAAGGCAACTAAATGGAATTAAAAAGACTGAGCTAGTAGGTTAAATCAAAGTTTTACAAAGAATAGACACCAGAGTACTACGTGATGACACAACAAGAATTCCTCATAGTGATAAAAAAACAAGAAATAGCAATAGTAGCAATTTGGCTAATGGGGAGCTACTAGTATCTTACAAAATCCTTGAGTCATAAAAAATGGTCTCAAAGCCTGCCTGGAGTGGACAAGGTTAGGTGTTTACAGTTATGCAACACAAGGCCTGAATGATGATGCTGACAACTGATGTCCTTCATACTATATCTAAAATATGGATCACTTTTCATGCGCGGGTGGGAAAATGGGGCCAGTGTGGGCTATTGCTTAGACGATCCTGCAGTACGTTGGTTGTGCTTTCACCACATCTGCTCCACCAGATCAGATATCTAAATGTTCTGTCTTCTAGTTTGGGAGTGAACCCACCCTCCCAGTTTTCCAAATATAGGTAGTCCTCCATTCCTAATCTGTGCAAGGTTTTCGTCAAAATATGTTGTATGCCTGTAAGTTGCATTATTAAAAAAGTAGAGGTACACGCTGTCTCATGGCACACTGGTCCAAGTAAGGACTCCTTACTTGGACCAGTGTGCCACGAGACAGCGTACTCATCTGAATAATTACGAGGGCATACTTCAGCCCAGAGTTGACAAACAATAGACTTATAAAATGACTTATCACTGCCCTTCAGTTGCACATTGCGTGTACCTCTACTTTTTTAATCACGCAACTTACAGGCATACAACATATTTTGACGAAAACCTTGCACAGATTAGGACAACCTATTTGGAGAATCAACTCATGAATTGTGACGAGTTCATGCCCATATCCTACGCTCTCTCTGACTAGTACTTTAATGCTTGAGAAGTCTAGACTACATGAACTGCTGAAATATTTTCTCCCTGTGGCTCTTCCAGGACGTTTGAAAGACATCAACAGATTTCAAACAGCACATATAAGGACTTATTTCTTGGCTACTCTTTTTTGTTATAAAGACGACACAACATTGGTGGATTCTCTATGAACATTTGAGGATTGCCCCCCTAACATAGCTAAGCCTTGAAGAAGTTACGAATGTAACGAAACACGTGTCGGCTGTCATGTCTCTATTTCACTGTGCTATTCTGTTCTTCCAGCAACAAGAACTGGACCTTGAAAAAATAACTGTATAAACATGAAATGTTTTTGAAAAAATCTTTTTCTTGTTTGAATGTATGTACAGTATGTATTGACTAAATGTCCCACTGATTATTAAATTTGAGAGAACCCCAGTACAAATCCAAATATTGTCATATCCTGTGATTTGAGCGATCGATAGAATACGTAGATCTTGTGTTTCAATTTTAAAAAATCAATGTTGTAGTAATATTGTTGAGTGACGGTGTACATCTGTCTGTCTAACGTTTAGCACGGCAATCTTTTCAGAGAACCTTGCATCAAAACCCAAGGTAGTGGGGTGTTTCTGTTACCCTGATTGGCACCTAAACTAATTATTTCTCATACTTGGAACTTGCCAACACGCTGCCCACCTTTACACTTCTTTGTTCTTCTAATGTGCGACTGTCTGTGCCACCACTGCCCCCTGTCTATTTTATACAGTTCTCCAAATATGATTGTTAAAAGAAAAACAATACTGTATTGCAAAATTAGGTGGTGCATCTTCATTCTTCTCGGAAATGTCCATCACTCTTGGGGGCCTAACTGGACTGGCCCGGTAGGTAAGAAAGAGTGTTGAGCTCATATTTCACCTTTTGTTCGTGCAGGAGACTAGAAGGCTTGAAGATTGTAAAACAGAACCTGTATTTTAGAGTCAAGGAGAAGGACAGAGGGAAGGTAAGCTTCATGAGGAGTATATGAAGAAGCCTCAGAGGCAGAGCAAAAAAACCAAGAGGGGTACTCAGAGTTTCACTTTTGCCACATCCAACAGACACACACACACAGCAGCAGCATTTCACAAATAAACACACCCCTCTCCATTCCACATAGCTTAGTACTAGGCCTCAGACTCGGGGTTTACCTTTGAAATTAAGTCGATTAACTTATTGCTTCTAGCTGTTGATGAGGTACTCCCGCAGCTCCTGTCCTAAGTTCTTCCATCCTCCTCCTGACTCCAAGTAACTCCATCCCAGACCAGTCATCATGACCCGAGCAAGATAGACGTGTAGTGCACTGCTGTTGAAGAACAAGTAGAGAAACAGAATTGCAGTATTTTGCATAGGTTTTTGTTTGTTAACTAAAGTGACTCTTCGGGTCTCTGAAGAACCAGAAAAAAGGAGAGGACCCTGCAAATAAATCTGGCTAAGTGTGAAAGGGCCAATCACCTACAGGGAAAAAATGATCGCACATCACTCAGGCCCCAAACATTGCAAATCAGTCATCTCAAGAAAGCTCTCGCATTACAGTTCAACACTCCCTCCCTCACTTTCAACCACCATATGAATTATCAATCATCACTCACAATCACTCGATAATCAGATGTTATTTTATATTGTTATGTTATTCCAACTTATTAAGCGCACGAATACCCTGGGGTGTCTTGGCGCTGAAGCTCAAAAATACCATAACTGGAAGAGGGAACTAGTTCTGAAAAAGCCACATTTTGAGCTCCTTCCTAAGAGAGATCAATGAAGGTGAAGATCTAATATGCAGGGGAAGAGTGTTCCACAGCATACTTGTTCCATAAATCAGGCTTCGTCCACTCCAGTTAGTTTTTTTAAATCTGGAAATAATCATAAATCTAGCTCCAGTGGAGCGTACAAGTCTGATGAGTTGGTACCAGTTAAAAATACTTCTTAGAAAGTCAGGGCCTGAGTTATTTAAGGCTTTATAAACCAGGCATAAAGTGTTGAACTTAATACAGCTCCCCACTGGAAGCCAATGCAATTTTTTTGAATTTCTTTAGAAACCGACTGAAATTTGGGCAGACCTAGCAAAACTCTAGCGGCTGCATTTTGTGTCATCTGCAACTTTTGAAAATGTTGACCGTAAATATTCAAATACAAACCATCACAATAATCTGATTTAGATGAACCCTGGGCGTAGTTCGCATAGTAGCGCTACGTGTAGCTACGCGAAGTGCACTTCGCACTACGCGTAGCACTACGCGAACTGCGTAGTGCGGTAGGAAATGCTGTTTGCAATGATTGCAAACGGCATCTTGCACAGTGCAAGCGGTCGTTTTCTGCCGCTCGAGTAGATTTGTACTCGAGTGGCAGTTTTCTCAACGCGGACTGGTAGTTTCTCATCGCGAGCGGTCGCGAGCATACGCGACCACTCGCAATGAGAAACCTGACCTCCCCGCGTTGAGAATCTCGCCGGGAAGTTTATTTTCCACGCTCGCGATCGGCAACTTGATGTTGCTGATCGCGAACGAGGAAAAAGTCTCGCCGGAATGTCATTTTGCTCGCTCGCGGTCGCCAACTTGACGTTGAGGACCACGAGCAAGCAAAAATGCCCGCTACGCGTTTTTGTACTGTGCTACGTGCAATTCGCGTATCGCGTAGTTGCGCAAACTACGCGAGCGTAGCGGAGTTTTCCGCCCAGGCCTAATTTAGATAGCACTAATTCCGTCATAACAGTCTTAATAGTATTGGCTGGCAAATAAGGGAGAAATTTCTTTATTTTCTCAATTATAAAGAAAGAAGAGGAGCCTGTTGCATTTATTTGATTTACATATGTCAATTTGTTATCAATCAGCACACCCAAATTCTTAGCCTTAGTTACTGGTTTAGGAAGATCTCCTAGCTCATCCGGCCACCAGGAGGCATTCCAAGTTGGCGAAAGGCTGACGAATTCTATTGCCTCCGTTTTATCAGAGTCGAGCTTTACCCAAAGCTTACTCATCCAGGTACTTATTTCCTGCATACAGTCTTGAAAACGTAGCGAGGTAGATGTTTCATTTTTAAACACAATGTGTGTGTCGTCAGCATATGATGTCAGATTAAAATCAAAGTTTTTAATCAGAGGTGCTAACTCAAACACATAAATATTAAATAGTGTCAGACTGAGGGAAGAACCCAGTGGAACCCCACAGGGTAGAGAATAAGGTGCTGATTTAAAATGATCCAGAGCCACTGACTGTGTTCTGTAACTGTGTTCTGTCACTCATTGGTGCTATAGTTACCTGTTCCAATCTTAGCACGGTGGTAGGTACACTATCTCCCCTTTGATGCAAGCAACAGATTGGAATTTGGCAGAATTGTGAATCAAACAATAGTCTGGGGCAGCTATCCTAAATGATAAAAAAACAGAAGGATCATAGGAGTGGACAGTACAGGTTAATTAACTTTTGCTAAGTAAGTTTGTAAAGGCCAGTCACCTCCAGGAAAAAAATGATCGCTCATCAATCAGGCCCCAAACATTGCAAATCAATCATCCCAAGCAAGTTCCCACATTACAGTTCAATATCTTCCCTCACTGTCTGCCAATACATGATTAATCACCAATCATCATCACTCACACAATCACTCACTCACTGTTGCACTCATTGTAGTCACCTCTTCCAATCCAGGCAGGGGTAGTTTAGAAATTAGGTAATTTTCTTTGATGCAGGCAACACATTGGAATTTGGTATTGGCACTCTTGTAAATCAATGATCTTCTGGGGCACACCTGCTCATGCTAAGTGAATTCAAAAGAGTTAGGCAATAGGCATGCGAGGGGGGAAGGCATTGTCTCCAATGTCATGAAGGAATTGTGGAGGCTTCTTTAATGCACACTGGTCGAACTGCAATTCGGCAATATATGTGACTAGAAAATTGTGAGGCAGCATAAATCAGACACAAAAATAATAATGTTCCACTCAATACTTTTTTTTTGCAAAGATAGAAGTTCAACGAGAAATAATTAAAAAGTTCTATAGGGGCACTGGCATACTTATTCCGGGAAGTAGAGTTTGTCCTCAAAAGCAGGTGGTTCACCCAGAAGTTGATCAGTTAACACACTTGATTCTGACCAATCATCCTCCTCCTGTAATGTTTCAGGAATTTTTTAATTGTGTGGTATGAAATGCTGGTTCATTTTGATCATAGTCAATCTCTCCATGTTTTGAGGCGAGAGACCTTCTCACTGTAACAACTGCACCAGCTGCACTGAACACATGTTCAGCAGACACACTGGCATCAGGACAAGGCAGATACCTTATTGCCAGCCTGCTGAGCTCTGCCCATTGGTGCATCTTCCCATACCAATAAATCAATGGATTTTGATCCATATAGACCTCTTTTGGATCATCCAGATACTCATGGAACATTCTGTTGATGGTCATTGGTACTGCCACTTGCTCAACCTGTTTTGCCATCTCCCCTTCACTGGACTTAGGCCCTGTCGATTGAAACCACTACAATGCAGAGGTTGGATCTAGTCCTTCTATTGTTGTTGCCAGTGTTCTGGTTGAAGGTGTTGTTGGCTGCTGTGAGACAAGACTGCCCTCTCTGGAAGTTGAAGGTGGCACACCAGAACTGTGGGACTCAAATTTCCAGCTGTTCTTCATCTAGGTCTCCGGCTTGCTCTACAATCCACCTCTTGTATTTTGAAGCATCCCCTCCAGAAAAAAGAATGAAAGTGGGCAGAATTTTTTTGTATCGTGGATCAAGTTGTGTGGCACAGATGTACTCTGGACACAATTATGTCATGTTGCAGCCTTGCATTACAAGCCAAGCGGAGGATTAAGGTCTCAACAAAGGCATGCGCTTCTGTGATTTTATTCACACTTGTGGGGGAAACCTTCCAGGCACCTTCTTTACCTGTTCCTGTACGAGATGCAACAATGGGATAGCTTGGCCCATCATACTGTCCTCCTTGCTAACTACAATTGTGAAAACCTCAAAAGGAAGTAGCATCTGTGTGAGGCATTTGACTAGGCCCCGCTTGTTAGCATCCATGGTCATAGCTTTCCCAACTGCATCCCCTCCTCTTTGAAATGCATAGTCATTGATCTGTTTGTACTGCTCAAACAGACATTACAACATGTAATAGATTGATTTCCAACGTGTTGGCACCTCCTGTATCAGGTCTTTAACTGGTGCTCTAATAGTTCACTGAATAATCCACAACTACTTCCGGGCTTTAAAAGAATGGCTGAAATGAGTGCAGATTCTTCTGCAGGTGGTCAGTATGTTGCTGATTATGTCTTCTTTTTTTAGAAAGTCTTGCACCACCAGGTTGATGTAATGGGGCAAACACAAGACCCTGCAATAGCCTCCGTCTGACATGGCCTTGACTATGTTTCTGCCATTGTCCATGGCAACAAATCCAGTTCTGAGACCTCTGGGTCGAAGCTATTCATACACCTTGCTGTTAAATTTCTCCAAGATGTGATTTGTCCATGGCGAACAAGGCCACTGTGGAATGCTATTGAACGCTCTTAAAACCTTCTTCAGGGCCAATACCTACAGATGTCTTTTGCTTTACCCCTGCAAAAGAGAGCCAGTGTGCAGTGATGCACATGTAATCAGTCGCCTAACAACTGGTAAACATGTCTGTCATCAGGTGGATGGTGTGAACAACCCTTTGCTGCAAAGCTTGTCCAACCAACTGCAGCACATCGTGATGCAGCGCTGGAACAGCAACTCTGGCAAAATAGGTCTGACTTGGTACTTTCCATTTCAGGCAGAATACTGCCACAAATTCTAAGAATCCCACTCCTTCCACAAAAGAAAAAGGGAGGTGGTCCAGCGCTAACATTTTTGCCAGCTTCCCATTGTACAAACTGCGGTTGGGTGGTTCCACTCATAGGGCGCCTCCTGCATAACATGCCCGTATTAGTAGCTTAGATTTTCTTCTTTTCTGGGGCCACTGACACAGGCATCTTTCAAGATGGTGGTGGTAGACACAATGTGCATCGTGGTGGGGCAGTCACTGTATGCTGTGGTGTCTCCATCTCACTCAGTCTTATGCCATTGTGAAGTCACAGGGGTGGGTGATTCTGCTGGCTCACTGCTGGGGACAGGGCTGCTTTGTGTGAAGATGTCACCCTCTTCTTCCTTATCATCACCTCCCAGCATGATTGGACTTGTAGCTGATGTTCCCCAGCTCTTCTTACCACAACAACCACATTCAGTAATTTGTTTAAGGTGCTCTTCCCACTTTATTGTGTGGTGTTTTTTCATACGGGTTGTTTGGCCTCCAGTACGATAATCTGTACCAGGCTTGCCTCTATGAACATTTGTGTGTCAAATGCTGCATACTGCAATGTGCTCCCCTCTTTGCTAACCGTAAAAAAGTCCTGAACTGAGAAATACTTTTTTACTGTGCCACTGCCAATGCCTGTAGAAGAACTGGAGGTAGGTGGGCATGTCGTTGATTGCCTCTCTGCTTCTCCTGGGGTGGGTGCAGGTTTCACCTGGGGCTTTTTAAATGTGGGAGCTGGCGGTACTACCTGTGCCACATCCATCTGAGCACGTTGAATAGCAATGTCAGACTCCTCTGTGTCACCTTTCGCAATGACTGTCTCGTCGTCGTCATCCCCCACATCATTCCCTTCCATAATTTTAAGTCTTTCAGGAATATTTTTTTCCCTTGCCTCTCCTGTTGTCTCATGGACTCTGCCGGGGTCCACTCCATGTCCCTATCATCATCATCATCATCATCATCATCATCATCAGAAGTGGTGCTTAGAGAAGATGGTGGAGCAGTACCCTTCCTTTTCCTTGCTGGAGATCTGGGAGCCAATGATTCTAAAAGAGGAGGTTCTTGCTTGGAATGAAGCTCAAACTCATGTTCTGCTCCAATATCAGGAACATTTACTATTGCTGGCAGTGGCTGCTTTCCACTTTGCTCTATTTCCTGAAATGTTTGTGTCCTACTTTGTGAAAGGGCCACATCCACTTCAATGTCACTATTCACCGGTGTCAACATGATTGCAGTGGCTTCCTCACTGACAGACATGGTCCTGGTCTTAGGCTGGGGTGGTGCTGTTGATGTAGGAGTGCTGCTCTCAGCTTGCTCCCCTGAGGCTGGTGCGGCAGGGACACAACGTGGTAGTCCAAAAAAGGTTTGGGGCGACATGCCACTGCTGGGAAGCTGCTTCTTCTTACTGACCACTTTCTTGGAAGCATCTTTCTTTGGGGCCATCTTAAAGCTCTCAGTTTGCAGTTGCACCAAGCTGCACAAGCAGACGTGATTGGAGGACTGACGTGTGACTGCACAGGCCTTCTGTTTGGCAGTACTGCAGCTGATGTCTCTTGTGCACGTAAAAGCAAACAAGCAAGAAAAACATTTGGTGTGAAACATGGCATTGTTTGCATTTTAATTAGTACAGACAAAGGCAACATTAGTGTGGTTGTTGTGTTAACTAAGGTAAACACTTTAAAGTCAAACCACACCACCATACCATAATTCCCCACCAGAATAACACACAATATACAATATACAGAATGATAGAGCACTTCCCTTTATGTTGATATATTCTAAAGGAAACACCTGTGGCACTCAGGGAACTAAATGGGTAAATGGAATAGTAATCTGTGAAAAATTGAGGTTAGTGTGCGCCTACGGCAGGCAATGTGGTCCAGGGGGAATAGAATAATAATCATCATCATTACACAAATTAATGATGCTAATGTCTGCTCTAATGTACACTGTGGCCAGGGTGTTGAGGCGGAAATTGAAGTATATACCAAAAAAAAGGAATGCTGTTGCATGGCTGTGCACCTGTGATGGACGGATGGATGGATCAACTGAGGCAAAATGGGTAAAAATAATTAAAATAAAAAATGTAAATAAAAAATTAAAATTGTAAAATTATAATTAAAAGAAAAAGATAATAATTAACAATAAGTGAAATTATCTTCTAGCATATTATTAAACTGATATCTCATCCTTCCATGCAAGCCTATGGCACAGGCACACTGGCTGGATGCACAAGATGACTGCCAGCCAGTGCCACATGGTCAACAACACTGAGCAAGAAGACATGGGGAATAAGGAAGACATGCAGGCCTATTGCAAAAGCAAACTGGATCTACACAAAATGGCCGCCAGCCACATCATCACAACAAGAAGCAGGAGGCATGGAAAACAAAGAACTCATGCAGGCCTATGACAAAAGCACAATGGCTGCCTACACAAAATGGCCACCACCCACATGGTCACAACAACAACAACAATAACCAGCAAGGAAGCATTGCCACAACAAAGAACACATGCAGGCCTCGGGCAAAAGCATACTGGCTGCCTACGCAAAATGGCTGCCAGCCACATGGTCACAACAGCAAGCCGGAGGCACAGAAAACAAAGAACACATGCAGGGCTATGGCAAAATCACACTGGCTGCCTAGTAAATACACAAAATGACCACCAGCCACATGGTCACAACAACAAGCAGGAGGCATGGATACAACAAAGAACTCATGCAGGCCTATGGCAAAAGCACAATGGCTGCCTACATAAAATGGCCACCAGCCACATGGTCACAACAACAACAACAATAACCAGCAAGGAGGCATGGCCACAACAAAGAACACATGCAGGACTCGGGCAAAAGCATACTGGCTGCCTACGCAAAATGGCTGCCAGCCACATGGTCACAACAGCAAGCCGGAGGCACAGAAAACAAAGAACACATGCAGGGCTATGACAAAAGCACACTGGCTGCCTAGTAACTACACAAAATGCCCACCTGCCACATTCTCAAAAACAACAAGAACCAGCAAGGAGCTATGGTCACAAGAAACAATACTTGAAGGCCTATGGGAAAGCACACTGGCTGACTACAAAAATGGCCACCAGCCACATGGTCACAACAACAACCGGCAATCAGGCATGGCCACAACCAAGAACACAGCAAGGCGTAGAGTAAAAGCATACTGGCTGCCTACATAAAATGGCTGCCAGCCATATGGTCACGACAACAACCAGCAAGTAGGCATGGCCACAACAAAGAACACATGCAGGTCGATGGCAAAAGCACACTGGCTGCCTACACAAAATAGCCACCAGCCACATGGTCACAACAACAGCAACAACCAGCAAGGAGGCATGGCATCAACAAAGAACACATGCAGGGCTATGGCAAAAGCACACTGGCTGCCTAGTAACTACACAAAATGGCCAACAGCCACTTGGTCACAACAACAAGCAGGAGTCATGGATACAACAAAGAACTAAAGCAGGCCTATGGCAAAAGCACAATGGCTGTCTACACAAAATGGCCACCAGCCACTTGGTCACAACAACAACAACAATAACCAGCAAGGAGGCATGACCATAACAAAGAACATATGCAGGCCTATGGCAAAAGTACACTGGCTGCCTACACAAAATGGCTTCCAGACACATGGTCACAATAGCAAGCAGGAGGCATGGAAAACAAAGGACATATGCAGGGCTATTGCAAAAGAGCACTGGCTGCCTAGTAACTACACAAAATGCCCGCCAGCCACATGCTCACAACAACAAGAACCAGCAAGGAGGCATGGTAACAACAAAGAGTACTTGCAGGCCTATGGCAAAAGCACAGTGGCTGCCTATACAAAATGACCACCAGCCACATGGTCACAACAACAACCAACAATCAGGCATGCCCACAACAAAGAACACAGCAAGGCATACAGTAAAAGCACACTGGCTGCTTACACAAAATGGCCACCAGCCACATGGTCATGACAACAACCAGCAAGGAGGCATGGCCACAACACAGAACACATGCAGGTCTATGTCAAAAGCACACTGGCTGCCTACATAAAATAGCCACCAGCCACATGGTCACAACAACAACAACGAGCAAGGAGGCATGGCCACAACAAAGAACACATGCAGGCTTATGGCAAAAGCACACTTGGTGCCTACACAAAATGTCCACCAGCCACTAGTCAAACAATAACGAGCAGGAGGCATGGAAAACAAAGAACACATACAGGCCTATGGACACTGACCATACAAAGAATTTCCCTTGGCCACATGGCATGGGGAACAAGACAAATGGTGGTCTACGGCAAACACACTCACACACTGGTCAGAAAAAGAAATCATGGTAACACAGAAAAAACAGCATTAATTCAGCAATGCCAAAAACGAAAATTAGCTGGGCTAAAAAATGCTACAGCACATATCCTCCAAAGGCATCAAGTATAATTACCCCACAACCCGAAAACAGATCAACGGCGGACCATCAATACTGCACCTCACACCTGTTCCGTCGTAATGATGGGCCGTGCAAACATCCCCAAACGCCAGCCGTTGAGTGGCGCAACTGTGCTCCAGATCTAATTCTTACTATTTTTTCAAGATGGGGGGGGATGCACAGCCAAATGAAGTCCAACTGACAGATCATGGGTTTATAAAAATTCTTTTATTTTAAATATAAGTGCCTTATCAAACACAAACTCCAGCCAACGCGTTTCATTCCCTTACTGGGAACTTCATCAGGGCTCAGGCAAGGAAGAACAATTAGTGTGTGGACAATACAAGAGCCACTATTCCTACATCTGTTTCAGGTGAGCTTGTTTCAGACAGTGCTTCTTCTCCAAGAACTCCACTGGTTGCAGTTTTCCCAACCACTGGATGATTAATCCGCGAACATAACTGGGACAGAGTTCATTCCTCAAGGTTTTCCCTCTTCTATAGGTAACAGAAGGGTTATTGCGAATCACATTCTTAAGACTGGGAATTTGCTCCAATAGATGCCAATTCTTCTTTAACAGTTTAAAAATTGCATCATTGTGTCTCGTGTACTGTGTTATAAATCGAATGTCCATAGTGGCCCTGGTAGTTTCAACTCTCTTGCTCTTAGTGAGGGTGGACTCCTTGTCAGTCCTCGTGTTCTCCTTTCAGCCGAATCAAGAGCCTCTCTGTTATATCCCCTAGCTAGGAATCTTTTTTGACCTTACCAATATTGTTGCTAAAGTTGTCATCTTCACTGCAGTTACGTCGCATGCGGACCATTTCCCCATAGGGGATATTTTTAATGGTCGAACTAGCATGAGCGCTTTTAGCATGAAGTACCGCATTACATGCCGTATCCTTACGATAAAGTGTACTTTGAATCTTACCGTCCTTTACATAGAACTTCAGATCCAAAAAGTTAATACTTTCTCTGTGGTATTCCATCGTCAATCTGACATTGTACGGATTACTGTTTAGATAATTAAAGTAATCCAGAAGTTGTAAATCCGTACCTGACCATAGGCAGATGATATCATC
Organism: Calotriton arnoldi; assembly: GCA_963921515.1. Classification (NCBI taxonomy): domain Eukaryota; kingdom Metazoa; phylum Chordata; class Amphibia; order Caudata; family Salamandridae; genus Calotriton; species Calotriton arnoldi. The sequence continues at coordinate 138,179 of CAWUFW010002477.1, read as the reverse complement.
GATGTACCGCCCCCAGTACACAATATATTCGGTCCAAGGGGCGGCACATCTGTTCCAAGCATGCCCCCCTCATACCACCCCATAAAGAGGCAAGCATAAGAGGGAGCAAACCTGGATCCCATGGCCGTACCTCTCTTTTGGTGATACCATATTCCATCATGTAAAAAGTAATTCCTAGTAAGGACCAATTTCAACATTTCAAGAACCATGTGATTTCCTTCCATATGATCTGCCCCTTCCCTGTCCAGATAGAATTCAGCAGCTTTGAGTCCAAAATCATGCTGAATGCAAGTATATAAACTGGCTACATCAAAGGTAACAAACATTAGCTCGTCAGACCAGTCAAAGTCATTGAATTTGTTCAGAATATCCTTGCTGTCCTGGATATACGATGGTAGATCCAGGACATGTTTTCTCAATTTAAGGTCTATAAACTCAGAGAGTTTTTCCGTGGCGGAGCCAATGCCAGAAATTATTGGTCTCCCAGGGGAAAGTCCCCTGTTTTGTGAACTTTCGGAAGGACATAAATGCATGGGAACCGAGGTTTATCAACCCTCAGATATTTATATTCCTGGTCACTAAGTAGGCCAATGTCCCGCCATTCCATAAGTTTGGAATTGATCTCAATTTTCAGTTCCGGGACAGGATTGCTAACCATTTTCTCATAGCAAAGGAAATCTCCCAATTGCCGTTCAATTTCATTTTTATAGTCCCCAGTATTCATAACAACGACGTTCCCGCCCTTGTCGGCTTCCCTTATGACAATTCCCTTGTCATTCCTAAGTCTGATTAGGGCTTTCCTTTCTCCATACGTTAGATTACCCTGTGATCTCCGCTTGATTCTGCCTAGTTCTTCCAATTCATATAGGCCCACGCTTACACGTTCAATGAATATATCTATATTTCGATGGTATGTGTTCGGTGTAAATTTAGACCTAGGACGTAAGCCACTGTCCTCTGAACTGTTCTCACTAACATTAAGTTCTTTCAAAATTGTTTGTACATCCACTTCCTCCCCTTCACTGAGAGAAAGAAGGCACTGTAAGTTCTTAATCTCTGCTATTGTGATAGTAGTCTGTTCCGTATTCCCCCCAAACACAGTACTCTGAACACCTTTCGCATCAAAGAAATCCTTTAATTTCAGTGATCTTGCAAATTTAAATAGATCAATATGTACATTGGAAAAATCACCATCCTGGGTAGGGCAAAAGCCCAAACCCTTACATAGTAAACTTATTTCGTCTGTGTCAAGAATTCTACATGATAGATTTATGATCTCTAAATTCAAGTTTAAGTTGTCATACCCCACCCTTGTGTTACATGCATCTGTTGAGGTATCTATTTCTGTCTGGCCTTGGCCCGCTCCGATCTCCTGAGTGGATCTTCCACTGTTGCTACCTGACCTGCCCTGCCTCCTTCTGCCCCCTCTCCTTGTCTTTTTGTGGTTGTTGTCCTTTTTCCCTTGATTTCCACTTACCCTCACTCTGGCCATTTCCCTTTGGAACGTAGTTAAACCCTCTCCTAAAGGGCGATCACCTGTGGTGTTATTGGAAGCTATACTACCGGTAGATGAAAGAGAAGTACTACTTGTTGTCCTTACTTCCTCACTTTCCTCTCTTACTCTTTTCCTTTCTTCCCCTCCTACTACTGTATCAAATTTTTTCGCAAATGTGTACACTCTACCCTCCCTGTAGTCCCTGTCGTCACGTTTAATTTTACGTAACTTCTTCTCTTTAAGGTAGTTTTGATGTCCCTCAATTACTTCTTTGAGAATGTCATAATTCTTCTCAACTAGCTCTTTATTGTTACAAGCCTCGATCTCTTTTTCTATCGCCTCTATTTCAGATAAAAGCTTCGCCCCCTTCTCTATTGCATGTCTTATTAATATTTGCATCATGACCAATGATGCACCTTCTAGTTCGATTCCCACTCTCTGAGGAGCTCATCACTGAGGTCCTCAAAGGTGGGAAATATCAAAATGCGCAGTCCCCTCGGTGTTTTTTTGTTATCAATATATTGTTGGAGGGTGACCCCATCCCACCATCTTGACAACTCTTGTTTTTTTAGGCGTTCGAGTTTTACAAATTGAGCACGTAAACCAGGTGTGCCTTGTTCATTAAGTCCCATTGGTCGTACATTTGTATTTTTTCCGAAAAGGTCCTGTGCCATTTCCTCTCGTTTGTCATCGAATCGTGGCATTTTGCTCTTTTTTGTTGTGGAAGGTTATGAGTGCTGGTCGGTCCAAAATATTCACAACCCGAAAACAGATCAACGGCGGACCATCAATACTGCACCTCACACCTGTTCCGTCGTAATGATGGGCCGTGCAAACATCCCCAAACGCCAGCCGTTGAGTGGCGCAACTGTGCTCCAGATCTAATTCTTACTATTTTTTCAAGATGGGGGATGCACAGCCAAATGAAGTCCAACTGACAGATCATGGGTTTATAAAAATTCTTTTATTTTAAATATAAGTGCCTTATCAAACACAAACTCCAGCCAACGCGTTTCATTCCCTTACTGGGAACTTCATCAGGGCTCAGGCAAGGAAGAACAATTAGTGTGTGGACAATACAAGAGCCACTATTCCTACATCTGTTTCAGGTGAGCTTGTTTCAGACAGTGCTTCTTCTCCAAGAACTCCACTGGTTGCAGTTTTCCCAACCACTGGATGATTAATCCGCGAACATAACTGGGACAGAGTTCATTCCTCAAGGTTTTCCCTCTTCTATAGGTAACAGAAGGGTTATTGCGAATCACATTCTTAAGACTGGGAATTTGCTCCAATAGATGCCAATTCTTCTTTAACAGTTTAAAAATTGCATCATTGTGTCTCGTGTACTGTGTTATAAATCGAATGTCCATAGTGGCCCTGGTAGTTTCAACTCTCTTGCTCTTAGTGAGGGTGGACTCCCTTGTCAGTCCTCGTGTTCTCCTTTCAGCCGAATCAAGAGCCTCTCTGTTATATCCCCTAGCTAGGAATCTTTTTTTGACCTTACCAATATTGTTGCTAAAGTTGTCATCTTCACTGCAGTTACGTCGCATGCGGACCATTTCCCCATAGGGGATATTTTTAATGGTCGAACTAACCTCGGTTCCCATGCATTTATGTCCTTCCGAAAGTTCACAAAACAGGGGACTTTCCCCCTGGGAGACCAATAATTTCTGGCATTGGCTCCGCCACGGAAAAACTCTCTGAGTTTATAGACCTTAAATTGAGAAAACATGTCCTGGATCTACCATCGTATATCCAGGACAGCAAGGATATTCTGAACAAATTCAATGACTTTGACTGGTCTGACGAGCTAATGTTTGTTACCTTTGATGTAGCCAGTTTATATACTTGCATTCAGCATGATTTTGGACTCAAAGCTGCTGAATTCTATCTGGACAGGGAAGGGGCAGATCATATGGAAGGAAATCACATGGTTCTTGAAATGTTGAAATTGGTCCTTACTAGGAATTACTTTTTACATGATGGAATATGGTATCACCAAAAGAGGGGTACGGCCATGGGATCCAGGTTTGCTCCCTCTTATGCTTGCCTCTTTATGGGGTGGTATGAGGGGGGGCATGCTTGGAACAGATGTGCCGCCCCTTGGACCGAATATATTGTGTACTGGGGGCGGTACATCGATGATATCATCTGCCTATGGTCAGGTACGGATTTACAACTTCTGGATTACTTTAATTATCTAAACAGTAATCCGTACAATGTCAGATTGACGATGGAATACCACAGAGAAAGTATTAACTTTTTGGATCTGAAGTTCTATGTAAAGGACGGTAAGATTCAAAGTACACTTTTTCGTAAGGATACGGCATGTAATGCGGTACTTCATGCTAAAAGCGCTCATGCTAGTTCGACCATTAAAAATATCCCCTATGGGGAAATGGTCCGCATGCGACGTAACTGCAGTGAAGATGACAACTTTAGCAACAATATTGGTAAGGTCAAAAAGATTCCTAGCTAGGGGATATAACAGAGAGGCTCTTGATTCGGCTGAAAGGAGAACACGAGGACTGACAAGGAGTCCACCCTCACTAAGAGCAAGAGAGTTGAAACTACCAGGGCCACTATGGACATTCGATTTATAACACAGTACACGAGACACAATGATGCAATTTTTAAACTGTTAAAGAAGAATTGGCATCTATTGGAGCAAATTCCCAGTCTTAAGAATGTGATTCGCAATAACCCTTCTGTTACCTATAGAAGAGGGAAAACCTTGAGGAATGAACTCTGTCCCAGTTATGTTCGCGGATTAATCATCCAGTGGTTGGGAAAACTGCAACCAGTGGAGTTCTTGGAGAAGAAGCACTGTCTGAAACAAGCTCACCTGAAACAGATGTAGGAATAGTGGCTCTTGTATTGTCCACACACTAATTGTTCTTCCTTGCCTGAGCCCTGATGAAGTTCCCAGTAAGGGAATGAAACGCGTTGGCTGGAGTTTGTGTTTGATAAGGCACTTATATTTAAAATAAAAGAATTTTTATAAACCCATGATCTGTCAGTTGGACTTCATTTGGCTGTGCATCCCCCCCCATCTTGAAAAAATATAATTACCCCACCTATACACTGTTTGCAGAACAAAAAGGTGAAATAACCCAAAAAAACACATTTTGTAATTTAATCCAATGCCATCCATGGCCTAAATGATGTTTCAATTCAACAGACACCACAGAAACAGTTGTTTCATGCACCCATGACTACTACTGGGCTAACTGGCTGGAAGGCCCATTGGCAGACTAGGCCACACAGTGAATTAAATGAAAATTGAAAATTTATTTTAAAAAATAGAGAAAATGTGCTAAACTTTGCAACATTTTTTCTTTACAACAGAATAAAAAATACATGCAAAAAAACTATAGCCCATACTAAAACTGCAGGCCACCACCACAATACATTTTTTAAATAAAAAAATAGTACAAATAAATCCTTGTGCATGCCTCCAGTCAAACAAACAACACTCTTATACACTAGTTTTTCAACTTACCTATGAAATCTCAAATACAAAGTCCTTAATCCAATGGTATATATACAGTAGACAAGGAGAGTGATCCTTCCAGTTCCAAATCCCAATGAAAAGTGACCAGGAGATGGACAAAGCACTGGGAGGAGCCTGCTGGACAGGAACAGGAAGTTGGAAACTCTGGGGCACTTCCTTCCTGTTGGAAAAAAAAGTTTAAAAAAGGCTTCTTACACCAAAAAATCAACTTCAACGGCCAGTCAGAGAAGAAAATCCACTTGAAAAACCTCTCAGTTGCTTCTCAAGCACAAAAGCTGCTGGAGCAGTCCATTCGCAATTGGCACTATATTGGCGCTGTTGCGGCCGGAAGCGGTGCAAACGAGCATGAAGTATCGCAAACTCTCGCAAGCGGGCCGATATTATTATGGTGCTCAACAAACCTTGAGCGCGAGCAGAAATAACTCCCCTGGGGGCGTGGCCTGGATGAGCATCAAGATGGCCACTCGTCCCTGAAGCTCCGGAGCCGCCACTCCTATTTCACGAGTCCAACGCTTCATGCCCGGGCCTCATGGCGGACTCGGAGGGGGGAGATGACTCCCAACACCCTGCGACCCATGAGGGCTGATGGAGGGCTGACCGAATGCCCCTTGGTGCAACGGACTATGAGAACGGCAGACCGACGCGGCTCTCGGAGGCCCTGCGGCGATAGGGGCCACGGGCGAGCCTGAGGGCGGGGCTGCCGGCAGCAACGACTGCAGCAAGCACATCCAGATATGGGAAGCTTCCTTGTACCGCGCAGCATGGATGCCTGCATCATAGAACCTTCGGCTGATTCCGGACCTCAGGCTGTGGCGGTGGGTTCTCCCTGGCTGCCTGTGACTGCTGCTTCATGCTCCTAGTGGGCTGGGCCTTCATCCTGGTACGGCCTGTGGCACCCGGGCCGCTGTCCCCAGGGGCATGGATACCCCCACTTCAATGCCGGATTGCCCTGGAGGGACCTGTACTGTCGGATGCATGTGACACGTTGACAGGTAATGGGGGCATCAGCTATACAGAACGCTACATAAATGTGAGCCTGGTGAAGCCTTTAACTTCGACACGCTACTGCGCTCCTTTGTTACTCTAACCCCAAGGCTGCCTTCACACTTATCTTTACATCAGCAATAAACCCATCTTCCCCTCCTGGCACGCGAAACCCAGACTACCCTGCCCACATGCAGTGCCCTTCTCATATGTGAAATGAAATAAGGATGTCAAAATTGTTGGAGTTTGTAAATAACTCGAAGTCATATATATGTGAATGAAAGAAGGTTATCAGAGCCTGTCTCTCTCTTCTATGGAATTGTATATGTTTTTAATGATATTGAAATTGTAATTTGTGATTTTGATGGTGCAAAAAATTGTTTTAAATAAAAAAGGAGATATTTTTGATACTACAAACAAGGCATTGTGTGTATATATGAGCCTGGATGAGTGAACTTGAATGAGAGTGGTCAGTTATAATATTCAGGATACCATAGGGAACATTTTTATTGTTATTTGTGCCCTTCTCAGCTACACTATGGGGAAGTGAGACCCGAAACGACATCAACTTTCCTTTCATGCGCCAGCACCCCTTGGTGCGAGGAAGATGCAGGCCCCCCGAATGAGGGCCCCCAGAGATTGCTGAGTCAGTGCCCTCTCCGCTGGATGAGGCCGCAGCCATAATGGCGGAGCTGCAAGCCTGATTCAAGGCCATTGATACACGCCTTGACACACTGGTCACTCGGCTGGATGATATGCACGGCCGCATAGACCAACAGAAAACCCACATTGAGGCGGCTGAGCACCGCATATCAGAGATGGAGGATGCGCAGCCAACCATGGCTAAACGACTGGAGTGCACAGAACGACTACTTAAAACAGTCGCCGCCAAAGCTGAAGATTTAGAGGCGCGATCGCACCGCAACAATATCCGCTTAGCTGGAGTTGCGGAGTCCACCAACACGGGCCGCATAAATGAGTATATCGAATGCCTACTAAAAGAGTTGTTTGGGAGTGACGTATTCTCATCTACATTTGCAGTGGAGCAGGCTCATCGCTCGCTGGCCCCTGGGCTGCTCCTGGAGCCCCCCAGCGCTTGATTATTGCCCGGCTCCTTAACTATCATGACCGGGATGTTGCCCTCTGCCTGGCTTGGGACAGAGAGTCCATTCAGTACCAAGGCATGACACTCGCTTTCTACCCTGACTTCACCCCCTTAGTGCAGGAGGCCAGCCGAAAATTCCTGGACGTTAAAAGATCCTTACAGAAGGCGGGAGTACGCTACTCGATGCTTTATCCGGTGAGATTGAGGATCCATCTGAATGGTAAAACTCATATCTTCGACTCTCCCGCCGAGGCGGCTGATTAATGGAAGCAACACCGGATGGACACTGCCTCCCCCAGGGTGGAAGGCCGGAAGGACCTATCAAGCACATCTCCCTCCGGCCGGTGAGGTCGGAACTGATGAAAAACATTCGACTTGGGCTGCTGTGCTCCCCTCTGCCCAGTTGATATTCTGGCGGACTTCCTTTTTCATACAGGTGAAGGGGTCAGGACTGGTTGCAGGTCCTCTTGAACAATTTAAAACTGGTTTTGAGGCTCGCTCTCTCCTCCCGTTTTTGCTTTCTATTCAGTAGTGTTTGCTGCTTTGGGCAAATTAAGATGATGTATATTCGTGAATGATGTCAGCAATCTCCTCTGAGCGTTGCATCCCCCCAAGGAGATCTCATACAGTTTTTATGGGGAAATGATGGGATTCACCGGATACTGGTTGGGTTGTTATCCAATGTGGGTGGGGGTGGGGGAGTATGGGGTGTTATTTGTTACATGTTTGACAACAGTTTTTCTACAGGGCATTGATGAGCAATCTGGTCATTTGATGGCCCCTTCAGGCACTCTTCCCTATCCATACACAATCACACAGACTACATGACACTTCCGAATAGGAGCCCTAAGGTATTGGGATTGAGATGTATGTCATGGAATGTGCAAGGCCTGTCTAACCCTCAAAAAGGACAACAGATACTGGCCTGTCTTGCCCGGAATGATATCCAGGTGGCATTCTTATAGGAGACACATTATGCCCAGAACTCTGCTAATCAATTTGCATCTAATTGGGGAGACAATTGCTTTTTTGCGAACTACAGTTCCTACTCAAGCGGGGTGTGTATCCTCATTCATAGAACATTACCGTTCAGAGTGCATAAGACAGTTGCAGACCCAGAGGGCTGTTACTTGTTAGTGGCCAGTACTTTAGGAACTGAAAGTATACTCCTGGTAAACATTTATGCTCCCAATTTAGGCTCACCAGAATTATTTCCCAATATAGCTATGCATATCTCCCAGCTACGCATTGAGATTATACTAATGGACGGGTACTTTAACCTCACACTAAATCCTGCCCTTGACGCAACAGGAACAGGACTAATTCCTAAACCCCAGTCTTTTACTCATCCCCTCATGGGACTTGGTCCCACATAGATCATTGGTACTTGTCACCCAACCTTACATTGGCTACACTCTCCCTAGATCATCTTCCTCGCACACTGTCTGACCACTCACCAGTGCTATTGACCCTCTCTGTTCCAGATGCGATACACATCACGCACCCTGGCGCTTCCCAGCAGAGGCTATACAAGATAGCGTATTCCAAGCCGAGATTAGTGAGGCCATAGTGGAATTTTTCAGCTGAACACTGGATCGGTATCCAGCTATACCTCACTTTGGAAGGCATTTAAGGTCTGCATTCGGAGAACTTGTATCGCCAAACAGTTTGGGGTCCTTCGCTCCATCCGCCGAGACCTAGAGAGGGTGGAGAAACTCTTAAGTGACCTTGATGCAAAGCTTTCACAGGGAAGTGCCCCGACTCCATTGCACCAACGGGCAGGATTGGTTGCAGAATTTCAGGAACTTGCTGCTTGTGAGGCCAACTATTTGGGCAAATATGCACGGGCCAGAGTGTATGGGGAAGAAGAGAGGCCTGGGCAGACACTGGCTAGGTTACTATGCCCTCAATATCAATATTCCTACATAACACAGGTTCAAATGCTAGACGGTACTACAAGCACTAACGGGGCTGAAATCACTACAGCCTTCTTCTTTTATTATTCCCATCTGTACACTACTCGCTCTCCCCCCGTGTATAATGCACTCGCTGACTATTTATCCGAAGTGGCCATTGTCTGGCTCGAGGATGGACAACAGCAATTTCTGGCTACCCCTATTACGGCAGACGAGATATCCAAGGCCATTGATGACTTCAGCAGAGCCCGTGCTCCGGGTGTGGACGGGTTGTCTGGCACATTCTATAAGACATTTAAGCCCTTGCTTGCTCCCCATTTACTGGAGGTCTACGTGGAATCTCTTCAGAATGGCGTACTTCCCCCCACAATGAGAGAGGCCGTCATATCTTTATTATTAAAACCTGGTAAACCTCCATCGCGCTTCGATTCCTATAGGACCCTCTCTCTATTGAATCAAGATTATAAGATTCTAGCTAAAGTTCTCGCAACTCGTATTTCCGTATTTGTGGATAAAATTATATCGCCTTATCAAACGGGGTTTGCTCCAAATTGCTCCACTTCAGTTAATCTATGCAGGATCTTTGCAGTAATTAACCAGATCACGCCTGAACTCCCAGCAGCAGCAATATCATTAGATGCTGAAAAAGCATTCAACTCCTTGGAGTGGCCCTTTCTTTACGCCACCTTGCGGAAACTTGGTATTCCCCAAAACTCTTCGGACCTTGTCTGTCTCTTGTACACAAATCCTGTTGCCCGACTCCGTATAAATGGCAGCTTCTCGGATAAATTTGATCTTTTGCAGGGGACCAGACAGGGCTGTCCGCTGTAACTACTACTGTCCATTATCGCAATGGACCCTCTGGTTCGCCACCTGCAAAAGCAGCACCTGCAGCATGGGGTGCACTTCCACAGAGGTCCCCTGCTGGAGTCACTATATGCTGATGACGTTATACTATTCGCTCGGGATCCTGAGACTAATCTTCCTCCCCTTATCCACGAGGTTGTGCGATTTGGTTTTTTTTCTGGACTTGTCATTAATTCGGCCAAATCTGAAATATTTCCACTGATGGATGCCATAGCCCTGTTTACTCTCGAGTTCCCTCTCCAGTGGTGCAATGACCCCTCTGAATATCTTGGAGTTTACTTACACCGTAATGCAGCAGAGGTGATTTGGCTTAATTACGGTCCTGCTGTTGGCCGCTTGTAGACGCAAATAGACAGATGGATCAAACTTCCCCTGTCTATGGCTGGAAGAATTGCCATTATTAAGATGGTGGTTCTCCCTCGATTTCTTTATTTCTTTCTTAATATTCCCATCCCACTCACCTCCAGATTCCTTGATACATTGCGGGGTATGCTCATCAGACTGATAAGGGCGAGCGGACAGCCACGCATCAGTTGGCAGACATTAACAATGCCATATAAACGCGGCGGGTTCGGGGTCCTAGACTTTTATCTGTATTATCTGGTAGCCCAGGCGCATTATGCATACTACTGGTACCACCCCAATGCTCGACTGCAATACTTGAAACCGGAATGGACCCAGGCTCGACCCCGCTCACTTTCAGCTATTATACCTCGCGGTCTACTTATAACACCCTCTGAAATACAGATCCTCCAAACAACATTCTGGGGCTGGACAAGACTATGCCAATACATGCGTTCTGATTTCCTGTACTCCCTGAACATGCCGCATCTAGACAATACAAGGCTTTCCCTGGCAGTGGAGACCATGACTAAAAGAACCTTAACTCGGTGGGAGTTACACACTCTCGGACAGTATTCCAAAATGCCCAGGTGCATTCCATCCCAGAGCTTGTGGGGGGGCGAGATGTGTCCCACTTGGACAGGTCTCTGCTGCATAGAACACGCACTTCATTGACAGCTGCGCTGCGAGCATCTACGGAAGAGCCGGCAGAATTCCTCCCACTCTCACTCTTTATTACTTCCACTTCAGGTTCCCATCTGGTTTTGAGACTCTACGATTGGGCTCTTACACTTAAACCACAGGTGGGTGTAGGGGCACGAGCGGCTTGGGACAATGATCTAGGCCACCCCCTACCTGAGAAGACCTGGACCTACTGTTGTGAACAGACCCGGTATATCTCATTAATCATTGCCATAAGATTTTGCACTTCAAATACATACATAGAGAGTACATTACACATAAGCTATTGGCAAAAATGGACCCCACCAAATCCCACATCTGCCCCAGATGTGCGATGGAGGCTGAAGATTTCTCCCATATGGCGTGGAACTACATGCCAGTGCTAGTGTATTGGAATGAAATTTTCTGCTACCTCGCCATGATGATCGAATCTGAACTAACCTCCTCCCCATTAATGGCGTTGCTGGGTTATGTGAAGCCGCTTAAACCTGGCGTGCGCCACTTTTCAGCTATTGCCTTACTTCTTTCCAAACTGCAAGTTTCCAAACACAGGAACTGCCCTGTGCCCCCAGCGATTAAGGCCTGGGTGAAGGATCTAATATATTGCGATACCACTAGTGACATATACACCTCCATGCAACCACTTGCTGCTAGACCTAAAAACATTTGGCAACCACTTTGATCTTACCTGCTTTTACATCCTGAAGAGACGGAATGAATGTAAATCATTATGTAACATAAAGTGGCCCTGAATTTGTGTGTGATGAAGACATTGCCTCCTCTGGAACATAAATGAACGGTGCTTGTATTAATAACGATCTAAACTGTGTTATATATGACACTGCTTATCCTATCAGTACCAACTATTGACAGTTTATCCCTGTATGTTTATGTTTGTTTTGATTTGTCCATTGATATATTTTCTTTAGTATTTTTGGAAAATGCAATAAACAATGGTTTTTTGAAAAAAACTCCCCTTCACACCCGGGAAGGCAGAATTTAGGAATTCCGCGCTCCATCACGGAGTGCCCGAATTCCGCAAACTCAGCAAGCGGAGCGCACTTTTATGCCTGGGCCTGCTTTCTCCTTGCTTCTTACCTTTATTTTGCCTCTTTCTGCTCGTTGTCGACCTTTATTTTGCCTCTTTCTGCTCGCTTCTGACCATTATTCTGCCTCTTTCTGCTAGTTTCTGACCTCTATTCTGCCTCTTTCTTCTAGTTTTTCACCTTTATTTTGCCTCTTTCTGCTCATTGCTTACCTTAATTCTGCCTCTTTCTGCTAATTTTTTACCTTTATTCTGCCGTTCTCTGCTAGTTTCTGACTTTTATCTTGCCTATTTCAGCTTGTTGCTGACCTTTATTCTGCCTCTTTCTGCTCGTTTCAGATCTTTATTCTGCATCTTGCTGCTTGTTTCTGATGTTTATTTTTCCTCTTTCTCCTCTTTTCCTTCAGGACTGCAGGGGGGGCCTAAAGGCCCCCGCAGTCCTAGCCAGCACCCTGCCTCCTGCGGGAGCCAGCATTGCACTCACAGGGAGCTGCAAAAGGTGAAGCTTCCTGTGTATGAGAGCATTCCTTTGGTCTGTTTCCCTGCCTGCTAGATAGCAGGCAGGGAAACAGATGAAACCTTTGCTTCTAGCAAGCGAGAGCATTTTCTCAGCTCTCGCTTGCTGAAAGTGGAGTGTTTTCTCTGGCTTGGTGGGAGCTCTCAAATTTACGGCCAAGTCATAGCAAACAGCTATGTCCCGGGGCTGGGCATCCCAGGACATAGCAGAAGCTGGCCCTTTGGGGTGATGATCTCCAGGGCCATTTTGGCTCCAGGAGGGGGGGGCTGTGTGGCCCCCTCCTTCTGTGAGCATGGGCTGGCCCCAGAGAGGTGGTGGTCCTCCTCCCAGTTTCAATTGCATTTTAGTCTCCGTGAAGATAGCGGGGTGGTCCACACAGCCCCAGCGTTGTTTTTAATTTAGCCCCGGGGAGGTGGTGGTCCCCAGGGTTTGAACCGCCCTAGGAGGGGGATCCTTATGGCCTCCCTCCAAATTGAAAACAAAGCCCCGGGAGGATGTGGTCCCACAGGGCTCAATAGAGCCCAGGAGTGGGGTGCATGTGGCCCCCCTACATTATATCAAAAATGTCCCAGGGAGGTGGTGGTCCCTGGGGCTTAAAAGAGCCTCAGGAGGGAGCCTCATGTGCCCCTTTGCTTTTATTAATCCTGCATGCCCCTGGGACTTGTCCCACCCGGGGGCTAAATAGTAGAGAAGAGCAGGAGCCTGCACTTCTTTTTTCCACATTTTTTGGCTGGAGCTGCGGATACAGCATGACTCCTGCTCCAAAATAAAACAAGGAAATGCTTTCTTGCAACAGGTGAGTTCCCTGCAGGTCCCGCCAAGGGACATAGGGGGTCAGGGCATTCCTACCCTGTCCACTTCTCTTTTTTAAAACTTTTTTGTGCGACTCGTTTGAAACCGAGTCCTAACATGGCTGCCAACACTTCCTGGCTGAAGTGTTGGCAGCCAATTACATTTCAGCATGGGGACTGTTGGATCCTCAGAGGATCCACGTTCCTATATATCGTTATTAGGTTATTTTGCATTTCATCTTTAAATTTGGTGTAATTCTATCCAGCTGTTTGGGCTGTACTCACAACTAAAATCTCTATGGGAATTAACATGGTAAATGTACTTTTTTGAGCCCTCTTTTTCTGGGCCCTCGTTTGACAGATGCCCCGAAACTTTCCATGCGCAGACAGACTCACTGAGGTGCTTTTTTGGGAAAATGTCATGAAGATTTATCAAACGGTGCCAAAGATATAGGTTAGCCCAAAAACTATTTTCCTATGGAAACATGGTCCTAACTATAACTACCTATGCCGACTGCCAGTAGGTAATATACATATATTTACATGGTCCTAACTATAACTACCTTCTGGAACACCACTTCCCCAGGACTTTCTATTGTTTTTAAGGAGGGGGACATGTGGTCTCCCTCCTAGGCCATATCCGGCCCCAGGGACTGACCACCTCCCAGGGGCAGGCCCTTCTAAATCAAAGGAGGGGGGCCAAGTGGCTCCCCTCCAGGAGCCAGTTATGGCCCTGGGAACCGCCACCCCACAGTGCCAGTTCCTGCTATGCCCTGGGGTGCCTACCCCAGGACATAGCTGTTTGCTGTGACTTGGCGAGAGCTTTGACAGCTCCCGCCAAGTCACAGCAAACACTCCGCTTCTAGCAAGCAAGAGGTTAGAAAATGCTCGTGCTTGCTGGAAGCGCAACTTTCATCTGTTTCAGGCAGGGAAACAGACAAAAGGATTGCCCCGCACGGAGGAGCCGCCTTTCAGCATTTCCCTTTTGCAGCAGCAATGCCGGCTCTCTCAGGAGGCGGGGACCGCAGGGCCTTAAGGCTCCCCGTGGTCCCATTCCACACTGGGTGCCCCGGGGCATGCATGTGACATGGCCGGGCCCGTGGGATGCGGTCCCCGGCACCAAAATCAGCCCAGGGATGGGTGCCATGCAGCCCCCCTCCCCTATTCAAAATAAAAAAATTAAAAGGCTGGGCCCCGGGGGATGAGGTGCCCGGGGCCATAACGGGCCTGGGGAGGGGGGCCACGTAGCCTCCTTCCCCATTTATTAAGGGGAAAGCCACAGGGGTTGGGGTCCCTGGGGCTGAAATTGGCCCGGGGAGGGGTTCTGTGGGGCCCCTTTCCCCTATTCAACAGAAAAGAATTAAAAGGCTAGGCCCCAGGGGATGGGGTGCCCGGGGCCGAATATGGCACAGGAGGGGGGCCTTCGGTCCCCCTCCCCTATTGATGGCTGAGCCCTAGTGGATGGGCTCCCCAGGGCCAAAATTGGCCTGGGGAGGTGGGCCGCACAGCCCCCACCCCCATTCAAATGTTGTTTGGCCACTCACACACCCATTCACAGACCCACTTATCTACTCACAGACGTACACAGACACACACCCACTCACAGACCCACTCAGACACTCATGCACCCACTCACATACCCACTCAGAGGCTCATGCACATACTCACAGATCCACTCAGAGACTCACTGTTAGACCTGGCATCTTTTGGCATGTTTCCCCTTGCTTATTGCTTTCTGACCTCCTGGTTTTGACTCTGTTTTTGCTGGTTTTATGTCTCTGCACACTTTCTCACTGCTGTTCAGTGTTAAAGTGCAAGTGCTCCTGTTGTAAATTGTGTTATGGATTGGTGTTTCCATGATTGGCATATTTGGTTTACTAGTAAATCCCTAGTAAAGTGCACTGAGAGTGCCAGGGCCTGTAAATCAGATGCTGCTAGTGGGCCTGCAGCACTGATTGTGCCTCCCACCCAAGCAGCCCTGAAAAGGGGTCTCAGACCTGCCACTGCAGTGTCTGCGCGCAGTTTGTAACCTCCATTTCGACCTAGCACGTGCACCCATTTGCCAGGCCCTAATCTTCCCTTTTCTTACATGTAAGTCACCCCTAAGGTAGGCCTAAGGTACCCCTGGGGGCAGGGTTCTGTGTATGTTAAAGGTAGGACATGTATTGGTGTGTGTGACATGTCCTGGTGGCGAATTACAGTGTATTTCGTTTTTCACCACTGCAAGGCTACCTGTCCCATAGGATAGAGTGGGAGGTTGCTTATAACATCTTATAAGCATATCTTCCCATTGAGACAAGATAGGGAAATGGAGTTTGGTATGCCTGGACTCAGAATGTAAAAATGCATCTTTTAGTGAAGATGATTTTTATGTTCTGTGTTTTAAAATACCACTTTTAGAAAGTAGGTATTTTCTTGCTTAGCCATCCTCTGTGCCTCTGCTGGTTTTGTGGATTGACTGTCAGGCTTTGGAGTGACAGGGGCTGAGGATGTGAATTCACTGTACCCAGCCACTGGGGGGTGGAGGTGTGTCCTGCCTTTCCTGGATGAGTCAGGGCTGGGCTGAATAGACCTGGGCTGCATTTAGAGTAGTGGGAGGAGATTCCCTTGCACCTGAATGGGCCTGGTCTTCCTTACACAATGCTGTCTCCACCTCCTGCTGGGAAGCTGGACCAGAGAGGACAGAACTGGTTTGGACTGAGCCCAGAGTCTCTCTGCCTTAGAAAACAAAGAGAAACTGAGTATAAATATGGGGGCCCACACCCCAGAACTTTAGAACTCGCTGGAATCAAGGAACCTGCTAAGAAGAAGAGCTGTAAGAGCTGCCAGGAGGAGTACTGCCCCTTTGCTGTGTTGTTGCTTTGTTGGGTTGGCCTGCAGTTGCTGCTTCTGCCTTGGGCAGTGGAAGGACTGGACTGAACTTTCTTTACATGTGCTGAGTATCTCCAAGGGCTTGAATTAGAGTTTGCCTCCTGAACTGAAGTCTCAAGAAACTGCAAAGACTTCTCTTGGTACCGCTTCTGGAACCGTTGTTTCAGTTGCCACAGAGAAGGGAAAAGCAACCGACTCCGTCATCGACTCCATTGCTGGCTCCATGTCCTGAAGGCAGCATAGAAGGCACCGCCGCATCTCGCACTGCAACCCTGGTCTTACCAACGACGACGACCAATGCCGCCGCCACTGAGCTGCTGCTGGCACGTGACCTGTGGGCACACTCCTCACCACCTCGCTTCACTTCGCCACCCTGGTCTCACCAACCCCGTCGCTGCCTGCTGACTTCGACACCCGTGACCGCATCGTGGCTGGGGGCACCGCTTGTAAGTTTCACGATGTACCGCCTCATCCCACACAGCAGTCTGGGCCAACCGATGCCAGCTCCCACTAACTGACTCTGTTGCTTGCACCGTGACCTGCCAGCACCTCAACAAGCACCGCCTCACTCTCCATCGTAGCCCTGGTCTCACTGACGCCGCTGAATGACCGTCCCGAGCTGTTTGCCTGCACCATGCCTTGAGGGCATCGCACACTGCACCGATTCACTTCACATGCCAACTATGACAGTTGCCACAACCGGCTCGCACCGTGTCGGCCTCAACAACAAAGGTACAGTTTACGATTCTGCCGACACCCCTGACCGATGCGGTCAGACGGAACTGTTGGATTCTGTTGTTTTCAGTATCGCGGTATCCCCGGACAGAGCTACTGACTCAGAAGAACTGTGCTTTTGATATTTCTGCAATTTTAAAAGGATATCTTGCAAAGTATACATTTTTTAAGCACTGTATGTTGGACACTTATAGTTTTGGTCTTGTTTTGGATATGTAAAATATTGGATATTTTTCTACACTGGTGTGGTGTCCTTTTGTAGTGTTTTCACTGTATTACTGTTGGTTATGTACAAATGCTTTACACACTGCCTCTGAGATAAGCCTGACTGCTCGTGCCAAGCTACCAAGAGGGTGAGCAGGGGTTATTTTAGGAGTGTAACTCCCTTACCCTGACTAGGAAGAAGGGTCCCTACTTGGACAAAGGTGCAAGCCATTGCCAACTAGAGACCCCCATTTCTAACACTCACGTACCTACTCACAGAACCACTCAGGTACTCATACACTCACTCACAGACCCACTTAGACACACACTCATCCAATCACAGACCCACTCAAAGTCTCACACACCCACTCATTCTCCCACTGAGACACTCACATACTCACTCACAGACCCAGTGAGATACTCAGGCACCCACTCACACACCCAGTGAGACAATTATCCATAACGCTACTCATACAACCAGTCACTTACCCATACAGCCACTCACAGAGCCACCCACTCACCCAAACAGCTACTCACATACCCACTTATTCGCCTATACATCTACTCACACACCCACTCACTCACCCATATAGCCTCTCAACACAGCCACTCATTCACCCATACAAGCACTCACTCACACAACCACTTACATACCCATTCACAGATCCATACAAGTACTCACACATCTGTTCACTCACTCACACATCCATTCACACATACACTTACTCTACAATATAGCCACTCACACACCAACTCACTTAACCAAACAGCCACTCAAACAGCCACTAACTCACCCATGCAGCCACTTACACAGCCAGTCACTCACCCATACAGCCATTCAGACACCTCCTCACTCACCCATACAGTCACTTACACCCCCCTCACCCACCCATACAGCCACTCACACAGCCACTCACTCACCCACACAGCTACTCACATACCTACTTATATATTCATACAGCCACTCACACACCCACACACACACCCATACTGGCACTCAGATACTCACTCACACACAGATACACACAGTCATACATCTACTCACATAATATATATTAGAAATAGTATCACTCATTAGTAGTACAGAAAGTATACTATTTTAACATTCACAGTACCTTCAGATATATGTTTAACATTTATAAACTTTTTGAAAATATGCACACTCACTGGTGACGTCATTTGACATGTCATAAGTGATGTCATCAGGGATGTCACTGACCATGTCATGAATTATGTAATATGTGAGGTCATAAGCAGTGCATTGCGGGGGCGTAAGTTATAGTTAGCTCAGGTAACTATAACTGCTGAAGTTCACTAGTTGTGTATGAGTGAAACCTGAGCCTTAGTGAAATCTGAGCCTAACTATAACGTCTCTGTAACCTTTGGTTTTTTCAGTGATTATATAAATATATCTCCAAACGAACATGCCGAAAACTGGAGAAGATCTGGCTCCACGAACGGACAGCGGACAGCTACGCCGCCCACAAGAGCGCCACCCGCAGTCACCATCACCTCATCAGATCCACCAAAAGGGCCTCACTCAAAGACCGCCTAGACAACAACGCACACAACAGCAAAGAGCTCTTCAACATCGTGAAGGAACTCTCCAACCCCAGCTCCAACACCAACGACATCCAGCCGTCGCGAGACCTGTGCGACTCACTGGCCACCTTCTTCCACCGCAAAATCGCCGACATCCACGACAGCTTCAACACCACGACCGCCCCGGCAACCACCGAGACCACTGCCCCCACAACCACCAACCGCCTGCTCTCCTGGACCAACATCAACGACGAGGACACCAGCGAGATCATGAACACCATCCACTCCGGTTCACCGCTAGACCCGTGCCCTCACCACATCTTCAACAAAGCCAGTACAGCCATCGCGCCCCATCTCCGGAAAATAATCAACATCTCCTTCGAGACAGCAACCTTCCCGGAAAGCTGGAAGCACGCCGAGATCACCGCCTTACTCAAGAAACCCAAGGCAGACCCCAAGGACCTCAAGAACTTCCGACCCATCTCTCTGCTCCCGTTCCCCGCGAAGGTCAACGAGAAAATCGTCAACAAACAACTGACCCGCTACCTCGAGGAGAACAACATCCTGGACCCTTCCCAGTCCGGCTTCCGCAGCAACCACAGCACCGAAACCGCCCTCATCGCCGCCACCGATGACATCAGGACCCTGCTAGACAACGGAGAAACAGCAGCCCTCATCCTACTGGACCTATCAGCCGCCTTCGACACGGTCTGCCACCACACACTACGAACACGCCTTCACGACGCCGGGATCCAAGAGAAGGCCCTGGACTGGACCACATCCTTCCTTTCCGGCAGAACACAAAGCGTCCGCCTCGCCCCCTTCCGATCCAAGGCCACCAAGATCATCTGCGGCGTACCCCAAGGCTCCTCCCTCAGCCCAACGCTGTTCAACATCTACATGGCACCCCTCGCCCACGTCGCCCGACAGCACAACCTCAACATCATCTCCTACGCCGACGAAACCCAGCTGATCCTCTCCCTCACCAAAGACCCTCACACTGCCAAAGCCCACCTCCACGAAGGAATGAAGGCTGTCGCCGAATGGATGAGGACCAGCCGCCTGAAGCTGAACTCGGACAAGACGAAGGTCCTCATCCTTGGTTCCAACCCTTCAGCCTGGGACGACTCCTGGTGGCAAACATCACTGGGAACAGCCCCGCCACCCACCGACCACGTACGCAACCTAGGGGTCATCCTCGACCCCACCCTCTCCATGACTAAGAAGGTCAACGCCGTTTCCTCATCCTGCTTCAACATCCTCCGAATGCTCCGCAGGATCTTCAAGTGGATCCCCACCGAAACAAGAAAAACAGTCACCCAGGCCCTCGTCACCAGCAGGCTGGACTACGGAAACACCCTCTACGCAGGAACGACGGCTAAGCTCCTGAGACGGCTGCAACGCATCCAGAACGCCTCTGCACGTCTTATCCTCGACATCCCCCAACGCAGCCACATCACACCCCACCTGCGAGACCTGCACTGGCTCCCTGTCAACAAGAGGATAACCTTCAAGCTCCTCACCCACGCACACAAAGCACTCCACAACTCCGGACCAGCCTACCTCAACAGACGACTCAGCTTCTACACCCCCACCCGCCAGCTCCGCTCGACCAGCCTCGCCCTCGCCACAGTCCCCCGCATCCGGAAAACGACCGCCGGCGGCAGATCCTTCTCCCACCTCGCCGCCAAGACCTGGAACACCCTCCCCACCAACCTCCGACAGACCCAAGACCTACTGGCCTTCAGAAGACTCCTCAAGACCTGGCTCTTCGATCAGTAGCAGCACCACCCCCCTCTTCCCCCAGCGCCTTGAGACCCTCGCGGGTATGTAGTGCGCTTTATAAGTGACATGATTGATTGATTGATATAAATGTGTGTGTGTGTGTGTGTATATGTATATATAT
Organism: Calotriton arnoldi; assembly: GCA_963921515.1. NCBI lineage: Eukaryota > Metazoa > Chordata > Amphibia > Caudata > Salamandridae > Calotriton > Calotriton arnoldi. The sequence continues at coordinate 117,664 of CAWUFW010002477.1, read as the reverse complement.
ATATATATTATCTACTGGCGGTCGCCATTAGATAGTTATAGTTAGGACCTATTTTCCATAGGAAATCTGCAACATTCTATTTGAAATAACTCTTGCGTCGGTTGACGAATCTTCGCGAAATTTTCAAACTTTATGGCCCGCTCCGGTCCGCTCCTACCTTGAAATTTTCGGGGTGATTTGTCAAGCGGGGGCCGAGAAAAAAGGGGAGTCCCAAAACGTGTTTTCCCCATTCATTTTCCCATAGGAAACTTTAGCCACGGCTACAGCCCGAACTGCTGAACGGAATTACACAAAATTTGGCAAAGAGGTAGTTCTTGGTTCAGAAAGAACCCTTTTGTTAAATGGTGTAAATCTGTTCAGTAGTTGCGGAGAAATTAAAAAATAAGAGTCAAAAAATCAATTTCCCATAGGAAACTTTATGCAAGGCTACAGCCCGAACTGCTGAACGGTATTACACCAAATTTGGCAAAGAGGTAGTTCTTGGTTCAGAAAGAACCCTTTTTGTTAAATGGTGTAAATCCGTTAAGTAGTTGCTGAGAAAATCAAAAGTAAAAACACATATATATCTGGGCGGAGCCTAACCACACATGTCATCGTGAGATCTGATTGGCTGTCAGCACTTCATCCTGGAATTGCTGGCAGCCATCTTGGGACCAATATAAATGATAGTACCCCATTGAAATGCATTGTAGTGAATCGAAGATTTTGAGGGTTACCAAAAGGAGAACTATAAAGGGTGATAACAGACTTTAGTTACATTAGAATTCATTTGTTGATGGTACCATACTAATTTCAGGAATTGTGGTGTGTTCTAAGGTGATTTTACCCTGTGAAAAACCTTCTGCTGGGATATCATGTTTGAGAGAAAACTATTTTCACATGCTTGTCCCATACAGTTTTGGAAGGTGCTCCAGAAGCTAAAATGAGAGCATATTTTCTGTAAATTCACATTATCTTTCTCAGTCATGTGAGAATGAAGTCTGACATTCTCAGTAAAACATGTACATCCAACAAGGGCAGAGACTGTCAGTTGATTCCTTTGTGTTCTACTGCAGCTTCCCAGAGTGTTCTAAAGAACAACTAGAGTGCTAACAGCCTTACTTATGACAAAAGTATGGCACACCTGAAGCCATCTTGATTGGAATAAACTGGTAACACTTAAAACATTTAATTTAAAAAGGAACAAAATGATAGGGTTCATCTTGTCATAGAAATTATGGTTAGTGCTCTGGAAAGAAAAATTAGGACATGTTTCAAGTGTGATCTCAAATATCTTCCTGTTATATTTCAACAGGAGCAGCCTGTCAGTTGATGCCTTTGTGTTCTACTGCAGCTTCCCAGAGTGTTCTAAAGAACAACTAGAGCGCTAACAGTCTTACTTATGACAAAAGTATGGCACACCTGAAGCCATCTTGATTGGAATAAACTGGTAACACTTAAAACATTTAATTTAAAAAGGAACAAAATGATGGGGTTCATTTTGTCATAGAAATTATGGTTAGTGCTGTAGAAAGAAAAATTAGGACATGTTTCAAGTGTGATCTCAAATATCTTCCTGTTATATTTCAACAGGAGCAGCCTGTCAGTTGATGCCTTTGTGTTCTACTGCAGCTTCCCAGAGTGTTCTAAAGAACAACTAGAGCGCTAACAGTCTTACTTATGACAAAAGTATGGCACACCTGAAGCCATCTTGATTGGAATAAACTGGTAACACTTAAAACATTTAATTTAAAAAGGAACAAAATGAGGGGCTTCATTTTGCCATAGAAATTATGGTTAGTGCTGTAGAAAGAAAAATTAGGACATGTTTTAAGTGAGATCTCAAATATCTTCCTGTTATATTTCAACAGGAGCAGCCTGTCAGTTGATGCCTTTGTGTTCTACTGCAGCTTCCCAGAGTGTTCTAAAGAACAACTAGAGTGCTAACAGCCTTACTTATGACAAAAGTATGGCACACCTGAAGCCATCTTGATTGGAATAAACTGGTAACACTTAAAACATTTAATTTAAAAAGGAACAAAATGAGGGGGTTCATTTTGCCATAGAAATTATGGTTAGTGCTGCAAAAAGAAAATTTAGTGCATGTTTTAAGTGAGATCTCAAATCCTCTTCTATTTCATTAGAAAATTCTGACATGCAGACTGAAACAATCACTTTCAATACCAGCAGTAGACTTCCAGTTAACTCCTTGGTGAGCAGTAGCTTTACTACAGTGATCTAATGAACAACTAGAGTGCTAACATTCTGAATTTATGGCAAATGTGTGACACATCTGAATGCCTTCTTGATGGAATCAAAGTAAAAAACTGAAAGCATTTCCTACTGAGGAGACTGTAGTAAATGAGGAAATTAGGAAACTTCATAACAAATAAGTCTCCCAAGATGGCCACCAGAGAAAAAAGAGCCCAAATGTAGCACAAATATCACCCAGAGGTAGCCCACGTATAGCCCAATGACAGAAGTGTGCAAAACACTTTTTATTTTTTGTTTTTTGCAGTTTTATATAGTGCAGACTGGTCAGGTATTGGAGTGCTTTACATGAGCATTGGTTACATCACACAAGGACAAATTCATGTTGGTTGACCCCTACACTACCCAAACACCACTGCACTACCCTAAACCCTAAAACACTACCCCCAGCACGACCCCCTTCACTACCCAAACACAACTCCAATACCCTAAACTCAAAAACACTACCCCCAGCATGACCCCCTTCACTACCCAAACACCACTGCACTACCCTAAACCCTAAATCTACCCCCTACACTACACAAATACCACTGCACTACCCTAAACCCTAAAACACTAGAACCCAGCACGACCCCCTACAGTACACAAACACCACTGCACTACCCTAAACCCTAAAACACTACCCCCAGCATGACCCCCTACACTACCCAAACACCACTGCACTACCCTAAACCCTAAAACACTACCCCCAGCACGACTCTCTACACTACACAAACACCACTGGACTACCCTAAACCCTAAAACACTACCCCCAGCACGACTCCCTACACTACCTAAACACCACTGCACTACACTAAACCCTAAATCTACCCCCAGCATGACCTCCCACACTACACAAACACCACTGCACTACCCTAAACCCTAAAACACTACCCCCAGCACGACCCCCTACACTACCCAAACACCACTGCACTACCCTAAACCCTAAAACACTAACCCCAGCATGACCCCTACACTACCCAAACACCACTGCACTACCCTATACCCTAAAACACGACCCCGTACACTACACAAACACAACTGCACTACCCTAAAACACTACCCACAGCATGACCCCCTACACTACACAAACACCACTGCACTACCCTAAACCCTAAAACACTACCCCTACACTACACAAACACCACTGCCCTACCCTAAACCCTAAAACACAACCCCCAGCATGACCCCCTACACTACACAAACACCACTGCACTACCCTAAACCCAACATACACTATACAAACACCACTGCATTACTCTAAACCCTAAAACACTACCCCCAGCATGACCCCCTCACAACACAAACACCACTGCACTACCCTAAACCCTAAATCGACCCCCAGCACGACCCCCTACACTACCCAAACACCACTGCCATACCCTAAACCCTAAAACACTACCCCCAGCATGAACCCCTACACTACCCAAACACCACTGCACTACCCTAAACCTTAAAACACTACCCCCAGCACTACCCCCTACACTACACAAACACCACTGCACTACCCTAAACCCTAAAACACTACCCCAGCACTACCCCTACACTACCCAAACACCACTGCACTAACATAAACACTAAAACACTACCCCCAGCACAACCCCTATACTACACAAACACCACTGCACTACCCTAAACCCTAAACCACTACCCCCAGCACGACTCCCTACACTACCCAAACACCACTGCACTACCCTAAACCCTAAATCTACCCCCAGCATGACCCCCTACACTACCCAAACACCACTGCACTACCCTAAACCATAAAACACTACCCCCAGCATGACCCCCTACACAACACAAACACCACTGCACTACCCTAAACCCTAAATCGACCCCCAGCACGACCCCCTACACTACCCAAACACCACTGCCATACCCTAAACCCTAAAACACTACCCCCAGCATGAACCCCTACACTACCCAAACACCACTGCACTACCCTAAACCTTAAAACACTACCCCCAGCACTACCCCCTACACTACACAAACACCACTGCACTACCCTAAACCCTAAAACACTACCCCAGCACTACCCCCTACACTACCCAAACACCACTGCACTAACATAAACCCTAAAACACTACCCCCAGCACAACCCCCTACACTACACAAACACCACTGCACTACCCTAAACCCTAAACCACTACCCCCAGCATGACTCCCTACACTACCCAAACACCACTGCACTACCCTAAACCCTAAATCTACCCCCAGCACGACCCCCTACACTACCCAAACACCACTGCACTACCCTAAACCATAAAACACTACCCCCAGCATGACCCCCTACACTACACAAACACCACTGCACTACCCTAAACCCTAAAATACTACCACCAGCAAGACCCCCTACACTACTCAAACACCACTGCACAACCCTAAACCCTAAAACACTAACCCAGCACGACCCCCTACACTAGCCATACACCACTGCACTACCCTAAAGCCTAAAACACTACCCCCAGCACGACCCCCTACACTACTGCACTACCCTAAACCATAAAACACTACCCCCAGCACGACCCCCTACACCACCCAAACACCACTGCACTACCCTAAACCCTAGAAAAGAAACCCCCACCCCATGCCCAATCCCCCTTACCTCTCACTCCTCGTGGTTCCTCTCTCCTCGTGGTTCCTGCTTCACGTCGTCTCTGAGGGGCGGTGCACGTCGTTGTGAGGAAACGGAACAGCCTCTGTTTCCTTACAACGACATGGATCGTCTACATGTTTTTAGAACGCATGGTCATTTACCATACATACCTTTACAACAAAATTCGTTGTAAAGGCATGCGTGGTAAATGACCATGCGTTCTAAAAAAATGCGTAGTAATGACTTCGTGATGTACAACGCATGCGTGGTAATGCATGCGTTGTAATGGTATCGTAAAGTAAAAAGTCGTTGTAACGGCTGTTTACCGATCGAAGCTGGCCCCTGTTCTTCAATGAGACGTTTATTTGATTAATTAGGAGGAAGGAATGTGTTTTTTTTACCGAAAAGTGCATTCCCGGCTGTTGTATTGTGAAAGTGTCCGCGTGGCCTGGTTTCACTTCCGGTGAGAGAGTGGAAGAGTCTGTTTGGATCTAAAGGAGTTCTGTTGTTGGACGGGGCCGGCGCGACATGTCATCAGAAAACATAGCTAATGGAAAGCGTCCTCCCTGAAGTGTGGAGCAGTGCCATGAGAGGTCAACAAGTGTGCGTCCCACCGCAGTATGACCGTACCGCGTGACCCATGTGCCACCTCCAGGGTACGGGAGGCAGAAGCGGCATCGCAGGTCCTCTTGAAGACCGTTGTAGCACTAATTCTACATTTTGGTACTAGGGCATTTTAACTTCGTTGTTCCTGCCAGATACAAAGAGAAGATCCAGTGTTATTCACTGCCCTCGTTACCTTTTTTGTGGGTTGTGGTGCTTGTCACTTCGCTGCCCCGCCGGTGCACACGACTGGGCACCCCACCTCATGTGCCATCTGCAGGGCCTCTGCCCTCGGATCACTGGTTTCGGTTTCTGGAGTGGCAACATAAACAGTTGCTCCCAAAGGACTAGCCTGAACACTTAAGTGAATATCCCCTGCACCAGCATTCCACGGAAATTCTTTCCTAGCTCTCCCACGTCAACGAGGACGTCATAATAGCACGGCTCCGCTCGCGACACCGTATGACGTCATCGGAGCCATAAGAGAACCTCGTCGGCGTGCTGACGTCAGTTCCACCCATTTTTTCCGTGCCACCGAGGCAAACAGGGGACCGAGACATTTTCACATGTATACATAGTATAATAAATATATATATATTCACTGAAAAAACCATAGGTTTCAGGCACGTTATAGTTAGAAATTAGCATTTAAAAAACCTTAGAAATTCACTGAAAAAACCATAGGTTTCAGGCACGTTATAGTTAGAAATTAGCATTTAAAAAACCTTAGAAATTCACTGAAAAAACCATAGGTTTCAGGGGCGTTATAGTTAGTTGGACATTTCACTCGTACAAAACCATAGAAATTCCCCGTTAGTTAGTTCAGCTAACTATAACTCGCGCGCCCGCAATGCACTGCTGATGACGTCACATATTACATCACTCATGACATGGTCAGTGACATCATCCAGTGACTGTGTGTTTCTGTAAAGTTTAAATATGTTTAATATATATAGGGAAAGGCGTATTGAAGAATGAGTGGGTGTATAAGTGTCTGAATGGATGATTTAGTACGTGCGTGACTGACTCTACAAGTGAGTGATTAAACGTATCTTACTGAATGCATGGGTTAGTGACTAAACTGTGTGAATGTCTGTATCCGTCTGTTGGTGTGTAAGTGGATGCATGGATTTGCGAATAGCTACATGAGTGTCTATATGGGTTATTGATTGGTTCTATGAGTATCTGTATGGGTGCATGAGTGTTTGTGTGGATGGGGTGTGTGCGACTGTGCATAGATGTGTGAGTGGGTGATTCACTGGGTGGATGGTTTCAAGAGTGCATCTGTGATAGACTGTATGGGTGGGTAAGTGTGTGTAAGAGTGTGTTAGTGAGTGAATGTATGTCCCAGTGGTACATGTGTGAGTAACTACATATGTGAAAGGCAGTATATATGTGTATTGGAGTATATAAATAGCTATAAGCGAGAGTGAGTGATTGTGATAGTGGCTGTATGGATGAGTGTGTGCTTGTATCAGTGATTGTATAAGAGCGTAACAATGTGCTAGTATTTGTATGATTAAGTGAGCTGGTGTGTGTATAACTGTATAGGTGAGTAAATGGCAGTGTGTTTAATTATTTGCATGACTGACTAGGTGTGTGAGTACCTCTATGGATGAGTTGCGGTGTTTGAGTGTCTATATAGGAGTAAGAGTGCATATGATAGTCCTGTACTGAGTGACCATAAGTATGAGTGACTGTACGGGTGAGTGAGTGGATGTGTGTGTGTAGACCTAAGAATCAGTGAGTGGGTATGTAGTTATTGGTGTTGGAGTGTCTATGGTTTTGCGAATGGCACTCTGTAATTTAGATTGGGTGTAACAAAGGTTATATTAGGGTGTGAGGAGCTGCATCAGATTATCACGTGGATGATGTCATCAGTGATGTCATTTGAGATGTCATCAGTGATGTCTATGGTTCAGGGTCAGTGCTAGGCTAAAAGATGCAGCACTGGGTTCTCTCCTGATAACAGGTGAGTAAATTGGAATTTGTAGTTCAGCTGATTTTAGAGGAATATTATAAAGTTCCAAAACTCCACACTTAGAAGAATTTCCAAGTGAAACCAGTCAATGTTAGCCTATGGAAGGAAATTCAAGTTACCGGTAAGTACGGTTAAAATTACTTTTCAGGACCAGTACTGGGCTGAAAGATACAGCACTGAGGTCTCTCCTGATAACAGGTGAGTAAATCGGAATTCGTATTTCGGCTGATTTTAGAGGAATATTTTAAAGTTCCAAAACTCCACACTTAGAAGAATTTCCAAGTGAAACCAGTCAATGTTAGCCTATGAAGGAAATTCAAGTTACCGGTAAGTACGGTTAAAATTACTTTTGAGGATCAGTACTGGGCTGAAAGATGCAGCACTGAGGTCTCTCCTGATAACAGGTGAGTAAATTGGAATTCGTATTTCGGCTGATTTTAGAGGAATATTTTAAAGTTCCAAAACTCCACACTTAGAAGAATTTCCAAGTGAAACCAGTCAATGTTAGCCTATGGAAGGAAATTCAAGTTACTGGTAAGTACGGTTAAAATTACTTTTCAGGACCAGTACTGGGCTGAAAGATGCAGCACTGAGGTCTCTCCTGATAACAGGTGAGTAAATCAGAATTCGGATTTCGGCTGATTTTAGAGGAATATTTGTATGTTTCAAAAATCAACACTTAGAAACTTTTTCAGCAAAAAGCAGGCAATGATATCCTATGGAAGGAAATTCAAGTTACTGGTAAGTACGGTTAAAATTACTTTTGAGGATCAGTACTGGGCTGAAAGATGCAGCACTGAGGTCTCTCCTGATAACAGGTGAGTAAATCGGAATTCGTATTTCGGCTGATTTTAGAGGAATATTTTAAAGTTCCAAAACTCCACACTTAGAAGAATTTCCAAGTGAAACCAGTCAATGTTAGCCTATGAAGGAAATTCAAGTTACCGGTAAGTACGGTTAAAATTACTTTTCAGGATCAGTACTGGGCTGAAAGATGCAGCACTGTGGTCTCTCCTGATAACAGGTGAGTAAATCGGAATTCGTATTTCGGCTGATTTTAGAGGAATATTTTAAAGTTCCAAAACTCCACACTTAGAAGAATTTCCAAGTGAAACCAGTCAATGTTAGCCTATGAAGGAAATTCAAGTTACCGGTAAGTACGGTTAAAATTACTTTTGAGGATCAGTACTGGGCTGAAAGATGCAGCACTGAGGTCTCTCCTGATAACAGGTGAGTAAATCGGAATTCGTATTTCGGCTGATTTTAGAGGAATATTTTAAAGTTCCAAAACTCCACACTTAGAAGAATTTCCAAGTGAAACCAGTCAATGTTAGCCTATGGAAGGAAATTCAAGTTACTGGTAAGTACGGTTAAAATTACTTTTCAGGACCAGTACTGGGCTGAAAGATGCAGCACTGAGGTCTCTCCTGATAACAGGTGAGTAAATCAGAATTCGGATTTCGGCTGATTTTAGAGGAATATTTGTATGTTTCAAAAATCAACACTTAGAAACTTTTTCAGCAAAAAGCAGGCAATGATATCCTAGGGAAGGAAATTCAAGTTACTGGTAAGTACGGTTAAAATTACTTTTGAGGATCAGTACTGGGCTGAAAGATGCAGCACTGAGGTCTCTCCTGATAACAGGTGAGTAAATCGGAATTCGTATTTCGGCTGATTTTAGAGGAATATTTTAAAGTTCCAAAACTCCACACTTAGAAGAATTTCCAAGTGAAACCAGTCAATGTTAGCCTATGGAAGGAAATTCAAGTTACCGGTAAGTACGGTTAAAATTACTTTTCAGGACCAGTACTGGGCTGAAAGATGCAGCACTGAGGTCTCTCCTGATAGCAGGTGAGTAAATCGGAATTCGTATTTCGGCTGATTTTAGAGGAATATTTTAAAGTTCCAAAACTCCACACTTAGAAGAATTTCCAAGTGAAACCAGTCAATGTTAGCCTATGGAAGGAAATTCAAGTTACCGGTAAGTACGGTTAAAATTACTTTTCAGGACCAGTACTGGGCTGAAAGATGCAGCACTGAGGTCTCTCCTGATAGCAGGTGAGTAAATCGGAATTCGTATTTCGGCTGATTTTAGAGGAATATTTTAAAGTTCCAAAACTCCACACTTAGAAGAATTTCCAAGTGAAACCAGTCAATGTTAGCCTATGAAGGAAATTCAAGTTACCGGTAAGTACGGTTAAAATTACTTTTGAGGATCAGTACTGGGCTGAAAGATGCAGCACTGAGGTCTCTCCTGATAACAGGTGAGTAAATCGGAATTCATATTTCGGCTGATTTTAGAGGAATATTTTAAAGTTCCAAAACTCCACACTTAGAAGAATTTCCAAGTGAAACCAGTCAATGTTAGCCTATGGAAGGAAATTCAAGTTACTGGTAAGTACGGTTAAAATTACTTTTCAGGACCAGTACTGGGCTGAAAGATGCAGCACTGAGGTCTCTCCTGATAACAGGTGAGTAAATCAGAATTCGGATTTCGGCTGATTTTAGAGGAATATTTGTATGTTTCAAAAATCAACACTTAGAAGAATTTCCAAGTGAAACCAGTCAATGTTAGCCTATGAAGGAAATTCAAGTTACCGGTAAGTACGGTTAAAATTACTTTTCAGGATCAGTACTGGGCTGAAAGATGCAGCACTGAGGTCTCTCCTGATAACAGGTGAGTAAATCGGAATTCGTATTTCGGCTGATTTTAGAGGAATATTTTAAAGTTCCAAAACTCCACACTTAGAAGAATTTCCAAGTGAAACCAGTCAATGTTAGCCTATGGAAGGAAATTCAAGTTACTGGTAAGTACGGTTAAAATTACTTTTCAGGACCAGTACTGGGCTGAAAGATACAGCACTGAGGTCTCTCCTGATAACAGGTGAGTAAATCGGAATTCGTATTTCGGCTGATTTTAGAGGAATATTTTAAAGTTCCAAAACTCCACACTTAGAAGAATTTCCAAGTGAAACCAGTCAATGTTAGCCTATGGAAGGAAATTCAAGTTACTGGTAAGTACGGTTAAAATTACTTTTCAGGATTAGTACTGGGCTGAAAGATGCAGCACTGAGGTCTCTCCTGATAACAGGTGAGTAAATCAGAATTCGTATTTCGGCTGATTTTAGAGGAATATTTGCACAATGGTGAAGGGAGGGGCGGGGCCTGAGGTGACATCTGTGCAAACGCGCCCCGTGGCGCGTTTTAAGTTGGGGGATTAAGTCCCCTTGAATCATGAGGGTCCCTACGGGCCAACTAGCCCACCAGGAACCTCCAGTATGCGCCAGGGGCTGCGTTGCAGAGACATGTACAGAGGCCACACCCCTTTACACCTCTCTGCAACGCAGCTCTGTGGCGCTTTCTGGACGTACCTGTTGGGCTAGTTGGCCCTCAGGGACCCTCAGGATTGAAGAGGATTTAATTTCCCATCTTAAAACGCGCCACGGGGCCTGTTTGCACACATGTCACCTGAAGCCCCGCCCCTCCCTTCACCACTGTGCAAACGCGCCCCGTGGCGCGTTTTAAGTCGGGGATTAACTCCCCTTTAATCCTGAGGGTCCCTGGGGTGCAACTAGCCCACCATATACCTCCAAAAGCGCCATAGAGCTGCGTTGCAGAGAGGTGTAAAAGGGGCGTGGCCTCTGTACACCTCTCTGCAAGGCAGCCCCTGGCGCATACTGGAGGTTCCTGGTGGGCTAGTTGGCCCCAGGACCCCAGTATTCAAGGGGAATTCGTTCCCTCTCTGCAAACACGCCAGGGGCGCGTTTGCAGAGTGGTGAAGGAAGGGGCGGGGCCTACGGGCCCGATCGTTTGTTTTTTTTCTTCTTTTTCCTGAAGGGGGCTGTGTGGCCCCCTTCCTTTTTCCTATTTTTAGGCCCTGGGGACCCCATCCCCCAGGGCCTTACCCCTTTTTTAAAAATTAAAATAAAAATAAAAAAACGGGAAGGGGGCCGCGTGGCCCCCTTCCCTGGGCCTGTATTGGCCCCGGGGACCCCATCCCCCGGGGCATGGCCTCTTTTTTTTTTATTTGGAGGGGGGCTGCGTGGCGCCCCTCCTCAGGCCATTTAAGGCCCCGGGGACCCCATCCCCCGGTACGGCCTTGCACTTTTAAAAAAAAAAAAATCCATTTTTTTACTTTGGGGAGGGGGGCTGCGTGGCCCCCCTCCGTGGCCACTTATGTCCCCGGGGACCTCATCCCCCGGGGCCTGGCCTCTCGTTGGGGACTGTGGGGGGTCCCCAAGCCCCCCACAGTCCCGCCGGCTCCCCGTGTCCTACGGGAGCCGGCATTGCTTACACATGGGGAGCAGCTAACATGCTGCTCCCCATGTGGAAAGCAATCGGCTTTGGATATTGGAAGAGAGAGCAGGTTTCCCTGCTCTCTCTTCCAATATCCAAAGCACGTTTGCAATGACAGGACGGAGCCGCGAGGCTCCCGTCCTGTCATTGCAAACAGCAGTGTCCCGGGGGTAGGCACCCCGGGACACTGCAGGAGCCGGCCCTGGGGGTGGCGGTCCCCAGGGCCACCACAGGCTCCAGGAGGGGGCCGCGCGGCCCCCTCCCTACATTTTGAAAGCCCCGGGGAGGTGGTGGTCCCCGGGGCTTGGGGGTCCAAAACGGACCCCCATTGTAATTTTCTTAGTGCCCCGGGAGGTGGTGGTCCCTGGGGCGTGTGGGGGCTGGAGCCCCCACACAGGTTTTTAATTTTAAAAAAGAAGCCCCGGGAGGTGGTGGTCCCCGGGGCTGCGGGAGGGCTCAGAGCCCTCCCGCACCATTATACATAAAGCCCCGGGGGTGGTGGTCCCCGGGGCTTGGGGGCCCTTAGAGGCCCCCACACATAAAATTAACCCCCCCAGCATGCCCCCGGGACTTGGCCCACCCGGGGGCCAATTAACATCGAAGCGCGGGAGACCGCGCTTCGATTTTTTTTTTTCTGGCAGGATTCGCGTTCCCTGAGCGCATCCTGCCGATTTTTAAAAATCTTGTTTCTGTCCCTCGGTTCTAGCACTTCCTGATTTGGAGTGTTGACAGCCAATTAACATAAAGCTCGTGCTCAGGAGGATCCGCGGCCCTAGATATATCTATCTACCCCCTGAGCAGACCTAGGGGGTCAGGGTGTTTCTACCCTGCCCCCTTTGTGCGCTTTGCGCACTTGTTTCTGTCCCTCGGTTCTACCGAGGGACAAAATGGCTGCCAACACTTCCTGATTTGGAGTGTTGACAGCCAATTAACATAAAGCTCGTGCTCGGGAGGATCCGCGGCCCTAGATATATCTATCTTTTTACTTTTGATTTTCTCAGCAACTACTGAACGGATTTACACCATTTAACAAAAAGGGTTCTTTCTGAACCAAGAACTACCTCTTTGCCAAATTTGGTGTAATTCCGTTCAGCAGTTCGGGCTGTAGCCGTGTCTAAAGTTTCCTATGGAAAATTGCATGGGGAAAACGCGTTTTGGGACCCCCTTTTTTCTCGGCCCCCGCTTGACGAATCCCCCCGAGACTTTCAGGGTAGGAGCGGACCGGAGCGCCCCACAAAATTTGAAAATTTTGCGAAGATACGTCAACCGGCAAGAGAGTTATTTCAAATAGAATGTCGCGGATTTCCTATGGATAATAGGTTGTAACTATAACTATCTACTGGCGACCGCCAGTAGATAATATAGAGAGAGAGAGAGATAGAGAGAGAGAGAGAGAGAGAGAGAGAGAGAGAGAGAGAGAGAGAGAGCTCAACACTGTATATTTATACACCAGAATCATTATCATAATAAACTTCACTTACTACTTTAGCCATCACTTCTACGGTAATGTATCACACTCTATAGAGTTCATGACCTCTGAAGGGGGAATATATATATACTTAATGGCACAGAGTTGGAGTTTGTCTATTGGAGACCTAATTCAGATACTAAATGAACAAATTTCAAAGAGTATCATGACTAATCCAAAGTGCATAATATTTACGCTGGTCTCTGCTGAAATTGTATGCGTCTCTATTGTACTGAGTGCAAGAAGTCAATACTCTCTTGGTCAGAGTGCAGGCAGCCAATACAATGTATTCTTTCCTCTCTACAAGTGTCTGGATGGATCAGACAGGGTTGGACTTGGGCAAAAAGTAGGCCCAGGCCCAAAATAAAAGCAGCCCCAACTGATGAAGCATATAGCTAAAAAAGTTGGAAAATCAGCAGTAAAAACCAGACCACCTGGCCATAAAACAGGCACCCAACTGCTAAAAACTTGTCCCACACACTGATGTGTCATTTGGCACTGCCTGATTGCCCTATAGGCCAGTCCGACCGTGGGGTCAGAGGAAGTTCCTCTGTTGGAGAATCCTCAACAAGGTGTCAGAGCATTAGCCCACCATTTGCTCATGCCGACTGCCATATTGGAGGTGTTTATTGTCCTTGAATCTATGGATTTTATCAGTGTCTATAATCCTTGACCAAATTGAAAATCCACATGCGCTCATAAATATATGTTAAGAAATATTTCAATACAACTGAGCATACCTATAAAGAAAGAGTGTCCCTATGTGTATTCATTGGTTTCAGTTGTTGTGATTGAAATGATTTCACATGTAAGTATAAAGGATTGAGCCTATGTTATATGTACTTACTGTTATTTATTGAAACAGCGCATCTCCGGGCGTTATTTCGTAAATAAAACGGTATGAAGACTTAAAAAAACAACAGGTAACACCTCACATCCCTTTGCAAGTTTTTTTTTTAATAGGGTGCTCTGCACCAGCAACATTGTCCATTATCGAGCTCATATGGCCTACACATGTGTCACTGTGTTCCACAGTTCTGCTCCTTGGAATAGTTGTACCTTGTAGAGGGATTAAGGCTATTTCTCCCCTTCCTCTCACATTGAACTAGGCAACCAGGCTGACAAAAATCTTCATTCTACAGCACCTTCTAGCCAGAAGCTGCGAAGAGCACAGGGTTGTTCACAAGACCTGCCCTTTCTGTGCTTCTTTTGCTGCACCTACCAAAGTAGGCTATCTGTGGCCCTTTGCACCAGCAACACCTATGTTACCAACTTACCATCCACTGCCGAGCACCACCCACCCTGTAAATGTGTCACAGAAGTCAATCACATCAAACAGAGGATAGGTTTAAAGCTATGCCCACTAGTCTTTCCACTTTCCCTCCACCTGGCTGAAGTTGATGGGGAAGAACTAAAAGCCGGGCCTCCCTCTGCTCCCCTTGCCTTTTTGCCGAAATATGATCAGGTCATAGATTTCTGACCCGGGCTCTCCATCTCACACACCAATCTTTTGCTGATTTTCAGAGCTCTACCTCTCACCTCTATCAGTCCACCCACTGTCTTTAAAGCATAGTAAGTGTCTTTATGTAAAGCATCTCCTTTGCATTTATTCCAAGAAACAGCATTTTTTTTATTGTAACCACCATGCAGGCAGAATGCAGTTTTTTGCCAGTGTATTCATGGAACTAGCTTATAAAAGTTAACATATATTTTGTACTAAATTGAAAGGATTTGGTTTGCAAAAAGACACTTTACCACCCTTTTTAATGCCGCCTCACTGGCAGTTCAAATTCACTTCTTGCAGATTTTTATTTGTTTTTACCTTACAGAGACTTCAGCTGAGCCTTGGGAAGCATCAAGCATGGATTGGGCCTAAGTGTAAGTCAGGCTGCAGCCTACTTAATGTATCTCAGGTAGGGATCTTCTCAGGCTGCTCTTGCAAGTCAGGTTTCAATGACGCTTTGTGCCGCCTCAGCCCTAAGATGCCCCACATCAGTGTTGGACATCCTCTGGCAGTTCCAACATCAATTGCTAAGCATGCTCTAAAGCATCCTTTGCACGACAAACTAGAGCAACAGCCCTGTCGATGCAGTGGGCCCATTAAGGCGCATGGGAATCGACAACTCCGGCTCCCTCACAGCTGATGGCTTATTTTTTATGGTGGCCTCCTCCTGGCACATGGGTTAACTGACTACATTGCTCTCATTGTGACAGCCCGCACTTCACTGTGCCCCCTCCTGCCACATGAGGTCACCGACTACAGTGCTCACACAGGCGATGGCTTGCGCCTCACTTTGGACCCCTCCTGGCACACAGGGTCACTGACTATAGTGCACTCATGCCTGGGTGACAGCCCTAGGTTCCGCAGAATCGTGCAGATGGCCTGCATTCTTGCAATAGTTGTGACGAGACGAGGCATCTCACACTTCTCTATCTGGGCCTCTCTACCTCCAGGCACTCTCTTCTTTCTTGAAGGGCTCTCCGGTCTCGATGGGCAGATAGATGCTAGGTGCTCTACTGCTCACAGGGTACTCTGGTCTCAGCAGGCAGGCACACTCTAGGTGCTTTTTCTCCTCACAGGATGCTCTGGTCTTGGCAGGCAGGCAAAAGGCTGGTGCTCTAGGCACAGGGCAAGTGGTCTTTACATCCTTGGATGATGGCCCATCACCCAGCAGTAAAACTAGCAGACCTTGGTCCCCAGTCCTGTTTCCAGCACCAAGAAGTCTCTGCTTTGTTCCCTTTCCTGATAAAATGGTGCTGTTCATAAAAGGAATGGGCTCATGAAATTCCTTTTAGGTGCATCAGCCCCTTTGAAGTGCTTTCTCCTCTGCACTGTCCTTTGCCAAAGAGACAGCCTGCCTCCGTGGAAATCACTCCACTTCTGTGTACCCTACAACACAGACTAAGGGAGTAACTGGGCATCACATATGGCTGTCAGCCTCCAATTAAATATACCCAATATATGTACAAAGGACTAAGCCTTCCTCTCTATCAAGATTTCCTGGTAGTGCCAACTTTGTCAGATTCACCATCTTCCTGAAAATGAGCCTATGGTCCACTGACCCGTAACTCTTCCTGGAATCACAGAGCCCTTTGATGTGCACTAAGAACGCTCTGCTATTCTCCCTCCACTGTGTGTGTCCCACCCCAGGACTCAGGATGCCAGCAATACACATCTCCTGTCTGGGGGGATGCACTCCTCAACTCACCAGCCTCTCCAGGCTCGGGGATTCCAATATGAAATTCACTGGCATTGTATGTACCATCCACTGGCACACATATGCAACCCAGCTCGCATCCTCGCGTACACAAGTATCACGCTCTGTCTGGCCCTACACACAATACATACAGGCGAAGAGTAGGGCCGCATTCTAGTTAAACAGGTAAAAAGACTTGTTCACATTACTAATTCTGCTTAACACAAAACGGGTATGCTCTCTACCCTTCTGACAGTTCAGAGCAGCAATACTGTACAGAGGTTCACTCACCTCCTACACTATCCAGACAAAGGCCACACCCACCAGCTAAGCCCATGCTTGGTAGGCCAGGACAACTCATGGGGCTTCAGGACCCCATAACCCAAGACTGGTACTTCTACAGTGGACCAAGCAGGAGTCTATGAAGGCAAAGTCCTCTATAGCCTGTCCTACTAACAGCTCAGAATGACAATCCCTAACAGAAGCAGTTTACTCCACCCCAGACTGATGCTAAGGGTCCACCTGGCTACCTGGTTAGGCCCCTGCCACGTCACCTCTTCTGTCTTTTGTGCCTTGCCCCTTGTCCATAGGGTCTGATCCCACACAACCTATCTCAGTGGACACCAGGCAGGGCATCACCACAACTGCCATCTCAGGATCGGACAAATCAGCTGCTAGGATGACATACTTCACTGACATCTCATGGTCCACCACTAACCCATCCTGGGAATCTAGAAGTCCACCACCACATCTCCTCCTGGTTAGTCACTATCCCACCTAGAGAAATTAGGACACTCAATACTCATCCTCCATCTCCTCAAGGGCCACCAGTACATCTGTTACCTTGGGAACCATTCCCTTTCACAGAAAGGGAGCCCCTTACTGAGAAGTGTGAGAAATTCTTGGAGCCCCCCCAATCATCTCCAACAACTCAAGAAGCAGAGCCTACACCCTCTTCCAAATCTATGGTGTGGGTACTTGACAAAGTCCCTAAACCTATAGAGAGGTGCCCTCCTCATAGTTGCCCAGTGTGTAGTGTTAGTGTTCAAAGGACACCATGGCCTGAGATCTTTAAATCAAAGAAGGTTTATGAAAGCCCGCCCTGCCTACAAACCATTTCAAAATGAAAACTCATCACATTAAACAAAGTTAAAACATTCACCTACAATGTCTTCACATGGAATATATGTACAGAGTTTTTCCTTTCCCACATCTTGAGTTCACAAAACCAAACTTTTGAACCCCTCTCAGAGCAGCTATGATATGTGCACATTAATGCATGGGTAATGTTGAAAACTAAACTTTTCAAATGTTATTAGGCTGGCCTGTACATGGATACTATTGATCCCAGCACTGGCCACCACTGTACGAAAATGAGTTATTAATCACAAAAGACACACCACCTCTCCTCAATAGAACTTGTACTACTAGGCTTGGCTACCCTGCGACAGTCAAGTGCTACAACATGGTACTTGGTTCCCTGTAAAAAGAAAGTTGCAGATTGATTACTTGTGAAGGACTCGCATTCTTCACAACTAAAAACACAATTTATTACACAAGCCCTCCAGAGTATTATTGGGACTTTGTGGCAAAGGGGTGCAATTTTGAGAGGGCTTTATCAGAACAGCTTCAGGCTTACCCCACTAAAGGATTTTGTGCTCCATAAAAAAGAATGAACTCAAATGTAGAAATCTTAACTGTGCGAAGGCACAAAAAGTATCTGACCAACGAAAGGACTTTGAATTTTCCCATCGAAACCAACAACTTCTCTGGAACCTCATCCAGAGAGAGGCAAGATGGCGGTCGCTTGAGACCGTAGGTGCACACGGAGCACTGAGAGCCAGAAGAATTTAAAAATGCTGCAGTAGTGCAATCGGGGATATGAAGGACGAGACCTTCAGCTTGGACTTACACTACCCCCCACGTACCGGCAGAGATTACCTACGACTGTTTGGAACAGTAATTGGGCTCTCTGTTCTGCGACACATCGCTAGGACATTTGTGGAAAATCCAAAAACTTATTCAGCGGGTTCCTACCTGGCGGAGGCTCCGGACGCTGGGCCTGATCCTGTGGAGACATCTGGGAGTGCTGGACCCGCCGAGATGGGTCCCAAGAGCGCGGCGGGGGCTGCCAAGACCAGGGCGGTCAGATTGCTGCAAGGCGGGATGGCGGTGCCGGGAGACGCTGCGGTGGCCACGGATGCTCCAGCCCCGACCCTGGGATCTCCAGCTCCAGCTCTAACCCCACGGCGTGGACGCCGCGCTGCAGTGACTGACCAGGATCCAGGAAGAGGAAGAGGCGGGACAACGCAGAGGGGACGCCCGGCCGGCCCTACAGTGATCGACCTCCTGAGAGCTCCTCCCGGAAAACCAGTTCCGGGTCGCGACGAGAAGCTTCGGGACAACGCTTCCCCCGACACCGTGGCAACCACAGCAACCACAGATCGTGTAGGAGACTTACCCCGGCAGGAACTAGGAGACTCAGCTCGGGGAGATCAGATCGAGGTGAGAGCGGAGGAGAACGGTCATACTATCGGATCGGCAAACTTGGAAGGTAGCCCCGGGGGGCTTTTCCCTCAGCAGCCGACTCCGAATCCCTCAGGGGGGTCTGAAAACACTCTGAATATCTTAACTGTGCAAGCAGCTGGGGGGGCCCAGATAGACCCGGATAAGTCAGAATCTGCTGCTGCTGACGGGAGGGCCCTTGGCGCACAGCTCAATAATCTTGGCACTATGGGTATTAATCTCCCGCAACCAGTCAATGTCGATTCTGATTATCAAGCTTGCCAACATGAAATTAACCCCAGTGGGACCCTTGACAGTGGTAGTGGTAGTCAAATTGAATTCGATAAGGAACCTAGCGACTTTTTTTTCTCTGTTTCTGATGGGGATGAGTGGTCTGAGGATTCCTCTGTTGGTAGCACGGATCTAAGTCATAGCGATGTGGAGGTAGCAGGTGGCACTAAAAGTAAAATTGTGCAGAAGAAAAAAGAGAAAAAAAGGCTGGGTGGGAAAGAGCTGGCTTGGGACTATACCCCCACAAGCCAACTGTCTAATCCTACGCTTACTTCCCAAACGCTTATTTCCCAAGCCGTCTCTGATCCATCCGAGACAACCTTAGATGCCATCTTTCAGGCCATCTCTATGCACCGCGAGGAAACTCGCCAAGACAGTCGCAAGACTCACCATGCCATGCGCAAGATGCAAGGGGTTGTTCGAAAATTGACAAAAACTTGCAGTGTATTTGGAGAAAGACTAACTGATCTTGAATCCAGGATAGTCACCACAGAATCTGATCTAGCCTCTAATCTTGCGCTGGTGGGCTCCCATGATGCACAGCTGGTGGATGTTAGATGGAAGCTGGAGGAATTTGAGAACCGCCAGCGAAGAAATAACCTGCGGGTTCTTGGAGTCCCTGAAGGGGTTGAGGGGGACGATATACGGTTATTTGTGGTGAAATTGCTACGAGACTCCCTGCCTGAATTAACTGATTGGAATTGGGCACTTGAGATTCAGCGGGCCCATCGGGTCCCCTTTGTTCAGAGACAGCCCGTTAGGGCAGGGGGATTCCCCCGAGCCATTCTTGTATATTTTGGCAATTTCCTGCTGCGCCAAGCCGTCTTTGAAAAAGCAAGACCCGATGCAAAACGATCTAGCAATGATATTACCTATTTTGTTCGCCCAGACTTCTGTCACTCCACCGTTGAAAGGCGGTGGCGGCTACGGCAGCTTATCAAACCATTTCAGGATAAAAAGGCGCAAGCCTTTTTAAACAATCCAGCTCGTCTCAAAGTGATCTTTGAGGGGCAAACAAAGTTTTTTATGTCAGAAATAAAAGCTAAGGAATTTCTGGACGGGCTTTCCAGCTAGGCCCAGGCTCATAATTATTATGAGTATTAGGAGCTACAAAATGTAGGGAAAGTACAGGATGGCACACAGGGGGTAGTAACCAGGGTGGGGGAGGAAGGCGGGGAAAAAAAAAAAAAAAAAAAAGAAAACTCTGGGGGGGGGGGAAATATCACAACAAACTCTAAATACATTTCCCCCTTTTTGAAAAATATCCTGGCGGAGGCACTATGAATTTGGGAATGTCGGCTGTAGGACGCAGCATTCTATGAAAATCCCACAATTTAGGCTCTCACGCTCTGTTGTGTAGCGCACCCATCACAATCAGACTCATGCCTGAGTCTGTATGCCTCACGTGGGGAGGTGGGGATGGTCGGGAGGGGGGTGGGGTGCTCAGGGGAGGGGCAGGGGGGGGAAGGGGGTGGACAAGGTTGTGGGTTAAAAACAAGGGGGAAAAAAGCATGTCCAGAAACAGTAATAAAATAAGGAGACAATTAAAAGTGATAAATAGATGGCTGAATATGAAGCGAGATTTTATTGGGGGAAAAAGCTTCCGAAGGTCCCATGGAGAAATTCGAGAATCTGAACCCAGTGTAAGATGGGGAAGATAACTATTTGTTCATGGAACGTTGCGGGGCTCAATGACCGGGCAAAAAGGGTAAGATTTGGTGAACTTATCAGACTTAACCACGCCGATATAATATGCGTACAGGAGACACACATTCCATGGCGGAAAAGGGAAGTAATGAGAATCACAGGGTATAATCTGTTGGCATGCACCACTCAGACATCTAATATACGCGGTGTGGCTATCTTAGCAAAATCTTCTTTGGGTACGGCCAAACGTAAATTAGTGGATGCCCTGGGTAGATGGGTAATCATTGAATTAGCCATAGGCGGCACTGTTTGTGCAATTTATGGATCTAATCAGGACGATCCTCAGATTTTTGAGGCTTTGGAAGTTGAACTGGCCACTTGGCCGACTCCTTTGATTCTTTGCGGTGATTTTAACATCTCTTTGGATGTTAGATTGGGGAACCAAGGGTCTGGGGGGTACTCAGGCCGGAAACCTCGGGTGTATAGGGCATTTAATTCTTTAAAAACTAGCCATGGCCTGGTTGATATATGGGCTACAAAGAACTCGGCCAACCCCGGTTACACGTATTTTTCCTGTCCACATAAATTATACGTTAGGATCGATTACTTTTTTTGCACAAAAGATCTTGTAGGGCAAGCCGAGATTTTAAAACTTCCTAAAATAATTTCAGACCATAACCCTCTGATACTAGAACTTGATATAGCCGGTTTTAAGAGATTACGGAGCAAATGGACCTTCGATAGGAAACTTCTTGTAAATAGTGCGTATGTTGAATATATGAGGAAGTGGGCACAAGAATTTTTTGATATAAATAGGTTCAGTGCTAGCAGGGGGGCCGTATGGGATTCTTTTAAGGCTGCTTTCCGAGGCGAAACCATCTCTTTTGTTATCAGGGCAAGGAAGCAGCAAGAAAATAAGAATCAACAATTGATGTGGGATCTAGCTAGGGCCGAAGAAGAGCATATTTCACTGATAGCACAGGGTCAGGAGGGAGTTCAAATTCAGTGGCAAATAATCGCACTGAAAGCAGAGTTAACCAACTGGTTAACGCAGAAATCTGCTGAAGAGTATCAATCTCATCGAAACAGTGTTTATGAAACAGGGGAACAAGTCGGAAGGAGACTAGCGCTTTGTACTAGGCAGAAGCTATCTTTTAGTGCTATATCTATGATTAGGATAGGGGGCAAGCCTATACTTATCCAGAGGACATAATTAGAGGTTTCCAAAATTACTATCAGCTTCTGTATCAAGATGACGGTAATA
This sequence comes from Calotriton arnoldi, assembly GCA_963921515.1. NCBI lineage: Eukaryota > Metazoa > Chordata > Amphibia > Caudata > Salamandridae > Calotriton > Calotriton arnoldi. The sequence goes on along the minus strand of CAWUFW010002477.1, from coordinate 95,587 downwards.
AAAGCAGAGAGGAGGTATCTCAAGGCATGACAGAGAGCTTTGCCGATATTAACATTGGAGAGAGCCTGGATAGGCATACTAGTGAGGAGTTAGAGGCAGAAATTACACTCGAAGAAGTGCAACGTGCACTTTCAGGAATGGCTACAGGGAAGGCGGCAGGCCCTGACCGGATACCTCTTGAGGTATATAAAATTCTGGGACCAGGTATAATACTCATGCTTTTGGATCTTTTCAGGGGTGTACAGTATAATGGGACCTCCCCCGAATCTTGGAAAGAGACGGCCATTATAATTTTTCCCAAGAAAAGGAAGCCATTGGATAATCCTTCTTCCTATCGGCCGATCTCCTTGATCAACTCTGACACCAAAATTTATTCTAAAATTTTGGCCAATCGGCTAGGAGGGGTCATAGAGCATCTGGTGTCCCCATGGCAACACGGGTTTATCCCAGGTAAAGGCACAACGGATCATACCCGTAGGGTTATCTCTCTTTTGATATTATAACCAGGGGGGGACCAGATGGCTATGATCCTCCTGGATGCTGAAAAAGCCTTTGATCGGGTGTCTTGGGAGTTTCTATGGCAGATATTGGAATTGAAGGGCTTTGGCCCTCGGATCATAAAGGCTATTAAGGCAATGTATTACCAGCCAAAAGCCCGACTTCAACTTATGGGGAGGGAATCCGGTAGTATTAATATATCTAGAGGGACTAGACAGGGTTGCCCCTGCTCCCCCATTTTATTCGCTTTATATATCGATCCCCTAGTTTCTAAGTTGTTACAGACCCGGAAGATTAAACCCATAATTACCGGAGGTTTTGAAACAAAAGTATTGGCCTACGCCGATGATATCGCGGTGTTAACCCCTAATCCTGCCGAGGCAATACTAGAGATCAGTAGGATTGCTGAGGATTATGGTCTTTTTTCAGGGTATGCGCTGAACGCTGGGAAAACTATAGTACTATGTACTGATAACATAGTTTTCAATGATCCCAAGAGAGTAACATCTGCAATGTACCTCGGGGTTCGAATAAGTGCTAAGGTGGACGAGATCTGTAGGATTAATTTTTATCCTTTGATAAAAAATATAGGGGATGAGTTAAGGAGGGTTAATGGGATACACTTATCTATTATTGGGAGAGGGAATTACCTCAAAATGACCATGTTACCCAAAATACTGTATTTGTTTCGGGCAATCCCGCTGGCTCTAGACGACAATCTATTAAGGACATTGGAATCAGCCTTCTCCAATTTTATATGGCAATATGGGAAGGTTAGGAGAGCTTTGCGGTATTTAGCATTACCCCAAGACAGGGGAGGACTTGCTGTTCCTAATATCACCCTATATTATTGGGCAGCACTTTTACATCAGATGACCACCCTTTTATCAGTGAACCATACTAGGGAACCAGTACAGGGCATAAAAATACCTACAATTTATGAATTATCGATAGGGAAGGAAGCCTCAGGGCTACTGCTGAGACAATTGGAACCTAGCTACTATAAAAAAGTACGGTTTAAAGTGATTTATAGCTCCTGGAAAATTTGGAGGCAGGTTTCTAAATTTATGGCAATTTCTAAATTGACTAGATATACCCCCTCTGGCGCTCTCCTTTATTGCCATATCTGGCTAACGATGATATGGGGAAAAAGTGGGAAAAATATGGGGTAAGAACAATAGGGGATTTCTGTGGGGGAGAACATGATTTTCAATTTTTAAGGCTACAACGGGTGTTTGGCGTTTTAGACAACCATTACTTTAAATTTGTCCAGATTAGTAATATTCTTACTTTATGGAGTCCTAGGATTACGTTAGACAAGATTCCACTTTTGGAAGCCGTAACCAGGGAATCGAGCAGGATCAGAGATTTTTATAAAATACTTCTTGACCAATGCCCCGACGACCTGGAAAAAACTGAAGCATCCTGGGCAATAAAACTGGGAAACCCGGATGTTGATATCTATATGAGCCTTTCCCTAACTGCCAAAATTTTCTTATCGTCAAATCTAAAAGCTCAACTTTATAAAACTATATTTAATCTCTACTTCACTCCTGCTAAACTTTATCTTTGGGGCAAAAGGGCTGACGATAAATGTCCTAGATGTGGGTCAGGACCAGCCACCTTGATACATATGCTATATGACTGTGATAAATTGGCTCCATTGAAAGAAGGCCTGCTGGGCTTTTGGGAGGAATTATTCTGTCTCAGACTAGAACTAACCCCCACTCTGCTGATTCTAGGACACGATAGTACTCTGGGTCTTAATAAGGAACAAGAATATGGTGTGTTTCTGGGGGCAGCGGTATTTAGGATACTATTAGCCGCCAGGTGGAAAGATGCTGAGCCACCTAGCTTTCATATGTGGCTGGCGCGGCTCCTTGGAATATACAAACAAGAGCTGGCAATCTATCCCTGTAGGGGCAGACAGGCAGGAGCCCGAGGGAGGAGGATCTGGGCTCATATGGCCAAATGGAGTAGAGTCACAAGGAGGGAGCTGGGGGCGTAACACCAGCGGTACCATATTACTAAGCCTGGTCAATGTGGCCATGGTCGTGGCCTAGGCTCCCGTTTGTTACATACTTTGTATAATTCATATCAAACGGTATCCAAATAATCTGTTGTTCTATGTGATCTTCCCATTGTAATATTTAGTAATACTTACTAATATTTATTTGTAGCTATCACTCTCTCTTTTAGTTGCTGATTTCTTTTGCTTTTTGTTCTCCTTCTCTTTGATTCTTAAGTAAATTGTAATTATATTTCTGGATATGCTTAATAAAAAAAAAAAATTAAAAAAAAAAAAGGAACCTCATCCAACAGCTATCTAACTTTAAGAGGTCTTCACCGGAAGCAGCCTCTAGCCTTGCCTCACTGGAGGATTTCAACTTCCATTTCAAAGACTAAGTCAAAAGGAGAAATCTTTGACAGCGATGACCTGCTTGGACTATCCAAGCTCCGCTCCATTGCTGTCAGCCTAAAATCGTTTCTAGGTCCCAGTCAACCACAAACAGTGACTTCTGACTGGCACTTTACTTTTTTGGTGTTGTTTGACCTAAAACTTTCTCTGACTCCACTTATTGGAATTTAGGTGGTTTGGTGTCATTTTTCTTATTAAACTGTTCTTTATTGTTTTTAAATTGGTTGTGGGATTTTTATTTTGTTGTGTTTTCACTTTTTAATTGTTTTGGTACCGCTAAACACTTTAGACACTTTTCCGTAAGTAAAGCCTGTCTGCTTTGTGCCATAACAATCATTGGATGAACCCAGGTTCATTTACTGAACGTTTGTGTTGGACGTGTCAGTATTTTGTACCTATCACTGGGGAGGGGAGGGCTCACATCCTCTCCATCTAATAACCCATTTTCTTACATTTATGTTGTTCATGATGTTGAACTCTCTAACTGGTACATTTGTTGTAAAGCAGTGGACTCAAAAAATGCTTTCTTCGCACAATAACGACAATCCACTCATCTTTATTCTTAGCAGAAAAGGTCACTTTATTAAGACAGATAAACAGCCTAATTTCCTTAACAGTAACATTGCCATATCAATAAAAAACCCAACTTGCGATTCAAAAAACCCAAACATCTTATCATAATAAAACAACTATTTACCAACAGACTTTATAAATCCCCCAATGTAATATACAAACCCATCATTCCTTCCCCCATTTGTTTTTATTGCCCTTTTCCTCCCCCTCCCTCAGCTCAGAGGGATGGATAAGCCCGCTCGAGACTATCCAAAACCCCCCAAAAAGCACCTGTTAACAAGATATTGCTTAGATAAGGAAAAAACTGATATCTGTCCTAAAGTGACAATTTTTATTTTATTTTATTATAACTGGATATACCTGTAGGAAAAAACAGCGGTGGGTGGGTGGGTCAACAATTTTCTCCGCCTCCAAACCTCCCTTCACAATAAACCTCCCGCCAAAACCCCGCCTATAAAACCTACTACTAAGTCCCGCCCCTTGCCCTGTCTGTACCTATCGTGCCTCGCCGATTGCCCCATTGCACGAAAAACCCCAGGGGAACAAAGGCTCGCGCCGCGCTTCCCCTGGGTCCCCATCGCGCAATAACGACAATCCACTCATCTTTATTCTTAGCAGAAAAGGTCACTTTATTAAGACAGATAAACAGCCTAATTTCCTTAACAGTAACATTGCCATATCAATAAAAAACCCAACTTGCGATTCAAAAAACCCCAAACATCTTATCATAATAAAACAACTATTTACCAACAGACTTTATAAATCCCCCAATGTAATATACAAACCCATCATTCCTTCCTCCATTTGTTTTTATTGCCCTTTTCCTCCCCCTCCCTCAGCTCAGAGGGATGGATAAGCCCGCTCGAGACTATCCAAAACCCCCCAAAAAGCGCCACCCAGGAAAACCAAAGAGTTTTCCTGGCCCCACCCTCCCCAAAAGCTTGTTAACACAAACATTTCATAATACTTTTCTTTTGCACCAAATGTTTTCATTCCAAAAATTAGCCAACATGTCTCTCAACTCCATTAGATAATAGGCCTGACCCAACTGAGATAAATGTACCCCATCTCCGCGGAAAAGATGCTCTTCTGATGCTGTGAAATTAGCATGTGACAAAACTTTAATACCCATAGACAGACAAGCGACTTTCATTGCTCGATTAAGCTTTCTCCGAGCCTTTTCGATCGCAGCGTGATTACGAGCCCCCCTCCAGTGTTGCCTGTAAATAAATTCAGTCCATACCAAAGATGTTTCTTTCCAATTGTTCTTTATGACTGCCAAGTCCAATTTCATGCGTTTAATAAGAGATAAACCGGACAGTGGCACTAAATCATTTTCGCCTAAATGTATGATTAACATGTCAGGAAATCCTCTCACCGCCGATAATTCCGTTAACAATGGAAAGAGCCCCTCCCACCTCATACCTCCTTTCCCTTTCCAAAAGACTTTGTGACCTTTGCTGGGAAGTCCAAGAGCTCTGCCGTAGACCTGCTGTTCAGCAAAGATGGCTGCCCATTTAATGAAGGAGTGACCTACTATCCATGTACACATTTTTGTTGTTGAAATGCCCTTAACGAAACCTAAACGGAAAAAATAAAATTAACCAAACAACCATGGTGCAAATAACATATTGCATTATCACTTCCTAACATAACGAGTGCAACAAGCAGATTTCCATCTGCCGATCCTCTTGATATCCTCCCATCCCCAACCCAACCTGGCTGCTTCAGTAGCCGCCCCTATACGAAAAGAGTGTGTTCCAAAAAGTAATGGGTCCTTACCCAACTTAACCAAAGATTTACGGAAGACCGCCAATAAATGAGCACTGGATATCTTATCCCCATTCCTATGTAAAAATATGGCCCCAGGTAAAAATTCAGAGGAAATTAGAAATGACTCCCATTCACCCAAAGGGCAGCAGCCCGGCACTCCACTCCTGTTAAGTTGAACCCATGTGCCCTTTCCCAGTTGATCCGTTTTAGACCTCCTCAACCACAACCTCAGTTTCTCCCCATGTATTTGGACCTCATTGCTCTGAATGCCCGCTTGAGTTCTAATTCCCAATAATTCGGAAACCCTAAAAGCCCCGAAAAACAACCAGATCATGCAAAGCCTGAAACGTAAAACCTCCCAAACATCATAACAGCAAACGGGCAGTTGCAACAGCAACTGTTGTAAAAGAGTAAAAGTAACTGGCTCACGTAAAGGCAAAGAAAAAGAACGCTCTCTGCCTAAACCTTTCAACATACGTCTTATCATAATTGTCCATAAAAGGAAATCCCAGCCAGCTTCCCAGAAATGGTTGTGTGAGATAACCCTTTATTTATCAAATGTAATACAAACTGTAATATGAAACTTTTGTTGTCAACTGCTTGCTCATCAAGATTATTAGATTCTACATAACTTAAAAATTCACTCCATGCTTGCTGGTAACTGCGTCTGGTAGAAGGGGCTATGGATTTCTCGACCAATTCGACAATCCTCAGTCCCCCAGCACCCAGATGTTCTGTGGAATTGGTGTTTTGCAGGTGTCCGCCCCGGGCGCAAGACTGCAAAATTTCTGCCAATTAAAGCGAGACAACGCATCTGCTATAGAATTGTTGACACCCGGGACGTGTTTAGCTCGAAAAACAATATTCAATTTGAGACTTTGCAGCATGAAAACACGCAAAAGGCGAAGCACTCGGAGGTCTTTAGCTTTTTGATTATTGATCAGATTCACCACTGACATATTGTCTACATTAAAAAGCACGCACCTGTCCCGAAATTCCTCCCCCCATACTAACAAAGCAACAATAAGGGGGAATAATTCCAAAAATGCAATACTGCGACCATGTCGCAACCAATGGGGCGGCCATTTTTCCGCACACCAGCGGCCCTCCCAGAACAGACCGAAACCATGAGCCCCAGATGCATCTGAAAAGAGCTGGATATGCCAGATGGTATTGTCTTCCAGAAAAAAGAGGGAAACTCCATTAAAATCCTCGAGGAATTTTAGCCAAATGACAAGGTCCTCCTTAATGGCTTTGGTAATTCTGATTCTATGATGGGGAAGGAAGGCACCTGACATCGCCATCCCCAAACATCTGCAAAAAGTCCTGCCTGCCCTTACCACACGACATGCAAAGTTAAGATAGCCCAAAAGACGCTGTACTTGCCTGAGCTCGAGTTTGTCCTTACACAAAATCCCTGCTACAAAAGAATAGATTTCTTTCACTTTTTGAACTGATAAACGTGCCATCATGAGTTGGGTGTCAATTTCTATGCCCAAAAAAGTGAGTCTGGTGCAAGGCCCTTCAGTCTTTTCAGGAGCCAGCGGAACCCCGAAATCCTCTGCCATGTCTTGAAAAATGCCCAAAGCTCTTTGACACTGCCCAGAATGCGCCACTCCAATGAACAACAAATCATCCAAATAATGGCATACATATTTGTGCCCACAATGTCTTGAAAAGCACCATTGTAAAAATGAACTAAACATTTCAAAAAGAGCACAAGACACTGAGCAACCCATAGGGAGGACTCTGTCTACATAAAATGCTCCATTAAAGAACATGCCCAGGAGCTCAAAATCCAATGGGTGTATGGGTAGTAAACGAAAGGCTGACTGAATGTCGCTCTTTGCTAACTCCGCACCCTGACCTGCCATCCGTACTAACCTCAATGGATCGTCTACCGAAGCATAAGAAACATTAGAGTCACCAGAAGAAATGAAGTCATTAATAGATTGTCCCTCAGGCCATGATAGATGATGAATTAAACAAAATTCTCCCGCCGCCTTCTTAGGTACTAAACCCAGAGGGGATACAATCAAATTCTGTATGGGAGGCTGCCTAAAGGGGCCCGCTATCCTGTCAGCTGCTAACTCTACGTTCAGCTTCTTTTGCACTACATGTGGCAATTCTTTAACGGATTTGAGGTTATCAGCCCAACGATGCAATCTTGGCCCTTGATACCCAATCCTGAAACCCTCCCTGAACCCCCAAAAAAGTTTAGAAGCAACCTCAGAATCTGGGTAGTCATCAAGCCATGGAACCATAGCTGAAAGCCTAACTGGAGTATTGGCCCTTCGGCATAGTTTGAGAAACTGCTCCCTTTCCCCTAAAGAAACACCCTTGGTCTCCCAAGCGCTGATTACTGAAACATTGCGTAATGGCATGCTTCCCTCCACATTGTGAACATTCATGCTTAAACCTACAGAATTGTCTGGTGCAGGTGCCCCGGTTAAAATTCCAACAGGCCCCTGATAATGGCAACTGTCCTCTACCAAAACAGCCCACCCCAAACTGGGCGGGGCGAGGTTGAAAGGGCCGGTAAGTAATGGGTAGACCACTTGCCGTATGTGTCGATGCAGGTGGCTGTGTGGAGGACATCCACTGTAGCCAGAGTTCTTGATCAACCTCACCCCAAGGTTTGTCGTGGAATATACTTACTCTAGCCCGAAACTCCTCATCGTAACTGAGCCACGCAAAACCACCAAAATGTAATTGGGCCTTACGAAAAATGTCCATGTATTTAAAAAGAGCGATTGCCCTGTCCTGATGCTTCTCACAATATACACTGGCGTATATCAAAAAAGCTGCAGTCCAATTCTCAATATTTTTGGGTACCCTGGGACGTCTCGCTAGCTCCCATTCCTCTTCCTTGGACCCCTCCTTGGCCTGAATGTCCCTAAGGAGCAGTTTAAACACATCCACGAACTCATGTTGCCAGATCTTATTTTTGGTCTTATCTGAAAGATGGGTGCCCAATGGCATAGCTAAACCCATATAAGGGAGCTTTTTAAAAATATTAGCTTCCACACCTACTGACTGACCAGAGCTAGCCTCTACTACTGCAGTCTGTGTAAACTGAGTAACATCCTTGCTGTTCACAGCAGCGATATCCGTAGTTGATGTCTGTTTTACCCCCTGCCCTACAACCTCCCCCACACCCAAACCCGCTGTTTCCTTCACAGACTCATCACCCACCCCAACAGAACGTGTATTGCACCTAACATGCGAAGGTTGAGACCAAGAAGCCCACCACTGAGGCTTACCTGTCGTTAGCTGGGCCGCACGATTCTGAAAATCCTTCGGATCATCACGCTGACGATGACCGTGACGCTGGTCCCAATCCGTTGCGTAGTCCGCTCTTGACTCCTGCAACATACTAAGCACATTGTTTGCCCCCGACCCCCTTCTTGATACAACATGTTCTTGACTCAGTGAACTTTCTTAAAATTACTTTCTTCCAAACATTCCCCTTCAGATATAAACTCGGAAACCTCTTCATTTCCAACTTGTTCGTTACACATTTCCCAAACCAAATTGCTACTACATGGCAGTTCCCCATCACCCACCCCCCCATCATAACACCTCCAATTAGACACAGGCATCCGCTCCGAATGCCGGGCCGTAACCCGAAAATCCGCACCGGATCCGCCTTGTATACTGGAACTTGAACCTGAAGCCGCAAAAGGCTTCGCATTCCTAGAACTGGAAACACCAGACGCTTGCTGAAAACCTGTTGCTGGTGAAAACTTCCAGCCGCTCTTGCTAGAAGACGCTAAAATTTTGTCAACCCCATCACCTTGTTCAACGCCGCCCAGTGTGACCGGTGTGGAATCCGCATGTTCTACCCACACCCACTGTCCACTTTGAGGCCCAAGTGAAGAGTCAAATGAAAACTGTGGATGACTGGGAGGCGGGCGAGAAGCCGGAAAAAGTGAGCTAATGCCCTCTGAAAACTGAAAATGTTCCTGATTCAGGGCCTCAGAGTCATTTAACAGCCCATGTTGAGGTACAAACACAGCCTCCATGACAGCTTCATTAACACCAGACTCCACTCGTAACAGCTGATCCTTAAGAAGGGAGACTTTACCATGGGAACTGGATTTGTCAACAGGGGGGCCTCTAGGCACAGGAGACAAAACAAAACTGAAAGTAGCCTCCTCACATGCCTCTCCACCCACCTGTGAGCTCTTACCTAACTGGTTTCCATTAGCCTTCTGTAAGGCAGGTGACACTGTTGTAACCCCCACTGTTTCCTTTGCACTATCACTAGAGTAATCCACCAGCCCAGACGAAAGCCTGTCTGAAAAAACAGGAGGCGCTAAATTTATGTGTGTACCTCCACTGCCAGAAAAAACATTGCTTGCCATCGCCTTCTGGCCTAAAAGAGCCCGTTTTGCCGGGGGGGGGGGAGGCTCGCCGGTAAAGAAAATGTCACCGGAGCCCTCTCCTTCAAACCCCGCCCCCCGCTGGATTTGCCATGAAAACTGGCGAAGGAAAGGCTCCTGGAGGCAGCTGCACACCCACGCAGAGACCGCCTCCTAACCCGGCCCACACGCGGGATAGCAACCGCCCCCAACTGACCTGCTTCAGAAATATCCATAGAAGCGCTGCGTGTCGCTGACAGCCTTCCGCCGCCACTCCGTCGTGCTGCACGCCCATGGCTCAGCTGACCCCGTCCCGCTATACCAGAGCTCTGAAGAGCTGAATGAGACCGGCCATGCGCCGGTAAACATGCTGCTACAGCCTCTGCTACACCCAGCGCCGCTGTCCTGCTCGGGCGCCTCGTACCTGACGCCGCCGCCGCAGACACACCGGGTCTCAACAGGTCCTCACGGCCTGCTGCACATAGGATGCGAATTGCTTCGCTGACCGCCGCGCCCTCCTCCATGGCAGTAATACCGCCGCCGACCTCAATTAAGGCTTCAATTAAACAACGTGAAGTGACAAGCTGACAGGAAGGGGCCCGACAAACAATTTTCTCCGCCTCCAAACCTCCCTTCACAATAAACCTCCATCCAAAACCCCGCCTATAAAACCTACTACTAAGTCCCGCCCCTTGCCCTGTCTGAACCTATCGTGCCTCGCCGATTGCCCCATTGCGCGAAAAACCCCAGGGGAACACCGGCTCGCGCCGCGCTTCCCCTGGGTCCCCATTGGACATTATGCGCAGAATACCCTTAACTATATTAGTTTGGCCAGTGTTTGACCCCTATGCACTCCTTCCCCGCAATGGTCAGGGCTGATTCTTCATAGATTTTGTTCTTCCTGTAACAAATTCACATAATCAGGGTTATGAAATACTTTTGAGGGAGTGATTCATGTGGGGCCTAATTCTAAAGAGGGGACAAATGGAAGCCTGATTTCAAGGGTTGGATACAGTGGCATAGATGCAAGGTGCATGGTGTGGAATGAGATCTTATGTGAAGCATATAGTCATAGGTTGAGACTTGACACTAATAAGGACTGTTTTACAAGCAGAAACTAATCGAAGTTAGTACAGCTTAGAGAAGAAGCACATTTGGAAACCTGCCATTTTAGTATGTTTTCTCTATCATTTCCCTGGGCGAAATATAAGAAAGGATGTGCACCTAGTAGTCTTGAGTTAAAATACACCAATGCGTTTTTTGTAGGACGGAAAAAATGGATTTGGTAAAAATGCTTTTTAAAGGTAAATGATCTGCTTCTTGATGAACTTTGTCCATGTCTTTAAATCTTCATACACCAGTCTGCAGTTTCCAATTGTAGGAAGCATCCTGCAACTCACAGTTCAAGTACATAATAAACTGACCAGTTACAACTGGCCCCTGTGGTTTCACTGCAGCAGAAACATCTTTCTTTGTCCAGAGGTCCCTGTGCATTCCCTCGTCAAAAGGAAGACGTTCCATAGTCAACGGACAAGAGCAATATACAGCTCATCAATAGATTTCCATCCAGGCAGTCATAGCATCATTTATCTACTTGACATTTTTCAATCTTCAGCTTCACAGACGTTCTACAGGGCAAGCATGCTGACTGGCCAGACCTAGACCTCAATGTCCAAAGGGTACTGCAAGACTCTAGCACCCACAGACCTGAAGAAAAGCTCAGATTCTGGAAATCCAAGTCCAAAGCTGACAACACTATTTTCACTACTTAGACAGACATGTAGGCATTATCCAAATCAGCATACAGGAAAATGTTTTATCTTTAGCCATACCAGCCCTTTCTCTCCTGAAAATGGATCATACAGAGATTTTTTAAATCCAGGCCCAATTTGTGTTTGCGAACTATACCTGAGCCTCTACAGTAAGCAGCAAAAACATGAGCTTTAAACATGTTACATTTTTCAGATGAAAATGAGGAAAGTATACCCTTCACTCTTTCATCCCATATATGAACTTTCTGCAACTGGGTACATTTTTTGCACATAAATATAGGTGTCTTATAAAAGTGTCGTGGGAAAGCAAAACCATTATGGATACTGAGCACACAGTAAGATGTTGCTGAAAAAAACGGAGGGCCCGATTCACAGAACTAATTTACGACAAAATCCTAAACTTACTACCATTTTGGTATTCACAGAATGAACTTACTCATTTTGGTATTCACAGAATAAACTTACTCATTTTGGTATTCACAGAAGACACTTACACATTTTGTGTAACTTACTCATTTTGTGTAACTTACACATTTTGTGTAACTTACACATTTTGGTATTCACAGAAGGCACTTACTCATTGATGAGTAAGTGCCTTCTGTGAATACCAAAATGAGTAAGTTAATTCTGTGAATACCAAAATTGTTGTAAGTTCATTCTGTGAATACCCAAATGTGTAAGTTCATTCTGTGAATACGAAAATTGTTGTAAGTTCATTCTGTGAATACCCAAATGTGTAAGTTCATTCTGTGAATAACCAAATGTGTAAGTTCATTCTGTGAATACCCAAATGTGTAAGTTCATTCTGTGAATACCAAAATTGTTGTAAGTTTAGGATTTTGACGTAAGTTAGTTCTGTGAATCAGGCCCGGAATGATTTAGATATATAAGATGTTAGAATTTGAATCAGAGAAAGATCTAATAAGTGTCATTATCATTGTTAGAACTGGGGGTCTCTAGTTGGCTGAGGTAGGTACCTTAGTCCAAATAGGCACCCTTGCTTCTAAGTCAGGGAAAGGAAGGACACCTTCTCAGATAGCCCCTGCTCACCCCCTCGGTAGCTTGGCATGAGCAGCCAGGCTTATCTCCAAGGCAAATGTGTAAAGTATTTGCAACCACGCTCTCAGTAACACAGTGATGACACCACAAATGGACTCCACACGAGTTTCATAAAAAAACAATTATATATTTATAAAGAAAAAAGATATACGATGAGACCACACGATAAAACAATCCAAAATATGCGTATTTGTAATATTTCACCTTGCCGGTTATTAGGCCAGCAAGCACTGGTAGGTTCTTGCAGTATTAATGAGCAATTCTCGATGATCCAATGCAGTCCTAATGCAATGCTATGCAGTTCGTAATGCAACAATCAGGCACTTCGTAATGTAAAAATAATGCAATTCGTAATGCAACAATCAGGCAGTTCGTAATGCAAAAATAATGCAGTTCGTAATGCAACAATCAGGCAGTTCGTAATGCAAAAATAATGCAGTTCGTAATGCAACAATCAGGCAGTTCGTAATGCCAAAATAATGTACTTCGGCACCGATCGCGGTGCTCTGGACGGTCTCTATGCCACTCTTACTGACTCGCGGTCAGCTACTGCCAAAATATGTCACAAATACTGTTATGATAGAAAACAAAGTGCAGCTCCACACTCCGGTGCCGGTACTGCCACTCCTCGGCAAGTACGGGCCGCGATACGGACTTGAGCGGAGGCTCGCGCTGCAAAGATGGGAAAGGCCGAGAGCGTTTCTCTCGGAGCCCGCACCCCGCCCCAGGCGGCGACACACGCACGCTCGCTGAGCGTTACCTGGGGGGTGCAATCTCACTCTCCTCTCCTCGCGGCTTGGGCCTCTGGTGCGACTTCGTTGATCTTGGGCAGTGGAAGTCGGACCCCCGAAGGTGATGATTCGAGGTCTCTCCTTGGCAAAGGCAGGCTCAGGCCGGCGGCGGTGAATTCCCACAGCTCCTCTGGGGATGCTGGTCCGGGCCGATGGCAATGACGATCGCAGCAGTTCTGGTCACGCTGTCGATCGAAGCAGAGAACAAGACTGCTCCGGGACACACAGTCATGGGGCAATTTCTCACGAAGGTCTCAGGCTGCAACAGGGCACACGCACACAGCGTCGCTGAGACTCACTTGGACTCCGGGTGCACACGATCACAGGGCAATCCTCGCGAAGGTCTCAGGCTGCACAAAGCAGACGCACACAGCATCGCTGAGACTCACTTGGACTCCGGGTGCACACGATCACAGGGCAATCCTCACGAAGGTCTCAGGCTGCATGACGCACACGCACACAGTGTCGCTGAGACTCACTTGGACTCCGGGTGCACACGATCACGGGGCAGTTCTTACGTAGGTCTCAGGCTGCAAAAAGCACACGCACACAGCGTCGCTGAGACACACTTGGAAACTTTTATGTTCCTGAGTTTCCGCAACAGGGAGCCAGCTCTCCTCGGGTCCTGGGAGACACGTTACTTCGGGACACAGCAAAGTCCTTTCAAGCAGGGGGACACAGCACACAGCAAAGTCCCTTAGCCTCTCCTTAGTTAAATCAGCAAACTGCAGGCCAGCCCCAGAACACACAGCAAGGGTCAGTCCTTCTCTTCAGTCTCTTCAGCTGTTCTTCCTTGGCAGAGGTTCCTCTTGACCGCGAAGTAGTTTCAATCCTTTTCAATCTTGATAAGTCCAATGTTCAGGGGTTTCAGCTCTCATAGTTATACCCCTAAATGTCTTTGAAGTCTTTGTGTTCAGGGGGCACTGACCCCTGTCCAAACCAGTTCTGGGTGTCTCCCTGCCAGTGACACCTTCTTCCTTTGATAGTGGGGGTCTGGATCTTCAATCACTCAGCAGGAGATGGAGCCATTGTTTTATGGCAGAAGCCCAGTCCTCTTCACCTCCAGGGGCTGCGCCTCCCCCCTACACTCCAGATGCAGGTCAACCGTGGCTGTCTCACCTACTCCTCCCCTGGGTCAAGACATTTTCCAGATCCTATCACATTCAAATCCAGACAGTCAATCCACAACCAGGCAGAGACACACAGAATTGTTAGAACAAGAAAACCAGCCACTTCTAAAAGCGTGGTTTCTAAACACACAGTTAAAAAACCACCTTCACAAAAAGATGTGTTATTAAATTGTGAGCTCAGGCTGTCAAGGCTTTCACCTGGCGAGGGTGAAAGAAGGAACTCCTCAGGATCCGAACGATGCACAATTGGGTCCACCTCTTGATACCCCCAATTCAGATGTGTGAAACAGAATTTTAGGGTGATCAAGCGAGGGAAGGGATAGGAAGGGAACAGCTGGGAAGAAGGAGACACCTGAAAGAAGAGAGAGACAAGATTAAACACATGGAAGAAACTACTCTCAATAATTCTCACTAAATAAGGGAACATCACATACCTCAACCATAAGTACGCGGTTCTCTCACTTCTTTCATGCCGCAAGGCCACTGCCCCAATGTTATATACACTATCCTTAAATCCAGAAAACAAGAAGAGATATTAGTCTTCACACATATACCACCATACGTTATTTAAGGGTTTGCATCATATTCGGTTTCGTACATACCCCTCAAATAAATCATACAAAAAGATATGCAGAAGTCTTCTCCAAAGTAAGAAATAAGTAGTCCCAGCAATAGTGCATAAATAGCGAAGGAATACTTTGGTTGAAAGATTCGGGACGTAAAAGAAATCCAACAGTCCCAAGTTACCTCTTTTTCTCCAAGGAAAAATAAAACGTAGGAGAATTCAAAGTCAGAACAATAATGCCTTAACCGGATGCCAAGAACATAAACGTCTCTAGTTCCAAGTTATTAATTCATAACTTCCAATAGCATTATAAGTTTGTCTCCTGAGCGCAGGACAACAATCACGGCAACCCCGCTGCGGTTAACATCACTGCAGCAGTATGTCACAATTGCCAATCAGCATGGATCAAGAAGACGGTTGCTTCTCTTTCCGCCACAGTACATCAAGCTCACCGCTGTGGCAATGAAACTCCATCGCTCTCCTCTCCTCTGGTGCCAGGCACGGACATAAAAGGAATGAAGCAGCTTCCTCAGCCCTCCGCGGCCTGACATCAAACGGGAACCAGCCACACGAAGAATCACAACTCCTGACCTTCGCGGGAAACAAAGTATCCCTATAGAATTACGCACGCTGTCCGACGTGCAGTGTCCGTATTTAAGGCCCTGGATTGGTCCGTCTAAACTACAAAAACACCCATTACCTCATGGGAGATGTAGTTTCCGTATCAATCGTGGAGGAATCCTGATGCGTGTTTCCTCGTTATGAGTCTGCATTCATTTTCGGCAGACGCCATGTGCCCGAGTCCTGACAGTACATCCCCCTCCCAAGCGTCTCCTAGGTCCAGGTTTAGTGGGGTTCCGGTTGTGGAAGGCACGCACCTCCCGCGGGGCGTGGACATTGGTGCAGGGCTCCCACGAATCGTCCTCGGAGGTGTACCCCTTCCAGGACACTAAGTACCATAGAAGCCCCTTACGATACGAAGCGTCCTTGATTCTTCGCACCTCATATTCCTCCTGGCCGTCCCTCAGTACTGGTGGCGCTGCCTTACATCTGGATCGTCCTGCAGGTTTCAACAGACTACAGTGGAAGGAAGGATGAATCCTCATATGGACAGGCAGTCGCAGTTTGTACACCACAGGGTTGATTTGCTTAATCACCGTATAGGGACCAATGTATTTAGGATGGAAAACACTTCGCATCCTGAAGCGGATGTTTTTGGTAGACAACCATACCCTGTCTCCGATCCGATATGTAGGTCCCACTTGTCGATGCTTGTCCGCCCATTTCTTATATTGCACTTTGGCGTGTCGCAAATGTACCTGTATCTTTTTATGGATGTCTTGAATGTCTTGCACACGCTCTCTTACAGACGGTACTGTTACTTGGGTCATAGGGAGAGTGACTGGTAGAATCTTCGGATGGAATCCATATGTAGCAAACCATGGAGATACCCCAGTGGCGCTATGCATAGCGTTGTTGTAGGCTAGTTCCGCCAGCCATAATAGAGCCACCCACGAATCCTCAGCTTCAGCTGCATAACATCGTAGATACTTCTTGAGAGTTTGATTGAGCCTTTCTGTCTGCCCATCCGTTTGCGGATGGAAACTCGTGGAAAGGGCTGAAGAGATCTGCAATGTCTTACACCAGGATTGCCAAAACCGCGCCGTGAATTGCGGGCCCCTATCCGAAATGATCACTTCAGGAAGCCCATGCAACCGAACCACGTTGTTTAAGAGTAACTGCGCTGTTTGCCCTGCAGTGGGTAAATTAGGACAAGGAATGAAGTGTCCCATTTTCGTGAGGCTATCGACTACCACCAAAGTAGCCGAGAGACCCTGATTCTTTGGTAAGCCAGTGATAAAATCAAGACTGATGCTCTTCCATGGCCGGTCTGGGGTAGGCAAAGGCATCAATTGTCCTGTGGGTTTAGAAGTACTAGTCTTAGCCCTCGCACAAACACCGCAGTTCGTGATCCATTGCTGCACATCTGCTTTCATAGCTTCCCACCAAAAGTAACGTTGAAGAAGCTCAATCGTCTTGGCATTTCCTGGATGTCCAGCCATTTTTGACTCGTGACACCACCCAAAGGCTTTCAGCTGTGTTTCCTTAGTGGGTAAGTATAACTGATTCCTGTAGAAAGGCAAGCCGTGTTTGATGCTACGATGAGTGCCTTGAGTGACCCACACGTCCCATGAAGCAGATGGTTTAGCTTCTTTCACTGCCTTCATGAATGTGTCTATCATGATTACACACAGCACCTTGGAGGGTTGGATAATGGTTTCCATAGATGTATCTCGTACCTCTTCCCCCACCGAATGCCTAGACAAGGCATCTGCCTTCCTGTTCTCAATGCCTGGCCGATATGTGACAACAAAATCAAAATCAGCAAAAAATAACATCCAGCGCATTTGTCTTTGAGTCAGTTGCCTGGCTGTTCTCATGAATTGAAGATTCCTATGATCCGTATAAACGGTGACAGTATGTCGGGCTCCCCACAAGTGGTGTCTCCATTCCTGGAAGGCTCGTTTAATAGCCAACAGTTCCTTCTCTGCGATAGTGTAGTTCAGTTCAGCAGGATTGAGTTTTTTGGACATGTAGGCTATGGGATGTAGTTGACCTGTGTTTTTGTTTCTCTGTGACAATATTGCTCCTATTGCCTCGTTGGACGCGTCAGCCTCCACTATGAAGGGGGCTTCCGGATTAGCATGGTTCAATACAGGTGCAGTAGTGAACGCCTCTTTCAAAAATCTAAAGGCTTCTGAGGCTTCAACCGACCAGCAAAAACAAACTCCTTTTCTTAATAATCTGGTTATGGGTGCCACTACTTGGGAGAAATGATGTATAAACCTCCTATAATAGTTAGCAAACCCCAAAAAGCATTGCACGTCTTTCACACTGCGGGGTTTAGGCCATTCCTGCACAGCTTGCACCTTTCTTTCAGCCATACGAAAACCAGAAGAACAAAGCATGACCCCCAGAAATTCCACCTCCAATACGTGGAACTCACACTTGCTCAGCTTGCAATATAAGCTATGCTGTCGTAGTTTATGCAAAACTAACCCCACATGTGTCTTGTGCTCTTTGTCATTCGCGGAGTATATTAGAATGTCGTCAATGTATACAACCACGAATTTATCCAAAAATTCCATCAACACCTCATTCAAAAAGTACTGGAAAGCTGCAGGGGCATTGCACAAGCCGAAAGGCATAACCATATACTCGAACAATCCATATCTAGTTTTGAATGCTGTTTTCCATTCGTCCCCTGCTCTCATTCGTACCAGATGATATGCACCCCTTAGATCTAGTTTAGTATACACTGTGACTTCTTTAATCTGATCCAACAAAACAGAGATCAGAGGCAAAGGGTACCGATTCTTTACAGTGTTTTTGTTTAACATGCAAAAGTCTATACAAGTTCTCAACTCTTTGTTAGCTTTGGAGATAAAGAAAAGTGGTGAAGCAGCTGGGGAACGGGAAGGTCTTATGAACCCTATGGAAGTGTAGTGACCCAGATATTCTTTCAGGTGTCTCATTTCTGGTTCAGACAAGGCGTAAACTCGACAGGACGGTAGAGTAGCACCCGGTAGCAAGTCGATTTGGCAATCATATTCCCTGTGAGGGGGCAAAGACTCAGCTTGACTCTTATTGAAAACATCCCTGTATTCCTCGTAACAAAAGGATAACGTTGTTTCTTTTTCTGCCGCTGTAGCTATCATGAACTGTGGTACCGTAGCTAATGAGTGAACCGGGGAGCTCTGTATGCAGTTGAGCTGACATTCTGCGGAAAGAAAATGCAAAGACTTTTCCTTCCAATCAATGAAGGGGTTATGCAATCTCAGCCAAGGCATCCCCAGAATAAGTTCGTATTGGGGGGCCTCTATAATATTGAAAGTGATGGTTTCTACATGTCTGTGTATTCCGTCTTTGATCGTTAAGGTGACTGGTTTGGTTTGTTCAGTTATGGGACCAGACTTCAAGGGTTGGCCATCCATGGCTAATACCTTTCCGGGAGAGGCTCTGAGAACCGTAGGGAGAGAAAGCTTGTGTACCAGCCATATATCTATAAAATTCCCCGTGGCCCCAGAATCTATCATGGCTTCTATCTGTTGTTCAATGTCTTCCACCTGTACACCCACTGGAACCACAATGTGTGTCTCAATTTCGTCACAAGAAGGAGAGGATAAGGAAGGTACCTGCCATTCGGATTCATTGTCTGATACCGACAGTAAACCATCTGGTTTGGGAAGAACTGAGACGGCTACGTTCTGGGTTGTGTACGTCGAGAATGGTTTCTTAGGTTTCTTTGGACAATCTCGAACATAATGTCCCTTTAACCCACAATACATGCACAAGCCTTTCGTTCTACGGGATTCTTTCTCCTCCTTAGTAAGAGGAGCCCGTACTGCCCCTATCTCCATAGGCTCCGTAGTACTTTCGCTAGCAACTAGAGGCTTACGGTATGATCTGTCATATTGACCTACAGCTCTCTTTTTCTCTCCCGTCCTTTCCGATAATCTGTGGTCCAATCTTAGAGTCAAATTCATGAGATCCACACAAGTACTAGGTTGCGGTTCAATTTGCGCCAGGATGTCTTTCATCTCATCCTTCAGTCCCTGATAATACAGGGACATCCTTTTCTCTTCTGGCCAGGCAGATTCAGCGACCAACCGATTAAAGGAGGTCATATAGGAAATGAGGTCTTTCTTACCTTGCCTTAATTCAAGCAATTCCCTGTCTGCGCTAAACGCAGCAGCCCTCCTGTCAAACACTTGTTCAAACTCAACCCTGAATGCATTCCAATCCGAAAGAACGGGATCATTATTTTTGACCAGGGGGACTGCCCAGTTGGCTGCATCCCCGGCTAGATAAGAAATGGCAAAAGCGACACGTGAATGGTTGTTCGGGAACGCAGCGGGTTTACAAGAAAAATGCAACAGAATCTGCGTTAAAAACACCTGTACCCTATATGGATCACCCGAAAACCTTTCAGGGGAAGCCAAAGGAATCTGTGGAGGTACATGGACCTGTATCTGGGAGGTTGCGGCATCAAATGGATTCCGCTGCAATTTCTCAACCTTTTCTTTTAGGGCCACGGTTTCTGCCCTGGAGAGAGCTAGCTCCTGTCGTACCGCATCTAAGGCCTGTAGGACATCATTCATAGTGGCCATTATGGAATCGAACGGAACAGGAGGAGTTAACAACGTGGGTGCGTAATTCTGTCAAGGCTTTCACCTGGCGAGGGTGAAAGAAGGAACTCCTCAGGATCCGAACGATGCACAATTGGGTCCACCTCTTGATACCCCCAATTCAGATGTGTGAAACAGAATTTTAGGGTGATCAAGCGAGGGAAGGGATAGGAAGGGAACAGCTGGGAAGAAGGAGACACCTGAAAGAAGAGAGAGACAAGATTAAACACATGGAAGAAACTACTCTCAATAATTCTCACTAAATAAGGGAACATCACATACCTCAACCATAAGTACGCGGTTCTCTCACTTCTTTCATGCCGCAAGGCCACTGCCCCAATGTTATATACACTATCCTTAAATCCAGAAAACAAGAAGAGATATTAGTCTTCACACATATACCACCATACGTTATTTAAGGGTTTGCATCATATTCGGTTTCGTACATACCCCTCAAATAAATCATACAAAAAGATATGAAGAAGTCTTCTCCAAAGTAAGAAATAAGTAGTCCCAGCAATAGTGCATAAATAGCGAAGGAATACTTTGGTTGAAAGATTCGGGACGTAAAAGAAATCCAACAGTCCCAAGTTACCTCTTTTTCTCCAAGGAAAAATAAAACGTAGGAGAATTCAAAGTCAGAACAATAATGCCTTAACCGGATGCCAAGAACATAAACGTCTCTAGTTCCAAGTTATTAATTCATAACTTCCAATAGCATTATAAGTTTGTCTCCTGAGCGCAGGACAACAATCACGGCAACCCCGCTGCGGTTAACATCACTGCAGCAGTATGTCACAATTGCCAATCAGCATGGATCAAGAAGACGGTTGCTTCTCTTGCCGCCACAGTACATCAAGCTCACCGCTGTGGCAATGAAACTCCATCGCTCTCCTCTCCTCTGGTGCCAGGCACGGACATAAAAGGAACGAAGCAGCTTCCTCAGCCCTCCGCGGCCTGACATCAAACGGGAACCAGCCACACGAAGAATCACAACTCCTGACCTTCGCGGGAAACAAAGTATCCCTAAAGAATTACGCACGCCGTCCGACGTGCAGTGTCCGTATTTAAGGCCCTGGATTGGCCCGTCTAAACTACAAAAACACCCATTACCTCATGGGAGATGTAGTTTCCGTATCAATCGTGGAGGAATCCTGATGCGTGTTTCCTCGTTATGAGTCTGCATTCATTTTCAGCAGACGCCATGTGCCCGAGTCCTGACACAGGCACACTAAACTTCACCTCTCCATCTTAAACCTATGGGAAGATAGGCTGGAAACATATTACACAGCCTCCCCCAGTCTGTCCTATTGGCAAGATGGCCTTGCAACAGTGAAAAAAGAATTTGGCAGTTTTTCACTGTCAGGACATGGTACACACCTTAGTACATGTCCTACCTTTCACATACACTGCACCCTGCCGAGAGGTCACCTTGGGCCTACCATAGGGGTGTCTGATGTGCATAAAAAGGGAAGGGTAAGGCCTGGCAAGTGGGTGCACTTGTCAGGACAACAAGGCAGTTTAACAAACTGCACGCAGGCACTGCAGTGGCAGGCCTGAGATCTCTTTTCAGGGCTACTTATGTGGGTGGCACAATTAGTGCTGCAGGCCCACTAGTAGCATTTGTATTACCAGCCCTGGCACACATAGTGCACTTTACTAGGGACTTTACTAGTAAGACAAACATGCCAATTATGGCCAACCAATTACCATTACACTTTACACAGGGAGCACTTGCACTTTGACACTGATCAGCAGTGACAAAGTGCCCAAAGCATCTAAGTTGGCAACACCATGTCAGAAAAAAGGTCTAGAGGGAAGGCAAAAAGTTTAGGGAACTTTAGCCAAAAAGGGCCAAGTCCAACACAACCCCATCCCAGCCTAAAGCCAGGGTAGACCAATCAACTACCTTGATGGACTTCCCTGCTTGGGGCGATAGAACACGGACGCGGAACCGCTACTGCAGGGACACCCTCCTGTTCTATGCCTTCCTGACCCCAGGGGGTTCTCTTGGTCACTACTCCCTGGGCCAACTATGCTGCTCCACGGGTACTTCCTGGCAGTCGGGGGCCCTCTAGGGGTGCTGGTCCCTTGCCAACTCCCACCTAGAGCGGTACCCCTGGAAGACCCATCGACCAGGATGCTGTCTCCAGTTATCCGGCCCTCCAGGTTAGAGGTGGGGTTACCCTGGTCACTTTTAGGGGACCTAGCCCTCCTGGCTGGGCACTGTCCCACGGGTTTTCCCACGGGGGAACAACTCCCCCCCTTAACCTTCCATTTAGATTTTTGTGCCTGCCACTTAGGAATGGCACCCACAAACTTCAGGACCACGGGAGCTCTGGTTACAGATGCCCCACGACCTCCTGATGCTAGGTGTTCTTCCTCGCACTGCTGGCAGGTAGGTTCTAGACCTCCACCCTGGGGCTCCTCTAAGGATCCCTCCAGTCTCTGGGGTGGGGTTGTGGACCCCCTGGGACTCTGCTTACACTCTCTCCCTCTCCTTTGAGACAGGGTGCTAGCCTGCACGCCCCCCCCCCCACTTCTCTGGGACCTGACTGCACCACTCTGTCCTTCCTCCCTCCCACGGGACTGGAAGATCCCTGAGTTGCTGCTGGGGTTCCCCTTTGGTGTCTCTTCAGACCCCCTGACCCATGACCAGGGGCCTGTCTCGGGGGCAAGCTCTTGGGAATGAAAGAGCTCGCAGTCTAACAGGTGTTGGTGCAACTCTGAAAAATGTTTACTGAGCCGAAGCTCCCTGGAGCCCAAATTGAGCAATCCTTTGTAATCATTCTCCATGCTAACCATCACCCAATCATCCAGTGCAAGCGTGTACTCATCCAGATCCTCCACCCGAGTACTGGATTTCAGGAGTGAGCCCATACCTGAGGCATAAAGCCTCCTTCATATTGGCGTAGGTCAGGGTTCCCGCCCTCTCTAAAGGTGGTAAAACATCCCTCCCAGAAGCCTCAAAGTGTTTCCATAGGCCCGCCCCCCAATGCTTCTCAGGCACCTCATTCATGCTCAGTACGATCTCATATGCCGTGAACCACGCATAAATATCATCACCCCTCTGGTAATCTCGCACTAAGTCTTTGGGGATGTACACCTTACCCGCTGGCACTGGTTGTGTGCTGCCACCATTCGATCTGGCCTGTTTAGCCTTAATGTCCAGTTCCTTCATGCTTAACTCATGAGCTAAGAGAATCTTCTTCTCTTCCAAGGGGAGAGCGTTCTTGCTCTCCTCTGCTCGCTTTTCACTTTCAATGAGCAGCTTTTTCTCCTCTGCTTGAGCCTTAAGTTTTAAAACCTCCAACTCATGCTCTCTGACCCTTTGGTTTTCCTCCAGCTCCTCTGGGGAAAAACTCCGCCCGGAATGGTCACTGTGAGAAGTTGGCCTGGTATATGCTGTCCACTAATTATAGTGGGCACCTTGCACCAGTCCAAACAACCCCTTATTGGAGATAGGTTAAAGACAACCTTTATTGAAAGCTATCCTAGTGGTAGCTATGGAGAGCAGCCTTCAGGCTAAGTCTTGAAGGAATGTAAAGCAGCTTGTTTTACCAGTCTATAATCTCTTGAGTGACCAAATGAAAGAGGACCACACCAGGTATATATTCAAAATATATGTATTTATTGCTAAACACACCCCTCTAGTCTCTTTATGAGGCTAGAGTTTGAAGTACATAAGTTATAAGTTAGTTATCTACAGTAATAGCACAAATACACGTTTGAGCCCTAGGGGCGTACTCAAACCATATACCAATAAAGTGGTATAAGAACCACGACTGAGCTAGACACAGGGCCTAGAGCCTGTAGAAGTGCTTGGACCACAAGGAACCACCCAAGGTAGTGACACAGGGGACCCACAGGGGACGCGTGCAGTGTGAGAACACAGCCGCGAATCGCCGTTGACTTCTATGGGGAAAGTCGCGGTTGGAAGTTTAAAGAAAAGGGACACTTAGAGGAGGACTTGGAGCAAACCCTTTTAGAACTAGGCTGTTCTAGTGTCAATACCCACGGGAGCACCGGAGTACTCGAGTTACCTCACCCACGGGAGCCGGGTGCATAGGTGCCTTTCGGGGTCGGGTTTCGTCGTCGTTTTCAATGGCGATCTGCTGCAAAGTGCTGCTGGCGGCCAAGTCGAAAGTGTTCGGGTGGATCCAAAGGTAGATCGAAGATCTGAAGAACCTGAAAGCAGAGGGGACAGAGTCTGGGTCACTAGCCAGTGACCAGGAAGGCGATGAGCAGATGCCCACTGATGTTGAGTGCTTCAGGTAGGTTGACAGTCATCTTGACTCTTCAGCCACGAGGTCCAGGAGGTGTCAACGATGACCAGGAGCTGGATTCGAGCTGTCCCATGACGTCTGTCGATTGCAGGGGTGTCGGCGACCAAATTGGACCCAACAAGCCTTGGCAACGGCAAGTCTTGTGGAAATGGAAGAAGGATGATGGTGCAGACCAGCAAGGTCTGTGGGACTCACCCAGCAAGGGTAAATCAGGGCACGCCTGGAGCAACCAGGGAGCCCAAGCAGAAGAAGATTGGCCTTCGGGAGGGCCTACTAACCAACAGACTAGCAACTGCAAAGGAGCCTCGAGTGGACGCACTTGGAGCTGGCTCACAGGACACTCGTGGAGTGGAGGCCAGTGATCTTCGGTGCAGTCGGTGCTGGAGGCTGGGGCTACTCGGAGCCCAAAGCACAACTTCGTGGAAGACCCAGAAGAGGATGCACTTGCAAATGCGATCAGTGTCCAGGGGTCATGGTTCCACATTATCCACAACAGCTACGGGCCTCAGCTTTGCTGGGGACTCAGGGCAGCCTCGGGGAATTCTGGAAATCCACCTCTGGTGATGCAAAGATTTTGGCGTCCGGCGGGAGCTTCAGCGATGCAGACCGAACAATTGCTTCTTTGGTGCCTGCCAAGCAGGGGAGTCACTCCTTGACCCCAAGGGAGATTCTTCAGTCCTCTAATCTTGAAGTAGAGCGTCGAAGGTCCAGGATACTGTGTCAGAGTTTCGTCCAGGTAAATCTAAAGTCCTAAGGACTGGGGTCCCATATTTATACCAAGTTAGGGGGTTGGACATACTCTGGGGACCCACCTATGGGAGGGTCAGGGCAGAGGGGTGGTTACACCCCTTTCCCTTTGTCCAGTTTCGCACCAGAGTAGGGGCTGGAAGCCCCTGAGCCGGTTTGAACTGGGGTATGCACAGGGACACTGTTAGAATTGGGGGTCTCTAGTTGGCACAGGTAGGTACTTGTGACAAATAGGGACCCTCGCCTCTAGTCAGGGTAAAGGGGTACACTCCTAAAATAACCCCTGCTCACCCCCTTGGTAGCTTGGCACGAGCAGACAGGCTTATCTCAGAGGCAGTGTGTAAAGCATTTGTGAACACATACAGTAATCTAGTGACACACTACAGATGGACACCACACAAGGTTTTATATCAAAAATAAGTATTCTTTATATATTTTTAACACAAGACCATAAACGACAAAAATCCACAATACTGTACTTACAATGGTAGTTTTAGCTTAGTTCAGTTCAGTTCTTAAGATGCGACACTTTAAGTCAATGTACCTTACGATGCGGGACGCTTCCACAACAAGCAATGTTGCAGCGATGGAAATGCGACGAAGTTCTGGTGCAAAGAAATAAAGACGTCAAGTTCTTCCTGATGTGGCACGCTTCTCCGAGGTTGCGAGAAGTCTCGATTCGATGCGTCCACTGCAGCGGCGACACCCTTGTTCAGCGATGCGACGGCAACAGCTTCGGCTACGACACTCTTCTCCAACGTTGCGAGACGCTTCCGCTCGATGCGACAACTGCAGCGGCGACACCCTTGTTTCGTGATGCGACGGCAGCAGCTCCGACGGCGGCACGCTTCTCCGTGGATGCGAGGCGCTTCTCTTGATGCGGTGCAATGCGACAGCTACAGCGGCGACACCCTCCTTCGGAGTTGCGACGGCAGCGGCTGCGACGGCGACACGCTTCTTCCTCGATGCGAGACTCTTCTCTTGATGCGGTGCAATGCGACAGCTACAGCGGCGACACCCTCCTTCGGAGTTGCGACGGCAGCAGCAGCGACGGCGACACGCTTCCTCTTCGTTGCGGGACGCTTCTCTCGATGCGGTGCAATACGACAGCTACAGCGGCGACACCCTCCTTCGGAGTTGCGACGGCAGCAGCAGCGACGGCGACACGCTTCTTCCTCTTGAGTCGCGCTTCCACCTCCTTGCGACACGCAGTCCCTTCAGAAGGCCCAAAACAGCAGCAGGCACTTCCAAAGGATTCTTGGGGAGCTGGTGGTTGAAGTCTGTTGTCCCTGAGACTTCAGCAGGAGGCAAGCTCTTTTCTCAAGCCCTTGGAGATCCTTCACAAGTTGAATAAAAGTGCACACAAAGTCCTTTCTCCTTCCTTTGGCAGTCAGGCAACCACTGCAGGCAGATCCCTCTAGCTTAGGGATAGTCCTCTCCTCAGTTTCTTCTGGTTCCTCTCCTCAGCAAAGGTTTCTTCTTGTTTTCCCAAAGTGATCTAATTTCCTAGGGGTCTGGGTCCCCTTTTTATACACAGTTTTCCTTTGTTCTCTGAAGGCAGAGAGGCCTCTGCCTAGTCAAAACCAGTTCTGGTCAGTCCTGGAGCACTTTGTTTTTCTGACTCCTTCTTTCCTTTCAGAATGTGGGGCAGGGTGCTCAGCCGCCCGGCAGGAGGTGGAGCCAGCATTGTGGAAGGCAGGCACAGCCCTATTCAGACCCAGGTGCAACTCCTCCCTCCACTCTGGATGCAGATCTTTCTATTCAGCCCTGTGCTGACTCACCCAGTCTCCTGTAGCCACCCCCAGCCCCTGTCACTCAATCTCCAGACAAGGAATACACAACCTAGCAGAGGCAGGCTTGGAAGTTTAGGCAAGAAAATACCCACTTTCTAAAAGTGGTATTTTCAAACACAGAATGTTAAAACCAACTTCACTAAAAGATGTATTTTATCATTCTGAGTTCAGGCATACTAAATTCGTTTTTCTACCATGTTCCCTGGGTCAGTTCTGACTATAAGGTGTAATAGTCAGTCTGCCCATTCTGGCCTATGGGGAGCAGGTAGCCTTGCAATAGTGAAAAACGAAAATGGCTGTAATTCACTATTAGGACATGCCACACACACCAGGGCATGTCCTACCTTATACTTACAATGCAC
Organism: Calotriton arnoldi; assembly: GCA_963921515.1. Classification (NCBI taxonomy): domain Eukaryota; kingdom Metazoa; phylum Chordata; class Amphibia; order Caudata; family Salamandridae; genus Calotriton; species Calotriton arnoldi. The sequence goes on along the minus strand of CAWUFW010002477.1, from coordinate 68,266 downwards.
CCTGCCCTAGGGCCTACTTTAGGGGTGACCAACATGCAGTAAAGGGAAGGTTTAGGGACTGGTAAGTGGGTGCACTCACCAAGTCGACATGGCAGCCCTAGGCTGCACACAGGCTCTGCGATGGCAGGCCTGAGACACATTTTACAAGCCGCTTCTGTGGGTGGCACAACCAGTGCTGCAAGCCCACCAGCGGCATTGGATTTACAAGCCCTGGGCACACTCAGTGCACTGTACTAGGGACTGACAAGTAAACCAATCATCCAATCGTGGAGTCACTAATCCATAACACAATTTACAATGGGGCGAGCATATGCACTTTAGCACTGATCAGCAGTGGTAAAGTGCCCAGAGTCATAAAACAGCCAACAACAGGTCAGAAAAAATATAGGAGGAAGGCAAAAAGTTTAGGGATGACCCTGCAAAAAGGGCCAAGTCCAACACAACCCCTTCCAGCCAAAACGCAGGGTAGACCAATCACTACCTTGATGGGCTTCCCTGCTTTGGGCGATAGAACCTGGACCCTGGCCCACAACAGCAGGGGCATACTCCAGTTCTACGCCAATCTGAACCTATTTGGATCCCTCTGTCCATACTCTCAGGGCCCACCAAGCTAATCCATGGAGAACCCTTCTCCTCACCTGTGGACACCACCTGTGCAGCACCTAACCTTAACTTGCTCACAGGTGTGTCCCAACAGACAGCCAGCAAGCCACAGTGGCCACTGACAGTGGTCAGGGATGAGACCCAGGCCTTATGCCTCTCAGGGCTCTCAAACCTCTGTGGCGTCAGAGAGCGGGGGCAGTAGCCCCAGGTGCTTGGCACCCTTTGTCCACTCTCCCTCCTGTCAGGTCAGGTATGACATCCTGGCGCTGACCCACCAGCCCCGGGCCTATACCCGGCGGCTGGACTGGAGACTGGGGTGGGCTTTCCCACACCTGGTCCTCCTCCTTGGGGCTCTGTACCCTCCCACCTGGAGCGGTACCCCTTCCAGAATTGTCAGGGCACCTGCGGCAGGTGTCCTGCACAATTCGCCCACCAGTTCAGGGGTTCTATCCTGCAACTGGGCGTCCAGGTCAGGGGGACACCCTGAACCTGGTCCTCCAATCTAGGGTCTAAACCCTCCAGTTGAACCGGGGTCAGAGGCGAGGACTCCCTCCCTCTGCACCCCCTTCCAGTGTACTGCCCCCTCCCATCAGGAGCGGTACCCCCTACCAGAATTGTCAGGGCACCTGTGGCAGGTGTCCTGCACAATCCGCCCACCAGTTCAGGGGTTCTATCCTGCAACTGGGATCCCAGCATAGGGTCTGTACCCTTATACTGGGCAGAGGCCAGGGGTGAGGCTGTCCTCTCCCCACCCCCTTATTGGGGTCCTGCACCCTCCCACCTGGAGCGCTGCCCCCAGAAGACAAACTGGTAGGGGCACTGTTAGCAGCTGCCCCTTCCTCCAGGTCAGGGGGACACCCTGAACCTGGCCCTCCAACCCAGGGTCTGTACCCTTAGGCTGGACCTGTGCCTGGCAACCCAGGACTTCCGGGAGGGTACACCAACCCCCCCAAAGGAAACACACTCCTCTAGAGTTGTGTAAGAACCTGCCTGGCGCACCAGGACTTCCTGGGGCGCACGCATGCCCCCCCAGAGGGTAACACATCTCTCAGGTGTTGTGTGACAGTCTGCCTGGCGCAGATCTCCCAACCCCTGTCCGTCTGACAGTGTGTGAAGATCCCCCAGGACAGAAGTGGTGTCACCATGGTCATTCACTGGTGACTCAGCCCTTCTGGCTGGTCCCTGACCCACTGGTTCTTCCACTGGGGACTCTCTCCCCCTCTCACCCCTCACTCTGGACTTCTGCACCCTCCCAAGTGGAGCGGCACTGCCAGACACCAGAAACACGGGAGCTCCATTTACAGACGCTCCAGGTTCTCTAGACACTAGGAGATCCTCCTCAACAGGCGGCCCATCAGGGCAGCCTAGGCTCCCTACCTGGTGTTCCCTTAAAGAACCATCCAGGCTCTGAGACTGGGTTTCGGGCACCTCGGGACACGCAGCCCCACATTCACTCCTTCTCCACTGAGACAGGACGTGAGTCCCTACACCCCTCCCATTACCACGGGACCTAGCTGGGCTACACTGAACCTCTCCCACCACTATGGGTTGGAAGACACCTGAGCCACTCCTCTTAGGGTCACTCCCCAATGCCTCTTCAGACCCTCTGGAATCCACCAAAAGGTCCGCCTCCAATGTGAGCTCCCTGAGGTCAGAGAAGTCACACTCCAACAGGTGTTGGCATAGCTCTGGAAAACAGGGACTTACAATATGCTCTCCCACAATTGGATCACACAGTCCCCCACAGGGGTTAACCAAACTATCCTTCACCTCACCATCCAGTGCCTCGCACACGTACCCCACACCACTCTTCTGAGATTGGCAAGACAGTATCTGACTGTCTCTGTCACTCAACCCACACTCTTCTGGGCGGTCTTCACACTCACATACCAGGACTTCAACCATGGGGGAACCCCTCTCCCTGCACCTCTCATCTAGAGTCAGTAGAGTGTCCCTCCCACCACTAGGACCATGAATCCCTGCGTCAGTTTCCCTATTCCTCTCAGGGACACTGCGCACTACTGGAGCTACCTCATGTCCTTGAACCTCCTGGTGTATGTTAACCCCCTCCTTCAAGTCAGGCGCCACATCTCTGGGTGTGTGCACTACTCTCTCAGCACTGAATAACTTAATTTTGCTGCCACCATCTGAGCTGGACTCCACCTCCAACTCAGCAAAGCTCACTTCCTGAGCTGCCCAAATTTCTTTTTCTTGGGCTAAGGCCCTCTGAGCCTCATCAATCTCTCTCAGCTCTTCGTCAATTTCTCTCAGCTTCTGCTCATAAGCCAGAAGCCAGCTATCTGTTTCTGTTTCTCCCTCACTTCTAGGGAATTCCTCCTCCTCAGACTCAACTGGTAGTGTTGCCTTCCAGCGGGGTAACTCATACTGAAATAGGGATGCCTCTAGATCCTCCCTGGACCTTCTCTTCACAGGCAGCCCTCTTTCCTTGCAAAACACACGTAGCTCCTTCATTGTGTAGATAAACATGTGCCAGAAGTTGAGTTCCATTTTGCAACAACTAACCAGAGTCATGGTATCAAAAATACCTCCAGGAGGACACCATAAAACAGAAAAACAGTATGTGGTCGCGTTTGGTCTGCACTCAATAGTAGTGTTCACCAATCACTGTACATGAATCACAAATGCAAGTCCAGAATCCTCACCGCTGACCACCAATGTTAGAATTGGGGGTCTCTAGTTGGCACAGGTAGGTACTTGTGACAAATAGGGACCCTCGCCTCTAGTCAGGGTAAAGGGGTACACTCCTAAAATAACCCCTGCTCACCCCCTTGGTAGCTTGGCACGAGCAGACAGGCTTATCTCAGAGGCAGTGTGTAAAGCATTTGTGAACACATACAGTAATCTAGTGACACACTACAGATGGACACCACACAAGGTTTTATATCAAAAATAAGTATTCTTTATATATTTTTAACACAAGACCATAAACGACAAAAATCCACAATACTGTACTTACAATGGTAGTTTTAGCTTAGTTCAGTTCAGTTCTTAAGATGCGACACTTTAAGTCAATGTACCTTACGATGCGGGACGCTTCCACAACAAGCAATGTTGCAGCGATGGAAATGCGACGAAGTTCTGGTGCAAAGAAATAAAGACGTCAAGTTCTTCCTGATGTGGCACGCTTCTCCGAGGTTGCGAGAAGTCTCGATTCGATGCGTCCACTGCAGCGGCGACACCCTTGTTCAGCGATGCGACGGCAACAGCTTCGGCTACGACACTCTTCTCCAACGTTGCGAGACGCTTCCGCTCGATGCGACAACTGCAGCGGCGACACCCTTGTTTCGTGATGCGACGGCAGCAGCTCCGACGGCGGCACGCTTCTCCGTGGATGCGAGGCGCTTCTCTTGATGCGGTGCAATGCGACAGCTACAGCGGCGACACCCTCCTTCGGAGTTGCGACGGCAGCGGCTGCGACGGCGACACGCTTCTTCCTCGATGCGAGACTCTTCTCTTGATGCGGTGCAATGCGACAGCTACAGCGGCGACACCCTCCTTCGGAGTTGCGACGGCAGCAGCAGCGACGGCGACACGCTTCCTCTTCGTTGCGGGACGCTTCTCTCGATGCGGTGCAATACGACAGCTACAGCGGCGACACCCTCCTTCGGAGTTGCGACGGCAGCAGCAGCGACGGCGACACGCTTCTTCCTCTTGAGTCGCGCTTCCACCTCCTTGCGACACGCAGTCCCTTCAGAAGGCCCAAAACAGCAGCAGGCACTTCCAAAGGATTCTTGGGGAGCTGGTGGTTGAAGTCTGTTGTCCCTGAGACTTCAGCAGGAGGCAAGCTCTTTTCTCAAGCCCTTGGAGATCCTTCACAAGTTGAATAAAAGTGCACACAAAGTCCTTTCTCCTTCCTTTGGCAGTCAGGCAACCACTGCAGGCAGATCCCTCTAGCTTAGGGATAGTCCTCTCCTCAGTTTCTTCTGGTTCCTCTCCTCAGCAAAGGTTTCTTCTTGTTTTCCCAAAGTGATCTAATTTCCTAGGGGTCTGGGTCCCCTTTTTATACACAGTTTTCCTTTGTTCTCTGAAGGCAGAGAGGCCTCTGCCTAGTCAAAACCAGTTCTGGTCAGTCCTGGAGCACTTTGTTTTTCTGACTCCTTCTTTCCTTTCAGAATGTGGGGCAGGGTGCTCAGCCGCCCGGCAGGAGGTGGAGCCAGCATTGTGGAAGGCAGGCACAGCCCTATTCAGACCCAGGTGCAACTCCTCCCTCCACTCTGGATGCAGATCTTTCTATTCAGCCCTGTGCTGACTCACCCAGTCTCCTGTAGCCACCCCCAGCCCCTGTCACTCAATCTCCAGACAAGGAATACACAACCTAGCAGAGGCAGGCTTGGAAGTTTAGGCAAGAAAATACCCACTTTCTAAAAGTGGTATTTTCAAACACAGAATGTTAAAACCAACTTCACTAAAAGATGTATTTTATCATTCTGAGTTCAGGCATACTAAATTCGTTTTTCTACCATGTTCCCTGGGTCAGTTCTGACTATAAGGTGTAATAGTCAGTCTGCCCATTCTGGCCTATGGGGAGCAGGTAGCCTTGCAATAGTGAAAAACGAAAATGGCTGTAATTCACTATTAGGACATGCCACACACACCAGGGCATGTCCTACCTTATACTTACAATGCACCCTGCCCTAGGGCCTACTTTAGGGGTGACCAACATGCAGTAAAGGGAAGGTTTAGGGACTGGTAAGTGGGTGCACTCACCAAGTCGACATGGCAGCCCTAGGCTGCACACAGGCTCTGCGATGGCAGGCCTGAGACACATTTTACAAGCCGCTTCTGTGGGTGGCACAACCAGTGCTGCAAGCCCACCAGCGGCATTGGATTTACAAGCCCTGGGCACACTCAGTGCACTGTACTAGGGACTGACAAGTAAACCAATCATCCAATCGTGGAGTCACTAATCCATAACACAATTTACAATGGGGCGAGCATATGCACTTTAGCACTGATCAGCAGTGGTAAAGTGCCCAGAGTCATAAAACAGCCAACAACAGGTCAGAAAAAATATAGGAGGAAGGCAAAAAGTTTAGGGATGACCCTGCAAAAAGGGCCAAGTCCAACAGACACCAAATGTGCCCCCAGTGCAGGACTTCAAAGCACCAGAGAGTGCTCCCGCCCAGCCCCAATACACACTATCCTGTCTGGGGAGGTGGTTACACCTCCCTGGGACAGGAAACCTATTGTCCAGGCCTCCCTGCCAGAGTTTCGGTCAGCAGCAGGAGGCCAGACTCGTGTCTGTGGCAGCGGCATCCATTTTGTGATGCCAGGGCTTGGAAAGAAGTTACCGGGCAGGCCGGTGTGTACATATCTCTCCCTCTAGAAGGGTGGAATGCTACCCCCGCCGCCAGAACTGGCGGGGGGGTAGTATTCCAAGATGTTTGACACCAAACACGACATGTTTCCGTGCAGCCATCCCAAAGTTAGCATTTAACGCGAGGTTATAATGCGCTTAAGAGTATATGGTCAGGCTGCACTACAAACAGTATCAGAGAAGGGTCTCCGAACGCTGCAGAGGGGCCCTGCTCATGCAGGGGCACCCTCTCACATAGGAACCACGGACTCTGCCTCCAGGATTGATAAGGCCTGCCATAGGAGTGACTTATAGGTTTATATGTGTGTATGTATGTAGTGATATAGGTAGCCTATATCACAGTAAGGGGTGCATGCACCACCTTACCCAGGCTGCAGTAGCAGACCTGTGGTGTCATTTTGGATGGCCTTCCAGGGGTGGCACAATACATGATGCAGCCCCTGGTAGGCCTCTGAGGTACCTATGCCCTGGGTACATAGTATACCATATACTAGGGACTTATAAGGGCACTCCAGATTCCAATCAGAGATGTGCCTAAGGCACATGGAAACCATTTTAGAGAGGAAGCAGCTAGGCTGGGGTTCTGATTAGCAGGGCCCCAGCCAGACTAAAGTCGAAAAACAGTGAAGCATCAGCAAAAAGTGGGGGTACCCATGTGAAGCAGATCCTACTCTCCTACAGTCACTACCAGCCATGAGGCTGGTCCTTCCACCGGCAAATCCTGTGGACCAAATCCATTCCCTGGGTCATCCTCATCCACCTCAGCATCACCTGTCTCCTGAGCCTCTTTGGCTTCCCACCAGGCCCTCAAGGCCGTTTGCAGCTCCTCCTTCTTGGCGCTACTTTTCATGGGACGTCCCAAAGCTATGCAGAATTGCCTCAATTGATCAACTTTGTAGGTAAGCAATGCCTCAAAGTCGAATTCCAATTCTGCAACCTCACTGGCTACTTGACTCCTCTGAGACATGATATGTGGTTTAAAGGTCGCTCAAAAATAGAACCAAAAATCAAAACACAATATGTGGTTGCGTCGTGGTCTGCGCTAAACTAGTGATGTACACCAATCACTGTGAGTGAATTTGCAAATACACGTTCAAATCCCAAACCGCTGACCACCAATGTTAGAACTGGGGGTCTCTAGTTGGCTAAGGTAGGTACCTTAGTCCAAATAGGGACCCTTGATTCTAAGTCAGGGAAAGGAAGGACACCTTCTCAGATAGCCCCTGCTCACCCCCTCGGTAGCTTGGCACGAGCAGCCAGGCTTATCTCCAAGGCAAATGTGTAAAGTATTTGCAACCACGCTCTCAGTAACACAGTGATGACACCACAAATGGACTCCACACGAGTTTCATAAAAAAACAATTATATGTTTATAAAGAAAAAAGATATACAATGAGACCACACGATAAAACAATCCAACATATGCGTATTTGGAATATTTCACCTTGCCGGTTATTAGGCCAGCAAGCACTGGTAGGTTCTTGCAGTATTAATGAGCAATTCTAGATGATCCAATGCAGTCCTAATGCAATGCTATGCAGTTCATAATGCAAGAATCAGGCCCGTCGTAATGTAAAAATAATGCAATTCGTAATGCAACAATCAGGCAGTTCGTAATGCAAAAATAATACAGTTCGTAATGCAACAATCAGGCAGTTCGTAATGCAAAAATAATGCAGTTCGTAATGCAACAATCAGGCAGTTTGAATGCAAAAATAATGCAGTTCGTAATGCAACAAACAGGCAGTTCGTAATGCCAAAATAATGTACTTCGGCACCGATCGCAGTGCTCTGGACGGTCTCTATGCCACTCTTACTGACTCGCGGTCAGCTACTACCAAAATATGTCCCCAATACTGTTATGATGGAAAACAAAGTGCAGCTCCACACTCCGGCCCCGGTACTGCCACTCCTCGGCAAGTACGGGCCGCGATATGGCCTTGAGCGGAGGCTCGCACTGCAAAGATGGGAAAGGCCGAGAGCGTTTCTCTCGGAGCCCGCACCCCGTCCCAGGCGGCGACACACGCACGCCCGCTTAGCGTTACCTGGGGGGTGCGATCTCACTCTCCTCTCCTCTCCTCGCGGCTTGGGCCTCTGGTGCGACTTTGTTGATCTTTTGCAGTGGAATTCGGACCCCCGACGGTGATGGTTCGCTGTCTCTCCTTGGCAAAGGCAGGCTCGGGCCGGCGGCGGTGAATTCCCACAGCTCCTCTGGGAATGCCGGTCCGGGCCGATGGCAATGACGATCGCAGCAGTTCTGGTCACGCTGTTGATCGAAGCAGAGAACAAGACTGCTCCGGGACACACAGTCACGGGGCAATTTCTCACGAAGGTCTCAGGCTGCAACAGGGCACACGCACACAGCGTCGCTGAGACTCACTTGAGCTCCGGGTCCACACAATCACAGGGCAATCTTCACGAAGGTCTCAGGCTGCACGAAGCACACGCACACAGCGTTGCTGAGACTCACTTGGACTGCGGGTGCACACGATCACAGGGCAATCCTCGCGAAGGTGTCAGGCTGCACAAAGCACATGCACACTGCGTCGCTGAGACTCACTTGGACTCCGGGTGCACACGATCACAGGGCAATCCTCACGAAGGTCTCAGGCTGCACGAAGCACACGCACACAGCGTCGCTGAGACTCACTTGGACTCCGGGTGCACACGATCACGGGACAGTTCTTACGTAGGTCTCAGGCTGCAAAAATCACACGCACACAGCGTCGCTGAGACTCACTTGGAAGCTTTTATGTTACTGAGTTTCCGGAACAGGGAGCCAGCTCTCCTCTGGCCCTTGGAGACATGTTACTTCGGGACACAGCACACAGCAAAGTCCTTTCAAGCAGGGGGACACAGCACACAGCAAAGTCCCTTAGCCTCTCCTTAGTTAAATCAGCAAACTGCAGGCCAGCCCCAGAACACACAGCAAGGGTCAGTCCTTCTCTTCAGTCTCTTCAACTGTTCTTCCTTGGCAGAGGTTCCTCTTGACCGTGAAGTAGTTTCAATCCTTTTCAGTCTTGATCAGTCCAACGTTCAGGGGTTTCAGCTCTCATAGCTATACCCCTAAATGTCTTTGAAGTCTTTGTGTTCAGGGGGCACTGACCCCTGTCCAAACCAGTTCTGGGTGTCTCCCTGCCAGTGACACCTTCTTCCTTTGATAGTGGGGGTCTGGATCCTCAATCACTCAGCAGGAGATGGAGCCATTGTTTTATGGCAGCAGCCCAGGCCTCTTCACCTCCAGGGGCTACGCCTCCCCCCTACACTCCAGATGCAGGTCAACCGTGGCTGTCTCACCTACTCCTCCCCTGGGTCAAGACATTTCCCAGATCTTATTACATTCAAATCCAGACAGTCAATCCACAACCAGGCAGACACACAGAATTGTTAGAACAAGAAAACCAGCCACTTCTAAAAGCGTGGTTTCTAAACACACAATTCAAAAACCACCTTCACTAAAAGATGTGCTATTAAATTGTGAGCTCAGGCACACTAAACTTCACCTCTCCATCTTAAACCTATGGGAAGATAGGCTGGAAACATATTACACAGCCTCCCCCATTCTGTCCTATGGGCAAGATGGCCTTGCAACAGTGAAAAGCTAATTTAGCAGTTTTTCACTGTCAGGACATGGTACACACCTTAGTACATGTCCTACCTTTCACATACACTGCACCCTGCCCAGGGGGCACCTTGGGCCTACCATAGGGGTGTCTGATGTGCATAAAAAGGGAAGGGTAAGGCCTGGCAAGTGGGTGCACTTGTCAGGACAACAAGGCAGATTAACAAACTGCGCGCAGGCACTGCAGTGGCAGGCCTGAGATCTCTTTTCAGGGCTACTTATGTGGGTGGCACAATTAGTGCTGCAGACTCACTAGTAGCATTTGTATTACCAGCCCTGGCACACATAGTGCACTTTACTAGGGACTTTACTAGTAAGACTAACATGCCAATTATGGCCAACCAATTACCATTACACTTTACACAGGGAGCACTTGCACTTTGACACTGATCAGCAGTGGTAAAGTGCCCAAAGCATCTAAGCTGGCAACACCATGTCAGAAAAAAGGTCTAGGGGGAAGGCATAAAGTTTAGGGAACTTTAGCCAAAAAGGGCCAAGTCCAACAATCATATTAAGAGACTTGTGTGGGGTGAGTATGATAATCTTAGAGTGATTTATTTAGTACTATATTTGCATACTTACAGCTTTAGTTACTGCCAGGAAACGGTCATAGCTGATTAGGATTATAGTGTTAATTGAACATTGACATATGATATAATCTATGAAAAGCCACATTTTGCAGACATGCCTTCCAAGAATCCATTTTCCGTTTATATGATATAGTTCGTCATGAACACTGGGGTCGAAAAGATACCTGAAAAGAAATATTCCAAAGAATTCAATGAATATTCAGGTATTTAATATTTTGTTTGTAGACTAATAACTCAGAGATATTTTTTGAAAGTAAATTCATTAATGGGTTAGTTCATAAAATTGTGAGTTGAACTCAGGTGCACACAATTGCCATCTCCAACCTAAAATGCAGTAAGATGGAATGTACTGCTGCAGGCAATCCACCTTTATGGCAAGTCTATATTTAAGGCAGAAATGTGGGATGTGATGGGGGTGAGTGGCAATTCAATATGTGTGAAACACCCCCAAACTCTTAGATTTGTGGATATTTGCAAAGGTTTGGCATTGTGTATCTGACTTTAAACCACACATAAACGTTCTGAGCAAAAAGAGACGTAAGAGTATTTCCTCTTTAAAGAAAGGAAGGAATACGATCATCAAAAAGAGGAAAGTAGGGTTTTTTGTTTTGCAAGAAAATGAATCGGCCAGAATTACTCACGTCAGATAGCAGTAAATTTCATTGAGGAGGAATATATAGGGAAATATACGACTGGCATAAGTTTCCATATATACTCCTGGGGATCATTATACATCTGAAAATGGATGTAAATCAATGTAGAATTGTAGGTGTAAATCAGTGATGCACACCACCTTTGCTTTTGCAAGCCATTTAATTTAATTTAATTTAATTTTAATTTTAATTATTTTTTTAAATTATCATTTGGTAATCCAAGGCAAGTTTAAGTTTAAATTAAACTTAAACTTCAATTTGTAATCCAAGGCAGATACATTGTTTGTGCCATTTATGAACCTCCTAGCATATTGTGATTTTCTTGAGAACACCAGAGTGGACTCAATCCAAGGATTCCTTAACATCCTTAGAATCACACATGTGCATTGTGTCTACTCTTCTCACTGTGTAGGGAAGTAAAAGGATCAGGCAGCGTGATCAGCATCCTAGCTGGGTTTTTTAGGAATAGATCCACATATCAGTGTAAGAAAGAAAAGCACAGTATCCGTTTACCTATGACGAAGTCACAGATCGCTAAATTCAAGAGGTAATAATTGCTCTGTGTTCGAAGGTTGGCATCCACGACAAAACTCAATATGACTAGTCCGTTTCCAGCCCCAGTGACACCGATCATAACAGCCATGCCCACTTCCTTGAGGGTTTGCAAGCTGTCTGGTGGGTTTTGGGCTTCACTGGTCGGATGGGTAATATTGGTGCCAAAAACATCTCCTTCAAATGACGTTGTAAAGTTAATCGACGAAACTGACATGGCCGAACTTTGGTGCAAGGATCTAAAATGAATGTAGGAAAAGGACGAGTTGTATAGAAATCATTAATGTGCCGAAGTTAGCATTATAAACTTTCTGTCTTTGTCTGGCAAAAAGGATACATTGTCTAATTTGCTCGTTTCCCCTTGCTTAAACAGTTTGCCATATAAAAAACACAACCATCCAGTTTCGATGTTCTTCTAAATGTGGCCCGCAAATACTTTCCTAAGAAGGATACAACGTGTACGTTCATCGTGGTTTTTCACATTTTGAATTAAAAAATTTAAAGTTTGAACAGGTGACAGTGTAGGATTTAGGACCACAACAAAAGTAAAAATAAAGAAGGCGACTCATGTATTTTGAAAGATCATGTCTTTCCTATCAGTATTAAAATCACATAAGTGAAAAGTTAATAAAATCTATTAGTTATGCATGTGTTATCAGGAAGAAATGATCTAGAATGTTCACTTGCAGTAAGCATACATGTCCAAGTACCTACCCCCTGACACCTCCGCTTTCCAGGTCCCGCACACACCCTGATACCAAAACACAACACACAAGAACAAATGTAATGTAATTTCACCGATTGTAAACTCAGACGTGGGCCCTTTCACAGCTAGCGAAGCAATTCAGATTTCAACTCATTCAAAGTGGAAACATTTAAAAACAAACAGCCAGTTATCTTGGTGATCAGTAACACAGGTGAAACACCCATTTTCATTGTGACAACAAAAAAATGGCTGCTTTATTTTATTTTATTAAATTGCTGATGGTTTTGTGTGTTAAGAGTGTGGGATAGTACATAAAACCATTACCTTTTTAAATGGCATTAGCAGCGCTTGTACCTTTACACACTACCATTACACACTTAGACATGTTCTTTGAGAAAGAACCTCTATGGCAAAAAAATTAAAAATAAGCGAGGATGTACTGGTTTCCGTTTAAGAAAGGATTTTGCCTTGTTGCCTTTTTCTTGTCCCCCCTAGAAGAATGTCTGGGCTCCAGATTACATGACAAGGCCTGGTTTCCATCTCACTAAACGTTACAGATCCACAAAAACAATGCTGCTCATTACCAATGCAAATTAAGTCTATGGAGAAAAACATACAAATGTGCAGGTGTGCTTTGTAAAATAATAATATGAAATTATGTTTAGGTTCTCAAACATAAAGAGCACCAAAATGCTCAATAAACTGGAAAAGAAACACATTACACAAAAACTAACATTTCCAAAAGAATATTATGCACACTGGAGGTTTTGCAAACAGAATTCTAAAATTATCAATTTTTGGCCTAAATGGAGATTTGCCATAACAAGTGATTTGGTGACAAGTAGTTTGCAGAATTTTAGTGACTTCTGTTTGACCAAAGCACCTTATGGCCAGCGAAAGGATTCTATGGTGTTTGTAAATTCTAAGTCTTGTTTTTAATAAAAAGCAGAAGCTACAGCTTAAAAATTGAAAATACACTATATTTGTGTAAGAATGTTACAAGAAATATTACTGAATCAATCAGTAATTATTGTAGCCATATCACACGCATGTGGATTGGTCTTACTCAGAACAACAGTGTCTGAAACCAGTTTTGTTGTTTGATTATCAGTTCTCAACGTTAATTTGTTAAAGCACTTCTCATTAGTGGTGTACGGTTAGAATAATTAATTGATAACAGAGGATGTGATCTTAATGATTTTAGGTTTAGCAAGCATGTGTTAAATGGAATTATGGTTATTAGGGCGAACACCCGCCAACATACTAATACACTATAGTGAAATCTCATGTGGTAGCTTCTTAAGATCTTATTGTGTTTTTGCCAAACAAACGTTACTTTCTGGTGAGGTATTGCGCAAATGATTTTATCATACTTTATATATCTCTTTGTTGGTTTCAACAACGGTAAAATATTTTATTAGGCTCTGGATAATTATTTTAATAACTATCACATGTTAGAACGAATCGTTCAAATGATGTAGTCAAGTGCCAATATGAAAAGATTGCAGTTCTCAGCTTGAAGCAATTAATGCTTGTATGTTGACCAATGATTTCAATACAGCATTTGTACGTGGGTCATTCAGAAAGGACCAGGGCATTACTGTAATCCAGGGTATATTCATGTAATGATCATGATGATATGAGATTTATATAGCGCACAGATACTCCAAGGAGTGTCCCGGCACTAGAATTCAAGGCTACCTACAAAACACAGATCGCCCTGTTAAGCTTGTTCAAAAAGCTCAATTTTGGTATGTGTCTCCAAAGGAAGTTTATTCCAGGCTACCGGTCCAAGATAAGAAAAGGACCTGCCATCGGTTCTAGCCCGGCAGATTTTTGGAACTCTAGCTAATCGATCGGAGGACCATAGGTTTCTGAAAGGGACTTAGTCACAAATCCTCTCTCCCAGATAGCCAGCTCCATTACCCCAGGTCCCTTATGTCCTCGTTCCATTCATTTACAAAGTGGAGATAACCATCTCCCGACAGAAAAAAAGAGCAGAGGCATGCTGGGACCCTAATACTGCCCCTCCCACCGGGAGTACATAAGCAGTACTTGCCCAGCATCCCGTCTGTTCTTTTTTTCTGTCTGTCGACAGAATGGACGTGATGTGCTGTTGCGCTGCTCCTGCTGGGCTGGAGTGGCATTCTTTTCTTCCTCCCCCCGCCCGGCTGCCTGGCTGTGCGTGCGGGGGGCTGCCGGGCTTGCTGGGGGTCATGACGGTGATGGCCGGTGTGCTGCCTGGCCTGCGGGCCCTTTGTGGCTGGTGCGCCTCCCAGGTGCTTCTGGGTCGCGTGCACGTCTTCCTGCGGCTGGACAGGTTGGGAGACGTGCCGCGTTTTCTGTGTGCCGTGCCTTCCCGCTGTTGGGGTGGGGGCCTTGCTGCTGATGGTGTCCGGCCCCTGCCCCGGGTGAGTCCCGCATAGCGGTTTTTGCTCCTTTCTCCTACGGGTGTGTACATTGTTAGGGGCTGTTTCTTGCTGCCCGCGCTGCAGGGCTGCTTCGGTGATGTTGAAGGAGCGCAGCTCCTTGCTCCACCTTCTGCCCAGTTGGATGCTGGGTGACCGAGTCCCGCTGCAGCTGCAGGGGGTAGGGCCTGTGGCGGTGTGGTGCTCCTTCTGGCTGCCGCCTCTGGGTACTGCGTGGGTTGGTTTCTTCCTTCACCGTGTCCGCCTCTCTCTGTGCTGGTCCCAGTGTGTGGTGGGGTTCCGTTCCCGGGGTGCACAGGATGGTTTCTATTCGAGTGTGCTCTGGGTATGCTGTGAGGTCCCGTTCTTTTATGAGGCAACGAGGCTGCTTCACTTTCTCGTTCTTGGAGCGTGAGGCTGTCTTCCCCTGTGGCATTGCTGATCTACGGCGGTTCTTTCTGTATTTCTGTAGTTACTGGGAGGGGATGTAGCCTATTGGCTGGTGCGGTCGCCCGCGCGACTGGGGTACGTGGTTCGAGTCTCAGCTATGGCGCTCTACATCCTGTGATTCTGGGCACTTTGCTTATTCTCCCCATGCCTGCCACCTGCGGTCCTTGGTTGCTGTTGCTGGCCTTCTGATGTGGGGCTCCTGTGCCTCCTGGTGGTGGTTTTTTGTGCCTCCTGCGTGTGGGGCGTGCGTTCTGCCGCTGCCTCTTGGCTGTTGGCTGCTGGGCACCTCTGTCTTTTTGGGTGCTTCCTGCTTATCCCACGCTGCTGGCTGCTCCGTTCTCCCCTCTGCTCCTCTCGCTTGCTTCCCGGCCCCCTCTCTCCTGCTGGGCTGGGGGGGTGCCGGGTGCCCGGTGGTGTGTGGCTCGGTCCTGGTTCCTGGCATTTTTGGCGGGTTGGCTTTGGCCATGTTGGGGGGCGGTGACTCCTGGAGTTGCCGGGGTTTGTACCTGGGGCCTCCTGCTTGCGCTGCATGCATTCTGCCGCTGCGCTGCTTCCCCGCTTCTGCCCTCGTGTGTAGGTCTGCGGGGCTGGGGTTCTTGCCTGTTTGGGCTGTTCCTCGTCCTTGGCCCCTGCCCTCCTGGGTGTTCTGTGTGGCTGGGCTGGTGTGCTGGGGTGTGCGGTGCTGCCGGTGTTTTGGTTCGCTGTGTGTGCTGTCTTTTTGGGCTTGTCTCTCCTGCGGGGGCCTGGTCGCCAGTTTGGCTCTCTGCCTCAGCGGCCTCCTGCTCCCGGGCTGCCGGGGCTGGCGCAGCGCGTCCACTTGCTGCGGGTTAGCTGTGCCGGATTGTCCCCTTGGCACTTTTCCCTCCTGGGCTCCTGTGTTGTGCTCCGCTGGGTGACTGTGGGCTTTGTTGTTCGTCGCCGCTTTGCCTCTGCGGTGCATGGCCTCCCTGGGTGGTGTGACTGGAGTTCGTGGTCCTCTCTTGGCCGTCGGCTCGCTTGTGCTTGCCCTCTCTTGGGATCCTGGTCCTGCCGGGGTCTGCCCGCTTTTCTGGTGTTCCTGCGCAGTCCTGCTCCTCAGGTGTTGTTGGTGCAGGTGCTGTGGTCTGGCCTTGAGTGCGCTGGGTACCTGGGTTGGCTCTCCCTTCCCGGGGGTCCTTGCCTGAGCGGCTGGCTCTGTTCCTCTGCTAGTGTCCGGTTCGGTTGGTTGTGTGCCCTGCTTGGCTGTACCGTGGGTTCTTGCGACCTCTCTTCAGGGTTGCTCGTTCTGTCCGTTGGAGTGCGGTGTCCCCTTCCTTTCTGGGGTCTGGCCTCACTGGGGTTCAGGGGTTGGCGTGTGCTGGGGGGCTTCTTTCCCTGTTGCTGCCTCCTTTGCAACTGTGGTGTTCTCCTTGCACATTTCTGGAGCTTCCGGTGTGTGTTCCGGGCCCTCCTGTGTGCTTGGGTTGCTTTGTGGGGGGATGGCTGAGTGCTGTCTTCTGCTTCTTGACTCTTCCGTGCTGGGTGCTGTTGTTTTTGGTTGCTCCTGGCTCTGGCGCTGGCTATTCCTGGATTCTGGGGTTTCCTTGGTATGGCCTTGTGTTCCCCTGCTTCTGCGGCGCCCCTGCTCTGTTTCCTGGGCTTGCCTTTGGATTCTTTCAGTGGGTCCTGGTCGCCCCTCCTGTTTCCTCCGGCGAGCCTGCTCTCGCCTGGTCTCTGTGGTTCCGCTTGGTCGGGCCTGGTTTGTTCCTGGTTGGGGCTGCCCGGGGGTGCCTGTGGTTGTCGGCTTCTCAGGCTGGTGGGGTTGGGCCCTGCTCTCCCTTTCCTTTGCGTCCCCCCCGGGGTGTGTTTCCGGTGGCGGTTCGCGTTTTGGATCCCTGGCATTCGTGCCTCTGCTGTTTGGGGCCTGGCTCTCTTTCGCTGCTGCTGTGTCCTTGGCTTGGCGCCTGTTTTCCCGTCTTTTGGTCTGCTGGGGCTTTCCGGCTTCTGCTGGTTTTGGGCGTCTGCTGGTCGCCTTTTTTCGGACATGCGTCCTTGCCTGTGCTCTCTCTGTGGGTCCTGGCGGGGTGCTCTCTTGGTTTCGGGCCGTGTCCTGGTGGGTCCTTCTGGGCCTGCTCCAGCCGGCGGTTCTCTTCCCGGGCTTGGTTCGCCTCTGGTTGGGTGTCCGTTTTTCTGCCTGGTTCCTGGGGTTCCGTTGGGTGCTGTTGGGCTTCGGTTTTTCCCCGTTGCTCCTTTCTGGTTGGCCGCCCTCTTTTTTTCTCCTGGGCTGCGGGTCCCTTGTCCGGTCCTGTGTAGGGTCCTGGTGTTCGGTGCTTCTGGGTTGGTGTGTCCGGGGTTGCCTCCTGTTGCTCCTGGTCTGCAGGCTTCCTGCTGGTTCGGCGTGGCCTCTGGCTGGGCCTCCTTGTCTTGCTGGGCTCCGGGGTGTGTTTGCTGGGCGTTCCTGGTTCTTCCTGGTTCCGGTGTCCTGGCTCGCTCCTGTTTCTCCCTTGCTTCCCCGGGCTCTGTTCCCGGTGTGTGTCTGTTTTGGTGCCCTCTCCCCCAACCCCCTCTTTGCTGGGTTGCGGTTCTGTGTGGTTCCTCTTGCCTGTGGGGTCCTCCCTCCTGGCTGCAGGGTGTCCGGGATCTGCTGCTGCCTGGCCCTCTGCCTTCTCTGCTTCTTCCGGTTTCCGTTTTGGCGGTTTCCTGTGTTTGTTTTTTCTTCCGGCCTTCTGTTTGGTCCGGCGTTGGTGTGCTGGGGGTCTATGTCAGCCTCCCTGCCCTTTCCTTTGCCCTGGGCTCTGCGTGGGCTCCTTCCGGGGGCTGGTTGGGCCCTCCTGCCTCGGCGGGTTGCTTGGCTCCGGTCCTGGCTTCCTGGTTCCTTGTGCGTTTGTTGCCCTGGTTTTTGCTGTCTCTTGGCTCCTCTTCAGCATTGGCTAGGGTCGGGCCTGGTTGGTTTCTGGTCTGGGTGATGTGCGCCCATAGGCCTTTTCCGTTGCCCCGGCCCTTGCTGTTTGCTTGGCCTGGGTGTTGGGTGCCTGTGCAGTCGTCCGCCTTCTTGGCTTCTGTTTTTGTCTGCCCTCTGTGTTGCGGTTCCGGTTCGGTTCCGGGTTGCTTCCTCTGCTCCGCCTGTTCTGGGTTTTTTGGCCGTCCTGTTTGGTTGGCGGTCTTCTTCCCGGTTGGGGCTTTTGGCCTCCTGGGGTTTCGGGTCTCTGTCTCCTTCCCTGTCCTTTTCGGTTTGGTTGGGGTTTGGCTCCTGTTCTGCTCCCGGGCTCTTGCTGGGGCTCATCCCTCTAGGATGGGTGCTTGATGGTTGTCGTTTGGTGGCCCTGGTGGTGCTGGCTTTTCTTCCCCGGTCCTGGCCTCCTCTGCGGGGTTTCATTGGCTTTCTCCTCTGTGCTCTCTCATGGCCGGGTCGTTCGGTTTGGTGTGGTGGGCCGGTTTCTGGCCTGTGCCTTCCTTGTTGGTCTGGGTGCTTGGGCCTGTGCCCTGTTGCCTGGGATGCCCCGCTTTCTTTCTTTGGCCTTCTCCGGGACGGTCGGGGTTTGCTCGGTGTCTGTGCGGCTGCCGGGTCCTATGTGCCTTCCTGGTGGTTCTCGGCTGGGCGGGCTTGTCCGACCTTGGCCATGTCCTTTTGGCCTGGTTGCCCTGTCTCCTGTTTCTCTGGTTGGCGGCCTCCTTTTGTGGCCCTGGCCTTCTGTTTTTTTCTTGGTTGTCTCCGGTACTTGTTTTGACCCTGCTGTCCTGTTCTGGGTTGCTGGCCGGTTGCTTCCTGCGGTCCCCCCTTCCCTCCTTCTCGGTGCTCCCTTGGGTTGCTGCGTTTGGTGTGGTTTCCTGGGTGTGCTTGTGGTTTCGGAAGGCCGGTTTTCTGCTTTGGTATTCTCCACTTTGTAAATGAATGGGACGAGGACATAAGGGACCTGGGGGTAATGCTCTATTACTTACCGGTAATCTTCATTACTCCGGGTCTCGTTGTCCTCGTCCCATTCATACGCCCCACCCTCCCTCCCAGGCGGCCGGCCTTCCTGTCTGGGCTTGGTTGTACAGACGGGATGCTGGGTAAGTACTGCTTATGTACTCCTGGTGGGAGGGGCAGTATTAGGGTCCCAGCATGCCTCTGCTCTTTTTTTCTGTCGGGAGATGGTTATCTCCACTTTGTAAATGAATGGGACGAGGACAACGGGACCCGGAGTAATGAAGATTACCGGTAAGTAATAGAGCAGTATCATGCAGGTCTTTGTGAACAACGAACAGGGATTTAAAAAAGAGCCTTTTTTAATAGGAAGCCAGTGAAGTGTCTTCGAGTGTAAGGACATATGAGTTCTCAAGGAAAGATTAAGGAGGATTCAGGCTGCCGAATTCTGCACCACTTAAAGTCTGTTAAGAAGAGAATCTAGAAGACCTAAGTATAGTGCATTTTCATAATCCAATCTGAAAGTTATGAAAGCTTGGATCACAGTTTTCTGAGCTTCAACAGACAGTAAAGGAAGTTATGTTTTCAAAGTGCGTTGTAGCCCAAAACAGGAACCATCCAGTGCCTATATTTCTGGTAGGAAGGAAAGGGCACTGTGTAATCAGTCAGACCATGCTTTTCATAACTATTTCCTATGTGTAATCCTTTCTTTCCTTAACAAAACACTTGCAATTGCCAAGGAGAAAACGTCATAAATGTTGATGAGAATTAGCTAAATGGTAAAAATGGGATACATTGAACAATGTGAATTGTTGCATTTCCATTGCATGGCAAAGCTTAACTTCAGCCTGGCTTGCAATTCATATTAGGCATGGATCAGCCATAATTCACATTCAAGATCCTGTGCCTTACATTCAAGTGCAGCCAGGGTGCATTCGCCAAAAACCTTATAAAGTCTTGCAGCTCACACAGGCTTGCAACTTATGTTTAGTCAATGAATGTTTCCTGATCATATTCAAAACCAGATGCAAAAACAGTGACAAGAGACTATTCTCTGTGGCGGGTCCCCACCTTTGGTAAAACTTGCTCAGCCATTTACTCTATGCCCAATTGCTGATGGCTTTACCATCTTTTCTAACTTGTAGCTAGCTTTCTCCTACCACCACTGCTGTACATATTATTTCATGCTCTTCCATGAAGCTCATTAGGCAGGTTTTCCCATTTTTCTCTGTATCAAATAATGTTCCAATTGCTATGTCTCATCATTCATCTTGCCTGCAAACAAAGAAGCAATTTAATTCTGCGTTGTGCATGGTAAAGAAGCACAAACATAAACGTTTAGGTTTGAGGCAGGAAATGAGGACAGTAAAATGATTAAGTCCCTTCAGGTGTCAAGCCCAACAGTATAGTACCAAAGATGCAGCACCACCTAAGGGACTCCTCTCCTATCAACTTCTCAGTAACAATTGATTTCACGCACCCACATCACACAATCCAGACAGTTACATCATCATATTCCACTGCATAAGTCATACAGGGAAATTTCCAAGTAGGAATAAAAGCCATAGTTTATAATTGAATATGGCTCATTACATCGCAATGTATTACATCGCGTGCTTTTACAACGCAGTCGCTACAACAACCGCGTTGTTAGTACGCAATGCATTTACATCGCAAGTCATTACAACGACTTGCACTAGGGGCCGCGCTGAACTTAGGAAGAGTATTAATTACTATCCTACTCCAGTTTTCGCAACAGTAGGGAAGGTGTTGGAATTCATTTCCAATACCTCAGCGCCCCCTAGTGCAAGTCGTTGTAATGACTTGCGATGTAAATGCATCGCATACTAACAACGCGGTCGTTGCAACGACCGCGTTGTAAGAGTAGCACGATGTAATGACAGCGTTGTAAATGCTGTTTCACTTTATGATTATATAACACAATCTTATAAATACAAGGAAGGCTTACAGCTGCTCTTGGACCTTCCTGTACAACACTCTTAAATATCCTCACAGGCTCTTCAAGTGCTCCTGCAGCCCTGTGCATTTTTTGTCTGCCAACTTCTTACCATTCACACTTATACTGAATTTGTACAAATTGCCAATCTTTACAATTCACAAATGATTAACACAACCACCTTCTTCCTCACCTGCACTAAGTGGAAAGGTATGTAAAACTTTATTAGTGTCATCTTCCATAGCGTGGAGACTTAACCACTAATCTTATCTCTGTTCTTGAATACCAAGTCTTAGATATCATCCCTCTCTCTGTATCTCTGCTTATATTTTTCTCTGTTTTTGTAAGATATTGGGCAATTAGTTAAGGAGTTGATTATCTACCTTACGTAATAAAAACAGTTCTTGTGAATGTGACACATTAAATTCAAAACATTACCCTGAGCTCAACACCTAGTAGATACGGCACAGAGCAGATGCTTAACTTGGAGACAATGTGTAAAGTGTTTAGGCAGTAACAAAACAATAACAAAGTGGAAACACAACACAACAAAAATGTCAAGCCAATTGAGAAAAATAGAGCAGATTTTATTATATAACATGACCCAAAAGTACAAACATCTAATAGAAACAACCAAGGATATGATTTTTCAAAGTTTTAAATAAAAATAGTGGCAAAAAGCATTAAGTGCCAACCACAGTCAACTGGTCGTCTTTCCCCCAGTACAAGAGAGAGCAGGTCTAGAACTTCAGGGCTCTTCTCTGGTCTCAGACAGCAGGTTCAGTCCACTTCTGTTCTTCCTCAGGTCCAGTAGTATACTGGGAGAGTACTGGGGAAACCACATTTAAGTCTGGCACGAGAGTGTGGGTGGGATGATTTCTGGCTCCTCCCTAACCAATGGGATAAAAGCTCCCTTGGGTTTCCTTATCCATGTTTGCAGTACTTTCAGTTTGCCCTACTGCAACCAATCCCACAGTGCCCCTCTTTGACCAAGGTGATGAAATCCTTCTTCCGGTATAAAGAGCTTGTGTGCCCACCTCAGAGGTGTGGCAAGGGAAATGACCCAACTCTCCTCTGTGGTCACTCTAAACAACTCTTGGGGCAGCTCCCCTCTGACTGGGATTGGTGCCTGCCTGGCTGGGGTGACAAAAGAAGGGGCCTGTCCAGGTGTAATCTGGCATCTGCCTGTGACAGGGAAGGCCCATTTGAAGCAAATTTAGTTCCTGGTTGTGAGAAGTTGGCCCGGTATATGCTGTCCACTAATTAAAGTGGGCCCCTTGCACCAGTCCAAACAACCCTTATGGTGATTTAAGAGGTCAAAGATAACCTTTTGAAAGCTATCCAAGTGGTAGCTGAGGAGAGCAGCCTTCAGGCTTAGTCTTGAAGGAATGTTAAGCAGCTTGTTTTACCAGAATGCAATCTTATAGTATTGGTTAAATGAAAGGAGAACCACACAGTAGTTATAAAAATATGTTATTATTAATTTAACACTATCTAGTACGACACAGTATCTCCTACACGGAGATAATCACAAAGCACACAATACCTGAGCAAAGAAATAACAGTAAATAGCACTAATACACAATGGGCCCCAGAAGGGGACCAAACCATGTACTAAATAAGTGGTATAAGAACCACGACTCGAGTCAAGACAGTGTCGAGAGGACGCAGAATTGCTGGGACCCCAAGGAACCACCCAAGGTGAGTTGATAGGGACCCAACGGAGTGCGTGTGCAGTGTGGGAACACGGCCGCGTGCCCTGTACAAGTCTAGGGGGAAGTCACGGTTGAAGTTTTAGAGTTTAAGGACCCTTCCCAGTGGACTTCGAAGAAACCCCATGGAAGACAGAATATTGGAGAGCCGCCCCACACATGGGTACCGAGGTACCCAAGTTACCTATCCCAGGGAAGCCGGGCGCATAGGTCTGAAGTGGCGTCGGAAACCGCTGTCGAACCCAATGGAGGACTTCGAAGAAGAGCCGCTGCTGGAAGGGAGAAAAGTGTCCGCTGGAATCCAAAGGTTGATTCTTGTCGAAGAGTACCTGAAAGCAGAGGGGACAGAGTCTGGGTCACTTGGAAGTGACCAGGGGCTCAGTAGACAAATGTCCAGCGATGTCGGGTGCTTCAGGTTGGTTGATGGAGTCCTTGACTCTGCATCTGCGGGGGCCAGTAGGCTCACCACGCACAGGGGAGTCAGGGCAAGCCTGGAGCAACCAGGGGAGCCCAAGAAGAGCAAAGTTGACCCTCAATTTGACCCACAGGCCAGAGGCACAGGAGTTGCGAGAGGACCTCGAGCGATTTCACCAAACAACATTCCACGGAGCACTCAGTGTGAGGAGGTCAAAGTTCTTGGTAGGAAATGGTGCCAGAGGTTGGGGCTTCTTGGAGCACAACGCACTTGTTCAGGAATTGCCAACAAGCACATTCAATTGCAAATGAACACGGTGCACAGGGGTTTGGGTATTGCAGCCCCCACGAGGGATACTGGCCTCAAACTCAGTAAGAGGACAGCTTGGGCCTTGAGGGACATAGAAACCCACCTCCAGTGATGCTGGACCCTTCGGAGTCAGTAGGAGCTCGGGATCAGCAGACCGGTCAGCAGCGATGAGGTGCCTGCGAATGCAGGGGAGTGACTCCTTCACTCCAAGGGAGATTATCTTCAGTTGTCCTTGATGCTCCACAGGTCCTACACGGATCCGGTATGATGCACGGGCAGAGATGATGCTACAGACTGAGAGGGAGATGAAGTCGGGCCCAAACGAAGTCCAGCAAAGTCCAGAGTGTCCATACGGTCGAACTGCAGTGGTTTTTTGTTCAGAATCTTGTCCACGTCGAATCTAAGGTCCTACAGCCAGGTAAGCCCTTAAGTACCCACGGAAGAGGGTTGGAAAGATTCAGGGTACCCTTCCCAGGGGAGGGTCTGGACAAGGGGGAGGTTACTCCCATGTCCTTTGTCCAGTTTCGGGCCAGAGCGGGAGCCAGTGGCTCCCAGGACTGGTTTGAACTGGATTATGCACAGGGATACCAAATGTGCCCTTCATGCAGACTTTCGGTCGCTGGCAAGCGCACCCACCCAGCCCTAATACACTAAATCCTGTCTGAGAGGTGGTCACACCTCACTGTGACAGGATGCCTATTGTTATGCCTTCCCCTGCTCGAGCTTGGCTCAGCAGCAGGAGGGCAGAAATGTGTCTCTGGTCGGCAGCAACCATTTTGTGCTGTCCGGGTCTAGAAGGCTGGTACCGGGAACACCAGGGACCCCACGAAGCTCGCTTCTGAGGGGTGGAATCATACCTCCAACACCGGTTACCGGTGTGGGGGTATTATTCCAACATGTTTGGTCATCGAGCAAATGATGGTAATTTCCTACATGTGTTCACCTCAGCAGAGGGTGGTGAGAACTATGCACCTTCCTGGGAGATCTCATTGCTAAAGCAAAAAAAAAAACCTGGTAAAACCGTCAGCATTGATGCAGTCAGCTCCAGGGTGGTGTTCCACTGTGAAATCAATTCCCTGTGGGGAAATGGACCACCTCGAAAGTTTTGGCTTCTCTCCCCGCATTTACATGGGGCACCTCAGAGGTCTCTAGACTGCCTGAACCCAGAAATGCGTACCAAATAGATAAGGTCTCAGTTTCTTCAGAAACCAAGCTACAGAAAATGCTCCCTTTTCAGTGACACTCCTCCTTTGCTACCTGGGTAACTGTCTACTGATGAACGTTACATGATGGACCAGGCCCTCCTCATTGTGCTGAAAAAGTACTGCCCCAATGCCATGCTCTGAAGCATCTGTCTGCACTTTAAATTCCCTACTGCTGTTTGGTGCCTTGAGGACTGGCGCAGTGCATAGTACCTCCTTCATGGTGGTAGATGCCTTTTGACAACCCTCTGTCCATATCAACTTTCTGGGTTGCTTCTTTGCTAGGATTTCTGTCAGGAGTGCAGTAATGCTCCCATAACCATTCACAAGCCTACTGTAGGTGCCCATGAGGCCCAAGAACGCTCTTACCTGAGTCTCAGTCTTGGTAGGTTCCCAAACCATGATAGTCTAGATTTTGGGTTGGAGGTGCTGCACGTAATCTTCTCAAACTTGGTAGTCCAGGTATACCAAAGAGCCCTACCCTATCTGGCATCTAACACTTGCCATGATAGCCATTTCCGCCTGTTGCCGGGTCTGAAGTACTTCCTGAAGGTGGACAAAGTGCTCTTTCCAGTTGGGGCTGAAGACTGCAATGCCGTCTAAGTAGGCAACACTGAACTCCTCCAACCCAGCCAGGGACCCAGTTGACCTCTAGAAGGTAGTAGAAGAATTAGTTAACCCGAAGGGCATCACACAGAATTGGAAATACCCCTCCGGAGCACAGAATGTGGATCTCTCCTTTGCACCCTCCGCTACGGCAATCTACTAGTACCCTAACATCAAGTAATACGTACTAAAAAACTTAGCAACCCCATACCTGTCGATGAGCTCATCAACCTCAAGTATAGGTTGGAAATCAGTCTTGGTGCCTGTGATGAGTCCCCTGTAGTCCATAAAGAACTGCAGTTTGGAGGTGCTACCTGGTGGGGCAGCCTTTGCTACCAATACCACAGGGCTGGACCAGGGAGTACTGAAGGGCTCATTAAACACTGTCTCCTCTGCCTGCTTCCACACCCTCCACATGCCCCGAAAGATCTTCAGATGGCACCCCGTCAACACCACGAAAGCTGTCACTCAAGACATAGTCACCAGCAGGCTGGACTACCGCAATTCGCTCTACGCAGAACTCACCACCCAACTCTTGAAGTGACTCCAGATGAAACAGAACTCAGCCGCCAGACTCATCAGTGGCCCCTCAAATGTACTCACATCATCCCCACCTCAGGAACCTCCACTGGCTCCCCATCCAGAAAAGATCTGAATTCCAGATGTTGAAACACGCCTACAAGGCCCTCCACAACCAAGGACCTGCATACATCAACCACCACCTGAACTTCCATCAACCCTCCTGACACCTGCTCTCTGCCTCCCTCGCCCTCACTCACACTCCCTGCACCCGTCGAAGCAACAGTGGAGGAAGTTCCTTCTCCTACATCTCCAACAAGTCCTGGAACAATGTTCCCCTGCATCTCCGAACAGCATCCTCTCTTCCAGCAGGAACGCAGGGCCTGGGTTCCCTCTCGGGTGAATAGCCGCGCTCCACAAATCTGAGTTGAATCACCCCCAGGCTCAGCATCCTAGGCACCCCATCTTTGATGATAGCTCTCATCTTTTCTGAGAGACTGTAAATTGTATTCTTAACATGGATACTGTTCTCTGAGTGTATATCAACTATATCATTAGTGCACCAGTTGGTGAGCCCTGGGGTCAGTGAGAACAGAGAGTGAAAATGTCCCAGTAACTTACGGCACTCCCTCTGTAGCTCTTCTGTCAGCATGAGAGAGAAGAATACTCCCTCCACTTAGCCATATTTCTCATTGTATGACAGGAGTTATGGAAGGTGGTCTCTTTCCTCCTCTTCAACCTGATCTGTCACCATGAACATAGGGCCCGATTCACAGAACTAACTTAACCCCTTCGCTGCTAGGCCTTTTCCCCCCCTGTGCTAAGCCTTTTTTTGGCTATTTGGGGTAGTTCGCGCTTAGGCCCCTGTAACATTTTGACCACATAAGGTATCCACGCCAAATTTGCGTCCTTTTCTTCCAACATCATGGGGATTCTAAAGGTACCCAGGGTTTGTGGATTCCCCTGGAGGGAACCCAGAAATTAGCCAAAATACAGCTACATTTTGTTTTTTTGGGGAAAAATGGGAAAAAAGTGCTGCACATGAAAGCGTCTGGTTTTTTCCCTGCAAATGGTATCAAAAAAGGGTTTGTGGGGCTGAAATCACCATTTTCCCAGCTTTTAGAGAATGACAGACGTTTGTCAGAATACCAAAAAATTTTACACAGTTTTGGCATTTTTCTGGGACATAGCCTATTTTTGCTATTTTTTGTGCTTTCAACCTCCTTCCAGTTAATGGTAGAAATGGGTATGAAAGCAATAATGGATCCTGGAAAGCTATACATTTTAGAAAAGTAGACACAATTCTAAATTCAGCAAGGGGTCATTTGTGTAGATCCTTCAAGGTTTCTTTATAGAAACTAACAGTTAAATATAGGAAAAATTGAAAATTAGTTGAAAAAAACAGCTATTTGTGTCAACGTTTTCACCTGTAACTTCTTCTAATTATGACAACTCTTTGAAAGCAATATACTGTTACATCCTCTGGACCTTACTGGTTGTGGGGATATATAGGACTTGTAGGTTCATGAAGAACTCGACGAACCCAAAGCCAAAAACTGAGCAGCTACTTGCAATGGTTTTTTATTATGTACCGGGTATATAGCAATTATTCTGGGAAAATGTATACATGGAAAAATCGGTATGAAAGACACCTATGTATTTCTGAAATGGGAACAAAATATAGAGTTTAGAAACAGTAGATATTTGCACATTTCCAAAATTGGGAATACTCATACTAGCATGAGAAGTATCTGTCATTTTTCAAAATGACTTCTTTTTTACACATTGTCTTTCATTTGGAAGGCTGAAATGCATCAAAAGTCAATAGGTAATAACAGTTGCTTTACAAATATGAATTACCCTAAGTCTCCCGATAAAAATGGTACCTCACTTGTGTGGGTAGGCATAGTGCCCAAGACAGGAAATGGCTCAAAACACAACGTGAACACACCACATTTTCACAATGAAAAATTACCCTTTTTTTACAAAGTGCCTAGCTGTAGTTTTTGAACCCTAGCTCTGCCGGCACCTAGGGAAACCTAGCAAACCTATACATTTTTGAAAACTAGACACCCAAGGGAATCCAAGATGGGGTGACTTGACTGGCTCTCACCAGGTTATGTTACCCAGAATCCCTTGCAAACCTAAACAATGGTCAAAAAACCCACATTTTCCTCACATTTCTGTGGTGGAAAGTTCTGTAATCTGCGTGGATCCACAAATTTCCACCCACCCCGCGTTCCCCAAAGTCTTCCGAGAAAAACGGTACCTAACTTTTGTGGGTAGGCCTAGTGACCGCGACAGGAAACGGCGCAAAACGCAACATGGACACACCACAATTTCACAGTGAAAAATGACCCCTCTTTTTGCAAAGTGCCTAGCTGTAGTTTTTTAACTCTAGCTCTGCCGGCACCTAGGGAAACCTAGCAAACCTATACATTTAGGAAAACTAGACACCCAGGGGAATCCAGGATGGGGTGACTTGACTGGCTCTCACCAGGTTCTGTTACCCAGAATCCCTTGCAAACCTAAAAAATGGTAAAAAAAACCCACATTTTCCTCACATTTCTGTGGTGGAAAGTTCTGGAATCTGCGTGGATCCACAAATTTCCACCCACCCCGCGTTCCCCAAAGTCTTACGAGAAAAATGGTACCTCACTTGTGTGGGTAGGCCTAGTGCCCGCGACAGAAAACGGCGCAAAACGCAACGTGGACACACCACAATTTCACAGTGAAAAATGACCCTTATTTGGCAAAGTGCCTAGCTGTAGTTTTTTAACCCTAGCTCTGCCGGCACCTAGGGAAACCTAGCAAACCTATACATTTTTTAAAACTAGACACCCAGGGAAATCCAGGATGGGGTGACTTGACTGCCTCTCACCAGGTTCTGTTACCCAGAATCCCTTGCAAACCTAAAAGATTGTAAAAAAAAAACACATTTTCCTCACATTTCTGTGGTGGAAAGTTCTGGAATCTGCGTGGATCCAAAAATTTCCACCCCCCCGCGTTCCCCAAAGTCTTACGAGAAAAATGGTACCTCACTTGTGTGGGTAGGCCTAGTGCCCGCGACAGGAAACGGCGCAAAACGCAACGTGGACACACCACATTTTCACAGTGAAAAATGACCCTTTTTTTGCAAAGTGCCTAGCTGTAGTTTTTGAACCCTAGCTCTGCCGGCACCTAGGGAAACCTAGCAAACCTATACATTTTTGAAAACTAGACATCCAGGGGAATCCAGGATGGGGTGACTTGACTGGCTCACACCAGGTTCTGGTACCCAGAATCCCTTGCAAACCTAAAACTTTGTACAAACAAAACACATTTCCCTCACATTTCTGTGGTGGAAAGTTTTGGAATCTGCGTGGATCCACAAAATTCAATGCACCCCACGTTCCCCAAAGTATTCCGAGAAAAATGGTACCTCACTTGTGTGGGTGGGTCAAGTACCCGCGACAGGCAAGGGCCCAAAACCTATTGAGGCGACATCAAAATTACCTATCACAAACCAACCTGGTTTTGCAAGGGAGGTCCCATGAGTTTTTGGCCCCGGGCTCGGCGGCCATCTAGGGAAACCTACCAAACCCACACATTTCTGAAAACTAGACACCCGGGGGAGTCCAGCGAGGTATGGCTTGCGTGGGTCCCCCAACATTTTCCTACCCAGAATCCCCTGCAAACCTCAACTTTAGCTGAAAAAATCACTTTTTTCTCAAATTTCTGTGTGGGAAAGTACTGGAATCTGCGTGGATCCACAAATTTCCTACCACCCAGCGTTCCCACAGGTCTCCCGATACAAGTGGTACTTCACTCGAGTGGGTGGGTCAAGTAACAGCGACAGGCAAGGGCCCAAAACCTATTGATGCGACATCAAAATAACCTATCACAAAACAACCTGGTTTTGCAAGGGGGGTTCCATGAGTTTTTGGCCCTGTGCTCGCCGGCCATCTAGGGAAACCTACCAAACTCACACATTTCTGAAAACTAGACACCCGGGGCATTCCAACGAGGTATGGCTTGCGTGGGTCCCCCAACGTTTTCCTACCCAGAATCCCCTGCAAAACTCAAATTTAGCTGAAAAAATCACTTTTTTCTCAAATTTCTGTGTGGGAAAGTTCTGGAATCTGCGTGGATCCACAAATTTCCTACCACCCAGCGTTCCCCCAGGTCTCCTGATACAAAATGGCACCTCACTTGCGTGGGTGGGTCAAGTAACCGTGACAGGCAAGGTCCAAAACCTATTGATGCAACATCAAAATTACCTATCACAAAACAACCTGGTTTTGCAAGGGGGGGTCCCATGAGTTTTTGGCCCCGGGCTCGGCGGCCATCTAGGGAAACCTACCAAACCCACACATTTCTGAAAACTAGACACCCGGGGAATTCCAGCGAGGTATGGCTGGTGGGTCCCCCAAAGTTTTCCTACCCAGAATACCCTGCAAACCTCAAATTTAGCTGAAAAAATCACTTTTTCGCAAATTTCTGTGTGGGAAAGTTCTGGAATCTGCGTGGATCCACAAATTTCCACCCACCCCGCGTTCCCCAAAGTCTTACGAGAAAAATGCTACCTCACTTGTGTGGGTAGGCCTAGTGCCCGCGACAGGAAACGGCGCAAAACGCAACGTGGACACACCACAATTTCACAGTGAAAAATGACCCTTTTTTGGCAAAGTGCCTAGCTGTAGTTTTTGAACCCTAGCTCTGCCGGCACCTAGGGAAACCTAGCAAACCTATACATTTTTTAAAACTAGACACCCAGCGAAATCCAGGATGGGGTGACTTGACTGCCTCTCACCAGGTTCTGTTACCCAGAATCCCTTGCAAACCTAAAAGATTGTAAAAAAAAACACATTTTCCTCACATTTCTGTGGTGGAAAGCTCTGGAATCGGCGTGGATCCACAAATTTCCACCCACCCTGCGTTCCCCAAAGTCTTACGAGAAAAATGGTACCTCACTTGTGTGGGTAGGCCTAGTGCCCACGACAGGAAACGGCGCAAAACGCAACGTGGACACACCACATTTTCACAGTGAAAATGACCCTTTTTTTGCAAAGTGCCTAGCTGTAGTTTTTGAACCCTAGCTCTGCCGTCACCTAGGGAAACCTAGCAAACCTATACATTTTTTAAAACTAGACACCCAGCGAAATCCAGGATGGGGTGACTTGACTGGCTCTCACCAGGTTCTGGTACCCAGAATCCCTTGCAAACCTAAAAATTTGTCCCAAAAAAACACATTTCCCTCAAATTTCTGTGGTGGAAAGTTTTGGAATCTGCGTGGATCCACAAAATTCAACACACCCCACGTTCCCCAAAGTATTCCGAGAAAAATGGTACCTCACTTGTGTGGGTGGGTCAAGTACCCGCGACAGGCAAGGGCCCAAAACCTATTGATGCGACATCAAAATTACCTATCACAAACCAACCTGGTTTTGCAAGGGAGGTCTCATGAGTTTTTGGCCCCGGGCTCGGCGGCCATCTAGGGAAACCTACCAAACCCACACATTTCTGAAAACTAGACACCCGGGGGAGTCCAGCGAGGTATGGCTTGTGTGGGTCCCCCAACGTTTTCCTACCCAGAATCCCCTGCAAAACTCAAATTTAGCTGAAACAATCACTTTTTTCTCAAATTTCTGTGTGGGAAAGTTCTGGAATCTGCGTGGATCCACAAATGTCCTACCACCCAGCGTTCCCCCAGGTCTCCTGATAAAAATGGTACCTCACTGGCGTGGGTGGGTCAAGTAACCGCGACAGGCAAGGTCCAAAACCTATTGATGCGACATCAAAATTACCTATCACAAAACAACCTGGTTTTGCAAGGGGGGTCCCATGAGTTTTTGGCCCTGGGCTCGGCGGCCATCTAGGGAAACCTACCAAACCCACACATTTCTGAAAACTAGACACCCGGGGCATTTCAGCGAGGTATGGCTTGCGTGGGTCCCCCAAAGTTTTCCTACCCAGTATCCCCTGCAAACCTCAAATTTAGCTGAAAAAATCACTTTTTTAGCAAATTTCTGTGTGGGAAAGTTCTGGAATCTGCGTGGATCCACAAATTTCCTACCACCCAGCATTCCCCCAGGTCTCCCGATAAAAATGGTACCTCACTTGTGTGGGTAGGCATAGTGGCTGCAACAGGAAATGGCCCAAATCGTACTGTGGAGACTTCAAAATTACCCATAACAAAACTACCTGGTTTTGGGGGGGGCACCTGGGGTTTTGGCCCCAAGCTCACCGCCATCTAAGGAAACATACCAAACCCACACATTTCTGAAAACAAGACACCCTGGGGAGTCCGATGAGGTATGGCTTGCGTGGATCCCCCAACGTTTCCCTACCCAGAATCCCCTGTAAACCTCAAATTTAGCTGAAAAAAACACATTTTCCACATATTTTTGTGTGAAATCACCGTGCCAGCACAAATGTCCTACCCCACAGCGTTCTCCTTAGTGTCCCGAGTAAAATGATACCTCACTTGTGTGGGTGACTAATGCAGAATTGGCTAAAAACTTATTTTTTTTAAATGTAGCGCTTAGAATTCTCAGTGCTATACCCTTAATCCCTATGTTTTGGGCTCTTCCCAGTCACAGGCCCTAGCCCCACCCCCACAAGTGAGGTATCATTTTGCTCGGGAGACTGAGGGGAATGCTGTGCGGTAGGACATTTGTGCTGGCACGGTGATTCCACCCAAAAATATGTGGAAAATGTGTTTGTTTCAGCTAAATTGGAGGTTTGCAGGGGATTCTGGGTAGGAAACGTTGGGGGATCCATGCAAGCCATACCTCGCTGGACTCCCCCGGGTGTCTAGTTTTCAGAAATGTGTGGGTTTGGTAGTTTCCCAAGATGGCCGCCGAGCCCGGGGCCAAAAACCCAGGTGACCCCCCTTGCAAAACCAGGTTGTTTTGTGATAGGTCATTTTGATGTCTACTCAATACGTTTTGGGCCCTTGCCTGTGCCGGGTACTTGACTCACCCACGTGAGTGAGGTATCATTTTTATCGGAACACCTGGGGAAACGCTGGGTGGTAGGAAATTTGTGGATACACGTAGATTCCAGAACTTTCCCACACAGAAATTTGAGAAAAAAGTGTTTTTTTCAGCTACATTTTAGGTTTGTAGGGGATTCTGGGTAGGAAAACGTTGGGGGACCCACGCAAGCCATACCTCGCTGGACTCCCCCGGGTGTCTAGTTTCCAGAAATGTGTGGGTTTGGTAGGTTTCCCAAGATGGCCGCCGAGCCCGGGGCCAAAAACCCAGGTGACCCCCCTTGCAAAACTAGGTTGTTTTGTAATAGGTCATTTTGATGTCTCCTCAATACGTTTTGGGCCCTTGCCTGTAGCGGATACTTGACCCACCCACGTGAGTGAGGTATCATTTTTATCGGGAGACCTGGGGGAACGCTGGGTGGTAGGAAATGTGTGGATCCACGTAGATTCCAGAACTTTCCCACACAGAAATTTGAGAAAAAGTGTTTTTTCCAGCTACATTTTAGGTTTGTAGGGGATTCTGGGTAGGAAAACGTTGGGGGACCCAAGCAAGCCATACCTTGCTGGACTCCCCGGGTGTCTAGTTTTCAGAAATGTGTGTGTTTGGTAGGTTTCCCTAGATGGCCGCCGAGCCCGGGCCAAAAACTCATGGGACCCCCCTTGCAAAACCAGGTTGTTTTGTGATAGGTAAATTTGATGTCGCCTCAATAGGTTTTGGGCCCTTACCTGTCGCGGGTACTTGACCCACCCACGCGAGTGAGGTATCGTTTTTATCGGGAGACCTGGTGGAACACTGGGTGGTAGGAAATTTGTGGATCCACGCAGATTCCAGAACTTTCCCACACAGAAATTTGAGAAAAAAGTGATTTATTTAGCTAAATTTGAGGTTTGCAGGGAATTCTGGGTAGGGAAATGTTGGGGGACCCACGCAAGCCATGCCTTGCTAGACTCCCCGGGTATCTAGTTTTCATAAATGTGTGGGTTTGGTAGGTTTCCCAAGATAACCGCCGACCTTGGGGCCAAAAACTCATGGGACCCCCCTTGCAAAACCAGGTTGTTTTGTGATAGGTAATTTTGATGTCGCCTCAATAGGTTTTGGGCGCTTGCCTGTCGCGGTACTTGACCCACCCACACAAGTGAGGTACCATTTTTCTCGGAAGACTTTGGGGAATCCGAGGTGGGTGGAATTTTGTGGATCCACTGAGATTCCAGAACTTTCCACCACAGAAATGTGAGGAAAATGTGTTTGTTTTGACAAATTTTTAGGTTTGCAAGGGATTCTGGGTAACAGAACCTGGTGAGAGCCAGACAAGTCACCCCAACCTGGATTCCCTGGGTGTCTAGTTTTCAAAAATTTATAGGTTTGCTAGGTTTCCTAGGTGCCGGCAGAGTTAGGGTTCAAAATCTACAGCTAGGCACTTTGCACAAAAAGGGTCAGTTTTCACTGTGAAAATGTGGTGTCCACGTTGCGTTGTGGGCCATTTCCTGTCGCGGGCACTAGGCCTACCCACACAAGTGAGGCACCATTTTTCTCGGAAGACTTTGGGGAATGCGGGGTGTGTGGAATTTTGTGGATCCACACAGATTCCAGAACTTTCCACCACTGAAATGTGAGGAAAAAGTGTTTTTTTTGACAACTTTTGAGGTTTGCAAGGGATTCTGGGTAACAGAACCTGGTGAGAGCCAGACAAGTCACCCCATCCTGGATTCCCCTGGGTGTCTTGTTTTAAAAAATGTATAGGTTTGCTAGGTTTCCCTAGGAGCCGGCAGAGCTAGGGTTCAAATCTACAGCTAAGCACTTTGCAAAAAAAGGGTAATTTTTCTCTGTTGCGGGCACTAGGCCTACCCACACAAGTGAGGTGCCATTTTTCTCGGAAGACTTTGGGGAACACGGGGTGGGTGGAATTTTGTGGATCCACGCAGATTCTAGAACTTTCCACCACAGAAATGTGAGGAAAAGTGTTTTTTTGACAATTTTTTAGGTTTGCTAGGGATTCTGGGTAACAGAACCTGGTGAGAGCCAGTCAAGTCACCCCATCCTGGATTCCCCTTGGTGTCTAGTTTTCAATAATGTACAGGTTTGCTAGGTTTCCCTACGTGCCAGCTGCACTGGGGCCCAAAATCCACATGTAGGCACATTGCTAAAAAAAAGTCGCTGCCTAGTGGGCTTTCTGCCGCCTTGGGGGGGAATCGGGGGAGGGGGGTTCGGCCCGATATGCCCCCAAGGGGGGGCAGAAAGACTGTGGCTATTTTTTTGTGGGGGTGGGGGCATTGGTATGCCCATTTTGGGCAGCCCTCACCCCCACGCATAAAAAAGCCAGCGTAATCGCTGGCGCCTAGTGGGCTTTCTGCCCCCCCAGGGGACAGATCAGGGGCCACTGCCCCCATCTGCCCTCCGGGGGGCAGAAAGACTGGAATTTCTCTGGGGGGGATATTGTCATGCCCATTTTGGGCAGCCCCTACCCCTACACGAATAAAAAAAAAATCCCTGGCCTCAAGTGGGCTTTCTGCCCCCCCGGGGGGGTAGATTGGGGATACTGCCCCCATCTGCCCCCCAGGGGGGGCAGAAAGGCTGTAATGGTGGCGGGGGGTGGGAGTATTGACGTGCCCGTTTCGGGCAGCACCCACCATAAAAACAAATGCGCAAAAAAAAATCCCTGGTGTTTAGTGGGCTTTCTGCCCCCCCGGGGGGGTAGATTGGGGGCTACTGCCCCCATCTGCCCCCCAGGGGGGGCAGAAAGGCTGTAATGGTGGCAGGGGGTGGGAGCATTGGCGTGCCCATTTTGGGCAGCCCCCACCCTAATTACATATGGCAACGAAAAATCCCTGGCGTCAAGTGGGCTTTCTGCCCCCCCCGGGGGGGCAGAAAGGCTGTAATGGTGGCGGGGGTGGGGGCATTGGGGTGCCCATTTCGGGCAGCCCCCACCCTAAAAACAAATGCGCCCAAAAAAATCCCTGGTGTTTAGTGGGCTTTCTGCCCCCCTGGGGGGGGAAGATTGGGGGCTACTGCCCCCATCTGCCCCCCAGGGGGGGCAGAAAGGCTGTAATGGTGGCAGGGGTGGGGGCATTGGCGTACCCGTTTTGGGCAGCCCCCACCCTAAAAACAAATGTGCCAAAAAAAATCCCTGGCATTTAGTGGGCTTTCTGCCCCCCCGGGGGGGCAGAAAGGCTGTAATGGTGGCGGGGGTGGGGACATTGGCGTGCCCGTTTTGGGCAGCCCCCACCCTCAATGAAATTGCACAAAAAAAATCCCTGGTGTCCAGTGGGCTTTCTGCCCCCCCTGGGTGGGCAGAAAGGCTGTAATGGTGGCGGGGGGTGGGGGCATTGGGTTGCCCATTTCGGGCAGCCCCCACCCTAAAAACAAATGCGCCCAAAAAATCCCTGGTGTTTAGTGGGCTTTCTGCCCCCGGGGGGAAGATTGGGGGCTACTGCTCCCATCTGCCTCCCAGGGGGGCAGAAAGGCTGTAATGGTGGCGGGGTGGGGGCATTGGCGTACCCGCTTTGGGCAGCCCCCACCCTCATTGAAATTGTGCACAAAAATCCCTGGCGTCCAGTGGGCTTTCTGCCCCCGGGGGCAGATTGGGGTCTACTTCCCCATCTGCCCCCCAAGGGGGCAGAAAGACTGATTATGGCCAAATTGTTTTGCGGAGAGCAAGGGCCCTTGCCCAAGGGGCCGCTCCCCCTCCCTGGTGTCTAGTGGTGGATCCCTGCTTGGGGATCGCCCTCCTGGGCAATCCCCAAACAGGGATCCACTGGGGAGGGGTACCATTGGAAAGGGGAGATTCTCCCCTTTCCAATGATACCTCTCCCATCTTTCTACGTGCTCAGGAGGCTGAGATAGCCCCCTGAGCACGTAGAAAGTGAAACTGAAATGAGCCTAAAGGCTCATTTCAGTTTCGGTTTCAGTGAAGTTACGTCAGCGCGACGTGCGCGCTGATTGTCATTTCACTGAAACGAGGGCCTCGGGAGCTGGGGAAGCTCTTCCCCAGCTCCCGAGGCTACAGGGGAGAAATAGAAATCCCTCTGGTGCCTGCACCAGAGGGATTTCCGGGGCCATGTGACATGACGGCCGGGAGCCGTCGTGAGCACACGAGCCCCGTTGCTCACGACGGCTCCCGGCCGTTGTGAGCATGGAAGGGGTTAAGACAAAATCCTAAACTTACTACCATTTTGGTATTCACAGAAGGCACTTACTCATTTTGGTATTCACAGAAGGCACTTACTCATTTTGGTATTCACAGAAGGCACTTACTTACTCATTTTGAGTAACTTACTCATTTTGAGTAACTTACTCATTTTGTATTCACAGAAGGCACTTAATCATTGATGAGTCAGTGCCTTCTGTGAATACTAAAATGAGTAACTTACTCATTTTGAGTAACTTACTAATTTTGAGTAACTTGCTCATTTTGGTATTCACAGAAGGCACTTACTCATCAATGAGTAAGTGCCTTCTGTGAATACCAAATGAGTAAGTTACTCAAAATGAGTAAGTAAGTGCCTTCTGTGAATACCAAAATGAGTAAGTGCCTTCTGTGAATACCAAAATGAGTAAGTGCCTTCTGTGAATACCAAAATAGTAGTAAGTTTAGGATTTTGTCTTAAGTTAGTTCTGTGAATCGGGCCCCATATTCATCTTGGACCTGTCAAAGTGGGGTTTGAGTTGGTTCACATTCAGGACGCTAAAAGGGTTCCTCAGTGTATGCAAATCCACCAGGTGCTGTTTTACAGAAAGTGCCCCTGGGGTGCAACAAGCATATATGCCCGCTGTATGCACCCCCGGAGCACTTTGGTATTACAGACAAGACCGCAGACACTTGTGCGGCTCCTTCTGTAATACAGATAGTGCTGGAGTCCATGTAGCACCAGTGATATGTCAAGAGGTCGTTCCCTCATTTGAGGGAATCTCTTTACCTCTGCACCCATGCCCTATTATGGACTTGGGTGCAAAAACAAAGAAGCTCTCAGAAGAAGCCCTGAAAGGGTGCCACAAAAAGGTGGTGCAGTTTTAGTGTGCCCCCTGATTGCAGCTCTCTGGAGGAGGGTAAAAGGGGTCCTCTGCGCCACCCAGAAATTTCCTTGAAGGTGAATGCAGCCACTCACTGCGCCCGCCTGCAAAGGGATCTCTAATCCATCTTTAAATAAAATGCAGGCCAGTTGTAGCCTGCAAATTTTTAACATGGAGCGACTTTGAAGCAGATGTAGGAAGCTGGGATTCTGTTGCAGTAACCCCCCCACTTTATGCCAGATTCCTGATGCACTTTGACTTGATGTGCTCTGGGTCCCTGCCAATCAGGTTCTCCGGGCCTGTGGCTTTTCCCAAAACTGTTCCTTTGTACCCCCAATTGGCACCTCTCTGGCACATGCAAGTCCCTTGTAAATGCTACCACGGGTACCAAGGGCACTGTGACCAGGGAAGGCCTCTTAGGGCTGCGGCACATATTGTGACACCCTTGGAGGTCCTGTACCTTAGCACACACACACTGCCATTGCAGGCTACATGTTTTGGTGCAGAGAAAAGCAAAGAGTCGACATGGCAAACATACCTGTGTGCCATGCCTGCAACCCACTGCCTATAGTATAGGTAAGACACCCCTCCAGCTGGGTGCACTAAACATCTGCTGAGGGTACAGTTGAACGAGTACTGTACCCAAACAGTGCCCAAGTCCATTCTTAAACATTGTAAGTGCAGTAAAGCCATAAAAGAGTATATGGTCTGGGAGTTTGTCATTACGAACTCCACAGCACAATAATGGCTTTACTGAATTCTGGGAAGTTTGATGTCAAACTTCTCAGCATAATAAACCCACACTGATGCCAGTGTGGGATTTATTATGCAATGCACTCAGAGGGCATCTTAGAGATGCCCCCTAAAAAACAACCAGGTTCTGGTGGGTTCCCTGACTGGTAAACACCAGCCTGTCACCACAAGACATGTTTCTGGACCCCTGGGGTGGGAGCCTTCACTCCTTGGGCCCAGAAACAAAGCCTTTCCTGGGTGGAGGTGTTCACGCCTCCCCCAGGTCAGGAAGAGCCATCTGTGGGAAGGGAGTTTTAAAGGTCTTGCTACCTTTGCAACGTGACCCCCAGCCTCTCCTGCTATCAGGAGCAGGCTCCCTTCCTGTCTCCCCTCCTTTTCGGTGGGGAGACAGGCAGGAAACATTAGAATAGCCCAGAAAGTGTACCCACTCTGCCAACCCCACACCTCAGGTGGGGGAGGCGAGGTGAAGCCCACTCTTCAGTGCCCACCATCTTGCAGATGGCAGGCACTCTCCAATCAGTGTAAGGGATTGTCTACTCCCCCACGTGGGGGGAGCACTCCAAGGGTGTAGTCACTCTAAGGTCAGGAGCCCATTGACTACTGACCTCGAGACCCCAAAAATGCCCCTTAAATACAGTATCTAGGGGGTAGCCCTGAACCCAGAAGGCACATTCCCGCAACCTACGAAGAAGAAGGACGAAAGAAGATGCACAGCAGAGGAGACTGCAGAGAAGAACTGACTTGGCCCAAGCCCTACCGGCCTGTCTGCAGTTTCCACAGATCCTGCAAAAGATAGCCTTGTCCTGCAGCCAGCGACCTCCAGAACCCTTGGGAGGACTGACTGCCCTCCACAAAGACCGGATCTCCTGTGAACAGCAGCTCTGTTCAAAAGAATCTCCAAAGAAAGGATCAGAGCCTGCTGAAGACAAAGAAACCCGATGCCTGGAACCACCACTGCACCGTGCCTATAGCCCGAGTCGGAGTGGCCCACTGGTCCCAGCGAGGTCCCCCAGCGCTCCAGAGTCTGAGTCCACCATGGGTTGACCCCTTCAGGATTCCCTGACGTCGCCTGCAGCCTCTGCACAGAGACCCCCGCAACCGCGAGTGTCCCGGTAAGGTGAAATCCAACCTCAAAAGACACCCCTGCATCCAGCGGCCCTGCACCCTGGAGAAGAGGACCTGAGGTGCACCTACGTCCCCGAGCCCTCCAACTTACCTGCCCAGCTGTTGGTTCCTCCCGTGCCGCTGTGGGTGCACTGTGTGTGCTAACCTGAATCCCCCTATCCTCAATTGGATAACATTGGGCCTCAGCACTCTGCGCCCGGCCGCCCTAGTGCCGCTGAGGGTACTTTGAGAGTGCATCCTTGACCCTGGGGGAACCCGTGTTCTAACCCCAGAAAACCAACTCCCAAAACTAAGTACTTAGCTGTAAACCGATAACTTCATTTCCTCCCTTAGGATTGCATTTACTGCTCTTCTGTGAAAAATGTTTTAAGTGTGGAGTTGGAAAATTGTATGAAACGTTAAGAAACTGTATACTTACAAAAACTGATTTACTCACCTTTTATCTAGGAAATGTCCCAGTGAGATATATAGGCATATCACACTGAGTAGAAAAAGTAACTTAAAAAGTAATCCCAATACTAACTGAAAAGTAATTCCAACTGTTTATGATCAAATGACTTACCTGTAACTAATCCAATTGCATTCAACTGCATTCAAACTGTATTTAACTACACTATTCTTGCAAAGTACTGTTACAATTACCTGCACCAGGCCTGGCTTGGTTCTAGAAATAAAATATAACTGAATAATATTTTTATACAAAACAAATTGGTCAGAGCTCAGTCTTTGAGTGTGTGACATCATCTCTTGCCTGAGTGTGTACAATAAATGCTTAACACTACCCTCTGATAAAGCCTTACTGCTCGCCCACACTACCACAAATAAAGAGTAAGGTATTATCTACTTTAGCCTCTGCCTACCTTTCGGGATCCACTGGACTCTGTGCACAGTATACCTTACTTTGGTATAGTATATACAGAGCCAGCTTCTTACAGCAGCTGTTCAATATTTCATTTGAATGCGCTGCCCCTAGGGCAGCGCACATTTGCAGCTGCCCTAGGGGTAGCACATTCACTATAATAGGGTGCACTTTACCTATTTAAAGGTGCACTGTGGCGCAAACAGGAAAAGTGCACCCCAAGTGTAACAAGTTCCCAGGTAGGCAATGCCACTCTTCTCCTTGACTTTGTAGGGTCCAGTCCACTCGCCCTGAAGGGCCCAGGGTTCCATGGGGGTCCATTACCCACACTTTTGGCCAGTCTACCGGAGTGGCCCTCTGACCATACTACTGTTCAATCATTTCCTGGCTGGCCTCCAAATTTATGTTTCTATCTTTTAGGTATTGACTCATTTGGACCTTAAGGCTAACTTATAGTCTACAACATCTTGTGAAGGTTTTCTCAGGGCTTTCTTCCACCCATCCTTACAAAAGACTGAGAGGTCCTCCAAAGAGTGGCCAACACAAGCTCAAAGGGGCCAAAGGCTGCTCTCTTCCGCGGGCTCAGATAGGCCCATAATCATACCTTTGTGGTCTTGTTCAACCTTTTAACAAGCCCATTGATCTGGTGATGGTAGGGTGTTAGGAACTTGTAGTTACCCCCATATTCATCTCACATGTACTTCATGTATGCTGACATGAAGTAGTCCTTCAATCAAGCATTACTTCTGTGGGAAACCCTGCTCAGTTAAGTATTTGCATCAGTGCCCTGGCCACCACAGGTGCAGACAATGTCCTTAGGTATATACTGCAGGTACCAGGTAGCATGGTCCACCAACACCAGGATAAACCTGTTTACCTGGGCAGTCTTAGGGTCAAGGGAGCAGACAATGCCCCCTGCTATCCTCTCAAAGGGGGTCTGTACTACAGGGAAATTCTGGAGGGGGCCCCTGCGCTTCCCTGTGGACCTGCCACTGACCTGGGAAGTCAAATAGGACCTACAGAATGCCTGTACCTTGATCCCTATCTGGGGCCAAAAGAAGTAGGAGACCAGGTGGTGAAAGGTTTTAGCCTGCCCCAGATGTCTTGCGAGGGGGCTGTCATGAGCCAGCTCCAGTTGCAAGGTCCAATAGCACTGTTGGACCTCCAACACTCTGGTTGACCCAGGTTCAAGTACCTCAGTCTCACTATTCAGGAGGCCGACCTTCCAGTAAATGTGGTGATCACCAGAGGTGCCTTCGTCCTTCTATGCCTCAGCCTGTTGCTGAAGACCATCGAGAGTAGAGCACTCACTCTATGCCTTGCAGAACTCTGCATGGGATAGTCCTCCTGTAGCCTGTCACCGGGACCAGCTCAAACAGATCTCCCAAGGAAGATATCTCCTCCACTGTGGGTACAGGGTCTTCTCCCTCAGGTTTGACTCTTCTGAGACCATGGGAATTTTAGGGGCTGGTTTTCCACATGCCTTGCCCCCTCTCTTCTTGGTGGGTACCTGATCTACTGTTCCAAGTTCCAGGTTCTTGTGACTCCTCTGACAGGTTGCCCAAGACTGTGTGGTCATTCGTACCCATTCAGGCAATTCAAACTTTTAACATGAGCCAGGAGCTCTACCTCCTTCCAGATAGTATGCTCCAGGTTGTTCCCTAGAAGGCAGTCCACAGTCATGGCTGGACTCACAGCTACTGTAAGAGAAACCAGAAATCCCATCCCACTACAGGGAAACCTTTTCACAGTTACTGTAAGAGAAACCAGAAACCCCATCCCACTACAAAGAAACCTTTGCCACAGGATGGTATCTGACCTGGTTGTCAGCAGTCACCACTTGGTGTAGTACATTTGAAATGTTCTGTTTCCTTTCTTATGCCTTGTGTGTAGACAGTCACAACACAGGGCTTGGTGACATGGCACCAAGGGCTTCTTGCAAACAAAACCTCCCTTCTGTTCTTTAGGCTGGGTGGAGTTCATGGAGTTCTACGTAGACTAAAAAACTCTGCAGCGTTATGTTGAGTTTAGCAAGCGGCGGAGTGCATTACATCGTGCCATTGACACTGATTTGTCCCTGCTGTAAAATCAGCATGAACGGCACCATGCGCAGCACAAGAGGGCGCTGCTTCTTTCTGCTGCTCGAGTGGATGTTTTACACAAGCGGCATATTCGTCAACGCAAATGGAAGGTTTCTCAACGCAAGTGGTAGTGATCATCCGCGACCGCCCGAGTTGAGAAACTTTGTCGAGAGGTGGTCTGGAGTAAGATTTTTCTCGCTCACAAGGAAAAAACTTTGCTCTGCAGAGTTTTTGGGAACTCCACACACTATGTGGAGTAAGAGTGGGAAAAACTCTGCGGACCTGAATTTCACACCCAGGTTTACTTTTATTCATAAAATAAATTGGAATCCTCCATTTAAAACTCTTTTGGTACCCTTTAGAGAACTCCTTTCTATTAGCCCTGCCGCTCTCTTCCTTCTGCGGATATCTTTGTTGTAGTCCCCACAGGTGACTTTTTAAAAATGCTGGTACTGAACAAGAGATCAGTTTTTTCCCACAATCTCTGTTTTTTCCCTTATAATGAAACTATACAGCCCATCAGAATCTTTTACCTTACTGCCTTTCAACCAATTATTCAGTCCAATTATTCAGTGCCTTACTTGATAGGTCCACAAAATCATCCCAAAACTGGTGAGTCTGTTTCTGGTTATCCCTGAACTTCAAGTGATACTTCTCTGAGGTCAGACCAAATTTGTGAGTGATAGCCTCTTTCATGGAGGCATATATAACCTGGTTACATTAGGTATTGTTATGTTATGTTATGTTATGTTTTTTGTAATGAGCACTATCCCCCACGAGGATATCCTAGCACTAAGTAGGTGTGTATGCCTAGCCCTACCTATGGTAGGTTCTTTAATTGCATACCTGTTTAATTGAAAATCCAGGCCTTCAGCTTCATGCAGAATTCACGAAGAGAGGAGGAGACTCTTATGTGGAGAAGGAGGTTGTTCCACGCTTTAGGAGTGATGTAAGAGAATGCTTACCTCCTGATCTTGCTCTGT
This sequence comes from Calotriton arnoldi, assembly GCA_963921515.1. Lineage (NCBI taxonomy): Eukaryota > Metazoa > Chordata > Amphibia > Caudata > Salamandridae > Calotriton > Calotriton arnoldi. The sequence continues at coordinate 24,974 of CAWUFW010002477.1, read as the reverse complement.
GTATGCAGGTAATTTTGGTGAGTAGGAGTCCTGTGGAGCGGACGTGTCTGGATAGTTGGTGGAAGAAGATACAACTGTTTATGTAGGTGGGGTCTGAGTTATGGAATGCCTTAAATGGATGTGTGAGGAGTTAGAATTGAGTGTATGTGTATATTAGACTACAGTGTACTTCCCTAAGGTGTGGTGTAATGTCAATTCCTTGTGGTGGTTGATGATGAGTCTGGCTGTATGGTCTGTAGTCTTCTAGTGAGTTGCTAGGTGATCTAGAATAGAGGATGTTCCCATAGTCCAAATTGCTGGAGAGTCATAGTTTTTCTTGTGTTTCTTAGGAGCCATTTGAAGATCTTCCTCAGCATCTTCAGGGTGCTGAAACAGAATGCAGTGATTGCACTGACTTGTGCAGTCATGTCCAGATTGCTGTCAATGATTATTCTGAGGTTCTTGGCATGGGGTTTAGGTGTGGGTCCGAGTCTGGCTGGCTGCCAGTTGGAGTTCCTTCGTTCATTTGGGTGCCTGTGGGGCCTAGGCCCCACTCGTCTGCTGATCCCCTGGGGTGGGAGTGGTTGGCCACAGCCCGGGGGGAGGGCAGTCTGATGAGAAGGCAGGGAAGCTCCCCTGACCAGCGCATGGAAACAGGCACCTAAGTCCCCTCAGCAAGTCACTTGGACAGGCCTTAAGTCGAAAAGACCCCTTACTTCAACTGCCTCCAGGCCACCCTTTTGGTTCCAAAATGAGACGATGCTCCAGTATCGGGAGCCAGATTTCCCACACACTTGGGATAATGGTGCCCCCATAAAACTCCTAAGTCCACGCACATAGCCCGACAGATTGCACAGCACCATATTGGTGCAGAGTAAGTAGGGGGGTTCGCCAAAGCCACCAGCCCTCTCAGCCCATTACCAGCATTGGGCAACTTCAATGAAGTTCTAACCTTGCACTGGACCCTCACCTCGGCAAAATGTTACCTCCACATCTCCTCAAAATTTTCAAAGCATCCAAAGCCTGCTCGCGGTTCATGTACTTCCAAACAACGAGGGTAGCGTATTGCCAGTCAGAAGCCCTGGGCCACAGCCTGGGGTGCAGGCTCAAATATCCTAGATCCGAAGGAGAGGGGGTGTTGGAAGGGAGAGAGTCTGCTAAATGTCCACCACAACTCTGTGCAAGAGATACAGAAATGATGGCCCGCCACCCGACCTAGTGATCAGTCACATCACAAAGCCTAACACACACACCATCTGTGAATGACCCCTAGGCTCCATCTCTGACATTGGCACAAAAGAATCATGGGAGCTGCAGAACAGCTCTCCGGTCCCCTCCGGTACACAACAGTAGGGACAGGAAAATGACACTTAGATCAAGGGAAGAGCCCAAAAGACCTACACAAAAAAAAACTGAACTAGCCCAAAAGAAGCCTTTAGAAAAAGGGCATGACCAGGAAACCTGGCGCCACTAGGGAGAATCACACTGCATGCTGCGTGCCAGAGCCAGAGGGACAGAGATGTGACCTCAGAGCATGGTGCGAGCAATCACAAGCACCCAAGTATGGCAAACCCCCCTCTTCAAACACAAGGAGATGATGGACGGAGAGCTGAAACTTTTCAGACACTCACCCCCAGTCACATATCTGGGTTGAATCCATCATCGTTCTTTAGCTCACTTCGCCACCCCAGTTCAGACACAGCTATATGCAAATCAGTCTTGACCCTGTGCCTCATGGGAACAGTCCAGCCCGAACTGCCAAGCCATGCCTTCCCTGGACCGGAAACAAGCATCCTGGGACCGGTTTCGGGCTAACAGCCCTCATCAGCCAGGCTAGCTTGAATCCAGTGGCAAAGTGAGCAAGGGACCCACGTCTGGGCATACCCTGCCAACTTAGGGCGAACAAAGCAAACACAAGGAGACACATCACCCACGCACTCATAGGTCAAAAGACACTGCCCACATCAATAAATTACCTCCGCACACATTAGGGAAGGTAGCAGGCTAGAAGACTGAAGATGCATATAAAAAATCTGCTAAATAAATGAGATCACCCGCTTATTAAATTGACACTTCCCGTTGTAGTGAGGGGGAAGAGACTATGAATAACTATTCACCACTGTTTTTCTAAATAATTACCACAATTGGGGCCACCTTCCAGTACCCCACCAAAATTGTGCGGATGAAAAAGAGCAAAACCCCAAAAGGAATGGCACAGGAACCCTCAAGGTTGATTTAGGATGATACATAAAGATGCGCATTTTTCTAAACTAACATACAGTCAACAGCTCTTATCCAACAGATCTGTAGTTGAGCCACAAGTGCACCACCTTTACAGCAGCCCACCACCTCTGCAGGTACTACTTTAAGTACCCCAACCAGGCCCAAGTGTGCAAGTCAAAGATTGCGGACTGTGTTTTTTTTCCGGACATTTGCAAACAAACTCTTTCAGCACTTTCTCCAAAGCAAAAATAAACCCCGAACGCCAGAATACTACAAATGTCTCCTCTGGAAATCATCCCAAGACCTACAATGTCTCAAATGTTATGTATTATTATACCATTGTATACCCTCTGTTTAGTTTGGGTGTGGTCACATCCATCCATAGCCAGAAATCTGCTTAGTAAAATGGAGCCTATCCTGACATTTCTACAGTGCTTGCGTAGGGGCCTCTCTCACACTACGTACAATTATACTGAACCCAACACTAGTGTTCTGCAAGCACTACACAGTGAACTCTTACACACCACATGGTATCAGCACATGACCACAGTGGGCACCCAGACATGCTATGTATGTTCACTGATTCCACATGCAGTAGGAGCAGACAGGCTTTATCTATCTCAAGAGGTAGCATCCAAAAGAGTAAAATGTCTCCTATGTAGAATTAGTGCCAAGATACAACCCAACAGAGTAGAATCCCATAGAGTAGTAGTAAATGTAACTTGATATGACACCAATCCCACAGCACTGTACCTTTACACAGAGCCTAGCGAGATTCAAACAGAGCTAGATATGATGCGCAGGAGGGGCACCACAGGGGAGGATACTGTTTGGCCCGAGACTTCTCCAAAAAGAGGTTCTTTGAGGTAGCAAAGCCACCGGACCAGTGCACAAACACTTTTGCTCCAGCTTCCGTCTGTGGTCCCAGGGTGGCCCTTAGCATGTCTGGTGCAGTCTTCTTCCATAACAAATGGATGCCAGACATGGATTCCAGTGTAGGGCCATTTATCTTGATGATACAAAAGGAAATGAGTCACGTAAGGGAGGGTTAAATTCCAGCATAGATAACCCCTGTCAGGAAATATGGGACACTAAGATAGATAGGTACATGTGGTTGGAGGGAAACGGGCAGCCACTAATTGTACGGAAACTTACACTGTATTCCTTTTGTTTCAGAGGCAAAGGAATGATTCCACTCTGCACGAATGAGAACTGTGGAGCAATACTTCACATACCGGACATGCAGTGCGGCACCTTCTTGCTGATAGATCAGTATTGGCAGTAGGACAAATTTGCATGCACTTAGCTCAGTCCCGGATGCTGTGGCCTTTGCTTCCTTGTCACAACACACACCCTGACCCTCGTAATCCCTGGAGAAGATCTGTCAGAGTTGTACCAACATCCGCTACAGAAGAAAACAACTCTTTTGCATCAGACTCGAGAAAAAAGAACTGCTGATTATTTTGGTTGGGCTCAGTACAAGGACATTCCAGAAGAATTCAGACTGTTTACTGACACACAAGTAAACGCAGGAGGGTCTGTTCCCTTTTTCACTGTGCAGACGAGCCCAAACGCCCACTGGTTGCAAATAACCAGGTGGGAGATGCTGAAAATGATGAACAGTACCAAGCTTGGTCTTAATGCAATCAAGGAAGAGCTAAGAGCCATCCGCCTAATGGTGATGCAACATTGATATGTATTGGACTTGACGACCGCAATAGAGTGCCAAGATTGGTACGTCCTGCTGCACCTTCATCCCAGGCAATTGCAAGGATAACGGGACGCTCGCTCTTGCCATCCAAGCACTGCATCAATTGCAAACGGACATGCGTAAGGAGGGAGGTGCCCTGAAGCAGGAATGGTATCAAGGCTGGTTTGCCTGGCTTCCCCGGTGGTTTTCGGGACTGTGTATGTCCTTGCTGCCGGTTCTCATTCTTGTACAGTTCTTGTGTGGTTTCCTACAATTGGGCGATTCCTGCTGTAAAAACGCAGTCCTCAAATTGGGTAGAGTGCAGGTGAATAGATAAGTAGTAATAGTTGAAACTGAAACACAACAAGCCCCTAACAATGTGACTGTCATGAAGTGTGGGGTAAATGATGTAGTTGAAAATTCAACTAGAGTGGGGAATGTCAATATTGATGTCAATATACGCAACAATACAAGTATATTCAAAAATGAGATTGAGTCACTGTTGTTGAAATCTCCCGAGATGACCTCTTCATCAACCCCGAGTAAGAAATATGTGGTGAGGCAGGCCCTGCGACCTAGGCCTGAGGCTTCTGATTGACAGATCAAAGGTGGGGTGGCACATAACCAGCTGGACAAACATGCAAACAGGAAAAACCCAGATTAGTCCTACAGCTAGGCAGCAACACCCCAATGGTCCCAGCAGATTGGCTCTAATAAAGCACATATGGCTGGAGGGGTGCACACATAACCAAAACCCCATAAAGTTAGATGCCACATGAAGTTAGGAACACTCAGCCAATCACAACACAGCACACACAGTGCATGCAGTGATCACATGCTCCCCATGCCGAACATCTGGACACTTCAGCCACTGGCCCTCATTGTGCCCATGCAAGATCGAGACCCACCTGCATTCGCTATCAGGTGGCCTGATTTACAGCTCCATGATTAGGCCTGCATTCCTTTTTCTAAAATAATATCAAAATTGTTTTATGACGCTCCAAAGACTGTATATAATGGCACTCAGAAAGAATGTATGTTCAGACAGTCCTCAGACCTGTTTGTGTAACCGTTTTCCTGGCCGCAGTTTTTAATTAAACCAACAGTTCCTGTTTTACCAAATCCCTCTTGTCTTTTGTTTTTTCACTGTAAATTCATATTTCAGTAGCATTTTATATTCCAGCAACACAGGCATCCGGGAATGTGACTGAGTCACTGGAGGCATTGAGGATGGGTGTTAGTGCTTCACTGATTGGTAGGAGTCCTTTGGTGAAGGCGTGGTGGGGGCAAGGGTCAGCTGGAGATCCCAAGAAGATGGTCTTCATGGTAGTGATGATTTCAACAGTGGTGGCCGCAGGCCACAAGGTCAGGGTTCATTCACCAGTTGTGATGAGAAGTTGAGTTGCCATGGTAACGGAATGAAAGTTGCTGCATATAGAGGTAATTTTGTTTCAGAGGAACTCCGAGAGCTTGCTGCAATGGTCTTTTAAGGGGGTGATGTTCAGGAATGGTGAAAATGTCCTTGCTGCTGTTAGTGCTGGCATCAATGTGATCCACAAGAGCTGTGTGCTTGGTGTTCTGTATGTGCTGGTGGTAGAGTCTTATGGCTGATTCTTTTTTTGCGGTGTCTTGACTTGTTCTCCATTTGCGTTCCAGTTGCTTGCAGTGGCGTTTTGTCGGCCCAAAGTTCTCTGTGTACCAGCTCAGTCTCTTGCATTTGGATTGTGCTTTATGGGAGCCAAGGTGTCAGTGCATGTGGTGATCCAGTTGTTGAGGTTTTTGATGGCTTTCAGCAAGTTGCTAGTGTGCTCGGACCGATGCTTGGAGAGGATGGAAGCCCTTCCTCTTCTGAGATTTTTTTCTAGCTCTGGCGGGCGACTCCTGTGATGGTGCTAGACGGGTATACTAAAATTGACAAGGGCGTGATCTGTCCAGGTTATAGTGGTTGGCTTGCCAACTATGATGTAGCTGATTGAGGAGAAAATAGGGTCCAATAGGTGTCCAGCATTGTGGGCGCATTCAGTAACGTGCTGGGTGAGGCCAAGGTTTGTGAGGTTTTCTAGGAGGGCCATCAAGTTTGGGTCGGTGTGGTTTACTAGGTGAAAGTAAAGGTCTCTGAGGAGGATGAATGTGTTGGCTTTGATGATGAGGGGTATGAAGAAGTCAGTGATGTTGCTGGCGAAATTGGAGGTGTTCCATGTAGTTTGTTTGGGTGTCTTTGTGTTGCTTGGATATGAATTTACGTTAAATAAATGAAAAGACAAGAGCATTTGGCAAAACAGGAACAAGCTGGTTTAATTAAATGCTCTGTCTGGGAAAGCTTGGACCGAATGTGTCTGCTCAAAATCTCTTGATGTACAAAGTTTTGGCCGTCCATTTATACAGTTCATGAGGTACAATAAAACACTTTTCTGCATTCAAAAAAAGCATCTCAGCTGTAAAACAAGAAATGAAGGCATCTGATGAGGACGCAGATGGCTCTCGACCTCGGGAGAGCTAGTGTGGGCCAGTGTGTATGTGTCCAGGTGTCCGGCATGAGGAGCGCATGGTCACTATGTGTGGTGTGCATGTTGTGTCCTGATTGGTTGAGTGTGCCTATCTACATGTGACATCTTGCTTTGTGGTATTCCTGAGGAACGCAAGCCTTTGGCCAAATGTGTTTTACTGGGACCAATTATTTCGGAATTGCTTGTAGTGCAACTAAATATCTTTGGAATCAATCAGGGTTTTCCCTGGTTGCGTGTTTGTCTTTGGTTCATGGGGGATCCCACCTGTGACCTGTTACTCGATAGGCGTGGGTTTGGGTCGCAGGTCCTGCCTGACCATGTATTTCTGACTCGGGGTTGTTGGAGAGGTCACGTTGGGGAAATCCGACAGCAATGATGTACGGTCATCGGAACTCCTAAAAGTAATACGGCAGCCACTGGTATCATTTTATCAACATTATCATCATTACGCATACAGTTGTCATTTTGTACGTTAATATTGTTTGTACTGGTATTAACAAGATTATGTTTTCTCTGGTCGGAACACACGTTGACATTGTTCTTATTCGCAACGTAAATATTATCATATGAGCATGGATCACGGAATACATTGGTATCATTACTGCTGATGTCGGCGCTACAGTGCGGGCACAAGTTACGGTATACATTGACATTGCATTAACAGGCATTGTGTGGGTTAAAGCGGTGGCATACGCTCACATTGCATGTACTGATATTGCTGTTGTCGGGCCTGCACATATCATGACATTCATTGACAATGCAGGTGATGCTGCTCCTTGGGGAGAACACTCCCCTGCACTGGGCCTATCTCAATGTTATCCTCATTTCCCTCTGAGTTGGAGTGTAACTGACAGACGTCCTCCCAGGCTCTGAGGACAGTGTGGTAATCCTCCTTCTTTGACTGCTTGTTCAGTGTCAGTCCTTGTTGCTTGCACATGCTCCTCAGCTATGCCATACTAAGGTCCTACATATTAACCAGATACATCTTCATGTTCTCCAAGAACTTAAGGTGCAAACATTAAGGGCAAGAATGAATTTGGGATAACCCAATTAGAAACAAAAGGCAATTAAAAATCCAGAAAGTCAATTTTTGCTGTCAATTTATAATGGAGTTTTAATTTCTACTTAAATCATAGTGTGGTACTGCAAAACACAAGTTTGGGATCCCACCAGTGAACACCAATATAAAAAAGAATGACTATTTAGAGTGGGAGACTACCCACCTAAAAGAATAATCTCAAAGAATAATCTAAAGAACTCGGAAAAGAAAATGTAAATATCCTTTCTTAGAAGTACTATCCCTTATAGGTGACAATTTTACATCTTTCCTTAATTAAAACTCAGCAGTAGTATGCAGTGCCGTCTTTAGGGAGGCCCAACAAGTGCCATTGCACCATGTGCCAAGATGGAGGCAGCACCCTTTCAATGACAGGCTCAGGCGAGATAGGAGTAGCAGAGATCTTTGTGTGCCTGGCAGTTTTCAGGGGATAATATTAATAAATTGATAACTCTAGGGGTTAATGCACTTGAAGCTGAGATCTATGATTTGTCTAGTCACAGTTTAGACTCATGCTCTCTTGCTATTCGCCAGCTGTGATGCGCTCTTGAAGCTTTCTCAAAGAACTCCCCGATTGTGGCTGAAGCTCGTAAGCAACATAAACGGACCATAAACATTAGGAAAGCGACACTATTACATCAGCAATGGGATTCCCTTATGTCAGCAGCAAATAGTAAGAACAGCAAACTTTTCTGGTCTGCAGTGAAAAAGATGAAACAACACAATCAAGCAGACTCCATGATCAATTGTAACATTTCCAGCCAGGACTGGGAGGCCCATTTTACCAGAATTTATTCTCAGGACAGTCAAGATAACCCCATCATGCCCGATTTTAACTTTATTCCAGTACAACTGACCTTGGAGGAGGTAGAGGAGGCATTGAAGCAGAGTGTCGGGGGCAAGGCACCTGGTCCTGATGGGGTCCCTAGCAACCTCCTGAAGTATAACCCCGACTTTTGGGCACCATTATTGCTGAATGTATTCAATAGCCTTGCTTTTGCCGCTGTCCCTACTTCATGGTCAACTTCCATTATAGTACCTATTTTTAAAAAGAGGGACCGCTCTCTGCCCAATTGTTATAGACCTATTTCACTAATTGACACTACCTCAAAAATTCTGGGCAGGGTCTTATACAATCGCATTAATGAATGGACCAAAGCAAAGTCAATACTGCATCCTAGTCAGTATGGTTTTAGACCCAACGTGGGCACTATAGAGCAGTGCCTTAACCTTAAGTTAATTATAGGGAAATACACTATTGCCTAAAAAGGTCCTGTTTCCCTGGCTTTTATGGATCTATCAACAGCATTTGACAGTGTAAATCATTCAAAGTTGTGGCCCATTTTAATTTCCCTCGGCCTGGATGAAGCACTCGTGCACTTTTTGGCATACCTGCATAGAGGTATGAAAGCAAGAATAAGAATTAATACCAAAGGGGAAGTGTCAGAAGACGTCAACATTCTGAGAGGTGTGAGACAAGGTTGGGTTTTAACCCCACTTTTATTTATTTTATACATTAATGACCCTCAATCTTTTTTAACTATTACCCCTGATGTCCCGAAAATCCAAGGCTCTGTCTTACCTGCACTATTATACGCCGATGATGCAGTGTTAATGGCTGGTACCCCAAAAGTGCTTTCTCTTTTAGTAAGCGGCTTTGTAAAGTTGATGGCATCATTAGAACTCCGAAAGAATTTTACCAAATTCTTTATTATTCTTGTGGCCCAAAAAAACATAATATATCATCCCTACAAATAGGTGACTCTAGTCTGCATTGCACAAGCACTTTTTCTTATCTTGGCATGACTTTCAGCGATAGTGGTTCTTGGAAAGCACATATAGCAAACAGTGGGAGCAAACTTTCCAGAGCACTAGGCTCATTAATCAGCTTGCCCCAGGAAAAGGAGAGCCCTAATCCCTTTACTCCAGATCTACAGATGACAGTGTCTACCTACGGGGCTGAAGTCTGGGGAATCGAGAATTACCATCAAATCCAACTTGAGGAGCAGAGATTTTGTAGGAAGATCTTGGGGGCACCGAATTCTAGACATTCCTTACGTTGAAGATTATATTAGTGCTTGCCCACTTCTTTTCTGGTTTGCAATTTGGTATAATATGGAGGGAACCCTCACGAAAGACATCATAAAAAACTGCCTTTCCTGTGACAAAGGTAGTAAAATTCGGTGAGCAGTCAAAATATCGAAATTTAAATGTCGACATACCAAAATATCGATAGTGAAATATCTATGGTATAAAATATCGATGTTTAGTATATCGACATCAAAAATGTCGATATTGGAATGTGTAGTAAAATATCGAAGTATAATATATCGAATGTCATAATATCGTTGTATTAAAATATCGATTAAGTGTAGTATTGTGTAAATTTCTGTATGTTTTGTAATATTTTGTATATAAGTGTTTTAATATGTTATTTGTAATGTATTAAAAAAATATTTTTATATTTAAAATAATTTAAAATGTAAAGGAAATTTTATATATAATTTTAGGAGCGGGATGTTGGGTTTATAGGGGATAAGGGTGGGGAGTGTTTTAAAAATATTTATTTAAAAATAAATATTATGTAAATTTTTTACAAATGTATAATTTATTTATAAAAAATAGGAAATTTATATTTAAATTTAAATTTAATATATAATTTTAGGAGCGGGATGTTGGGTTTATAGGGGGTAAGGGTGGGGAGTGTCTTAAAAATAATTATTTAAAAATAAATATTATGTAAATTTTTTACAAATTTATAATTTATTTATAAAAAATAGGAAATATATATTTAAATTTAAATTTTATATATAATTTTAGGAGCGGGATGTTGGGTTTATAGGGGATAAGGGTGGGGAGTGTTTTAAAAATAATTATTTAAAAATAAATATTATGTAAATTTTTTACAAATTTATAATTTATTTATAAAAAATAGGAAATTTATATTTAAATTTAAATTTTATATATAATTTTAGGAGCGGGATGTTGGGTTTATAGGGGATAAGGGAGGGGAGTGTTTTAAAAATATTTATTTTAAAATAAATATTATGTAAATTTTTTCAAATTTATAATTTATTTATAAAAAATATAAAATTTATATTTAAATTTAAATTTGATAATTAATTTTAGAAGTGTGATGTTGGGTTTGTAGGGGATAAGGGTGGGGAGTATTTTATAAATATATATTATATATTAAATAATTTAAAAAATATAAAAAAAATTGAGGATTTATTTATTAAAACAAAAAGTAATTTTTAAATTTTAAATAGAAATTTATTTTTAGTAGTGAATTTTTCGTTTTATAGGTTATAAGGGTGGGTAGTTTTAACAAAAATTAATATTTTTAAATAAATATAATGACAATTTTTAATAAATTTAGAAATAATTAAAAAATAAAACATTTTTTAAATGTAAATTAAATTTAATTTTTTGGAGTGGGATGTTGGGTTTATAGGTGATGATGGTGAGGAGTGTGTTAAAAATATATAATTAAAACTAAATATTAATAATATATTTAAACATTTATAACAAATTTAAAAAATTTATAAATATATGGAAATTTAAAATTGAAATTATATTTTGGAGCAGTGGCTTGTTTTGTTTATATGGGATAATGTTGGGTTGTGTTTTAAAAATATATATTTTAAATTAAATATTATCAAAGTTTAGAATAAATTTGGAAATATTTTTAAAAATAAAGGGGCACATTACGATACCCGGCGTAAAAAAATCCGCCAGGCATGGAAGCGGCAAAAATCCGCCCGCACACACCGCCTGAACACCGACCACGCCATTACGATTACACAAACCGAAAACCGCCATCGGCGGAAAAATCACACAAAATACCGCCCGCCATCGTCCTAGTCGGAGTCAAACCGCCCGCCACGGACGGAAACACGCACGACAACACAAAACCGCCCGCCCACACGGCCGACACACCGCACGTGAAATTACGATCGCACCGCCATGAGCGCGGAAAACCACAAATATACCGCCCGCCAGCGCAAACAACGCCGACGAGAATCGACACGGCAGAAGCCATGGCGCCAACGTACCTGCACAGAAACCATCCGCACACAAAACCAATAGCACACAACATGGCCAACAAGTCCACACAGCAAGGCACGCACAAATACACAAGCACAGTACACATCCCGAAAACACCCCCCGGACAAACAAAAAATACAAAGGCCAGAACCCCAGACACAACACACCTGAAAACAACAGACCATGAGGACACACCCACATAGGTGAGTACAAAAGCAGCACTCCCACAGACCACAACCCCTTGCTACATTGCAAACCAGAGAGGAGAGGAGAGGACACAGTGACACAGCAAGGACAGCAGCACACCACAGAAACGCACACATCACTACCACCACCACCACCACCACCACCACCACCAAACACCACCACCACCACCACCACCACCACCACCACACCCCGGCACCACAAACCCCCTGCACATTACACAACACACACCGCACCAGCACCACAAACACCATGGCACCACAAAGGATGCCCAAGTTCACGCCCATGGAGCTGACGGTCATGGTCGACGAGATCATCAAGGTGTACCCACAAATCTATGGGAACATGGTCCAGCACACACCACTAGCCACCAGAAACAGAATGTGGAACCGGATCGTAGACCAGGTCAATGCAGTCGGGACCCTGCCCAGGAACAGAGGTGAAATAAACAAACGTTGGAATGACGTAAAGAGCCTGGTCAAGAAGAAGGAGGGCAAAAACAGAGAGCTGGCTGCCGTCACTGGCGGAGGGAATCCCGCGCTCTTTAAGACCTTCAAAGCGTGGGAGGAGAAGGTGCGAGTCGTAATCCATCCGGAGATCCTCGCCGGATTAGCAGGGGGAGTGGAGGCTGGTAAGTACAAACTAATGTATACCAGCACACCGCTATGTACTCACATGCGCAACTACCATGCCACAGCTCCCAGGGACAAACACCCCCATGTCCAGCACACAATACACAACACATCACACACACATGCAACAGACACCACCACACACAGCCCAAACCGAACAACTGTAAGATGCGTGGGGACATGTGTACACTCAGCCAGCCACGTAACCACCAACAGGTCCCCAAATATGCCAGAAGCGCCACAACGAGCACCCACCACACCCATGTGTCCGCCACAGCTGCACTAACCGACAAGTAACAGGTAAGTGGCAGGAACACAAAGTGCAGTGGGTGGGAGGGTGGACAGCCCAAGTACAACACACACCAGGCCCCAGTCCCACAGCACAGCAAGGAGGAGCATCCCCCACAGCCACGTGTCAGCCACCGCAGTGCACAACGACAGCCGAAAGGCAGACATCACGGTCCACAGCAATCGGGGTCAGTGGGTGTCCAGCCACCCCCACGACCCACAACACCCCCCCACCCCCACAGACCTGCAACATGGAGCACCCCCCGCTTAGAGCCATGTGGCATCCAGTACAGTGCACGCACGAACAACTTGCAGGTGGGAAACTGGACAGGGCTGGATTACTGGAGGCATGAGGACCATAACACGACCAACACATGGGACATGTCACGTAGCACACGAACACGCAGCACCGCCCACCGTCACGAACAAGTGAACAATGTGCACACGGACATGAACAACAGACTCACACCCCACATGACCCATCACAGACATAGCAACACCCAAGGAGCCACGTCTGCATGCACAAGCCACACTGAATATAGTCCCACACGGCAGCCACTGTGCAACTCATCACACACAACCGAAACACCATTGAAGTCCTGTCCATGTAGCCCCTACTGCCTGTCAACCACACACCCCACAACTACGCCTATGTAAGACAAACAACACTAGACGCAACAGAGCGGAACAACATAAATGCACACGAACACCACTGAAGCCATCAAACTCACAGACACACCATGCACATACAACATACCATCCATCCCATCCGTCAGCCCCAGTCTCATGAAAGGCATGTCATCCGCACAGCTGCCACACATACAGCAGTCACGCTAAGACACATGCCCATGACCAACCATGTGCCAGAAGTCAATTAAGCGTACGACACACTGTGAGCAACAACACACAACATGGGCCACACCCCCCCCGAGCACTGCAGTGATGCACATGGCACAGGGCAGCACGCACACCAAGGAGATGGGACAACTGCAATACGTTGGCTGGCACACAACTATCACTCACTCATAACGATGCGTCCAATGCCATGTCCAGTAATCACAACAGACAGCAAATATGCAGGCCATGTCAAGCATGCACACACCTCAAACCATGCACTGTCATGCTGCCACAACACATGTCACGTTCGGCACCCATGGCTCACAGCATGTACCCCAAAAGCATATCCCCTCCCAAATGCGAATCTGGGGCATGGCCCCCATGTTGCCATATGCGTTCCTAAGCGTTCCATTTGAACCCCAAAAGCATATCCCCTCCCAAATGCGAATCTGGGGCATGGCCCCCATGTTGCCATATGCGTTCCTAAGCGTTCCATATGAACCCCAAAAGCATATCCCCTCCCAAATGCGAATCTGGGGCATGGCCCCCATGTTGCCATATGCGTTCCTAAGCGTTCCATTTGAACCCCAAAAGCATATCCCCTCCCAAATGCGAATCTGGGGCATGGCCCCCATGTTGCCATATGCGTTCCTAAGCGTTCCATTTGAACCCCAAAAGCATATCCCCTCCCAAATGCGAATCTGGGGCATGGCCCCCATGTTGCCATATGCGTTCCTAAGCGTTCCATTTGAACCCCAAAAGCATATCCCCTCCCAAATGCGAATCTGGGGCATGGCCCCCATGTTGCCATATGCGTTCCTAAGCGTTCCATATGAACCCCAAAAGCAAAGTACAAACCAGACCCAGGATGGGCCAGGAGCCCGCATACACCAGAGTCACAATGAGTAGGGGCACAGCAACACACCCATCGGCATGGCCAATCCGTCCCATGCCACATGTGCACAGCACACAGTCCCATTGCCTAGCACACACAACTACAGATGCCACAGCCACACACTCGCCTCCGGGAAACCCATGTACGAGATTGCACGAACTGCCAATGTCAGACGACAAATACATACTTCGCCAGGTGCAACACAATAACAAATCTCATTCCCTCCACAGGTGACGAACTGCCGGATGCTGGGGATGGAGACAGCAGCCAGCACAGCCAGCCCACAAGCCCCCAACGAGGACACACGGATCTGGAGGATCTGTCCTCCTCTTCGGACACGGACCACCAAGCAGGCCCATCTGGTGTGGCAGGGCCCAGCCGCTCCCCAGGACCCCTCCTACCCACCAACCCATCATCCAGGGATGCTGAACAGTCCCAGCCCCCTGCTGCCACTGTCGTTGCGGCCACACCCACGGTCATTGCGGCCACTACCACTGCCGCAACCGCCACCATCGCCGCACCGACCACCACTGCCACCACCACCACCACGTCTTCGCTGGCACCAGCCCCAGCGCAGGTGGTGGCCCGGCCGACTGGATCCACCCTGGGAGCCACAGCGAGGACCGTGGTGTGCAATGTGGCTAGTGGGCAGGCCGGTGGCAGCAGGACTGGTAGGAGGAGCAGGGTCAGGGAAACGCCAGCCTCCCCTGGGAGCCATGCCCTGCCTCAAATGGCCAGAGTCCTTGGGGCCTATGAAGAGGCCCAAGGACAATGGGCCAGGTCAGCTACAGACACGCGTGAGGTGCTGGGGGTGCTGAGGTCCATGGACGCCCATATGGGCCAATTCGTGTCCCGTATGGACCAACTCGTGGACCTCATGGGCCAGCTGGTGGTGGCGGTGGGGTCACAGGCAAGGCCAGCAACACCACCTCCGCCACCACCTGCTAGGGCGCAGGGTCGGGCAGCAGTGTCCACTTCCCCTGCGTCCACAGCCAGTGAGCACACCTCACCCACCACCAGCAGGTCGCCACCACACACCCCCCTCCCAAACGTGGAAGGGGCCGTCCGAAGAGGAAACAGATCTCCCGGGAGGACTTCGCACGCTCCAGTCGCAAGTGAGGCAGCCAGCCAGCCTTCCGCCAGCCTTCCTTGACCAGCCACTGCATTGACTTGCTCTACGATCCCACTCCACACAGCCATCTGGATGGCATGTGTGTGTTGGACTATGGACATAGAACCAGTGGGTACACCCTGAGCTTCACGCAGCCATGACCGACAGCTCATTGTCACTGCACGCACCACTTTTGTCATCACCTTACACACAATCACATGTCACAGTTTGTAATAAATGCACCTTTTTCACTAACTGCTGTTTGTGCCCTGTGTTTTATTTGTACGGAATACAACGGCCACCTTGGGCGGAAAGGCACCTGATGCGTGGCATGGCAATGGAATCCGGAGGGCCTGTAGGGACCTAGGGGTGGGAGACAGAACAGGAGCACATTCAATGAGTGTGTCACACACCCATCACACAGTACATGTCAACAACTACAAGCAATGTACACACATCGCACAGAGCAATAGGGCACAATGCCACAGTCACCAACAGTGGCATACTACCCTGGCCATGGAGCGTTGACACACTGCACGCAGTGAACATACGGCCACCCTGACACAGCACACACACACCTGCACAGATACAGACACATCATCCGTCGTACATGGACACTCACCGTCAAGTGAAGTAGCGGGCGATGAGCTGCTGGCGCACATTCCCAGCTTCCTCCTCTCCGCTGTCCACCTCACTCGAGCTGTCCTGGTCTGCGGGCTGGGGCCCTGGTTGATCTCCGTCATCCACAATGAGGGGGATCTGCTTCCGAATGGCCAGATTGTGCAGCATGCAGCACGCCACCACTATCTGGCACACCTTCTGTGGGGAGTACGCCAGTGCACCCTCGGTGCGGTCCAGGCACCTGAACCTGGACTTGAGGAGGCCAAAGGTACGCTCGACCACACGTCTGGTCCTCCCATGTGCCTCATTGTATCGATCGTCTGCTGGGGTGCGAGGATTCCTCAATGGACTGAGCAGCCATGCCCCATTCGGATACGCAGAGTCACCTGGGTGTGAGGGACACAGAGAACCGTTGCTATTCCAACTGGACAGGGGACAGCATCGCACAACCAGCACGCTACACCACTCCACATACTCACCGACAATACAGGCACGATCCTGTTGCATATTGGCCATCAGTCGTGGCAAGATGCTGTTGCGCATTATGTGTGTGTCATGTGCCGAGCCTGGAAACTTGGCACACACGTGGGTGATCACCATGTCCGCAAGGCACACCACTTGCACATTCAGGGAGTGCGTGTGCTTCCTGTTGCGGTACAGGTGCTCAGTGGCCTGTGGTGGAACAAGGCCAACATGTGTGCAGTCAATGGCTCCCACGACGTGTGGGATTCTGCCAAGGGCATAGAATGCACCCTTCACTGCCGCCAATTCACGAGCCCTGGGGAATCTGATGTACCTGTTTCGGTACAGCATCATGGCTGCCAGTACATCCCTCAGCACCTTGCTGAACATGGGCTGGGACATCCCTCCTCCACTGCCCACTGTGTGCTGGAATGACCCAGTGGCGAAGAAATGCATGGCGGCCATCACCTTAGCCGTGGGGGTGACAGCAGTCGGATACACCCTGCGGGGACGGAGATGGGGCTCTAACATGGCACACAGTCGATGCAGGGTTGGCCTGTCCAGCCGAAACTTCCTGATGACCTCTGTATCGTCCATGTCCGCCAGCAATTGGTATGGGCGGTCAATGTTCGGTCTCCGCCTGGGTTAAATGGCAGAGGACACATGTCAAAGCAACACGACACATAGCAATTTCGCATACACATCACTGACATGACTGAGCAAGCACATGAGCCACAGCCCAGCTGTCAAGCTGGGACGGCACGGCCACAATACACTTACACAGGTCTCCCAACAATGGCAATGGCAAGTGAGACATACCACTGCCATGTGCATGCACATGGGGATCTAGGCCCCAATGACTTGCGGGGCGTGCTGATGGGGACTGACTGCATATTCGTCAAGCGGCAACGCCACGGCAACATGAGTGTCTGCTGAGCATGGAACTGCTTCCGAGGCTGGATGAGTATGGCACACGACGACGACGATGTGGGCACGGGCTGAGCGGCCAATACAAGTGGGACCTGTGGCACGAGGGGATATGAGACAGTAGTAGGTGTCAGCACTGCACCCTATGTACAGCACTGTACGGATCACAGCTCCCGAAACATTGACTGGTGTCCACATTGACAGCCCCATGCCAAGACGGCTGTGTGCTTGCAGTCACACGTCACAGGTGAGAGGTTACATTGCACGTGCCAGGTGGCAGACGTACATAGTGGGAGCTGGCATGTGTGTGCATGTGTCTCCTGTTCAGGATCCACCAGATGGGCGCTGACTCTGTACTGAGCATTGGACACAGCATGTTCCGTGGAAGGCTTGTGTGTGTGGGATGGTGGCACTGGATGTGCCTCCGTTGGGTGGGGGGCCATGCACAGGGCGGGTACGTCGATGATTGCGCATTGTTGGTCATGGTGGGTGCACCAACTAACATGTGTTGCCCTGTGTTCAATTCCTATGTCCGCATGATGATGGACTGTGGATGTGGGCAGACTACACATTGGTCGATGTGCTGTCTATATGCATGTGCCTTCACACCAGGCACAGCTGCCCCTGCACATGTGACCCCTGCTGGACTCGCTGCTGGGTCTGTGGAGCTGATGCACCTTCTGCGCGTGGGGCGGACAGCTCTCCTCACTTCCCTCATTGCGCATGTCATGTCTTTGCCGCAGGTGACATGGATCATGGAGGGCCCACATGTACGCGTGGGTAGGCTACACATGATTGTTCACTGGTCGCCACCCCCAGTCAGTGTTTCGAATGGGAAGGTTGTCGTGCTGGTGGTATGTTCGATGTGGCGGATGGGCGGGCCTAGGTGCGGGCTTACATTCCGGACATGGGGGGTAGTTGGATTGGCGACTAGTTGCAGTACACACGGGACACGTCTCTTCCTTTCCACATCTGGGTCATCCCTTGTACTAACTGACAGTGATACAGTCATCTTCGCCCCAGCCCTCATGTCCTCCCCTCGCCCCCCAATATGCATGCTCACCTGCGAGGCTAGCGCTTGCACAGGCAGCCCCAAGCTCGCACCAGAGAGGGCAAGGAGTGTATGTGTGGGTCCAGTTGCACGAGTGGGCTGTCTCAGGGTATGATGTGTGGCGGGACGCCGTCCACCTGCGTGGTGCCCCAAATGGAGACCCGGCCTGCATGGACTATGCATCACAGTCTTCGCCTTCCGGATCCGCCACCTGCGACACCCAGTGGCTGTGGCTGCCCTTGCGGCCAGGCCGCGTCCGTCTGTGGCTGATGGCCCACACATTCACTCTTTGGCCTCTCTGGGGAGGGCTCAGGGGTGGTGGCGCACGCGCTTGCACTTAGTCGCAATGGCATGTGGCGTGGTTGGTATGATGGGCAATGGATGGGATGGTGCGAGCCACCTCCCGTGACGTCAGTGCTGCTCGTGCTGTGGTGCGTCCCCCCTACACTTCCATTTGACTTTTTGCCATGCTGGACGTTGAGGTTCTATTGCCTGCGTGATATGACCAGGAGGAGCGCGAGGAGACCTCTCACACACCATGCTCCACTGCCATCCCGTGCCCTGTATCGCCTGTGCGGATTGACTATGTTGGGGTTACACCTGGTCGACTGGGGCTGTGTGTGCCTTGTCAAGGGGCATGGCGGGCGCACAACAGGATCCAGCTTGTCCACAGAGGGTGGGCTGAGGTGCGCCTGGTACCGCTTTGTACGTGTGCCCGGCTGCTGTGCACACACGTGTTCACTCCCCCCGACAGGTGTCCTCTCACAATGCCCAGGGAAGCGGTGGTGTACTGTTCATGACCCCTCCCAAGACGGCGTGCTCCAACTTGGCATGTGCGCATCTACCCGTCGCACCCACCCACCTGAGCACTGCGTCCATACGACTTCACACGACACATGTGTGTCTTCCACAGTAGTGCTACTCATTTGCGTTGACATCCAATACCAGTGGACTACATGGTCATGTCACGACTGCCGTGTACTTCACATACTCTCATCCTCTCTCATTCGTACTTGTGAAATGAGTCAGCGGAGACAGTTTTGGTTTCAAACATTATATTGAGTCTTCTGTCCTCTGTGATGCAGTATAGTGGACACTACTGGCAGCGGAATACATGTTGAGGATATACTGAGCATGATTACAAATTGGATAGGGTGTGGGGTTACATGTGATTGGCTGTTGCATGTGGGATGTGGGCTTCAGAGTGACATCTGCTTGGCCAAGGCTGTGCTAATGTACATTTACGTATAGCTGCGGAGCTGCGGACTTTGACACAGACGGTATACATGTAGCCTACCAGACCGCTCGGCATCATGGGCACAGTCCATCTCAGTTCCATGTGACAGGTTTGCTGCGGTTGTTCCTCATGCACGCGTGCATGTGAGATGACATCAGGGCATGTGCTTGCGTGCATGCAGCGGCGTGCCACTTGTTGTTGCACTGTGGTGGTTACTGGACATGTCACAGTCACTGGGGTCGTGTTGTTGTTGTATGCACTTGTCGTCCATGCAAAGGTCCTGGTATGGGATTCCCGGGGCGGGGGTGGGAGGGGTGCAGCACCCACAGACTCCAGGCGACCTATTCATGTCCACTGAGCGGTGTGTGTGTCCATGTGCGCTGGATCCATGTCGTGTCCTGGTTGTTCGTGCAGTTCCGTCCATGTGGGTGCGATACACAGAGCCCATGCCACTGCCTCCCACGATGCATGCGGTGTTCCTGGATGTGATGGGGAACAGTGTGCATGTCCCGGTCATATCCGATGTCATGGCGATGTCGTTGATGGTGTGGTTACAGTTGCCGGTCGTTTGGTATGGCTGTTGTGGTGGTGACTGGCCAGTCCGTGCGGAAGCTGAGCATGGGTGCGGGGTTGGACTTCATAGGTCACTCGGGGAACCTGCGTTGTGGTCCGACGTATTTACAGGTTGTCAGGTATGCGATGCCGTCCAGCAGGGCTTCCATGTCATTGGTGGTGTACATGTTTGCCAGCCAATGAAGCGGATGGTGGCTCTCAAGGTGTTGTTCGTAAGTTGTCCCTTGGAGGACCATGATGGGGCATGCTGGGTGACATTCGATGTAGCTGTTCTCGATGATCCGTCGTGTGGTGGCACAGTGGTCCCATTTCAGTGCGGGTGCGATGTTGGCCACATACGCCATGCCCCCATAGGCAGAGCAGGCCCTGTCGTGTGCGTCCAGAGGGAGGAGTAGTGGTAGCAGGTCCGCCTTCAGACATGCCGGGTTGGAGAGGCATATCTCGACGGGATGCCGGTAGGGACACCTCCGACAGTAGAAGACGGGCATGACGCAGCTGAACAATGTGATGCGGTAAGTCAGTCGGTAACTTACGTTCAGCAGGGACAGGAGATCGCATCCCAATGTATGTATCGTGTTGGTTTTGTACAGCTTGAGCTGTTCGGTGTAGTTGGGTAGGTGTGTTGCGGTTGCCATTTCGCAGCGGTTCGTTGAGATGGCGTGCTCCGGCTGTGTGTGCAGTCTGCAATGTGCACGCTCCGGGGTTGCTGTGAGCTCTGTGTAGTCGTAGGGAGACAGGACTTGTGTTCTGTTGGCTTGTTTGGAGGACACGGGCCCTCTTCCCACATGCTTCTCAGACAGTTCAAGGTCAGTGCTGTGTGACTCCTTCCAATTAACTTGCATGTGGCCGACATGGGGGAGTGTTTTCTTCTTTCTTCCCCGTCCGTTGTGTGCTTCTGTGATATGCGCTATCTGCCCTGTGGTCGGTCTCCTCGGCATGCCTGTGTTGGTCTATTCTTGGACAATGGCTGTATTCACCGGCTTCTGTCGTAGGGCTGTGGTTTCGGAGTTGGAATGGAAGGTCATTCAGTGCTGTCTGCTCTCCCTTGTGTGGGCGGCAGGCTGCCTTTCCGCTCTGCGTTGGGCCTTGTGTGTGGATGTTATTCTTGGGCCACCTGTTGTCGGTCCCCGGGCTCTTTGGTGTTCCGTTTCATATGTCTTGTTCATATGTGCAGGGTGGTATGGGTTTTTCAGTGTGGTACTGGCGTTCCTCTTCCCGAAGGGGCCCTGCTTCTCCTAGTTGGTGTTGCCGCCGCTGTGTGCTACGCCATGTTTGTTACACTGGGGTGTGTCCTGCTGTTGCGTGTCTTCACTGACATGTGTGCGTCGGTTGTGTGGCGTTGGGTGTTGTCCGTGAATTGGGCGTTGGGGACATGTCTGTGGCAGGCCTGTCACGTGTCATGTGCGTTCGGGGTGGGGCTGATGTGTGTGCTGCTTGGTTGTGTCCCTGTGTCTGTGTGCGACGCATGCATGGCGCTGCAGTTGGCCTCTGCGTTGTGCGCATGTGTGGCGGCGTCATCGGCGCTTTGGGGCCGTGACGGGGTGGTTGGTTCCTAGTCCCAGGTGGTGTGTACACATGTGTTCCGCGATGTTAGGATTTGGCCTGTGTGTCATATGTGGATGCAATGGTGGATGTGTAGTGTACACGCGCTGGTGGGGGGTTGTCCGCTTTTTCCGCCCTTGCGCTGTGTGCGCTGTTTGCGTGCACTTGTTGTGTGTGTGCCTACCTGCGTCTCCGCGGTACGTTGCGTCCTTGGTGGTGCATCAGCAGAAGCATGGGAAGGGCCTGCAGTGCTGGATTCATGCCCGGGGTGCCGCTTCTTCGTTGTCCGTGCTCTGCGTCCGTGTTACCGCCTCTCTTTCACGTGCGGTGTCTCTTAGCCGTGGGAGCCGTTTGTTTGCGGCATCGTAATTTATGCGCCGGGCGGGACGTGTTTCGTCGGACGGTGTGTGTCAGTTAGGCTGCGCCGCTACGTGTACGGGCGCACTTTGATGGCGGACGGTGTTGCTGGCTTGCCGGCGGTGTTTGGCCTACTTTTCGCATCGTAATTGGGCGGGCGTGTGGACTGCTGCGTGCCGGCGGTAACTGGTGGTTTTTGCATCCGCCAGCACGGCGGTTGTGCTTCCGCCCGCCATCGTAATGGGCCCCAAAGTATTGAAATATAAATTTGATAAATATGTTTATCAGTGAGTTGTTGGGTTTTTAGGGGATAAGGGTGGTGAGTGTATTACAAAATATATATTTATAATTAAAACTTATTAAAAATTATGAAAATTTTTGATTTTATTGAAAAATAAATAGATTTATAGAATTATACATTTGAAATTTATTTTTAGTAGTGTGTTTTTGGGTTTATAAGGTATAATGTTTGGGAGTTATTATGAAAAAATATTTTTGGGGGGATGTAATTGGTAATGTTTAGTTATTAGTATATAGTTTATTTAAATTTATATTGCAGTGTGAATTGTTAATTATTTATGTTTACTGTCCAGCACCTACTCTAATTTAATATAGACTGGAGTGGGAATAGTAAATTATTTATGTTTAGTGTCCAGCACCTACTCTAATTTAATATAGACTGGAGTGGGAATAGTAAATTATTTAGGTGTACTGTTAAGCACCTACCCCAATTTAATATAGAATGGAGTGGGAATAGTAAATTATTTATGTTTAGTGTCCAGCACCTACTCTAATTTAATATAGACTGAAGTGGGAATAGTAAATTATTTAGGTTTACTGTTAAGCACCTACTCCAATTTAATATAGACTGCAGTGGGAATAGTAAATTATTTATGTTTAGTGTCCAGCACCTACTCTAATTTAATATAGACTGGAGTGGGAATAGTAAATTATTTAGGTTTACTGTTAAGCACCTACCCCAATTTAATATAGACTGGAGTGGGAATAGTAAATTATTTATGTTTAGTGTCCAGCACCTACTCTAATTTAATATAGACTGAATTGGGAATAGTAAATTATTTAGGTGTACTGTTAAGCACCTACCCCAATTTAATATATATTGGAGTGGGAATAGTAAATTATTTATGTTTAGTGTCCAGCACCTACTCTAATTTAATATAGACTGGAGTGGGAATAGTACATTATTTAGGTTTACTGTTAAGCACCTACCCCAATTTAATATAGACTGGAGTGGGAATAGTAAATTATTTATGTTTAGTGTCCAGCACCTACTCTAATTTAATATAGACTGGAATGGGAATAGTACATTATTTAGGTTTACTGTTAAGCACCTACCCCAATTTAATATAGACTGGCGTGGGAATAGTAAATTATTTATGTTTAGTGTCCAGCACCTACTCTAATTTAATATAGACTGGAGTGGGAATAGTAAATTATTTAGGTTTACTGTTAAGCACCTACCCCAATTTAATATAGACTGAAGTGGGAATAGTAAATTATTTATGTTTAGTGTTCAGCATCTACTCTAATTTAATATAGACTGTAGTGGGAATAGTAAATTATTTAGGTTTACTGTTAAGCACCTACCCCAATTTAATATAGACAGGAGTGGGAATAGTAAATTATTTAGATTTACTGTTAAGCACCTACCCCAATTTGATATATAGTGGAGTGGAAATAGTAAATTATTTATGTTAGTGTCCAGCACTCACCTTAATTAATTTATATTAAGGGGCCGATTCCGATTCGGGCCGGAAATCTCTCCGACCGAGCCAGACCCGGAGAGATTTCCGACCGAATCGGACTCTAGCAGTCCGACCGAATGAGTACGATGCGCACGTATGCCATCGGACTCGATTCGGTCGGACTCCCATTGAAGTCAATGGGAGCCAGTCGTACGACGCGTACACGGGCTCCCATTGACTCAATGGGCACGACGCGAACAAGGGCACCCCCTACAGCGTGTTCGCGTCGATGCGGGTCGTGCCGTACATGCACGTGTAAGGGGGACCCATGGGTGCGACTCGCGTGCCTATGCTTCCAGGGGGGTCCGACACGGACCCCCAAAGTGCGGCTCCGACAGCTCCTTGGAGCCGGACTGCGCGAGTCGGTCGGAGCGGTCGCGATGCGCATCGTACTTACCCGGCCGGGGAACGTCTCCATTGCGCGGTGCGAGTCGTCCCCGTGCGAGTCGGTCGGAGCGGTCGGGTCCTGCGAACGAGTCGGTCGGAGATTTCGCGAGCGCACGCATCGTACTCGCTCGCCCGGACGCACGTACGATTCGGTCAGGAAATAGGGCTCCGAATCGGATCCGGTTCGGAGCCCTACCGGCCGAGATCGGAATCGGCCCCTAAGTTGGGAATATTAAAATATTTAATTTTAGTGTTAAACATTTACTTTATTTAATGTGTATTGGAGTTGTTATAGTAAATTAATTATGTTCACTGTACAGCATTTGCTGAAATTAATTTATATTGTGGTAGGAATAGTATATAAAAATATGTTAGTGTACAGTAACTGTATTTAATTATTATATATTGGAGTTGTAGTAGTTTATTAATTAATTATAGTGTAAGATAATAAATAATATTATATTTTTATGTAATATTTTTATTAATATATTAAAATTTAGTATTAGAAAAATATATAAGATAATTATGCATTAAAAAAATGGGTAATGTTAATTAATAAATTTACAGTATTTATTTAATAT